>CM062570.1:64269580-65469580 GCA_031468815.1 Morus bassanus
TCTAAGCCTTTTCAGATTAAAGTACAGTCTCACAGTTGGAGCAGCAGGAAGGAGCCGATGTTTGCCCACCTCACCTTTTCCCTACACAGAATCACAGAATGGTGGGGTTGGAAGGGACCTCTGGAGATCATCTTGTCCAACCCCCTGCTTGAGCAGGTGCACCGAGAGCAGGGTGCACAGGACTGTGTCCAGGCGGATTTTGAATGTCTCCAGGGAAGGAGACTCCACAACCTCTCTGGGCAGCCTGTTCCACTGCTCTGTCACCCTCACAGTAAGGAATTGTTTTCTCATATTCAGGTGGAACTTCCTGTGTTCCAACTTGTGCCCATTGCCCCTTGTCCTGTCATTGGGCACCACTGAAAAGAGTCTGGTCCCATCCTCTTCACACCCACCCTTTAGATACTTATAGGCATTGAGAAGATCCCCCCTCAGTCTGCTCTTCTCCAGGCTGAACAAACCCAGGTCTCTCAGCCTTTCCTCATAAGAGAGGTACTCCAGTCCCCTGATCATCTTGGCAGCTCTCTGCTGGACTTGGTCAAGCAATTCCCTGTCCTTCTTAAACTGGGGAGCCCAAAACCAGACACAGTACTCCAAATGAGGTCTCACTTGGGCAGAGTAGAGGGGGAGGATAACCTCCCTCGACCTGCTGGTCACCCTCCTTTCTATGCAATCCAGGACATCACTGGCCATCTTGGCCACAAGGGCACATTGCTGGCTCATGATCAGCCTGTTGTCCACCAGCACTCCCAGGTCCTTCTCAGCAGAGCCACTTTCCAGCAGGTCAACCCCCAACATGTACCGGTACATGGAGTTGTTCCTCCCCAGGAGCAGGACCTTACACTTGCTCTTGTTGAATTTCATGAGGTTCCCCTTGGCCCAGCTCTCCAGACTATCCAGGTCTCATTGGATGGCAGCACAGCCTTCTGGGGTATCAGCCACTCCTCCCAGCTTGGTATCGTCAGCGAACCTGCTGAGGGTACACTCTATCCCTTTGGTCCAGGTCATTGATGAATATGTTGAACAGGACTGGACCCAGTGCAGACCCCTGGGGAACACCGCTAGTTACAGGCCTCCAACCAGACTCTGCCCCATTGATCACAACCCTCTGAGCTCTGTTGTTCAGCCAGTTCTCAACCCACCTCACTGTCCTCTCATCTAACCCACACTTCCTTAGCTTGTCCATGAGGATATTACGCGAGACAGTGTCGAACACCTTACTGAAGTCAGGATAAACAACATCCACTGCTCTCCCTTCATCTATCCAGCCAATCACACTGCAAGTACCTGCTTATCAACTACCATCCCCAACATGTCTTTTAGAAACTTGTGAAAAATGTATTGAAAAAAACAGAGAAAAATATATAGGTCCCTCCCTGTAAAGACTATCTTCCTTCACATGGGGGTTAAGGTCCATGTTAACACTCACTCTTCAGCTTTTTAGTGACTGGTGATGCACTGCCCTTGGGGACTCCACATGTCAGGTGTGGACATTTGTTTTAAAAACAAATGTCATAGGCAGATTAAGTTTCTGAAGAGGAACTGAATGGAGTATATGCTGTATGTAAAGGTTTCAGCACATTTTGCATCTCCTTAGCTAAAAACTCATACCTCAGATTAGTTTTGTTCTTAAGAAATGAACTTGCTTCTATCTTTACTGCTAGTTGTCAGCAAAGGTAAAATATGTCAGGACAAGAATGTTTGAACAGTTACAGGTGCTATCAAGGAAAATCTGGATTGCTGTTAACATACAGGGTTACGAATAAAGAAGAGGAGGCAGATACCAACTGATAAGCAGAAAAGCTTCAGGGTGTTACATTTCACCCCAAAGCACTATAAAGGTACTACTATAAGAAAGTATTCTGATTTTAAAAATGGGGTGGACACAGGTAACCTTGGCAGCCAGATAAGCAATGCAAACAACAGTTTATGGAAAAATTGCGGCATTCCATGTTGTTCTGCTATGGAGCCCGCAGAGGGAGCAAGAGTTAACATATGAATTCATATTCTCAACACACTGCTGGAACACAACCGCCTATGCTAAAAAGTTGAGGGGAAAAAAATGAAAAGCCTGGTTTCAAATTTCATCACAAAACCAGAAAACAAATCCAAGGTCGAAGCACAAGATTTCCTGGGAGAAGAGGATGACAGTGGAAAAGATCTGATTTATACTGAGAGACTTAGAGTATTTGATTAAGTCCCTTTTTTAAAAAGAGACTGTCAACACACAAACTTAGTAAATGAGCAAACTTTGAGAATCAGTATGCAGTTACTCCTCACAGAGAGAGATTATGCATTTATGAGAATTTCTTCTTGAAGAGCCCCTCTTCTGTCCAATCCTCCCCATATTGCTCCCAGGTCTTGTGAGAATAACCACAACTTCCTCAGTGAGGTCCTCTAACACTGGATGGTCACAATGGTAAAGTTACAGCGTGCATAGCTAGAAAGAGGCCATCATGTTTCAAAGAATGAATGCATTTACTAATGAAGAGATATATGACAAACATCCTTCTTTTGTTTAAAATATCTTTGTTTGAAAACTGGCCTGATATGGAAGTTCTCCTTTAAGAAAAGGAACTGTGTCCTAAATTGAAGAAAGCCATAAAAACAGAACAACTCTGGTAAAGAGAGGATTTTTCTGTTCCTTGTCACGGCAGCTAATCTCTCTCCTGTTACCCTGGTCATTAAGTATACAAAGAAAAGGTTAGAAAAATAACTCTAAATAGGGAGGTTAAAAGAATAAATTCTAACAAAAAACATCTAAGGATTATCTTAGCCAACATAATTACTCAAGAGGGAGAAGGCCTTTTAAGTCTACAAAGTTGAGACCAAGAAAGCAGCAGATAAGTTACCTAAAAACTCTGTGTGAAACAAAAAAAATCATTTGTCAAAGTAGTTACTTCAAAAACAATTAGAGAGTAAAAAAAACACCACACCTAGACTCGAAACTGGAGTTTTAATCCCAAAAGTACCATAACAACCATGCCTCTACAAAGATTCACATCGCAAAGCCCAAGGTTCAGCAGTGTAATAGGTGGAGAGGAAACTTTCTCCTCTTTGGAGGCTGCAGGACTTGTGGAGGCCTGGAAAAGAGTTAAAAGGTCAGGTATGCCACAACCTTCCTTCCTCTTCAGAAAGCATTTAGGACCATAACATTCACCAAAATCCAGTCAACTCATAACCAAAAAGTAACCTGAAGCAAGAACCACCATCAAAAAAAAAATCCAACCCTTCCAAAAGGGGAAAAGACACACCAAAATCCAGTACCGGTCTGATATGGAGAGAGCACTTACAAAGTAAAGTTACATGCAACAATACATATTGTGTATTTGTACATATTTAACAAGTATGTTAAAATATGGAAGTTGCAAGAGATGCTTGCTCCTTGAGGAGCAAATGAACCATTGCATACTTTTGCAGACACCAGTGGAAAAGTAAAATTAACCACACACAGTAACTGCAGAAGGAAGTACTCATATGCTGTGTTTATATTTTGGTCTGAGTGAAGGCTTAAGTTTATGATTTTCAGTTTCACCAACTTAAAATAGACCCTCTAACTGACATGTTTACTTTAAGAGCAATTAGTAACATCTCCTGGCTAAGTATTACCATCTTCCTTGAGCATCTATTCCTTAAACAGTGTTATTTCCTTCAGTGTTATTACTTCCAAAGAAAACCCGCAGAAGTTGCAACTTCAGTTTTCCTATAATCCTACCTTCAGATACAGCCTGTCACTGTTAGACAGGCTTTTAGTACATTCCCTCCCATCTACTGCTACCAGACTCATTGCAGCTATTGCAATGCCACACTAAGTTATGATGGCAAGTGCACTTTTAAAAGGCAACATACTATGATTCAGGTATGACAGCGTTCCCAACTGGCTACCCTATATAAATGGTTTCTAAAGATGTTACACAGTAAAATAAGAAAATGTATTTAAGCATAATAGAAGCATTACTAGAAAAATGTAGGACATAAGATATACTTGGTAACACTGTCACGGTTAAGTAATCTACAAGTTCTATTGAAAAAAGATTATTGCAGCTCAAAACAAAACTGTAGTTATTCTACTGCAAAGTAAACTTTGCAATCTCTTCAAAGCCAAGCTAGAATTTCGGGGGGGGGGGGGGGGGGTGGGGGTGGGGGCGGGGTGGGGCGGATTTCATTGTAGCAGGACTAAATGCCTACAGTGCTATATAAACAGGTGCAGACAGCTACATATTAGCTTAAGTACCTCCAAGGAGGGGAGGCATGAGGTAGGTCTGATCCAAATCACGTTGGAACAGGTTCCTATGCAACTGTTCCCATGATAACACATGCTGCCTCTCTACAGGACTTCCTTGCACAGGCACAGCCATAGACTAACATGGTCATAATGTTTTCAGACAAGACCTGGCTCTTCCCTATCCTGCTCTGAAAAAACAGACTGTGTAGACATGCTCAGAACTGCTTACAAAACTTCAGGAGGCTAAAAGACACTCTGCCTGGGGACAAATACATTAGCAGTTGAATGATAAAATTCAACACAAAAAGACGACCTCTGTTACCAGATCTACAACAATCTAAGAGAATCAAAGTAACCCAATAGCTTTGGGGGAAAAGGTTTGCTACGCTGGTTAGGAAGCTCAAAATACTCGTTTGAAAGATCAATGTTCTTGCAGAGAGAGATTTAAAACACACTCAGGAGGCATCCCAGCCTCATGCAAAACAGTTAGTGTTTTCAGTTTCTGAACCACTGCAGCAGGTATTTCTCTACCACTCAGAATTTTGCCTAACCAGCTGACACTGAAATATAAACTAGTTTGCACAAATATGAACACCAGTTTAAGTAAGTTGTCATTTATCATATAAATGATACAAAATGAAAGTTATGTTTTCATTTTCAGTAAATGAAGTTATTATATAAATGATAAAGACAAAACCAGAATACTGAGGGAACTTTAAAGGACATCTAACATCTTGCTGAGTCTGTATTTGCAGACAACAAAATGAAGCAAGAGCTCAGTCTATAGCAGAACCTCTCCCAGCTGAAATTATAACACCTGGGGTGGGCTCCTGAGGATTAACAAGGTGCCAAGATGCACTAAACAAAGGGAGATCAAGCTTTTGAATTATGTCATCCATTATTTTTTAATATATGCTCCATACATAGCTGTACTTCCCCCCCCCCGAATCATCTACTAAATCTCTACTCCCTCCAAGATGTAACAATCAAAAGGAAGAGAAATTCTATGCATAAATTTGCTTTTGTTCAAGAATACAGAAGGGCTATTCACTTAGAGGCATCCAGTTAAATTCTGAAATAGTTTTTCCACCCCACACTTTATGCTCCTAATATCCAATTTATACATACTTAGAATGGCAGCACCACATTACCTTGGCATCTAGTTCTTCGGATTTCCTGTCATGGAATTTCTTGCAATTTTGCCTGAAGTATTTAGTACTCACTATTGTCCAGAACAGATTATTGAAATGAATAGGTCTCTGGTCCAAACTAGTAAATAATGTTTCATTCATTTTTTTTAATCTCTTAAGGAATTAAAGAACAAAGATATCCACAGACTTCTTTCACCAACTCATCTTTACACAAATTGAATAGTCAGCTCTATTTCCACCATAATTCAGAAATGAATTTCATGTTGAAAAGATACATGTCAAATTTTTTCTCCAGATTCTCCTATAATAGTAATACTAATGTGTAATATTTCAATTTAGCAGGCTTGTAAAATAAATTGTGATGTATAGATGCATGTACCATTTTAACTGCTAAAAGAAAGGAAGCATCAACAACCAAGAATATGACTAGCAAATTAATTACGTAACAAAAATAAGTAATACGAGCATGAACTAGTTGTTCTTTATTATAAAACCTCTGATCACAAATCAGCACTAGAGGGAGGGTATACTGAAGCATACATTTCCAAACTCACCCCAGTTCTATAAATAATTTATTTTTAACTGAGTTTTTCCACACTTGACCTCTCTATCTTCTCTATTTTTATCTCCTTCTGGATTTTTCTTTTGACTTTTTCTTTTTTAGACCCCACCTCTTCATCTCCACCCAAAAAACACAGCGTACTCTCTCAAGACATCATGTTTGTTCCACCTCTCTCAGATTATTTGCATCTTAGATGCAAATATAGCCTCAAGCCCTCAAATAGCTTCAGAGTCCATCCATGCAGAAATGGTCACTTCAAAGGAAGATCTTGGGCTGTCAAATATTCTGCCCCGTCAAACTTACTATAGCCAAAGTGCTATATTACTACTGCTATTCCTGATCAGATCATACTAGCTACTTTTTCTGCTTTAAATGCTGTGTAGAAGACAATCATCCTCCCTGTTTTAGGCCACTAAAGCTAGATTCTTTTTGATTATTGCCTCCAGACAACATTTTAAGTCAGGCACTTCTGCATACCACTCCTGAGGTTCCAACTTCTTTGACCATACCGTTAAAAGCCATTCTCTGATTGTTTCATGCTTTCAATATGCAGTCTCTTCCTCTCTGCACAGTGTTTTTCCTCTTTTTTTTTTTTTTTTTTTTTTTGGTGGTTTTCTGTGGGGTTTGTTTGGTTGGGGTTTTTTGTTAAGTAATTATGCAAGTGCACTTAGAAAAAAACCCAAACAAAATATCAAGATATTAAGTGATCTATCCAAAGATCCCACAAAAAGCTGTAAATTCATGCCGTTAGCTTTGTGTGACATTAGACACATGGTGAGATACTAATATTTTAAAAACATCAACTTAATCTATTTCTACAGAGAGATTCCTTGAGGAAAATGACTTGATGTAGGACCCACATATAGAGGTTCTTTGGAAACAGAAAAACTTATGTAAATAGGGAACATATAAGTCTGTCTTACTGCTTGTGCCTCTTCATCATTAAGACAAATCATGTACATGTGGTGCAACAGATGCTTCCTGAGGTAGATAGCCTCCCACAACACATGACTAAAACCTCAGTCAGTAATACGTTCTCCCTTTCACTTACGCTTTTACAGCCTACCTCTTTAAACCAGTTTAAACAATTGCAATCTTTTGTATGTTAATAATAAAGTAATAATAGCAGGAGCTAGACTTGATAGAGAAATTCAATTAGCCTGCCCTAAGGGTAAGTATAATCTTTTTCCACATCCCTCCTTTTTTTTCTTCTCTGCTGTACCATACTCTGTTTTTCACACTGTGATAGCCTACTTTACAGAAATTAGTAACTGCACAGTAAAGCATACTCTGAAGTACAACACAAATTTATTATCTAAACCGTTTTTTTTTCTTTAAGTTATGCTTCTTGTTTTGAAGTACAAAATTCTACATTGAAAAATCAGGGCAAGTATTGGAAAGTTATGTGAATCCTGAATGCAAAGAAAGAAATCAAACATATGAGTAGCTATGACAAAAGCTCTTCTTTCCAAATATTTTGTAATAACTAGAATTAGAAAAGTATATTCTAGCAAATTTAAAAGTTTTTTCCTCTTTATAAGTCTCTTAAGTTATACCATCTAGTCTAACCTAGGTAAGAGACCAAAGAATAAGGAAAAAAATCTAACCAGTCCATGCTCAGACTAGAGCCCCTCTATCTTCCTTAGAAGATATCAACAAATTCCTCATGTGTTTCAATGACTAAAATTCTGTGCTAAAAATTTAGATCAAGATTCCCCACATCAATTTCATCAAGGTCAAATACAAGCTTATTCCTACTCCGCACAAGGTAGATCCAAAAGACTTCCAGTATCAGACAATTTTTGAGGAAATTAAAAAAAGTTTCTTAGTTCAAATTTTCTTATATCCTCTACAGAATTATTTTATATGAGACTTCATTTTACAGAGGAAAAACAAAATTACAGCATAAAACAGGGCATGAGGAACGTCAGGAAAAATAGTGTGCAGATGAAGTGTCTGGAATCACTGTGGGGAGTTCTCAACTGGATTAGCAAATTAAAATAGTTAAAGAGTTCAACATCTTTAGCTCTTGTAAATAAGTTATTTTGGGAGGGAAGGGTAACAAGAACTTCCTTCCTTGGTGTAAATATACACTTGTAATTTGTAACACTGTTTTAGTGCTGGTAAAACAGCAGAAAGTTATTGTACAGTGTCACATTTTTTCTGCCAAATAAAAAGCCAAGGGATATCTAATCAACATACACAATATACTGCTCTTCCAGGAGTCTTGCAAGCAAAAGCCATGTGGCGTGAAACAGGAAATCCCTTACCCTGCTGTTAAGCAAAATCCCTGTATTTCATGCCACTTTTACTTATACTAAAGTTCTTTTTAATTATCAGTCCTCATTCTTAATCAAAACAAGCAGCATTAGCCACTGTGACAGAAAAAAAAATAAATCTGGTTTTGAAATAGTTTATATCGGGACATATTTAGTATATATTCAGACCTACTGTAATCAGGTAACTACGTAACTATGTTGTTAAAATGTCAGATGTTTTGAGATTATGGTAAAGATCCAGTAAGAGGGCTACAACAAGAACATATAGATTACTAATTAAACTTGCAATTAAATTGCATTCCTCATTAATTTCAGGTTTACTTTTAATGTCTTAGAAGAAAGTACTCTATGCAAATACATATTCACCACTGATTTGCATGGGAACTATATGTACAAAAAAGCTCATTTCAGGGTTTTTTTTAATTAACTGTTTCTTCAGTAATTAAAAATGAGCTGGCAGAAAAAAGGGCTACATTTCAGTCATCTTATTTTACGCACAGTGAGTAGTTTGAATATATAGTTTCAGTCATGTCTGATTACCCCAGCTACAGCAGTCCCCCTCATGAACTGTTCTAATTTCAGCCATTTTAACAGGTTTTAAGAGTAGCTTCTGTTGCTTGGATTTATCTCAACATTCCTCTGGAACAGGAAGAAACTTAAGGTCAGATATCAAGATGGTCCACTGGAAACCAGGACAGATCTTTTAAAAACTAAGAAAAAGTTTCCAATGTATAAATATTCCAGTATTTTCTTTTAACTTAACTTTCATGTATAACAAATGCAGAACAAGTCAAGAGAATCACACAATGCTGAAGCTCCTCAGAAAGCCACACTCCATCACTAATGTTTCAGTTTGCAACTGGATTGTGCCTGTCCCAAACATTAATGACAACCAAACGTTCTGCGATAACAGAGCTAGACTATTTCCATTGCCCCAACTACCTCGCCATGACACTCCCTAAGGTATAGAGCAGATTTTCTCCACCAAAGTTAAAAAGTACATTATTTTATTCTGGGTCATTCTCTCCATTGTATTGCATTCCTTCAGAAAACTTGTATCAACCAAGCATCAATCACTGCTGATGCTGTCTGTACCCAGTCACACAGAAAAGTAAGTAGCATCGCATTAAACTTGACGATGGTAATTCACAACTTAACTGATTCAGGGAGAACAATCTTCCCAGAGATGTTACAAAAAAGGGAAGAGAAACCAGGGCTAGATTCTTCTCCCACTCACTTCCAGCAAGAATGGGCTTCAGAACCACATGGCAATACCCTCACGTTTAGGGGACAGGAGATGAGGGGACATCTTCACTCTCCTTCCTTTCTCAAGCCTGTACCTGACAATTGTCAGAAAGCAGAAGCAAGACCAATGAAACTACATGGATATTTCCATTCCTACTCAGTAATTTTGAGAATCCCGATTGTAAAGTTGAGTAAGTGCAAGGGCAAGTCCTTTATCAGGAGCCTGCCTACCAAACTCATTCCAGAACAACCACAAAAAGCTTCAGGCAGGTCTGAATAACCTTCCTCAGTTCATAGGACTTAATCTACCATTACAGCAGGAGGTGCTTACCACTTGCCTGTTAAAAGTAACCAAAAACACATAAGAAAGCTCTCTAGACTGCCATCTGTAACAGGTATTGTTTTGCACCATGAAGTGCCTGGAACAGATCTAAGGTAAACAGGAAAGCCTAGCGATGCCTTAAGCGAGAAAACCTTAGAGCAAAGAAACTAAAATACCAGGTGGCAGATCACATCAACTCTTGGTTATCTCATTGCAAGCTAAACCAACACCATTTGCCTACCCCTCACACACAAAAATAACAGCTTTTTTACATAGTCATATAAACCTTTACCTTTAGGCTAGAACAATGGACAATAATACTCCATTTCAGACAATTCTAGAAATTAGACTTTCATTCCACATTCAGCTGTGGGAAGGGCTGAATTCAGAAAAACAGCAACAACTACTCAAGTGCTGGAACATAAAAAGCAGCTATATAAAACAGAGGAGAAAAAAGACAGACATCATGTATGCACAAGTGAAGGCTTTTTACTCCTTACCTCATCACTTTCATCTACTTCAATACCACCATCTTTGTCATCATCCATTTGCTTATGGATCATGCGGAGAGCTTCTAGGCTGAATCGGTCCTCCTCAGTAAAGCACGGTGGGCTGAGTGAACTGCAGGGATCTAAAGGGGGGAAGAGGGGGGAACAAAACAGAAATATTAGCTACTGTCACTCTAGAATATAAAGCTCCCAAGCAAGAGAAAGGGCTTACATTTCTGTATGTGTACATGTAATTCACAGCACATAGCTACCATGTCATTCAAATTTAGCTGTAAAATAATAATTCTTACCAAAAAAAAAGGGGGGGGGGGGGGGAGGCACAGGAATCAACTCTTTTTTTATCCAGGAAGGAAGCCCAAAGAATAGGGTGGAATAGTCTGACTCTTAGATTTTTTTTTCCCACCCCTGTAACTGCTATCTCCACCTCTTCTTCTATCATCCACCCTTAATAATACATCACTGCAATAACACAGAAAGTCACTGTGTTTTCCAACCTCCTTTCTGAAAGCCTGGGCTAAACAGAGTGGTGGAAGAAGAGAAAAAGAATTGTCATGTCTTATAATCATAGCTTCATAAACAGATAACAAAGGGATGGTAACCACACAGCAGATCAAATTCAAAGTACTACTGAATGCAAAATATTCAAGGAGGACTGCAAGAGAAGAAAGCACACCAGAAAGAAAATTCAGCTGATAACAATACATGGTATCTCAGCCCTGTATGCTCTGATCAAAAACAGCAGTCACTGCGGAACCGGATTCCAGGTCAAAAATAGTACGTTTTCATTTGCATTCATTACTCAGGGCTCATGATTTGTGCGCATCTGAGGGCTCTGCTTCCGCCATGTCAGACTGTTATATCTCTGTTCTTTCCCCTCCGCAAGGCACATGTCAAATGCTCCAAAATTCTACAATGCATGATGATCAACCATCACTGAAGACTGGTCTTTCACAGACCTTGGCATTCACTAATAGCTAGCTATTTCATTAATTCTGATGTACAAAACACCATCAAAGAACAGAAGGTAGAGAAGGATACAGAAATCATTTTCTGAAAGTTCAGCTTTAACAAGTAGTGAATTCCCTCTGTAATAGCCATTATAAAAATGCACTGACTAGTCCCATGAACTGGTACGCTCCACTCTAATCATATCAATGCACATACAAATTGAGGCAGTATATGAGTAATTTTTGCTTCTTCCAGTCTATCAAAGGTTAAGGTTTCTTGTTACTACATAATTTATTAAAGGCTCATTTATATAAGTAATGAAATAAAAGCACATATAGAAACTGACAGGATCAAGAGTTTGCACAGAAAAATCAATTTATTGTGTTAGTATTTCCATAACAATTGAATTGGCGTGATTCTGTTTTTCTGTCTTTATTATAAATTTAAAAATAATCAAAAATAGTAGATGCTGATAAGACTCAGCTTGCACAAGGCTCCAAAGCAGAAGTACGAAGGTAGCAACCATGGCATAGCTAGAATCTCAGATGCATATTAACAGGACTGATCCCTACAGCTAGACATCAGTCAATGCATTCTTACTTTATACACCAGTTTGATTACACAGAAGTTAAGTCACCTGTTACCTGTGCCCATGTAGCAATTAAGAAAAACAAAATAAAAAAAAAAAGAAAACCACAAAAAAACACCACAAAAAACCAAACACCTCACTGATACTACCCCAGAACAGAGATGCTGTTTTTAGGACTACTTCATATAAATCAGAAAGACAAATTACTAAACATTAAACCAGGCCAAACACAAAAACAGTTTAACTTTGGAATGCAACTAATATTTCTTGAAAAAAAATGGAACAGTAGTTTTCGTTTTGGGGGTTTTTTTGGTGTTTGTTTGGTTGTTTTTTTGTGGTTTGGTTTTTTGTTTTGGTTTGGTTTTTTGGTTTTTTTGGTTTTTTTTTTACTTTTTAAAAAAAATCTATTTTATTTGCCCACCTTTGTTTTTTCGAAAAGGTTTAATTAGCACAATATACAGCCTTCACATTTTTGCCTTGCAATGAAAAAGTTACTGTCATCGGGGGGGTTTAAGGACTTATCCCTGCAATACAGAGTCCTTGGTGTAGAAGGGCTTCCCTTGCAATAGTAATGAATCACCTCCAAGTTCTGCTAATATCTAAATTCCAATAGCCACAAACGAAGAATATGACACTAAATACAATCATGTATCAGAAGAACCACCTTTGTATTGCAAGGTTAGCTCTATACTGTGTTTTAAATTAGAAGAAAGCATAACGGTCAGAACAGATAAGCAGGTCCCTCAAACACACGCAACTTGTTTAATTTGTAATTAGTTCTATTCTTACATTGAAGAAAACGTCAGATAGTGTTCACAGTTCGCAAGCACCCACTAAAACGTTTTCTCCGTTTTGTTCAGCTGAAAGCCCAGCTTTTCAAATCAAAAAGGTTTTCTCATTTTCTCAACACTGAGGTTGATCAGTTTCTTAAACAGAGTACTTATCTTAAATACGCCTTTTTTGGTTATTTAAGCATGATGGCACTTCAAAGAGCTATGGCTCTTCTTAAGAGAAGTAAACAGGCTGCTTGTGCTTCAGATGTCCCATATGCTGGCTCCAGGAGCACTTGATCTCTCTCTTAATTGACGATAGAGTTCCAATTGCTCCTTTTGAGACTGAGAAACATGAAGTAGGACCACATAGACTGTAGTAAAAATTAACCCACTCTAAACAGAATCCAGATTTACCTTCAGACTTATTTACATATGGTAAAATCAAACATTTCCAGACTGACAACACTTGTCATCCCCCTCTTCAGAGAACAACCTCAAAACAAGAACAAATTACAAAGCCACAACCTAAAGAATAAGTGAAAAGCATTTCACAAGCATACCTACAAAGCCCTAACAAATCCAAAAAACAGCTGATGGAAATTTAATCATCTGCAGCTCTGCAGAGGTTTCTAAAATGCAGTATTTTGCCTCACTTGCACAGCAGAAACAATTCAAATTAATACTAGATGAAGTATGGCTAGAAAATTCTCAAACACGCAGTTAATTAAGGTAAAAGCCAAGAGGAAATTCTCAAGATACAGCAAGCACCATAAATATAGGCCTGAGGCCCCGCAACAAATTATAAGCCTAGTTGATAATCTATTTTTCACTTTGAATCCACCCTATTGAATGTGTTCCAGGATTCCAAATCTTCCACTGTATCTTAAGGACAAACCTAATTTCATGTCTGGACCAACTTCTCTGTTCTAGTCTGGTGTGTTGTCACAAACACAATCCAAAATCATCATCACGGGGAAGAGCACAGAGATGATACCAAGAAGTTCACTTGGCCAGTGAACCTAATAGCTTAGAATATGACCCTTCCTTTAACAAACAGCGCAGAAGAATTAACAAAGCAAACAAAAGAGATACGCTTTAGATGAGGTGGACAAGAGGCATACAAGCACACCATATGTCACTCTGGGCAGGAGTGATTTTACAGCCCAGTTTTTAACGTTGCTGAGAAGTGAGGAAGTTTCAGTACCTCTGGTCATGATAAGGAGGGCATTTGTTACCAAAAAATAAAATGTCAAATTTATGGCTCAAACTTGGCAGAGGCTTTTGAACCAAACCATCCTCCTGCTTTGAGCAGCTCAGCAATTGCCTCCTAGCTCTGAGGCAAGAGGAGAAAGTAGTCTTCAGCAGTCCTGGGAGCTATGCAAAGCCATGGGTACAGACCAGTCATATAGGAAACAGTCTGACAATGAACCAAGTACAGTTATCCAACCCCGTATACAGGAAACTTTGTATTTACAGATAAGGGGAAAGTAACACTTAGCACTTTTTTTTTTCCTTCCTCCCCCCGCCTTTTTCAGATGAGGCTAAAATAAGGCAAGACTACAAGAAAAACTTTAGTTCAAAATTCTCCTAAACTTTAGAATCATGGCTTTTTCATCCCATTTCCTGAAGGCAGGAGTTAAATTTACAAAGTGAGACTGTCAACACAAGCCAGTAAGGAAAATTAATTACACCCATATCTTCAAAATTCATGTCAGCAAAGTCCTTGAAATTTATTTTAGGAATACACCATTAGAAATGGTTCCAAAGCAAAAGGGTATATGCACCTTGCAGTCTTTCATCTATCCTGCATTTACTTTTCCCTAAACTGTTGTGAGCGTAACAGACTTCAGAATGAAAAGGACAGACCAACAAATAGCTAATAATCCTGCCATTATCTCACACACACGCCCCTTGCATATGAACACTGGAGCATAAAAGCTATGACTGTACCAAAGCCTGTGACACAGGGACCCTCACCAGGTGTTTGCAGTTCCAGTCTGGCCTCCAAAGCACCTGAGTCCTTAAGTCCTTTTGATGCCTCCAAGAGCCTTTTTAGGAATACAGGACACACAAAACCTTTACGATTTTCAGAGGCACCTGGAACCAGATACACACCTCCAAATATAAAATTTAAATGCCTTGAAACCTCCCCATTAGTTCACTCAGCAACTTAGCTGTTGGGAGTTATTTGGAGAGATTGGCTACTACACATCATTTTTGTTCTGTGAGGATGTTCAGCGTTCACCAAGAAGGAAGAGCACTATTTTACACTAACATATGGCAGTCCTATGGAAGCCCACAGTGTTTCCATGACTGCCTTTTTCTGATGAATTCACAAGTGTACCATGTTCTGCTAGTTTTACGACTCCTCATTCCTAAGAAGCCATCTGGGATAAAGGGAAGCCTCACAGAAAAGGCAAGCACTATACACAAGTGTCAGCTTCCGAAGTACATACTCTCAGCTTAAAATAACTATGTTTCAGCAAGCCAGGATGACAGAAGCAGGATTTCTTTGCGTTTTTCAGAGCTAAAGCAGGTGGCCACAATACCCTCAACCCCCCACCAAATGCACCTTCATCTAACTAGGATTTCTATTTCCTTATATTTCCTTTGTGCTGTAGTTTTACATGGTACTTTAATACATTACAGTTTCTTCATCAATTCAATATGATTCTTTTCAGGTGGGTGGGGGGGTGGGGGGTCAGAACTGTAAGAGAAAAATAATTTTTAAATAATTTTAAAAGACCTGAGTACAAATCTGAGTATCAGGTACAGTAGGGATTATTGAAACTACTGAAAACAAGTGTTTGCAAGAATTTCACCAGATGTTCAAAACAGCTATTCACAGTAAAGGCAACAAACATGTTGCTTTTTTTCTTAAATCTTTACATAAGGTGTTGTTAAAATCTTCAAATGCTTGAAGAGACAGCCTCAGAGTGAGCTTCGTTTAATCTTTCAATTAAAAGCTCCCAAAGCAAGTCACTCCTACTCTTAATAATTAAACTCCTCCATATGGCAAGTAGGCTGAGCAGGATATAACAGTTAACTTGACAATGTCATTTGTGACATTTATTTAAATGATTAGAGTGAAAAATAAAGTTCTTCATTGCAGCACATCCTTCCATTAAAAACATTTTAAAAAAAACAGACAAAATTTTGACAAAAAGGGCAGAATACATTTATCTTCTAATCACAACACTGATGTTACTTAAATGAGCTTCTTGGAGAGGAAAACGCAATAATACTAATGACAGCAGGGAAGGGAGAAGGGGTGCAACAGGAAAGGAGATTTGGGACATTGTCTCCAAAGAATTTTAAAAAGTGAAGTTTCACATTAGGCTTCTCCACTACTCCATATTAGAAATTCAGGTTAATTTCTGAAGTTGTGTTTATAACTTGTGCAATAACAGCAGGTGAGACTCATAGATGAAACTCTGGACTGCAAAGTCTGGTATCTGCAGCACTTGTTTCTGAATAAATGTGTAATGCTTAGTGACTGGCAACACTTCAGTTAAAAAAACCCAACTATTTGCAGTTCAGCTCTGTGAAAGCTGCCATATTCTTTTAAAATCCACTAAACATCCTTCAGTAAAAAAAGATGACATTTCAAACAACCTTAAAATAAATCAGTACCACTTCAATATGTATACAAGTGAACTTTGCATGAGAGATTCAAACCTCATTTTGTCACTATTGAGAAGTGTCCATTTATTCTACTATTTCAGTATCTTTTAATATATGTAAATCAATTACATTTTTTCCCCCACATGGAAACTTAAAACTTGACGAGGCAAGACAAGCTTTGATTTTTCCTTAAATCACCATTAGCTCATCTCTGCTTTCTCCACACCCACAAAAAAGCTGTCTAAGTCTGAACTTAAATTTCATAGGGGGGGAGGAAATCAGTGAAATCACAGTTCGTTATTTAAAGCAGAAATTCAGTCAAATAATGCCACTAGCAAAATCAAGTGTTAAGACAGGTTTTGATTAAAGCGTCTCTAATCTTTCCTAAAAAAAAGCTTTGAAACAAACTTCAGAACAGCAGACACTTAACTTTCTGATCATCTGTTAAGACATTCAAAACATCATACACTAACCTCAGAAAACTATTTAAGAGCTTCGTAGCAATAAAAATGTTTACTCAAAGGAAAGATACAAAAGGAATTCTGTAGAGAATTAAATCTGATGTCAAATCTAATTTTGCTTTAATTTAACAGCATTAAAAGCAACTATCCCAAATTAGCAATGCTTGTTTAAAAAGGAAGTTACAAAAAAGGGTTTGAATATGTTCAACATGTCAAGGATTATTCTGACAAGACAAAATATCAGTATAAACACCTCATTCAGAACGTTAGGAAATTAATTATTAAATTACAACACTGTTCTAACTACACAAAAATCAAGATGATGGATTCATGGCTTTTCCATCTCCTTCCCACACCCTCCCTGAGCAATGACACAGTTTGAAGGGAAGAGGAAGTTGGACAATTATTGTATACAATGGTCAAAGCAGACTGATTTAGAAGAGGAACTCCTGCCAAACCTAACAAAGCATGATGAGAGGAAACTGGGAGATGCATCTTACGCAAGTCATCGAAAAGCCTCCATTTTTTCATCCTTCCAACCTTACATGTTCTTTAATGATACTTACTATACAAACCTACAAAGACATATGAACTTCCAGTTAAAAAGAAAAAAAAGATGCCAGATGTCTGATACCTATCAGCAATAGGAAAGTCTGTCTCACTTATGTTTATTAGCACAACAAGACCAAGAAGGGAAATATTTAATGCAGTTTAGATTTAAAGTTTTCATCCATGTATCTCAATTTGGTAGTGAAGACTAATGCACCTTTAAAAATGTATGATGTACTCTTTGCACGTTATAATAATTAACATCTAGAATTAGAATAGCTCCAAGAAAAAACCAATTTAGATGAGTTCAAAGATGACCTAAATTCATAACTTCACCTGGAATAAAAACACACCCTTACTCAGACAAAATGAACTAGACAGTCACTATTTTTGCCTTATATGCCCTACATGTTTAGAAATTACAGCTATCAAAGAAATAGGACTGTGAATTTACTATTTGAGTTCATTTGTCAACAGAACATTAATTAAGCTGACAGAATAAACTACAGATGTGTATTCATATCTACTCAGTGACGATTAACGCATAACACATCTAAAATATTGATACATATTTTAGGTCTGACTAGTTCTTTTCTGCTAACAACTTTCTCCTTTTTCTAATGGCAGGAAGCTGGAAAAGACGCGGTATATCCCTGATGATATACTTTAATCTGCCCAAGAATTTGTCAGCTCTTAAGGAAGAACAGCAGCACAGCATTTAAGCCACTTTCTTAATTTGGTTAAGAAATCAGAAAAGCGATTTACAGGTGACCTTCAAATGACCGACAGTATGTCCATGTGATTTCTGAAGCAAACTTCCTAGTAACTGTTTTCTAGATAAAACCTCATCTTGCTTAGAATTCCATCCTTGTTAACACCTCTAGCTCGCATTAATCTGGAAGCCTGATATTTAGCCTCCTGGTGAAAGTGTATAGTCAATATTCCCCATGTACCTATTTCTATTCAGATATGGCTCAAGAGCTAAACAGAGCATGAGCTACTGAATTCCTATCTGGAAAACAGTGATCTGCAGAATATAACAGCCTTGATAGTATGGCTGATGATTTAAAAGTTTACAAACTTTTTTCATGCTGAAAAAGTAGTTCACAACTTCTTAGAAGAAAAAGGGGGTGGGGGGAAAGCACTTGAAAAGGATTTTATGACCTCACATAATTTTTAAGAAGTTTAGCAAAAGGCATAGAAAGTTTCACAGATGTGGTTTTAAGATTAAAAAAAAGCTTCTTTTAAGACCTAAATCCTTACACTTTAAGGCAAATAAACTGAAACATGCTAAAATTATAAATTAGAGGAGGTTATTAAAGTAGTATTAATTATTTTCATATAAAACTATATATAACTTTAAACCTATACTTTTAATCACACCGTTTTTTCCTCTAATATATTTGTTTTCACATGTGATTCATAATCATATCCTATATCCATGAATCAGGCATGTAAGCATGACATTGCTGACATTACTGAATTACTTCAGTCTTCTACACCATCTGATCTAGTATATATATTATTAACTGTTCTAACCAAGGAATCAAATTTAATCCTCTGTGAGCACCATCTGTAGCATCGTCAGTTCCCTCAGAGTTCCTGTAACAACATGTTGTCAGGATGTATTTATACTTTAAGAGAGCATATCAGAATTACACAACTGAAACCTAAATTAAAATGATGTAACATTGTACTTACAATAAAGGAAGCTTAGCATCAGGGAACTCTTTTTTATAATATACAATCTGTTAAGATTCTAGCATTTGAGTATTAAATGTGTCAGCCTGTGCAATGTTTATACTTTCAGAAATACAAAGGCACTGGGTGCATAAATTCATTTTATTTAATCAATAACACCATAATGAAACACTTCCTTTTAGCACCATTCAATTAAGGATATATAAACATCAGTTTCTTTAAATAGTCCTATTAGCTTATGTGAAGATTTAGTAGCGCAGATTGTTGTCTAGTTAAGAACTATCCTACTTCCAGAAGTTTACATGAACTGCTCCGCAGTTAGCACTCATATCCAACTCCAGACTGCACAACTGGCAGTTTTGCTCCTACTAATATGCTGCTAAATATTTTTCTCATGATGAGTTTCACCAAGTGATAAAGTGGGCTGACAAATCTGATGATCATGTCCCAGTTCACCTTGGCTTACTTGATGCAAATAAGACCTAAAGAGCCCCCTTTTTTTTTTTTTTTAAGTTTTCAGAATGTTAAAAAAAAAAAAAAGAGATAGTCACACACCTTGGGAAATAACATACCATCATTATGCTATTGCTCAACCTTAACACAGCTATTGATATTTACAGTTATCAGAATGTTAGAATAAACCGTAGTGGCATATATCTTAGATATATCTTGATACCATTCTGATAAACATATTTTTGGGCCCATAAAAATAGTAGCAAATGGTATAATATTCCAGTATGTATTCCATAGCTGTTAAAGTGGTCATTAAAATAGAAGGCAGTTCTTACTGAACACTTATACTCTTTGCTTAGTATCATGCACTGGAATCACACAGAGTGGTAAAAGAGGAAACTCAGTTCAATTAACTGCAAAATTTAGAAGTCATATAGTGTTAGAGAGGATTAGCTCAAACCGATTCTGTTTAAAAAAAATTCATAGTACAAACACACGGCTCTTCCCATCAAAGAGTTAGATACAATTTGCATACAAGTTTAAAGTAGTAGTCTTCCATGTCTAGACAAATCTCGAGGAGTCACATACAGAAGAAAACCGTACGGTTCCTGAATATTCTACATTTGCCTGAGCAATACACATTGCCAAATACTACTTGTACAGCTTCAAATACCGTCAGTTGCTCCCCAACAGCCTAGACATACGCAGGATGCGAGGAAGAGCCAAAACTGTAATTTCACATATGCTCTAAAGCAGAATAAGCCAAAGACTAATGCTAAAAGGATTCCTAACTGTTCGTGCCCCCGCCATTCGTTCATGTCCCTGTACTATCCCCTTCCTTGTACCAACATAAGCACGTTTGTGCAGTCGTGCTGCAGGAAGGATCAGGAAACTGATTCTGCCTGAATTGGTTCTCTATATGCCTGCACAAACACTTGCGACAGCAAAAGCACGGGGGGAGGAGGAGGAAACCCATGCAGAAGCAGGCAGAACCACACTTTACAGCCAGCGCTGCTGCTAAACCCTGGTCCTGATGAACCGTATGTTACAACTGAATCTAGCCAGCAACACAGTAGGTGAGCAACAAACTGAAAAATTAAATTAGTGCAGTGGAACATCATCTACGTCACTTGCGCGGAAAACTCCAGCTCCATTTTTTTAGATCCTCGCTTTATCTACTAGGAGGCAGAGGACAAGGCCACTTGTTGCAACTACTTGTCACAATTAACAACTATCAAGCGGAAAAATTACATACATATTTCCCTGCAACAAGTTGACATCATGGCTGGACTTTAAATACAACATTAAACTCTCTACTTAAAGCAATCTGCATTTTTTCAAGTAGATTTCTTGGCCTCTAAAATCTAAAATAGACTTTCGTAACACTATAGCAGGAGTTGGAGTAATAGCAAACACAAATAAAACACTCCACAAGATTTGACAAAAGTTTCTACCACCACTGCCAGCAAGCTCAGAATTTGTCCTTTCTCCAAGGGTCTCCCCACGAGCCTAGAGAAGTCACAAGCTCCAGATGTAGCCTACTTTGGTTGCAGTCAGTCCACATCATAAACAGTAAGTCTTCAGAGACACCTCATCCCTACAAACTTGCACCTGCAAGCTCAAAGGTCTGCTAAGCGCATGCCTGTCCCAAATACTGCTATAATTTTTGTAGTCCCTTCATTCAAGCTCCAATTTTTTGACCAGTTTCCAAAACCTAGGAGCCAGAACATGCATTAAGAATTCAGTACACACGACTATAAAAAAGGCGACATAATAGGTTCTATCCCAAAGCTGACAAACTATGACAGTTGGCTACATAAAGCCAAGTGAGTTTGTATCTACGTTTTTTGGTTTAGGGGCTTTTTTAATTTTTATTATTGACAGCACAAGGCAGTTTTCTGAAGAGAAGAAACAGCCAGAAAGATACTTATGGAAAGCTCAAAAGAAAAAAACAAAGTATAAAGATCTTTTATAATTGAACACTGTGACAAATGAGGTTACAACCAACTGCAAAAGAATATTGGTATAAGATGTCTTTAAAGGTAACCAATGACATTAAGAGATATATAATCTACTCTTAAGTCCTCTCTCAGGTCATCCCCAACTCCCCCAATATATGTTCCTGACATACATTGGGAAAAATCAAGATTAAATGAAGGGCAGTAAACTTTTTCCAGATGACTACTACTTTTACTTAAGAGAATCATTACAGGTACTTCGTGACATATATACATATAGCTTATTAAAACATAAAATTTCTGTGTATGTGTTAGACTCTTACATAAGACTTTAAACACTAATATTGATCTGTATCTATCAGATTTGGAAAGGCTAAAGCATGAAAAACAATACCCTAGATTTCTTTTAAACTCTGCTGGACACATACTGCAAATGAACTGGGTTTCTCATTCACAGAATTACCAATGCTTCTGTTACTAATTGCTCTCTGCAACAGACAGAAGTAGGAAAACAGGCACAGAGCCAAATTCCAACAGACATAAGTGTTTCCGCTACATTACCTTTCTTTAATATATCAAATATCAACAGATACAGGCAGTCCATCATTTTCAATATCAAGAAGGAAGTAACTTCCGAAAGTTAGAAAAGCCACCAAGCCACCTGCCCGTCATTAAGCATAAGCAAAAGTAAACCAGAACTACGAAAGATTAATTCTGCTTCAATACATTCCTATTAGATCCCATTTTCAAAAACCCCAGGAAGTTAATTTCACAAGAACTTCTGTTTCTGTGGGAAATAGACATATGTTACAAATAGAACATATAGAAAACACATTTTTACTAAATTAGGATTGTTTTCAAATATGGTGGGGTTTCTGTCTTGTTTTATTAGGTGTCCTACTGCTGGTTTATGGCCTCCATAGACAATAAAACCCATGTGAAGTTCTTCATTTGCATCTCAAAGAGAAGCATGTTTTGCAATGCTATTCTACTTTGTAATTTCACTCTGGTTTAATCAAATACAAGGAACATACATTCTACAGCTTTATCTCCAAGGTCTATTCTCAAGCCCTAAATGTAATATCTGACAAACCTGACATCCAAAACCCAACTATTTTTGTGTCAGTCATGTCTATTAACCAGCATAAGTGTTTTAATCTTTTCTATATCAACACAGTGACTTGTAGGTTATAAATCTTTGCTTTAAATCAGTTTTTAATCTGTAACCATTTTAAGGCAATTGTTATATCAAGTCATCTGCTGGGGGCAGGGGACAATGTTTTTCTATTCCACATTTCTGAGGAACACTGAACACAGTCAACATACAACTGGTACCAGAAAATGGTTAACATAGTTATGCCTTACTCTCCATAACACAGAGCTACCTTCTATATTTACTCTATTAAAGCACAAAGGAAACAGCTTCCTCCTTTCAGTAAGTTTCATTTCTTTAGTAATATTTAAATTAACACATAAGTTAACACATGGAAGGTTTACGGTTAACATGAAAACAGTTAAACAAAAACAACCCTTTTCTGACATTTAAAATGTTTGCTGAAGTTCTCTTCACGCAAGTGAAGTTTTACTACCAATGCCAAAACAAAGCCAGGTGACATTGCCTCTAAAATCGTAAAACAAACAAGTATTTTTAAACTTACTCAGTTAACGTTATCAAAAAATTAATCAAAACGTTTCAAACTAGGAGGATGCACTCAGACAAATTCCACTCCTATTCAGAAATCCTCTCTAGAAACAACATGAACCTTATGAAGTCTTAGACACATAGTTGGGACAGATCAAAGAACAGCAATATTTGTATATGTAACAAAGGTGGGGCTATTACAAGAAGAGAACTGAACCCAACTTTGAAAACCGTGGTTTTAATATGTTACTTCAAAGCATCACAAATTGAAAGCTTAGTACGCTCACCATATTCTAAGTGGACAGCTACCTTGCAGAATTATTTTCTCGCTTCCTTTACCTATGGTAACATTACATAAGCAGCCGACACCAGACAGACTATGCTACTGACCCGCTACCCTACTAGCCTGGCAATTATCAGTTAAGTTCTCAATTTTTCCTTCCTTTCTTTAAAATTTAATTTTGGTATCTAAAAATCTTAAGATTTATTTAAAGGAGAAAGTATCAAGGCATTAAAGAAAAAAGTCTTCCATCTACACATAACAAATTTAATTTGAAAACTTTCTTTTAAACAAGTCTACAAATTTACTTCTCTGAGCTACTAATCCCTTATCGCATGCAAGATAATACTCTCAAGAGTCTGAAGCTGTTAATTGTTTTGAGTGATAAACTCTCCATCTTCTTCTCACTGGAGTAATACGAAATTATTCTATTTCCTGCTCACATGCCTTCTTAAATGCAATTGAATTAAGATCCTTTCTACACGTGATTTCACCTGGTTTCTCTCCAAAGCATACTGGTTATTATTCATATGTGATGGTCTAACACACAAATAACCTCCAGGCAGAAAAATTCTTTCAAAAAAGCACATTTTGAAGTAGAATGAAGCAAAACGTTAAATATAATCTATACAGAAACAGATTATAGTTTTGCAACAAGCCAACTGATAATCTACAACATTCAAGTAACATTTACTTAAAAAAAGTTGCATTGTTTGACCATGTGTATACACAGGAACACACACACAAACTTGCAACATGCACCTGTTTTTGTTTTGGAGGCTCATTTTGAATCCATTAATACTACATGTTTTTAGGACTTTTGCCTTTCAGATCTTGTGCTCAATGACCTTGTTCAATTTTATTAGGATTAAAAGAAAACAAAGTTTCAATCCTACAAAATTTCAAGAAGATCACTGATTTTCAGAAAGCTGGGCTTGTTTAGTCTTGTGAAGAGAAAGCTAAGGCAATCTAATAGTAAGTACCAAGCAACTAACTACTTGATAGCAGATGGCAAACCCTCCTCAGTAGGGGCAGACCACATAAAATGGGGCAGTCAAGTTATACGCTGGGAGGGTCAGGTTAGACATCAGGAAGCCCTTTTTTGCCAGGAGGGCACTGCAGCACTATGACAGGCTACTATGAGGATGTGAAGTCTTCACCCTTAGGGACTTTCAAGAGCTGGCCAGATGGCCTGTTCTTTCAATGGTGACATTCTTGCTCAAAGCACAAGTTTGACATCCAGTGGTCCCTTTCAATTACCATCTCTATCATCTCTTTTGAAAGGCAGATTCTAGAATAACAACTGCCCCCAATACCAAGGGCTCCAACTCACAAATACAAATAAAAATGTAATTCCAGTAGTCATACTTATTTATGAAATGTTAATCGTATCCTTGCCATATGTTTCTAGGAAGCTCGCTGTTGTGAAGTTGCTGACCCACCACATTTTCATCTCAAAGTATTAAATAAATATCTAATGATAACAAACAGAAGAAAGAACAAGTCAAGCTTGAAGAAACCCTTGGAAAATCCTGATCATATCCCAAATGGGATCTTACAGCACTGACATCTGTGCACAGGTGTTACTGCCTTTCAACGTGCATATGCATTCCTCAGTAAGTGGTAAAGAATGTTTGTATTCATGCATACAAATGAACTTCTCCTTAGGAATGCCTTTGCAAAATCTGCATGTTTTTACCAACACATCAGTTCATTGTATGCATTGTATGTAACGAAGAGATAAGAGTTTCAGCAGAACTTAAGACATACTGAAAGACAATGAAGAGAACAGGTTGTCAAGAATTGGTATGCCTGTAGATGCCCAGAGCTTGAAAATAGGGTGATAACCATTCAGAAGAAAGAATTCATCACAACTAGACTAGGCATGTTTGTTCAAGAATGAGGTGATTTTTTTTTTTTTAAAGCTACACTATGTTGTATAGCATCGCTTTGGATCTTGTAGTACCATAAGAAATGTTTTTTCTATGAGGAGACAATTTGTAGGCACAACCTTATGAAGTCAGAAAAGCTAAAATTCTACTTTACATGGCCATGTCTAGCCTCAAATAAATGACAACCCGTACTTTTAAGTGAGGTATCTATTGCAAAAGTCTACAACTTTGTGCCACGGCTAAAGCAAAGAAACGTTCTGACACTGTTAGTTTTCTAAAGCTCAAAAAACGATTCACTGTTGTTTTGGTAAGAAGCCTCACCTTTCCTTTCAGCGATTTAAAAACTGAGACATTTGAGATTCTCTGTGGATGAATACCTAAAAAAAAGAAGGTTTAATGGCTTTATTGACATTTTCACAAGTTTAAAGCTAAAAATTTTGAGAAGGGTTAACAATTTTCATATACAGAAGAAGGGAAGAAGAGAAAAGACAGGGTTGTTTCAAAATCTTTTCAATGTTTTTATAAGCAGAAAAAGTATTTTATGAAAAAGTGTTACATAAGTTACTGCACTACAACTGCAATCTTGATCAAAAATAAGATTCAAGATGCTGTTAGCTAAGTTGCAGTCAACAGCAGGGGGAAGGGAAAGAGAAGAGTGTGGAAACTGTAGAAAAGGAGATAAAATAGGAAACCATCAGTTTTATTGATCTACTTAGAGCAGTGTAACAAAAACACCTTACGAAAACACTCAATATATTCACAGAAAATAATTATTTGTAACCTTAGACTTTACCCATATTTTGACTGGAAAGCTGTAGAAATTATTGTATATATGAAATGCACTAATACAGAAAAGCAACCAAAATCAGATAAATTTAAGTGAAATTAAGGAGATATGCAGAATTAATGCAACCAACACCCTGAAAAGGTACCCAAATCTATTCCAACAGAGTTCAGTTCTTAAACTGCAAGAAGTTCAACCTCAACAGGAAAAATACTGAGCTCAGAGCTCACCTGTGCGTAACTACCCATGGCAGCACCTTATAGAAGGTGCAAACCCTGAAGCAAACTCAGGGCTTAAACAGAACACTAACAAGAATTCATTCCAACCTTTTCTGAACAGCATCAGCTGTTCCATGTAACTGCACACTGAACTTGAGCATTATTTATTGAAAGGTGGCCTTTAATGCAATTAACTAAAACCTTTTCTCTAACACTTGCCAGGAATAGCTTACTTAGCAAGCAGAGTAAAACTACTAACATTTTTAAGTAACAGTACTTAATCAGTCTCAAGCAAGTCTCAAACTGACATGTAAAAAATGTATCAAACATATTTTAAGTTTACTAAATTTACTGGTGTAAACAACTGCAAGTTCCATTGGGCTTTTTTTTTTAAATCTACAAGTTTTGAGAGTATAGAAGTCAGTAGGTAATGTGAATTACTGGCAGTAAAATTTAATCTCTGCACTGTATAAAAGATGCTTTGTTTTGGGGTTTTTTTTTCTAAAGTGTAATTATTTCAACCCAAGTTTTAATAAACACTGGAGTTCTTTAAATTCCCTTGTTTCGTACAAGATCACATGGCTATTGATTTACTGATCCCTTACAAAGGATTTTCTGTTGTAGTAAAACCTGATTAATAGAATAGAATTCTTTCAGCTTGGCAATTAAAATAAATATTACGCCACTATTTAAAAGACGGAGAAGATTGTAAGACTACTAGACTGAGGCAAAAATTAAGTATCTACTATTCCAAGTACAGAATGCGAAAAACTTACAGAAATTGTTTGACAATCAAAAAAAAACCAAACCACCCCAACTTTGATAACAGGGAAGTTGAGAGCCAAGTACAATCTTTCAAATGACAACAGAACTCTGCGATACCTGCAGAGATGATAAAAAAAAACCTACATTACAAAAAATGCAATCCTATGTTTCTACCAAAGCACCACCTTGAGAAGAATCATTCCTCTCACCATCATTTAAGTGTGCATTTCCATGAGAGGTCAAACGAACAGAAGAAATTCACAAATGCAGACCAGTGAGGTGAGAAATTAAATACCCAGCTCCAGAACATTCAGTTTCACATACTTTTACTCTAAAGCAAATATTCCATTTATTCTAAAAACAAGTAACAAGTAATTCCTGCCCACTCTCTATAATATGCAACATCATATATACACTTTTTGGGGTTTTTTTTAACTCCTTAAATGAACACAAGCACACCCTTTTCTTACCTGAAAAGGCTTTCTACCTGCAGGCCAATTTGAAATGACTCCAAAAAAGAGACAGCAAAAGGGTGAGGGCTGTCATAAAAGGAGATATTTTATATGCTTAAACACCCACTTGCACTTTTCAAATTAGATCAGCATTTGCCAGAATTGTATATTTCTATGTATGCACAAAAAACCCATACACTCATAAGGGCAAATAAGCATGTACATAATTGCTAAATAAAAGATATCCAACAAGAAGCAAGCAACTAGATAAAATGAAGACAAGCAGGATTTTAGCTGCAATTTTTCACAGGGATATCTTGATACAAATGGCCTCTGAAGACTTACCTTTTCTCACAATACTTTTATTTTTAATCCTAAAGGTATTGCTACATAATAAACTACATTAATATATGCCAAGTTCACATACCAAAAACTGAGCGCAGGCCTATCAACCTACTTAAGAAAAACACCTGCAGTAGCCCAGTTAAACCCGCAGTGGAGGAAGAATTTGAGAATGGTTTTCAACCTTGTCCAAATTAAGCCAAATGACAATTTAAAAACAACAAACCTGGGCAACAGCTTCATGTTACATTTTACTTCAAAAAAATGCCAGAATCCAGAATTTGTTCTGTCAGCCCTAGCATCTTGATCCAAACCCTACAGTGCCACCCCAGCTCTGCCCGCACACTGTACCCTAGTTTGATTAATCAGTTTCTATAGTCTAGAGAATTATCTACCCACACAAAGATGTGGCTGATAGAAGCCACACCTCACAGAGGTTTCAAACAGAAACAAGGAAATCAGGCCAAACATTCAGCCATGCCTGTTGCATTGTGTCTTCCTGTCACCTCTGAGATTGCAAACTGACTCAAAAACCTGTCTTCTCATTCTTCCCTTCTCTGATCAAAGCTCCGCTGCCCAGCCACCCGAAGGTCCCTTGCACGAGCAAAAGACAGAAGAAAAAACTGCAGCGCGAGCCCGGCGCAAGCTGAAGCTGCAGCCTCTGTGGTATGTCATTAACTAATCAGGAAGACAATAGAAAGATGATTTCATAAGTCAGTCTTGAGATTTTCTGTATGGGTTCATATATTTAACTCAGCTTGCACATGCCTCAGGCAGGACTTGCAAAGTGAACATAATCACTTTTAGCACATCACTGAGCAGTCTACAGCTAGAACCACCCAGCCGATGGGTTTGCATGCTCAATTCACAGCCAGGAAAATAGCATTATTTGAACAAGCTACAGAAATACTTAGTACTCCACTCGTTATCTAGCACAAAACAAGTTTACAAGATGCTACATATACTGCCAGATAGCTACGGCTACCAACAAGTATTATAATGTAAATCAAGGTGATGGGAGAAGCACACAATGTTTATTCCTACTACACACAAGTCTAATATTTAATAGTATAAAACCAACTATAACTTGTAACTTTCGGCTTTTAATGCTGTCAGTTCCTACAATAAATTAGGTTGCTGCTCTTCCGATTTGTGTCACTTCTCCCTCCACCTCATCACACGCATATAGCTATTCCCTACTTTGCTCGTATTGTTCTTCCATTTCCAGGTTTTCTCTCAATGTCTTCCATGCTTTTTTTCCCAGTCACAAGGTTTTCATTCCAGTTTCTCATCAATCGCCTTATCTATGAAAGGAGTGTTATCAAACTATTGTCAGATAGTTTTGATGTTCTGATATCAAATTCATCTTCCCAACCTTTTTTAAACCATAAATATCATTTATGTCATATGTAGCAACCTATCAGTTCTCTTACTTGATTATAAAGACTGCTAACTACCCTCTTCCTTCTAAAAATTCAGTTCTTCACTTTCTAAAACTACTTTTTTTTTTTTAAGGCAATGTCAACAATTTATTTCTCTTTACCCTTCCCACCCCCAGCAATGTTACAGTGGCTCATTCTAGTTAGTTTCTCATTTTATCAGCAATGGAATGGCAGATATGCATAATTAGACACTGTTGATCAAGTTAGGGTTTTTCCCACTGAACCAGCCCAAGTAATTTTTGCACACATACACACTGCTCCAAGCAATGTTAAGAACCAATTTTTTGTTTGTTGGGGTTATTTTTGTTGTTGGAGTTTTTTTGGGGTGGTTTTTTTTGTTTGTTTTTTGTTTGGTTTTTTGGGTTTTTTTGTTGGGTTTTTTTTTTAATATATATTTCTGAAAACTATTTCTTCAAATAGGACATCGCAGAAAGAATGCAGGAAATGTCATCACAGGGGCAAGGACAAGTTTCTAGATTTACAAAGACAATTGCCACTCACTGTAAAGGAAGATCATCGTACATCAGTATAAGCACGCCAACACTGCTGATATAGGAACCTCCTTACACCATCAAAGACACTGACGAACACAAGGGCAGAAATGCCAGAGTGATACTTAAAGCTGTCTTGCTGTGGTAGTTCATCTGTTTCAGTGTTGTACATGAACTAAAAAGCCCTGCCTTTCAAGCTCTTTTGAGGGTGGGCAGTTAAAGCTGCCTGGGGCTGTGCAGGCACAATCTGTAAATTTACACAATATGTAAATGAAATGTTGCTTCTTAATAGGAATTATTCAAAAAAAAAGTGGTAGCGTTCATAATTTGGTAGGTAAAACATGTTATTAAGAAAATTTTGCCTTGTTCATTTCAGTTTGGATCCACAGGAATGCCTGGTCACACAGAGCCAATCAGTTCCTGATAGAATGTCCTCCATGTGTTTGCTGTTCAACATAAAATGTTTACCAAATAAGGCAAAACTACACATCCCCTTAATGTCTTCCTTTCACTCAGCCTACCAGAGTGCTTTGAGTTTTCTCTTCCCTTATCAATACACTAAATATTGTATAAATATGTTCTAGGAGAAAAACAGCTATGATCAGTTCTGTCTGGAAAATGTTGACTTTGTCTCTTGAAGGTAATCTAGTATTTTACCTGACATCGAATTCAACAGCCAATAAATCATAAAAATACTTTCTATAAGCTGTTATACTCAATAGAAAAGATGGTACAACATGCAAAACCAAGCAAAAGACAACTTTTCAGAGATAGGATACAAATGCAGCAAATAAATGTTGAACACAATGTATGGAGCAAATCTTTTTACACTTAGAGGCTTTCTCAGTTTATACCCAAAACAAAAACTGAGACTTCCCTTTTTCCCCATCAGTGGTGAATAGCTACAAGTTCAGTTGCAGAAATGATACTGAGCATAACAATCCTTTTCCTTCCTACTGAATCTTGCTGTTGACAAAGTAAATCATGTTAACAGCAAATGTCACCTATGACAATTTGAAGAGAAATCCAAGCCCAAGCTGTGGAAAGGGAGATGTGGAGGCGAAGGCGTAGAAAAATTGGCCATTGCTGATCTGCACAGTAAGTCACCTGAGGTAATTATACACATTGGAATGTTTTAGCAGAGAATTTCTTACCAGAAAGATTGCTAATTGGTGTTAACTCCATTAAGTTATTTGCTTAATAAGCAGCTATTAAAAGTTACTAAACAGAGAACTGCAGAGGTAATTACACCTTCCTTGCTTGAGTGCTTTATGCTGTTCTGCTCATCTCCAAACAGAATGAGCATAATTTCAACAGATGAAAGGGAAGACCTTCATATGCAAAAGGCATATGATAGAAAACAAAGTAGAGAAAAATAAACCAAATAGTGATTTTTTTTTTCGAACTGACAGTATTTTGAAAAAGTACTAGCTTTAAAAAAAAAACCACGACAAAAAAAAAACCACACACACAACACACCAAACCCCACACAACTATTTTTACATGGTGTAATACACAGTTATGACAATGAGTTCTACTGCTCATCATGTCCAAGACACCAAATTTTTTTCAAAGTGAGATCTATGTGATGGAACATCGTGTTTATATTAGGTAAGATAAAAATCAAGCAGTCTGGAACAAGTCTTCACAGTTCAGGACATAAGGCAACTAATAAATGTTTTTTGTTAGGAAGAGTTATACTGAATCCCTGTGTTGCAACTATGTACTAGATTTCCTGCAATATCCTCCTCTCAAGCCCCAGGCAGACCGTTATTTCAAGATATTAGATAAGTTACTTCTCCAATTTGTAAAACAATTATGTTCTTAAACAGGGTTTTAACCAGTCACTTCTGGACCAATAAGGGGGGAGATGCACACAACAATATGCCTAAAAGAATATTTGGGAGTAATAGCGTCAGTTGTTGTCTGAAAGAGCCATCTCTGGAAAAACCTACAATTGCAATATTCCTGAAGAGCCTCCATGGATTTCCACATTACAACACCATGGATAATATACATGGTTTTTCTCTTAAAGAAGCAGAAACCAGTGTTTTAGTAAAAGCTGATGCCACATGAATTGAATCCTCTCCCCTATCAGGAAGCGAAGTTTTAGCAGAATAGTTCTGAATAACAGACAACAGTGATAGATGATCTGTAAAATTGCAAGTAAATTTGCTCTTTTGTAAAAGCAATAAAATATTGCCCAGGATCACTTTGTTCCAAATACAATACTTCATTAGCCTGTAAAGAACTACAGTCACATCCAAAATTTGATTCCATTAATTCTTTTTAAAAATTAGGTTATAGCAGAATACAATACATGCACCCAATCCTCCTTGCCTGTTATCCAAGTCTTTGGAAGTAATCAAGTACTCATAAGTAAGGCTAAATTACTTACAAAAAAGTGAAAAAAACCCTTGAACGTTTCTTGCGGCATAATTTCAGCAGCACTAATTTTTGGACAATCAGTTCTCATGCATACACTAACAGAAATTCTGCTAAACCAATTTTTTTTAAAAGAGTAAACCAATTGCTAAATCCTACCCTAAAAACAAAAAGTATGTTAGCAGTGCATTAGCTAACAACTTCCAGTCACGTAACAGAAGTATGCAAGAGAGTATGCCATGAGTGGAATAAAGAATACACACTGTAACGTGTCAGGCACCTTCAGAGTGGAAAATTTCAGAAATCACTACATTTCTCATATAAAAATAAACAACATAATTAAAGATGTGTCTTAAATTAGCATTTCTGTTTTGCTTTATACTTGTTTCCTAAACAGCTATGACAGAATATTGTCTACTTACATGAACACACACACCAAAAGAATGAGAGACAAGGATTAATCCAAAGCATAATCTCCCTTGTTTACTGTTGGGAACTGCGTATGCAACCCTTCAAACGCTACACAAATCTGCCACCACTGCTATCCTAATGATTCGTATGTCTAAATGCCATTAATGCCAAGGTATTTTTTTCTAGACAGATGCAGCATTTTTACAATACATTGTGCAGCACACACAATCTTCGCTACTCTCCCTTGGCAGAGCTTTCCCTTGGCCCACCCCTCATTCCACTAGCAACCTTTATTTAGTTTCTCTACCAATGGTCAGCCTGCATCCATCTTCTGCTGAACATTCATGAGGCCATACTGACAACCTCTCATTACCCACTCTTATTTGCCTCTGATTTTCCTAGTTCTTCTCTTCTTTCTACCATCTGGTTGGGTAACAGTGGCAGCTGGTTGGCACATTAAACATTATGCCAAGCAGGTGCACGGACAGAACGGAGGAGTTAACTTTGACACACCTTTTGCTGAAAGCTGACTACACTACTCTTAATAATGGAATATTTCATATTCATGGAATATTCAGTTATTTACTAGCATCACTATACGCAAGTAAGGTCCTGGTTCAGAGCAGATATTAACACTGTAATACCACATATAAAATCCTTTTGCATATATTAAGTGTGTTACACTGAACACATAAATCATTCTCAACATGAAGTGTTGGGTCAACCATCAACTCTGAATGCAATTATATAGACATTCCTTAATTGGGCAGAAAACACAAAAAGTCAAAATAAATTCAGACAGTAATAATGCCTTAACTAACCTAAATGGCTTTACATCTTTTTTATTAATTAAGAACAAACTCCAGATTTCTCAAGTATTCACCTTCATATCAAATCACCCCCTATCTGAACTGAACAACCTTATAAACAACATAAAAGCAAAAGCTGCACAGAAGTCTGCCTCTGGATTTTTTTTTTTCCTTTTGAACACTTTGCTTAGCAAGCTCCATTGGACGTTCAACTGAGGAGATAAATAACAGGTGTGACCAAAAGTGAAGGTAGTGTTGGCAGTGTAGGCATCCAAAGCCAGAGTTTTGCCCAAAGAAAAAGACACTAATTAAAAAAATTACATGACAGAATAAGTCAGTCTATACTAGACAAATCACTACTTCTAAATATAATTAGTTATTAAGAGGTGTGCATATAAAGAGTTACCCTGCATATCTCTAGATGCCTTAATTACATAAAACACATTCAGTCATGCTTCAAAGCACAGTACAGCATTTAAGTATAAATGTTGATTTCTTGCAACTTGCATTAGTTATATCTAACAGGTAAGAGTTCTCTGCAGATTCCAGTGTTAGCCCAAAAAGGGAACAGAAACTCAGGAGAATCCTATCAGGTACTCTGAACAACCAGTGAAAGATGCTCCAACACAGGACAATTGCGGCCTCCTAACAAGCTGCAGATTATATGTCACTAAACATTGAAGATTTTGGGCTTTCTCTGTCTCTCCTGTATTTTTCAAAGACAAGTCTATGCCATTAGAAAAAAGACATTGCCCACAACTCTCCTCTTGCAAAGACAGAGTAGGCAGACCAGTATTCTGCTTGTGACTAAACCTATCACAGTTGCATGATACTGAACAATTGTGGGCGAGAATATCACAATTTCTAATTTAGCACAACATTCTGCTATGAAGTACAAAGCGTTACTTGAAGTTCCCAGATGCAATTAATGCAGAGGTGGAATTGTTCTTTCCTTTTTCCATAGCTGTGCTTTAGCCTTATCTACAGATCTAAAACATTTCTATTAAGAGTTTCAGAACCACACTAACTGATGGCAGTCTACTCTCTACATCTGGTACTCCTTATGAACATACACAGATAGGTCTAAAACCAGCTGACCACCTTATACCCACAAAGAAAAAAAATCCAGCAAAGCATGGAAATTCCTTCTGGAACCTACACAGCATTTTCAGTATGTGCTGTTGTACCCAGCGTTTTACAAGACCCACACAATTCCTGCATCAAAAGTTTGGCAATAGAGAATGAAAGTATTTAGCTTTTCAGTATTCCTTTCCCATTTTTTGCTCCAGTTTAAGAATAAGTGGTGAATCAAGTGACGTGAGAAGGCCTGTTAAGGAGGTTGGGGTACACAATCAGAACATACCAAACATGCACAGGATTTGTTGGGGTGCAGGAGGGAAGGCAAGACAAGACAAATGGAACAGCATGACTCAACAGATCAGATATTTAAGAATCTTACAAAATATATTCTGAGACATTACATCCTTAAAAAAATTCATTTCCTTATGCTGCAACCCAACCATTCAGATAAAGTCTCTAAAGCAGTTCAAAAGCTGAACTGAATTCAAGCATAGATCATCTTCTTTAGTAAGTCATCTACTAAGAAGTCACAAACCTTCTGAAAGTAATAAATTATGGCTAACAAGGCTATCAAAGATGGGGAGAAGGAGTTAACACATCTGCCCTCCCCTGAGTAACATATTAATTATAGCTTCCTAGGTACTATTACTGATTGGCTGAAACCTAATCCTGCAACATTTTAAAGCTAAATGACACAGAAAACAAAACTTAAGTGCACTTAAGAAGCACTGTGAACATAAACACCAAATTAACATCTGACCTGAGCATTAATTATTCATTCTGTAGCATTCAAAAACCTTAAACACATTAAAGAAACATGGAAAAAATACCTGACTCAAAAAGTGTTTAAGTTTATATCTGAACTTAAACAGATTAGAGGCTCCTTAAACAGTATGAGGCACTACTCCTAGAACAGTTCTCCTGTAAAGCCAGGGGAGCAACATTTTTTCCCTGTATCTGAAGTAAGTGTCCTCTTCACAATCCACAGAAACTTAACTGACATGGCGAGTAGAGTTAGTGGTGTCATCCACATGTCCAAACACGGCTTTCTACCCCATGGCAAAACAAGTTTACTCTGTTATAGAAGGAGCCCAGATTCCTAGCTCAGATGCTGACACCTCAAGAGATGTGAAATGAATCCCATCCTTAAAGCTTCTGATCAAGTAACACCATGGGTAAGCACTTTAACACCTCTGGGCCCTACAAACTTAACAGTTAAACAACAAATGAAAATAATAGGTGAAGCACGAAACTGTGCATAGTAATTGCTACCCAAGTATGCTTTTCCCACCACATCTTAAAGTTTGCATGGTCTGAAACACCAGCTCCCAAATTATGCCATATTCTCAAAGTCCAGTGTAACAACAATAGCCTTGGCATAAGCAACAGCCAGGCAGAAAAGCCAAGGAGAAGGGAAGCAGGCTTGCTGCTGGAAACACCCGGAGTGGGCAGCAACAGCTGCTGCTGGGGCGGGCTGCTTCCCTCTGCTCTGGGCCCTGTACCCCACCGGTAATCATCCCACATGCTTCAACCCCTTCTGGAAGCAGCACTGAGGCCAACAGCAAAGCCTTCTGCCTGCCCTGCCAAATGCAAATCCAAAGTGTTTCCCTACTGCCTCTGAAAGGAATGACAATGGGACAAGAGCCAGAGGATGCCTGAAAGTCATCCTTTGGATGATGACATCTCAACAAAAATAAAATATAACTTCTGATAGTAGAATTATTTAACCCATATTCAGATATCTAGGTATACCCAACCATCTTAATTATGTCTTTTCTAACCAAAAAGATTTTAGAGGTTGATTTCATTACAACTAAACTTCATATCCATTTCAATTAGTAAACAGAAAATGACTAACATACAAACAGCAAAATCAAGGGGTTTTGCCTGTTTAACAAACCAACTAATTAGAACTTGGACTTTGAAGCAATCTGGTTTTTTAACAGAAGTTTAAGATAGGCCAAAGAGGAAGCAAGTTTCAAAATATTTCTAAGTGAGAAATCCGAGACCATCAGGTGAGACTATTTCATACAACAAGTGAACATGTCGGAGCCAAAGGCAAATATAACAGGCTATTTACAACTCTTGGAGAAGATGCAGAGGAAAAGTACAGTATTCACCTCACCCTAGCACTTAAAACTGCAATACTTCAAGAACTTCATTATTAGCGTTGGCACCTGTACTTGCCACCAGTATGAACATCACCCTCTATCATGTCTCTAACTTACACTTAACTCACATACTAGCATTAAGAAAATATCCAGGAATTATGCCTTCCGCTAGGTATCCAACAAACCTGGGGTTAAGTGAAGTACTTAAGAGAAATGCCTTATATGCTTTAGTTCCACACAATACAGAATGTTCTATATTCAAGTTCTAATCTTAAATTCTCTACCTAGCCAAACAGAGCTCTTTGAAATATCCAAGCAGCTGTACAAAATGGCAGCCTCCATGGTGATCCCAGGACATAGGCTGTTGTTCTCCACAGCAGTTTACAGCTGATGTTTCCAATTCTCATCTGTGTGCAGAAAGTGCCAGAGAACTTCAGATTTAAGTCTGTCTTCTCCAAAATTCTGAATGCAAAACTTGCCAAGGAAAACATAATTATAGCTCTGTCTTGATAGTGACATACATGTTCCTTCCTGCTTCTAACAAGTCTATTACTACACTCCCAACAGACAGACCAGAATCGAGCTTGTCCTTTATGATCATTGAAAATACAGCAAGGACCCGGAAAAGCAAGCTGAATTTTCACCGCTTCAAACACCATACTTCTCTTAATTGTCATGTGCAAAATGTCCTTGTTACTAGCAGAGTGTTTCACTTCCACATTCATTTTTATTGTGTACACCAAAAAGACTTTGAAAAAGGCAAACAGAACTAGACATGTTCATGAAACATTTCTGCAGTCAGTTTTCAGAGCAGAACCCATGGCCAAGACCAGATAGTTTCACTTAAAGTATTCACAGTCATACGAGAAGCAGCAGAACAATCCTTTTCATTCCAGTAAGTCTCAGAAACCTTTTGGAGAAAAAAAAAATTAAAAAAAGACAAGAGGCCACAAAGTCTGAAAAGTTATTCTCCCTCAACATCCTGCAAATAAGAATGGCCTGGTATAAGCTACAGAGTGAAAGCCCATTTTCCAAAGCAAATTGGGTTGACTGATCTTCAGCAACAGGTTGATTGATCTTCAAAATTGTCACACTACAGCTGCCTAAAATCTCCACTTCACCCATAGTCAGATCTGAAGGTAAAAGACTAGAGACTGGTTCTTCCATCACACATAGCAAGGCACTACATGTAGACTTTAAGCAGGTTAACAAAATTACAGTAATCTGAAAACTCAGTATCTTCAGTTGGTATGCTTAGTCCTCTGCCTGAAGTCTTCTCAAACACTTCTAGACCCAAAAAATACAGTATCAGAACAACGAATAACCAGAATTAAAGAAGCACTTATTAAAACATTCGTGGTAAAACTTAAAAAAATTCTATTCAAATGAATAATCAACTACTACTTTCATATTTAAAGAATAAAAGCAATAATTTGGGTAACAAGACAATGGCTGTCTTGTTCTTTGGTTTCTGTAAGAATGTTAATCTGCTGCTGACAGCATTTGGGCCATAGAAAGCTAAAAGTGGTGAAAAGAAAAATCCAAAACAAAGTCATTGTAATTTTACTGACTTCTGGCAGGAAAGAAATTTCAGCCTTAGGATACTATCTAGGAGACTGCAAACCAATACAAATCAACAGAAAAAACACAGTTCAATAAAATCAATTTACAAAGTGAGTCAGTGCCAGCAAAAATTTTGCCAGTCCTCAAGTTGAAAACCCCCACTTAGTTAGTAACACCTCCCAAAAACTTATCGTGTAAATTATGATGGAGCTTACTACAACATTATGCCATTCTTCTTTAACCATTTTAGCCTTATTCTCTCTACGTTAGCAGTAATTTTAAACATTTGCACAAAACCAAAACTGAAATGCTAATGGGAAACAGCAAGTATTTGTCAAACTGTCTTTTTTCAAACAACACAACTCTATCTTGCAGTTTCACAGAAGACTAGCAAAAACATATGAATTGGCCGCACTGAATCAAAGGTGTCCGTCTAGTTCACCTCGCGCAACTCCAGTTAGCCGCAGATGGTGCAGCACAAAGGGTGATGGCAAGAACAATTTTTCCCTAAAAACAACACATTTTTTGTTTGCAAAACAGTCCACTGCAATGAGTTTCCTAGTTTAAATCTACCTGTTCACACAGGTGTGCTCTCCCCCTTCCCCCAGGAAAATGAGAAGCAGGGGGATTTATCTATTTTTAAACCTTCTTCTGATTTTCAATGAATGCCCCCAGGTCTCATAGCATAAGAATAACTAGCAGTCTTCCTGCAGTTGCCTCCTTTATACTACTCGTGATTTCAAAGAGGTCTACCACATCCTCACTGTCACCTCCTAAGACCTGAAATCCATCTGGCTGTCTCAGTGTTCTTCCATCCCTCCCCTCGCTCTACCTCCTTGGCCTTCCTTGCTTCCAGCCCAGGGTTCAATCACCCTTCACTCGGCCAATTTCAGCAAATTATTCCAGAAGAAAATGAAACCGACAACTAAACTGAAATAGTTCAGCATGAGGAAGAGGACACACCACAGCTCCCAACATATATTGGCTTTAGCTTCCCAAGAACTACAGCCACGGGGCAGATCTTCTAAAACCAAGAAGTCCTAGTTTCTCTTCATAAACAAGAATGTATATACAAAAGCATTGACAAGCTTTATTCAAACCTTTTCCAGTTGTACATATCCTTTCAAGTGACAGCTATTAGTATACTATTTTCCTTTCTTCGTAATTTGTAGTATTTCTTCCTGACCAACAACCAGGCTTTTTCCAAAGAACAAGCCACTATTACTCCCCAAAAATCTCAAGTATAACAGCTAATCAGAGCTCCAATCATTCTGTTAAATCCAGTCCAAGTATACACTTAACAGTATGAAAGTACTGAACAAAATAAGCTCCTTCCTCCTCTCTCTCCCTGCCTCACTTTTCTGCACTTCGACACTATCTCATCACCCTGTCACACAATCAGAGAACTACCATCAGAGATCTCTGCAGACAACAGCATTTTACATCAAGTCCCCCTTCATCATCCCGCTACACATCAAACTTCCACTCACTTCTAAGCTAAATAGTATAATGATCCATTTGTAACCATCCAGTACAGTGAAGATGCATCCTTTTTCTTCCCATTAAGATAACATTTTACCTGTGATTGCTTATCACTCTTTTGTAAGGAAATAGCTATTTCTGTGGACCTGATCATAGCCCCGGGTTGTGTACAGAGCTTCCATTTTGTTGAAATAACAAAGTCTTACCACTCGTCAACATCAAGAGAAATCAGAGCCTTGACTACTGTTCATAGGATACTACAAACAGACATGGGGCAACATAAAACAAGTGTGTGAGTGCTTCCGCGACAAAAAAGAAATACATCACAGATGCACAGTTTCTTAGGAAGGATGTTTATTTAATAAAGGAAACAAACCAGTTTTACTTGGATTCCTTTATAACAAAGTTTAAAGGTAGTCAACTGGATGCATTTAGAGCTCAGGTGTTTGGGTTTTTTTTCTTTTTTCTTTCAAACACCCACAGATGAATCAGAATAGGACATGTCTTCATTATCCTGTATTAATAAAATCACATTTCATCAGATTTGCTTTATAGAGGTAAATAGTCATGCCAGGCAAGTGATTTTAGTTTTGAGACATGAACTCTCTCTTACAATAAATCAACTGGTACAAACCAAATTAACTCCTGAAACAAAGGTTTCATTCCAAAACGTAGATTTTTCTATAAGCTAAGTTGCTATCATCTACAATAACTAACCTCTTTAAGAAGCCTTACGAAAATCTTGGCTGTACTGCTAATCTAAAAGTCTCCCTCTAAAATTTTATGGATTGCTGAAGTATTTCCTTACCAATTTTGAATGTCATTTTTCAACTTCACAATTGGTAACATCTGTGTAAAACGTTGCTTTTCGTGAGTAGCTAAGCCTCCCTTACCCACCTTTCTCAATCATTTACTATTTACTTGACATGCATGGGCTTCTACTAAAATGGTTAATACTACTTTCCTCCAAAGCTGTTATCTTCTCACAGATGCCCTTGTGCAGCTGTGCACTGACCTGAAGGAAGGACTTGATCCTGCTGAAAAAAATTAATACCAACTTCCAGCTCAATCAGTTCCCCCAAACTAGCTCACCTCCAGCAATGATAATGTTAAGGGAGCCGCCGGAACACACAGAATAGGCAGGGAGGGAGAGAAAGCAACAAGCACAAAGGAGGAGCACCCCTTTGTGCAGCAACAGCCTACACCAAGGTCAGCTTAAATCAGTAACAAAGCAACATCCTTCAAATACTGTAGAGCTACAGGTCTCGTATCACTGCCTGCAACACAACCAAAATAAGACCAATTATCAGGAGTGCACTTTCATATGACCAAAACCAAAATATTCATTTACTTAAAATGCAGTCTTAGAAAGAAATCCCAGAGAACATGTAATACAGGTTCACACATCAAAGTCAAAGGAGTCAATTTCATTGCCTCTTACCTGTACTTCGGACTGACATATTACCATGCTGTTCCCAGAGTAACTACAATACTCTCTATGGCTCTGACAGTGATGTTTCAGTAGATATATTCAGGGAACATGAACCAGGTAGGAGAGAAGAGATTGAGGCAGCCATGTTCCAAAAAAGTATTGGTAAAGTTAAGTCCTTCAAAGAAAAAATAAAAATATACTCTGGGGAAGACAGAGCTGTCTTGATGCATTTCATTTGCAACTAAAAATCACGAGTAGGAAAGGATATAAATATATTTTTCCTTCCTGCCACATCATGATATAAGTATTGGAGCTACATGATATAATATAGTCTAATTTTCATATTTAGCAAAACAGTAAACAAGCCTTAGCACTAGAAAAGTAATTTCATTTTCACTTCAAAATAATTTTTAAGTCTTTAGGCAATGAAAATAACTTAAGCCAACAGTATTTTTCATACAGGCATACAATGTTACAGCAAGAAATTATCCTGCAACCTTCTATATATAGCAATCTAGGATTAAAACTAGAGGAGAAGGAAGTCTCCCACTCAGAATAATTAACTTTCATATTTATTTCAAAATAATCACAGACCACATGGTTTGAGTGGTTTTGTTTAACAGTATAATACTTCTTGCTTGTTCTTCAAATAAAAATACTGGGTAGCATGTCAAATTGAGGAAAAGCTAATCAAGCTTGTCATTTTCAGACTATAACTAGAGAGAAACAACATAAGACTTATTCTTTTTGTTTGCTTTAGATCTAGACATGTAAACAGAAAATTCACTTGCTTCCTGCATCTAGTGAGGGTAGGAGAGAAGAATGCATTTCAAGTAAAATTCTGTGGTTGGGACAAAAAAAGAAATTCAGCAGATTGACAAAAGTTGTTTTGATAATTTCCTAGCAAATCTCACTGAACATATTTCAACATGTAAACAGAGACTGCAGTATAAATCTAAAAAGAAAAAAAAAAATCACTTACTGAGCCATTCACTCATTCACCAAATGCTACACATAGAGAAAAAAAACAAGAAACATTCCGGAGTTACTGATGACCAATCTTAATGGGAGCCCAGAGGAGTTATTTACTATAACTATAACTTTACTATAACTAATTTTAAGAACAAAATAATGTTTGTGTGAAAATTTTCTTTCTAAATAACATATTTAACTCGCAGAGAACTCTGAATTTGAACTAATTCAGTTCACAGACACCTGATGGAACTGAGAAAAACTGTTCCTTTATCTGTGTAAGATTACTACATGTGCTTAATAATTACATACAGCCAACCCCTTCCTTCATTTTAAATGACAAAGCAACAAAGAGTATTCATACCACACCTTCACGTACGGAAAGTTTCCCGTTTTAAAGAGAAACTACACAGAGCTTAGAAATCCAAAATGTCTTCATCAAATTTTTATTCAACAGAAACTTGTTTAGATTAATACTCTACCACAAGGTTTGTTTGCTTTCAAACACAGCTTTAAGTAGGTTCAGATAAACTACTGTTTATTGCTCACCTCAGTTTTAGAAGCTGAGCACATGACAATTTCTTACAAATGAACAATAACCACAGAAACAAAGTACACAAAAAAAAACCCCAGGTATTAAAGTTTAAACTGGAGACTACCAGAGGGCTGGGCTGCTGACAGTTTTTAAATGCTTCAGGATGCAGAAGGTAGGAAACAGAAAGCATTGCCTAGAGGAAAAGGATCAAAGCTATCTTTGCAGTCCTATAAATTCTGAGCTACTTCAAAAGTTAAAGCTTCACACAATCCAAGTAGCCTCAACAACCATTCCAATTTACACAAGTTTCTGTGGTGCTGCTTGTGGTTTGCGACACAAGCTGCCGTAGTCAGTGAGGAGTTCCCTCCCACCTCTATGTCCAGGAATCACAGGAGAAGCAAGATTCAGCTGCAGTAGTTAACACTTTCTGCATACAGAGGAAATTTTCTCCTGATATACTTAATCTTTGCTGAAGACCACAAGAATGAGGTTTAAAAGAAAAGGTCACTGGTTCTTACCTGTTAATTCAAACTCTGTTGACTCATGAGTCAACAGTTCTGTTAAAATGAGCGCTGTTAACTCAAATTCTTAACTGTTCTGACAAGCACATTATCTTCAATTTTCAAGACAGATTTTAGTTAAAACTCTGGAGTACTTTTCGTTATACAGATTTAAGGATTCCTCTAACAGGTCTCTGAAAAATGCCATGCTTTTGGGATTGGAAGGAAAAGGAGCAAGGTCCAGAAGAATGAAAAAAAAAACCAAACAAACATGAAAGATATAGTAATAAACTCTTTTCAGTTAAGTATGAAGCACTCACAGAAATCAAGTAAACAAATGTGGATTTTATAGTACCCAGACAATCACATTCTGTTTATGCTGATTCTAAATTTTAACAATGCATTATCATTTTATTCACCTCCTCCCCCTTTCAGATATGCAAAGATAGTTTCCATAGTAACAGGAGAGACTTAGTAGTATCCAAAGGCAGAATAACACTAACTTATGTAATAACTTGAAGCTCACCTTGTTTTGTAAACTGTATATGTGCTTATTTTAGGACAACATACATTGTGGTTATTTACTCTTAACACATACCGCATGTGCTCATGATAAACATCTCAAGTTCCTGTATTTTAAAAAGACAGTTTCACAAATAGGATGTAACAGACTAATCCCAATGAAGTCTCCTCATACATCAGGATTTCTGCAGTAAATTAGAGTCAACTCTTATGTAAAATAATAGACTTTGCACTTCTGAGGAGTTTTTGACAATGCATTAAAAATTACCAAAAAAAAAGAAAACTGTAGTAATTTTCATAGCTTTCCCTCATCATCATAGCTCTTTGCAATATGTTCCTCTCCCCCAGTGCTGGTTGAGAACAGATATTAAATACAAAAAGGACATAAAAGTTATAGCACACAAGCTAAAAATCAATTAAAAGTATATCAAATTGCTCACTTGATACAAACTTCAAAAAAGGAAACTACATTTTTAGGTGTTTTGCATAGTGATAGTATCATCATGGGAAATCTTATCAAGATCAACTGCCTCTGCCATTTGGTCCAGTCCCCCTTTGACAAATACATGGCAGCTCAACCTAGTTATGACAGATCAGTATCACTGAGGTTAGTTAGAAGAAAATGAGTCATGGCCAAGTTGCGTAGGAGCAGCTAGCCAGAATCCAGTAGGAGGACCCCAGAAAAGCAGAGCTGTCTTCAGAAAGCTTATAGCTGAAAGGGCAACACAAAAACCTGCTGATGGAGGGATGATACCGAGTCAAAGAATTTCAGGGAGGGACACTGAGGGGTTTTAAAGAAGGGGCTATGACAGACTACTGCAAGACAAGAAAAAGAAAACACCAGCTAAATAACCTGGCTAATTCCCAGCAGCAAGACCAGGGAAATCTTCAGAAGAGGTGAAGCTGACGGTGAAGGAAAAAAGCTCACAAGACACCAGAAGGTGCAGAATGCACTAGCAGAAGCACTGAAGAGTTACAATGAAAACACTGGAAGGCTGTAAGGCAAAAATACCCAGCTATGGGCAAAGGAAGTTACAAGTGCTTGAGATCTTATCTCTGAGTGGGATTCCAAAATGTAGCCACTCAGCTACATAAAGGCCAAGATTTTTCCTGGTTGACTGGTTTATAATCTTTGTTTCAAAAACCTCTACAAATCCAGCCAACTACAGCTGTTTTCGCTATATCTTGTTATGACAATTCACCAACTGCTGACAGAGCTATCAAAATCTAGAAACCTTGTTGCACAAGGTTTCTTCGCTGGGTTTCTCCTATTGCTGGGCTTCTCCTATTCATTATCACTAAAAATAAAATATACTCTAAGAAATTAAAAACCTAATGAAACTGAGAACTCAGAGCAGAAACTAACTAGATTTTAGGGACAGATGACTGCACTGATGCTGACAGAAAGTAAATGACAGCTTGAAGTTGACATCCTTTAGTGGAGAAAGGACGCAAAACTTCTGTCCTCCCAACAGAAATAGTAGGACCAGATCATGAAAAGTTTAACTAGAAACAAACAGGTAGAAGTAATGGCATAAAAAAAGCCTGAAATACTCTGTTTTCATCACTAGAGAAATCCACTAGCCCTAAAAAGCAGTTTGTTAGAGAACTGACAGAAGTCTTACAGCTCACAACCTTTTAAGACCAGGGCATGCCAAAATAATCATGCAAAGATCATTTTGCTGCGTGACCAAAACCACTGCACTCTTTGTATTATTCCACCACACACAAAGTCTCACACACAACCACCAACTTCCAAATGGATTATTCAAGCCCAAAAAGATCACTACTGCAGTTTCACCATCACCTTAGTGATGCAATTCTACAGACAGCTAGGCTCATGCCATTGCAGGAGGCAGACCACCCTTCTCCACTGCTGACCCCACCTGCACAGTCCCATCCTCTCTCTTCTCTGCACGGGTGCTAGTGCTCAAAGCATGTCAGAAAAGAGCCTGCTCCATCGGGTTTTCTGTTGCCTGCATTTCTTTTCACATTCCTGCAACCTAAAGCAACAGTGCTCATCACAACACTGATGGCAAAAAGGGTACAAAGCAGAAAGGGAGCAGGAACTCCCTCCCTCCCCATGGGCTGCGGAGTACTGGGATGAGCACGCCTACTCCTACTAGCTCTCTTGTGCTAACGGCACTGCTCGCATGGCCAGCTGGGGTCCACTCCAAAGCAGCAAGCCACCCTTCACCAGCCACCCACATTAGAATGGCTTAAACCAGTTGTGAAGTTGCAGCTCAAAAGACATGTTTTCTAGAAACCCTCGCTTCTCGAATGCCAAAGTCAGATTAATTTGAAGAGCTCAGAGTGTTAAGATGATGGATAAATTCCAGGATGGAAGCAAAATTAAAAGAAAAAAAATTTTGAGTGACTTTCAGGAAAAGGTTACATTATGTTGTCCATTGTTTCTTCAGTAAATACAACGTAGTGCTGTAGTTAAAAATGGTCTAGCTCAATATTATAAGCCATTATGAGAGAAATTTATTAGCCAAATACAGGTCCAGGTTCTCTGTCTCACCTGAAAGGCAGCCAAATTAATCCACAATCATGGATTAAATTTAGACTTTTAAACAAGAAAAGAATCCACAATTATCCAAGATTACAAAGCAACTTAATTAAAAGTCAATGAATACACTGAATGTGGAAAGTCAGTGTTATCTTCAGGCTCAGAACAGAAGGTTCCTTAAAACTTTCTACCAAATTAAGTAGTGAACGAGCAGAGCCAGAATGAATAGAAAATAGCCTCACAGTGTTCCTTCCAGTGGAAACACAGTTTTGTTGATCTGATTTTCATAACTGTTACATATACAGCTATCATTTATAAATTACCTTTGAAAAGGCAGATATACCTAGGACAACAACAGTAACGATAATCTATATAAACAATTAAGTATATCCCTGAATATCTCATGAAATATGACAGGAGTAGAATTAGGCTCTTTCCTAGTCCTAAAATTCGTCGTACATCCCTTTTCTTCCAAGCATCTAGATTATCTTTGCCAGATTCTTCTCAAACCCAATAAAAACCTCCAATAATGGGAACTTGTTGAATGACCTACGTAATTTGACTGTTATAAGTAAAAACTTCCCAGCCTATATTTAACCTGAATCTCACCCACTACAATTTACTTCCTCTTAACCTCCATCTTAACCACAGAGAAAATGGAAAAAGTTAAAAAAAAAAAAAAAGAAAATGCTTCTGTGAACTATTTCTTACATACACACCCCTCCCACAGCCTTTTCCACTCCCCCAAAATAAAGCAATACTTAAACTTTTTTTTTTTTTTTTTTTTGCATCAGTCATAGGTTCTGAGTCTCTTAATCCCCATTGCTACTTTCCTCTGTACTTTTTGGATTGTTTAATACTCAAGAACAGACACAGAAGTCCAATAAAAAATAAAAAAAGCCTTCTGTAATTTGAACTGGATCGACATACCCAAGGACAGCACCCAGTTCTGCCAGCTAAATAATGTTGCTTATTCAGATCAATTTGTGAGAAGAACTCCTGGATTATTTCCTACAGCTGTGCTGCCCGTACACCTCTATCTGAGCATCTGGCAGCCTCTTCCTAGCACAGCATTTTATGCTTACCAGCTTTTTATCTTCTGGATTGTACTTCTCAGACCTATCAAAATGAATTAAAAGTTTAATTCTTCTCCAGATGAGTGTTGGCAATCCCTCCTAACTCGCTGTCACATCTGTAAGTTTCTTCTTTAAGGAAAAAGTGATAGATAATATAACTAAAATCACCCCCCGAACACGTCATCTGGTTTTCTCCCAACCTTCAAGAGTTCTTCCAGCTTTGCAGAGTAACTTAAAACTATTTGGGGGTTAGTTACCAGACAAGCAAACAACTTACGTGATCAACTGAAACACCATATTTATCAAGCAGACAAACATGGAGTTAAAAACCTCCTAAAGATTAAAACTGGTTCTAAGATGGCTCTTAACCATACGTCTTTTCCAGACTAGTCACGTAACACAGTAAATCCACTTATAACATGTTAGATTTCTCAAATAAATGTATTTCTTCACCAGATTCACTGCTGGAGTGGGAGGGGGCACCACGACAGCTGACAAGCATCTCAGTACTTTTACAGTCCATAAAATATAAAAAAAAAATTACTTTTTCCCATACAGACTAACACATCAAAATTGATTAAGCATGAAACATAGAGAACATAAGCACTATACATAACGAGAACCGCTTAATACCACCTACAGCCAGATTAATTACGGTCTGGGGGGGGGGGGGGGGGGAAGCTGCTCCAATACAGCATTTGCACAACACCCTTGGGAGGTATGACTGCTGCTTCACAGACTGCGGATGTTCCAACTTCCTTAGTTTATATGGCAAGCCAATAGATCAGACAATTTAGATTTCAGAAATGCCGTGTTCTCAACCAAGATTGCTAGATCACGTAGCCTTGCATCTCCACCTCAGAGTTATTTCAGGAATACCGTTGAAGTTTCATTAATTATAATTAAATCTCATGTTTTTAAAGCATTACATTGAGAAGAAACCCACGAATGTTGCATCCACTGAAGGTCAGAAGTTTTAGCTCGGGATGTCAATATTATTTCAAACAACATCAGGAGTTTTTTCTCTGATAGGAAACGCAGGCTACTTTGATGCAGAAGGGGTACGGTTTTTTCTTCTCTCTTCCACCTTCCACACTCCGTCTCCAATCAGAGAGCTTTTTGAAAAGCACGTTATGAGACGTGACAAACTTCTAAATGTTTTTGAGGGTTTCCCAGTGCACAAATCTCATTTTCCTGAGCGGACAGTCGGAAGACCGTAACGCTTCCTCCTGTTCATTACAAGATAGATCCAGAACACGTATTCAGAGCCCTCAAAGCCTGCTGAAATCAGAATATTTTATGCGTTTCAGCACAACTGCTGGTTTTAACCGCAGGCATTACCGTTTGCCATAAGCACGGCAGCACGAATACATTCGCTTTTTCTAAAAGAAGTCAGGGGAGGCGGAAAAAAACTTTCTGCGCTTCTCTGGAGAACTAAAGCCCCTGCGAGGGCAGGGGACGGACACCATTGCCCCGGCAGCGCCGGGCTCCGGGGCGGCGTCGCAGCGGGACCCGCAGGTTGGTCACCTCGCCGCCCCCGTCCCCGCCGGGAGGGCGCCCGGCATCCCACCGGCGCGGCTCCGACGACGGCGCCGGGCTCCGGGCTCCGGTCCGCGGCTGGCGGCGCCCGCGGCAGCGGCCCGCCCGCCCGCAGGGGCGGCCCGGCGGCGGCAGGCAGCCCGGGCGGAAGCGGCGGCCGCGGATCTCAACAATATCCCTATTCAACAGGATCCTGCCAATGCCCTGCGGCGGGCTCCCGCCCGGGGAGGGGCAGCGGGGGGCGGCCGGCCCCCGCCGGGGCGGTACCGCAGTGCCGCCGCCGCAGCCGGACCCCCTGCAGACCGGCCCGCCGCCCTCTGCGGAGCCGCGGCGCGGCGGCGGGAGGCGGCTCGGGAGCACGGCCGGGGGCGCCGCCGGGCCGGGCCCCGGCGGGAAGGCCTCCGCACCCACCCCGCCCCGCCGCGCCCCGCCCCGCCCCGCCGCCGGGATGCTCCCCCCGCCCCGCCGGCGGCGCGCGCGGGAGCCGTTACCTGTCACAACCGCCGCCGTCTCCGCCGCAGAGGCGGCGGCGGCGCCTCCCCGTCCCGCCCGCCGGCCGCCGCTCGCGTCCGCAGCCTCCAGCTCGCATCCCCCGGCGGCGGCGGCGGCGGCGGCGGGCAGGAGCAGCCCCAGCAGAAGCAGGCAGGTCGGCACCGGGGCCGCCGCCCGCCCGCCGGGCGCTCGGAGCCCGCTCATCGGTGCCGCCGCTGCAGCCCAGCGAAGGGCTCCGCCGGAGGGAGGGAGGGAGGGAGGAAGGGGCTGGAGCTGCGCCGCTGCCCGCTCCGGCGGCCGCGACCCGCCTCAGCGCCGGCCCCACGCCGCCTCCCGCCGCTTCCGGCGGCCGCCGAGCCGCCCGGGCGACACGTCACCGCGCCGTGACGTCACCGCTCGGGGCGGGGGCGGCGGCCGTGCCTCTCCGCGCCGCGGGTGCCGGCCGCCCCCCGCCCTGCCCCGGGGAGCCGCAGCTCCCCCCCGGCAGCAGCGGGCCGAGGGGCGGCGGGGCCCGGGGCCCGTCGCCGAACGCCCTCGCGTCGAGGCCGGTCGCTTTGCCGGATCCAGGAAAGGCAAACCAGCCTGAAACAAGCCGGCTTAGCTACAGGGCGGGGGAAAACGAGCCCCTGGAGTTTGTTAAATTTGCCCTTTTCACACTAACGCTGCAGCGAATGCAGCCACCTGGGGAGAGCTGTCCGAAGGGGTGTGCGAAAGGAGCCTCAGCTCGGCACGTACAGCCCGCTCCAAACAAACAAAAAAAAATGAACGGTGTTGTGTTTTAAACCTGATTCCGTACCACTGAAATCAGGAAAACCGAGCCCTCACGAGGACTAAACCCCGATTTAATTGTGTTTAGGACCTCGGCAAAGCGACTCAAAAACCCAAAAAACTCCTGCTTAAGGCATTTCCATCAAGACACTGAATGGGAATAACATCTATGTCGTTCTTTGTCCTGTCCAGATCTGTGGGATTTTCAGCCAGACTGTTTTGAGTCATTTAGCCAAGAATAACACAGCTTTTAAGGCCAAATGCAATCAAATATCTCAGATACAAAATACAAGAAAAAATGATGCAGTATGGATGGTAAAAGCTAGATAAACATTGTATTTGCTATTAAATATTGCAATCACCTAAGAAATAACAGAAGAATTGGTTTGAAAAGGTCTTGAGAAAAGCCCGTGTCCTCTTTGTAAAGCCTGCAGGGGATGGGAGCATAAAATGGAGTGGTACAACCTGCTTTCACAGGTCAGCAGAATCCAGAAAGCTAACTGTGAAATTATTATAGCACCATTTAATGCAACGGGAAATAATTTCTCTAGCAACATCGTTAATATGCATACTCCATCCCAGCTGAAACATTTTGACACAAAAAAGAAAATCCGCAGAACTTGAAGGTAGACATATCGCATATGAAGATTTGGAAAATATGTCTAAACCTAATGAATTCTGTTTGAATTGTGAAGTCTGTGCGTAGCCTTATCATTTCTGTTGGCTGAATACAACAGCCTTTAAAGACCAACAGTGTCTGACCAGAACCTGTGCAGAGAGCAATGAAACGCGTGCATCTTACGAAAGCTTCTTCAGTGTAGTTTAACTTTAGGGAGGGGAGCTGGAGCAGGGTAAATTCCCCAGATGGAAACAAAGAAACCAGCTGTTAATTAATTAGTTAATTTTAAAATACAAAGAGAGAGGTAACCATAAAGGGTACATGTAAGAGACAAGTTTCCTGGATGAGTGTGAACTGTTCTGACCGAGAGCCGCTGGAGTTCAAAGGGTATGGACTGCATGAGACCTGTAGAGAAACGTCAGAATCGCTGTGAGATGCGGAGAGCACCTCACTGAAAATGCTGTGGGCCTGAAGTAGAAAATGCTCCTTATTAAAAATCCTCCTGCAAATTTGGTTCATTCTCACCTCTTCCTTTCAACTACAAGTCCCCGAATCAGGAAGCCTGGAATGGATTGTTTTCAAGCAATGCTTGTGTTCTGGAGCTGGGGGAGGTTGCTACTGGCCAGGGCACCTTAGCAGAAGATCTCACAATCAGAAGCGTATTAAATGGAAACACCTCTTGTTGCACTGCCACTTCATATCATGCAGACTCAGCTGCATAAGCTCAGAATCAAGGAAGGTACCTACCCTGGGCTGCAGCCTAACCCGTTAATCCACAGAAACTTAAATGATTTGTGGTTTCGGTATGAGGACACAAATGCCGCTGAGCGCCCTGAAAAGCTTGGTCACAAAATCACAGTATAATTTATGACCTCTAGAGGTCATCTAGTCTAACCCCCGCTACTCAGCCCTGAGGAACACCACTCCTAACTACATGCCAGTTTCATTTTGGACTGTTGACCACTACGTTTTGAGTAGAGTGGTTCAGACTCTTTTCCACCTACCTTGTCCACTTACTCACTTGGACTCCAAAGGTGCTATGGATACCGTGGCAAAAACCTTGCTGAAAACAATGTGCACTGCTCTGATCACCTCATTCATAGAGCCAATCGTCTCATCATAGAAGGCAATCATGTCGGCAGAACTGTGCTGGTTTTTCTGAATCAACTTCTTGTCTTTCATCATCGCAGAAAGGGCTTACAGAAAGATTTGCTTCATGATCTTCTCTGAGAGAGAGGCTGGGTAAGGATGACTGTCATGTAGTTTCCAGCACCTTGCTTTGATGATAGATGTGACATTTGGTTTTTTCCAGTAACAGGAAATCCCATTTGATTGCCACAGCCTTTCAAAGGTGATAGGAATCAGCACAATGACATTAGCCAGCTTCCTCAGCAGCTTCACAAGCACCTCCTGTCCAGTCCTAAGGCCTTGTAAACATCTAATTTGCTAAAGTGACCCTAATTCAACCTTCCCTTACAGTCAGTAGTAGCCTCCTCCTCCAAACTTTGCCACTAGGCATAGAGATCTGTGAGGCATGAGGGCTGACCTTGCTAGTAAAGGACAAGGCAAAGAGGGCTTTGAGTGTCTCAGCCTTTTCCCCCATCCTTCATCACTAGGTCACCATTCAGCAGCAGAGCCTGTGGTCCTTAGGATTAGTATGCTTGTAATGAAAATTATTTAGATTGTTTTCTCTGCCTCTGGGTGTAGGCAGCTGTAATAGAAAGGCTGGAATTGGTGTGAATGGAGAATGAATCGTAATGTCTGGGCATGTGGGCATCGGGTGGAGCACATGGCAGCAAAAGGGCTCTCAGCATGGTCTGTGCTAATGGCACCCAAATTAGCAGGTCATCGAGACCCCAGCACATCTGTGTGCAATTTCACAAGACACCCAGATCTGAAGAAAAAGAGCAATGAAGAAATCCTGATGACTCACAGAGGTGGGACGGGATGGAGACACTGATCACTGTCAGCTCGTAAAGGCTACAAGGAGGCATCTCCAACATCTGTACATGGTCACCAACCTCGGAAGAACCCAGGAGACAGGAGGAGGACTTCACAGCTTGCTTCACTTCTCCTCCATGTAATTGCAATGGATTCCAGACCTACGTCTGACATCTGGACAGCATCACAGTGCTGGGTGGGCAGATTGATCACCACTGCCTTGGTGCCCCATGGCTGTACAGACTTGCTGGACACACACATCCTGGTGCTCCTGAGCATGATGGCCTGAGGGTGTGAGCGAGACTTACAGGTGTTTCATTTCAATTTCTGTTTTAAATAAAACCACCTTTCCCTCAGAAGGTCTGGCACTGCTGTGTGCTATATTGCTGATAGTGTTGCATCAGAATTTCCCACAAGTGCATATGTTTATCTTTTTGCAGAGAGCAAACTGGTCTCAAGGCCTAGAGTCAAGCCATTTATGTTACTTTCAGTCATGAGTCCTGCTCAGTATTAATGGACTCATGCAGTCTTGGTCAAATTTTCTGAGTGTACTTTGCTGTAGGGATAACCTGAGATGCTTTTTTGAGTCCTTCCTTCCATTGATCTTCAGACCAGAATGCTTTTTTTTTTTTATAGTGTATATTTTACTGCTTTGAGTTGCCATTCCTGTCAGCAGTTTTATCATCCACATAGCCTTGTTGTGCACATTGATTTATCTAAACAGAAAAAGGGAGAGGAAATAATCTTCAGAGTTGTTTAATGCCCACAGTTCTTTCCAATACACACATTCATCTGGTCCTAAAAACCCCTGGAAGGAGGTCTGAACAGCAGAATAAAGGAAAAAGTAAATATTTTTACTGCTATTTGGTGCTGTTTACAGTCTGTCCAAACTACAAACTGGGAATGCTCTGGGTAGATGTGAGGACTCAAGAGGAAAATTATTAACGAGGTAAAGAAACAGGCTGACAATAACAGATGAGAAAGAAACCTGGTGGGCAAAACAGAAACAAAACACAAGCTGAAAAAGAATGCTGGGAGGTCACATTACAGAAAAGAAGGCTTAGAAGTAATAAGCAAAAGCTCAGGTAGAAGTTAATACAATCAGATTTATTTCTTAAGAAAACAATGCAAATACAAACTGACAGTAAGTTACCATAAATTCAAGTAAGCGATGACCACCAAATTATTGGTAAATTGTCCAAAATGCATTTGATTCTACAAAAGCTGTGAAAAGAAAAAATCATTTTGATCAGGCGTAAGAATAAAATTCAAATGCCTTCTCTTGATTAGGTAAGTTACTCATATCTGCACCCAAATTACAAAAAAAGTACTCATTGCAACCTTCTGGTTCTCTGATTTCATGTGCTGATAAAATCTGGAATGAAGGTGGAATTTTATAAGCTTGATATTTGCCAGGATGAGAGGATCAGTTTAGGAAGCCCTTCTCAGTTGTTTCTGCATTACCAAAGTTTATGTTTTGAGGTGGGGGGAAGCTCAGGAAGAAACTATACTAAGTATTTTAAGTGGTCCTGTATTCCCAGCCCTTAATGGACTAAGAAACTATGGGCCATAGATGTTATCTCAGTCCAATAATGAAATTAGAACTGAGAGAATGGACGTGAATTAAGCGTTTTCCTTATCTGATGAGAGTATTAGCCCTTATGATCTTCTTATTGATGCCTGAGAGTCCAGGTATCTCTCAAATGAGCAAATTGCTTTGTAATAGGCTAAAATGCTGCTAAAAAGACAAAATCTCTTTCAATCAGCGAGAAGGAGCAGTCACTAACTACAAACTAGAGCTGTAGATCTGCAAGGAACTTTTTGATTATGGCTCCTAATTTTAGATATTTTTTCAATCAGTATTGTCACTAGTATTGCAGAAGATTTTTTTTCTATAATGCTTAAAGAGTAGAGTACAAATATAAAAAAAAGTCTTGAAAAATGCCAAACGTTCAACAAATGTTCATTACAGCTGAGTCCCCTATTTGCATGCAAGCTTTGCTTATGCTTTTTTCAATTTGTCGAGTTCTTTATGGGAACAAAGATGCCATTCCAGCTAGAAGATGTTGGCTAGGCAGACTGTGGTTGACTTTTGTTTATTTCAAAAATAAAGACTCAATCTGTTTACACAAGATCTGTAGGCACATCCAGAGATACCAAATCTGAAGTAAAACAGTGGTAGAATGAGTGAATAAAATATTTCAGGCAGCACTTTAATTTCTGGAATCTGTAGCAGAGACCAAACAGCTTGCCAGGACACAATCTTACTGGTAATGGAGGAGCAGGAATCTTGCTATCTGACTGAATATTATTTAGCATGTCAGTTAGACTACAGCAAAGTGATAGGTTGTTACATGCTTTGACAGCTAAAGGACATTCGAGAGTAACACAAAAGCATTCGTGGAAATTAGTACATTACAGATTGAGGTGATCAGAAGTATGTTAAAAACTGCCAAGGAACAATCTTGGAGATCATGGTGTGACCGAGTCCCTCTCCTCATATGATCTACTTAGAGCATACCTCACTATAACTTTTTTTGCCAAAATTGGTTGCCAGACTGTAGAAGTCCAGACATCTTATTAAATTTTAAGAAGGCTTTGACTGTGGCAATTTTGCATCCCCAGTAAAGTCATTATCAGTTCATTTGTAGTTCAAACTGTCTTTAAATGGTTTTTGATGTTTAAGGAACAGCAGTATTACACAACCAATCCATACACTAAAAGTAATTTGCTTGCCATTTTTCTTTTTCAGTTTTCAAGCAATGTAAGAATTCAACCCATTTCAACACAGAAGTGATATAGCTATAGAGATGACTCACTGAAAAAGGCTATCTCAGAGGGGAGTACAGATAATTTCATTGCCATAAGAAAAAAAAAATCCCAGTACATACATAATCTTTCTTTCACCTTCTCTGAATCTCAGTAAATCTCTAAATCCACCCTTACCTAGAGCGGAGACAGTCAGTGCTTTGTGTCTGCTTATTCCCTCCCTTCCTGCTAGAGAGCAAACAAGGAAAAAAATTACAATCAGGAGGTGATGAGAGTCACTGCTGCACGTGACTAGCTTTTATGACAAGCATGCTGATCGCTGTGTGGAAAAAATAAATACAATAAAAGTCACAAAAAAAAATATCATTTGGACATAATAATTTAGCACAAAGTTGTGATCGTAGCAAGTATTGAAGGCTGCCTCCTGGGGCATGTTCAGGTATGCTTTCACTGGGAGAAAAAAGTTCCCACACCCTTGCAACAGGAACTGTTCAGGATGGAGTCTGCTTATTCAGGCTGCTAGAGCTGTGTTGGGGGATCAGTTGTAATCTCTTCAGTGGCTGGAAAGTAATTGTTGCATTAAAAGTAATTAACTAGTAACTTTCAGAATATTTTTTTTCCTGCCTAAATAAGGAGCTAAAGCCCTGTAAGCTCCTCATGTACAGAGCTGCTCTTTGCCTGAATGTACATGGTCAGAAAAATGCTGTCAGATTAATTATTTATAATGGAACTCATTTGTCCCTTTAAGTAAATATTTGGGACAAGAACAAAGAATATTTATGACCTCATGAAGAAGCAAGAAGGAAGTGATCAGAGCTTTTTACTTCATATGTGGTTCTGGTAGTTTTAGCAGCTGTTGATTGAGAAGTGGAACAAGCAATCACTCAATCAGAGGCCAGAGCTTGAGTGAGTATGAAATTATATTCGCATGATCTGTGACTAACAGATAGTAAGAAAAAGCCAAGTGAACATGTGTATCGTGTAAATACAATTCAATTGTCAGATGGTTTGTGGTAGATTGAAATGGCTGCTCTGAGGTCACAGCAAGCAGCCTGCTTCCTGGAATGTCTGCAGGCAAGTTGCACATCCTGTAAACAGGAGCTCTCTAGATCCATCACAACTCCACAGCACGTACTGCCAGGTATTGTGAGCGACGTGGCACTTAATAAATAAGATCATTCTGCAGAGGCAGAAACAGCTAGTCTCAAATCACCCAGAAAGTTGAAGTAGATAAGGAAACTACTGCTGAGAAAAATCAAATAACATGTATTTTGTCTTTGTCTCAATTTTTTTATGTTTTGGTTTGGGTAATGGGGAAAAAAGGATCAGAGATCATATCCTCAGTTACAAGGTCATTAGAAACAGACCGTCTTCCTGCTTTCAAACACAACCTTGGGCACTTGGCATTAGGACTCCCTACAAACAGATGTATTTCTCAGGAGGAAAAAAAAAAAGTGAGAGTGAAATTTCATCTATTGCTTACATCTTCAGAAACAGTACTTACGGTTCATTTTTGTTCCTGGTTGCTCTGCAGGTTGTGACACTTGGAGGGTTGTGCGCAATGTGCTAAACTTCCCTGAACACCAGAGTTGAATGAGCTTCATGCTCTTCCTTGGATCTGGAGGGTTTTTATTCCTTTATCTGCCTTCATGATAAAACTGGGAGAGTTTTGGTCAGGGGTGAGACAAAAAAGTTCTGCATTCAGTGAAGTTTGTCACCTTTCTCTGATATGACCAGTTTAGGACTTACTTATCTACTATTTAATGAGTTTCAGCAGTTCTTTTTGAAATGTTCATGGTAGTTAATAGGAAACACAGGGAAGGGCTCAACTAAAAGTTAGACATCTAAATCAGAGACAGGCAACTCCTGATCCCTTTAGAATCAACAGAGAGTAATGGAAACTTCCAGAAGGCTGTTCATACCATACTAAAATAAGCATTGAAGATCAGACAACTTTTCCTTTTAAACACTTGTTTCTCTCCACTGACAATAAGGGGAGCCTTGCAAAACTATTTTAGCCATTTTAACTGCTAGATTTCTAAAATAAGTTGACATAGATCCTGCTTTACATGTCTTGCCATTAAAAAAAGTGTTGAGAAGGGAGTGGAGAAGAGAAAAAAGAAACTGAATGATAGTTTGTGTCTTATCCACTAGGGAATGAGCTGCAGAAAGTGGTCCTGATGCTTTTCCATGTGCCTTATTTCACATCCTTGGGACACAGGAATCTGAATAACTTTTAGGCCTTACTGAAGTAATACACTTAGAAAACAACCATAAAGGTAAATTCTTACTGCATGAAAGAGTTGGAACACACATCCAGTAGCAATGGGTAAACCCTTCCTAATGATTTGCTATTTGCTGTCACATTTATGCTTAAGTTAGTTCAGAGAGTATCCTGCTTCAGAACCAATCTTAAAGGACTAAGAAGAGACTCAGAGAAGCATTTGGCTCCAAAGATGCATTCCCAGTGGGAATAGCTGTGCTAACACCAGCGGTGTTCCCCTTCACCTGGAACCAGGATTTGTGATCCTTCAAAACTGAAAGTTTCGATATCACTCCAGGACTGGTACCTTCTACAGAATCTTGATACTTCTGTAGTCTGAAAAAAGAAAGACAAGCTCAAGAAGCAGTTAGCTACAAGACCAAAAAATTAGGTTGCTAATGTCTTCTGAATTATAAAGGCTTGAGGCAGATGTGGCACCTGTCCAGAGTTACTGGAGAGAGATTGCAGCAAATCATGAACTATGGCAGTGGGTGTTGCTCCCTAAAGCTGGGCAGTTGCCTTGTCCTGGGAGTTTTAAGCTGAAAAGAAGAGCACAATGCGTGGTGTACTTCTTAAATTCTAACAACTCCTCCTTTTAGATCTAACAGATGGCCCGTAAACTCACACTGAAATAAGGGGGCTAGTGAAAATTTAAAATAAGTTTTATGAAAGAAATGTATCTATTTAAAATAAGTATTATGAAGGAAATAAAGAGCTAAAATGCCTAGCATTAATCCCCACTAAAATCTTTATAGATCACTGAGTCTTGAAAGAATGTCTCTGTCCCATAATAACCCTGCCTTGAATGGCCCAGTCCCACCAAAAGCAGAGCGTACAGCGTCAACCTGTTTGAATTGGAACAATTTCCTAAGCAGTATCAGTAACCACGTCTCTCTTTAAATGTTTGGACTGAATTCAGGAAAGAGATATTTATCCTGCACTTGCCATTTAATAATCTCACCACGGTGTTTTCGAAAAAGGGGCAAAATTTCAGCATAGAGAAAACCGAAAAGCTGCCTTACATTTGCACTGAGAACATACTCATTTCAGTTGGGTTCTGTCCAGTTTTCTGAGAGAGCTACAGTAAATTCTACAAAAACAGAACAAAAAAGGCCAGTTCAACTGCAAATATTCTTCATTAAACTGTTTGGAACTTGTGAACAAAAAGTAGGTATCTCTGAAGGGCTATTTCTTCTATGAATTTTACATTGCATATGTCTTTGTGCTGGTGAAAAAAAGGCAATCTTTTCCTTTATAAAAGTACAACAGACTGAACTGGGATTTTTATAAAAATGTTCGGAATTGCTTAGCTATAAGAACACTAGCTTTGAGTTGAAAACACAGCTAGAATAACTAACAGTTATAGTTCCTGCTTCTGAACTAGGAAAATACAAATACATATTTATATAAATTTCTTTATTCAATAGAAAAAAAATCACATCTGAATAGGCAAAGATAGACCTTACATGTCAGAGAGAACTTTGCTTTTTATAAAAAGGAAAAAAACCCAAAAAACACAGTTTACTTAAAAACATCAAGACTTTGATCAACCTCTGGGAGAAAATTTTACCATTTTGCAGAGACCAGGAAAGATCTGACAAACTAGAAAAAAGTGTAAAGCCTCTAATATCGCAAATTTCTATTGTACATATTGTACATGTCATATAAGATGATCTTTCTTTTATTCTTTGCCCAGATTTCACCATTCTCTGGAAATGATGCTTTTATTTTGTTCTATCCTTGTGTTCTAGAACACTGCATAAAGATCTAGTGTATGCAAAATAAAGAAGTTTATTTGTACAAACTACCATCTTGACCTCTCCCTCAACCAAAGCCTAGCAGCAGGGATGAGTTTTATGAGTGGCATAGAATAATGGCAATATAATCCATTACCTGCTTGACAATTAGTGCACACACCGCTGTGAGTGACTTCTTTCAAAGCCAAGGTGCTCAATATGGTTTCAGACAGGTTTTTTCCCAACTTTGAGTGAACACATAGGCTACCATCCAGCCTGAGAAACTTTGGACTCCTTATGGTGTCTGTAACTTCGCTGCTTCTCTCTCATTCTCTCCTTCTAACCAAAAAACGATAGGTATGCAGCGCACCCATTCTCCACATGGTTTCTCCGGTGTTGGCATTCAGAACTGTGACAGAGGATGTCCAGGAAACCATCCTGGGCATCAGTCCCTGCTGTTTCGGGAGGACTGCACTGACAGGAAGGTCTTTGATGGATTTGACTTTCTGAGATTTCAAACTTCTATTTAGGTCTTTATTAACCCAGGTTGTTGCAAAGCCCTGACATCTACTACTTCCATGTTTTAATTGTGTGTTTTCAGGTCTGAATATTGATTATCTGCCTAAATAAATAACACATGCTGTAAACTGACCTTTATCCATATCACTTCCTAATGCAGGAATGGACTGTTATCAAATCTTTAAAGTTTTTCCAGGATTTCTTCATAACAGATTAGAAACGATATCCTTCTAGGGAAAGATGAGAGTCCTAATCAGAAAGGTCTATATTTTCTTTAAGCTGTAAACTGTAATTCACAAAGACAGGAAAACCAGATTACACAAAACTGTGTAAGGATGATGAATACTGCAAAATGAGAAGAGAGGGGAAGATAAAGCTCTGGAACAGAAACATCTGGTTGTAAAAATTTGAATTTCAAAATTTTTATGAACATATCAAAAAGACATTTTCTCTTTCATATGATTAACAAAATTTACTCAAGCTTTTAAATTAAAAATAATGAATTCAGAAACACCTTTTTACGTTTTAATTGACATACATGTGTTAATTGCTGAATAAAGATGCAACCTAAAGTCAGTAGAAGAAAGCGTACTTTGTTAAATATACAAACAGCAAACGATCCCTTTCTGTGTTGCAGAGATCATAATATACAGAATTTGAGCACTTTTTCCCACAAGCTCTTTCTTTCAAGAATCACTTTCCACATAGTGGAAGTGTGTTTTGTGAGAGTGAGGCAGAGGTTGGAGACAGGCTCCCCTGCCTGTATGTTAATTGTGAGGGGTATTCATACTGATTACGCTACTTTCCCATGTCTATCAGTTAACTGTAGTATCTTCAGAAACTGGTTGTGGTTAGAATATCTCAAATGTGTCGCAAACTATAATTAAATGTCTAAATATGTCTTTATGTCGGAAACTATGGAGCAACCTTCTTCACCACTAACGTGAATGCCGAAAGCAACCCGAATTTCTTTCACAAGCTGTAACCATGCCAGTTTTCCACAGTCAGAACTTGACATTAACATTAACGAACCAAGACTGGGCTTCAAAGCAATGCTTATGTTTTTGTAACCCAGACGCACTTAAAAAACAAAAAAGGAGACAAGGGAAAATGTTGTGACACTAGACATATTATCAAAGACATTTAGATAATAAATAATTCTGAACAGATAGAAAATTAAATATTATTGCTTTTTACAACATATAATTGTGCTGATTTACTATTTATAATTGGCCTCATTAAGAGCATAACTATCCCAAATAGAGCTTTTCACAAAAAAAATCACAGAATGTACCATTCATGGCACATACAACTGCTGAATAAAATGAACTACCAGATACCTTCTAAAACATATGATGTGGCTATAACATAACATTTTGTCTTTGACTATCAAATTCCAATTTGTCTCTTAGCAATATGATACAGATTTTTTTTGTTTAAAACAAAGCACAGAAATTGGTCACATGCTTTGCCTTGTGCAAATGGTAAGCTTTAACTCCTTTGTTAAATATTCCATTTATTTTGGTCATAATCCCAAAAGAAACAATTTGTTCAAACCGTTCAGCCAAACACAATGTCATTTGGCAAAGCACGATGGTCCTCCATGAAGCCAATTCTCTAGAGATAATTGTTTGCACATATCAGTAGTCCAACATCTAGAACAACATACTGATTTTGAAATATGGGCAAATACAGGCCCCGCTACATCCTCCTTCACAGACCCCGAAGTTCACCTTCGGCAACCAGTGGTGTCTGACAATACACAGAATCCGGTGAACCTCCTGGAGCTTAACTGCAGACTCAAAAAACACGGTTTGCCAAAAAGCAGTATTACCACCCCGTGATTACTTTAAGGCTGATCCCCTAGTCAGTATTTAGCACAGTTAGACTGCGTTACGATTGTTTATGTGTTGCAGTCTTGCAAATCCCACTGAACTCAAGACGAGCATCTTATTCTAACCATATATTCATTCTGTCCCCATTAACGTCTGCACTGTCATCTGCAGAGACACAAGTATCCTGAGATGCTTCTCAGAAGGGCAATTGGTCTGTATGGCCATCATTTAGTAAGTATACTACTAATTGCCTAATTAAAAAAATACTGAGATGAGACATTTTAACATTGTTTTAAAGCAGAGCACAACTGTTCCACTGCTGGATCAAAATGATCTTCCCTGCATTAACAGTTTTGTTAAGGTATTGAAAAAGCTGAGCATGAAGTATGCAGGAAAAAAAATTCTTTCAGTGATTTCAATTAGCAGCACAGCTTATTCTGGATTCTAGAGGTTTAGGATTATTCTGTGGTTATTTACTACAATAAGCGGTTATTGCAGAACTGCTCACAGACGTGCCGTCCCTCATAAAAAGCGTGGCCTTGTGCTAAAAGCCTGAAGCCTTCAGAAGGGGTTTTTTTTGTCCCCTCTCATACTGGGTCCAAAAGCTGTAAAAAAAAAAAAAACAAACCCACAAAAACAAAACAAAAAAAAAAATAACCAAACCCAAAAAAACAAAAAACCAACCAACCCCACCACAGTTGTCCTTCAGCACTTCTTCTGAAACCCAGTATCATTAATCTGGCTATCTGGAGGGGGAATTATTCACAGGGGTGGCTCTCCTGCTGGTGCTGCCCAGGAGGACAGGAAGGCTGGCTGATGCCCCCTCTGCCGGCCATTCCCCGGAGGACCTCACCTTGTCCTGGCCCTGGCCCTGGCCCTGCCTTGGCCCTGGTCCTAGTCCTGGCCCTGGCCCTGGCCCTAGCCCTAGCCCTGCTGCCTTCCCCTGCCCAGTAACGGCACATGCAGGGGCTTTCTGGGGGCCGGAGGAAGCCAGCTGTGGCTGGCCATACAAAACACAAAGCTCTGTTCATCTCAGATATGCACTTCACCTAATTGCCTTTCCTGTGTGGGCTTTGGGGATGAAAGCAGCTGGTGCAGCAGCATCTGCCAGCAGCCAGGCACGGACAGGAACAGCCTTTAGGAAAGGAGGGAAAAGGAAGAGCCCAGCAGCTCCCGCCACCCCTGCTGCATCCTCCCTCCCTCCCTCCCTCCCCCGTTTCCTCACATAAAATACTGGACAGAATATATCGTCTCGATTTGTTAAAATTCGTCAAAAGGCTCTTCCCCTTCCTCACTGAAGATACAGCCCTACAGGTTTGCAGTATATTTCAGCATCTTTTACATAATCTCTTATTTAGTGTTAATAAGCAGCTCACTAAATTGCTTTCCCCTAACTGATCTTTATACAGCAATTCTGTTTAATGAAATCCCTTCAGTCTTGTTGGAAGAATGTTATAACATTAATTAGATGACAGTAAAAGAGGCATATGCTTGGGCATATTTTTTTTTGCTGGTTTCTGGTAACAAGTAGAAATGTCTTAAACTGGTGTCTCTTTCCAGCCTTTTCCCTTTACTGGGATATCTAACTGTTTTACAGTCCCCACACTCTCTCCATTTCTCATAATAAAATTTGTTACTATGACAAAAAAATCCACTAAAAAGTAGAAACTGTTCTAGTTATTCAATTGTTCCATTACCCAGCCATCAAGATTTAAGTTTCAATATATTTTTGGAAGCACTGAACAAAGATAACTTGGGTACATTTTTAGACAAGCCTGTTTACTTTTGCATTTTTTAAACAGCCTATTTGACATTACAAGAAACCTTTGACGTAGCCAGAATCCTAAGGTAAGCAGCAAAAAATTGACCTTTATCTATACATATGTAGACAATTAGTTCTTGTACTGAAATGTCTGTTTATATTGATTTCAGATAGGGAGGAAGAGACTGAGAAAAACAATTTGGTTGAATTGAGCCATTGACGGTTCAGCTGAGCCTGTTTAAATCAATGTAATTATCAATTTAGATATGATTCTACTATCAAAATCTGGCCGTTACTTAAAAGAGCAAAAATGAAAAAGAAGTTTTAGGAATTGAGAAGACAAATGATATACTACAGACATCAACAGGTTTGAACTGGTCTCTAAAGTTAAAGAATTAAAATGTAAATAATTGATACTACCTATGTATACAAGAAAACTACCTAGCTGTAAGATAGAAACCATTCATTTTAATATTTAAAAAAAATATTTGGATTGAAAAAGTGTTATTTAAGCAAGGGAGATTAAAAACACAAGTATCAGACAGAATCTGAAACACTGTATTTCGTTGGAACTAAAATGAGAAACTAAGGGGAACATGAAAACAATACATGGTCAGTAAAAGCAATTTTTAAAAATAGATTTAAAAAAGATATAAAAATCTAACAGTATAGTTGAAGTCTAAGGAGAGGATGTGGTTCATTTTTAATCTCATCTTTATCTCATTTTTAAAGCAATTATACTCATTATTCCTCTATACATATGCCTCTGTGTGTATGTGTGCATCTCTCCATGTCTCGAAAAATTCAACTTAAACAGCTGACAAAAGGCAGCAGAGGTCTTCAAGAGATGCGCTGCCTCAGCTGGTCTATACAATAGCTGGCTCAAGAGCTGCATGCAGTCCGTGAAGCCTTTGGCCAACGCTGAAGTAAGAGGCACAGAATCGCCCCAGGCTGATGGAACAGCCAGCCTGGGAGGGTCAGCATAAGTGGTCTAGCCGAAGACACGTGTTGCTCCACACTAGCCACAGAGCATAAGGTCCCCTGTCCAGCCATCAGCAGAAAGGAGGGTGGAGGTCAGGAAGAGTGGACGAGTCAGGAAGAGTACTCCAGTGGGGAAGTGTGCTGGTTTTGGCTGGGATAGAGTTAATTTTCTTCACAGTAGCTAGTATGGGGCTATGATTTGGATTTGTGCTGAAAACAGTGTTGATAACCCAGGGACGTGTTAGTTATTGCTGAACAGGGCTTACACAGAGCCAAGGCCTTTTCTGCCTCTCACCCACCCCACCAGCGCGTGGGCTGGGGGTGCACAAGGAGCTGGGAGGGGACACAGCTGGGACAGCTGACCCCAACTCACCAAAGGGATATCCCACACCATATGGCGTCATGCCCAGCATATAGATCTGGGGGAAGAAGGAGGAAGGGGGTGGGTATGTGTGTGGGGGAAATGTTCAGAGTGATGGCGTTTGTCTTCCCAAGTAACCGTTACATGTGATGGAGCCCTGCTCTCCTGGAGATGGGTGAACACCTGCCTGCCCATGGGAAGTAGTGCACGAATTCCTTGTTTTGGCTTTCACTTTATCTCAGCACACGAGTTTTCTCACTTTTACCCTTCCGATTCTCTCCCCCATCCCACTGCGGGGGAGTGAGCGAGCGGCTGTGTGGGGCTTTGCTGCCGGCTGGGGTTAAACCACGACAGGAAGGTAGAGGGCACACAAGGGAGATGCAAGTTTGCTAGCATCAATAACGCAATGCTAAGTAAGAGGAAAACAGACCATATTCTGTTAGTCACAGAACTGCTTGTTCAAAGAACGCAACAGTCTCTATCTCTGCCTGCTTATAACATTTTCAAAACTACTGCAAATGAAAAAAAAAAAAAAAAAAAGAGAAAAAGGTCACTCAGAAATCCCATATGGAACAGGCTCGGATACTGTCCAGCTACTGCACAATGTACTTGCACAGAGCAACGGGAATTAGAGGGTCAGCAGGCCTCTAGGGAATCTGCCTTGCCATTTAGTAAATACTTTTAATCCCCTTAAAAAAAAAAAAAACAAAAACCAAACAAACACAAAAACAAAACCAACCTAAAAAGCCATGGTAACCTTGTAACGACCTTACTGAGCCACAATTCTTGTGACTGCTTTGTAACATTATAGTTTCCAAATTACTACCCAATCTTACGGATTTTAAAAACTGCAAAATGCTGCACTTTTAGAGGTAGATGTACATTATGTGCTGTTCTAAAGATGAAATAAGGTCTTGTGGTTAATACACAAACTGAGCATCTTGAAGTATAAACAGGAATTCAGGGGAGGAGCGACTGCTCGCATCTTTTAGGAATTTACTCTGTAATCTTTAGCAAATTGCTTTATCTTTCTATGCCTCCATTCCCCATATATAAAACAGGGTAATACTTGCTGTGAAGGTAACAGCTGTCACATGTGTCCTCTTTTTAAAAACTAAATGTCATAAAAAGGCCTCTAGTTGAACAGTTAAAACCATTTCTTGCAAATATTAAGGAAAAGATCAATTTTCTTTGTTATCCAGAACCAAATTTCCCCAAATATTCAAAATGTTCTATCTGTTAAGCAGTTTGTTTCTTTATATAAGATGCGATCTTACTCAGTCTACAACTTTACCTTTTTTAAAATTAGCCTTATAAATTTACTAGCAGTCTATAAAAGTTCAGTAAGTTTCTTATTACATTATCCTGACAGTGACAAGAATCGCAGACATAAAGCTCATAACCCTATCTAAGGCTACAGCTTAAATCACTTTTCAGACAACTTTTGAGCAAACTATGAAGGATTCATGTTTCACTGCGATACATTTAGTATGTATGACAAATGATGACAACTACATATTTCTAAGTTAGGTGAAGATAAAAGTCCTACAGCAAACGCAGTGACTGTATTACCCATTATGTTCTTTTGACTTTGATCCTTTTTCAGGTATTAAGATACGCTTAATCAAATCAGATTATTGATTCCAACTTTGGTATTAAATAAATCAGTGGAAAAAGCTGGAAGGCCTCACAAAAAGGTATGATCACTAACAGACAATGGGCCAGCCTGACAGCGTAGTGACAATCCGTCACACATCGATATGAGTTTGGATTCTGAACTGAAGCCTGAGCTGTTGAATCAGAGAGGCTGGAAAACTGGCAAAGGCATAGCACTGCTCTCTCAAAGAGGGTGCGGGGCACGGCAAAAGGACTCTTGGCATCGTTCTCAGGGGAATAGTTTGGCTCATGTAAGGACCGGCTCCAACAAGTTCTGAAGGAAGCTATGCTCAGGCCTTCTCTGCAGGGGAACATATTTTATGACACGGGGCCTTTGATGGGACTCTGCGTAGGAGTTCAGAAGACGCCTGAGATAGCTGTATACCTAACTGAAGATCAATGGTGAATGCGTGACTACATCTCTGTATATGAAAAGAATAAACGGAAGTAGCTAATACGAGAAAGAACATGGAGAAAATTTCTGTGAAGATAATAAATAAGACAGAGATAGCAGAACTGGTGTATGATCCTATCTTTTTCTTAGAAAATGAGAAAAACTTTCTTGCAAGTTACAGTATCTTTATTTTCTCAATTAATGGTATTTGAGCTGATACCTTCTAAGCTGTGAGCGTAAAAAAGTCATTTCGTATTAAGAGAGCTTTTACAACTCCAACATTAACATCACAAAACCCAGATCACGAATTACATTTACTTTATTTAATATTACATGCATTTTAGACACAGATTCATATTGTGTATTTGCACAAATAGTAGTTCTTAATGTACAAGTAATGACCACTGCTGTTCCGGTGAAATTCAGTAGCATGCACTGCACACATTCATGTTCAAAGTTATTGTTTTCAGTTAGAAAATTTTAAGGTCATGACTTCTAAATTAATATTATACATACAGCTTAATTTTGGTTTTATGCAGACATTGCATAGTTGATGATCAGCTTCTCAAGAAAGACTGGAATTGTGGTACCAGTATTGTTGAAGCAGATCAAATGACAGTAGCAAACAAGAAGATTTGAAGAAGAGGCATAACTTTCAGGGTCGAAAGGTCAGCAAGTACAGCCTAGGATAAAAAACAAAAAGGCTTGTTAAACTTGACATTTGAATCAAATTTCTTTAAAGCAAGTCAAGAAGTCGGAAAAAGATTCAAATACTACAATACTAACAATAATTAGATTCAGACCTGGCTAGAAACAAATTATGCTGTTTAATGTTGGTGCTTTATTGTATTATTTTTCATTCTAACGTTTCAAAGAAAAAGCATATGTTTACATATATAATAAACCAAGTAACTTTATTTTAGCCTTTAGCCTTACTTCAAATATACATGGCATCATGGGTGAATAAGGGGTCTAACATTTCAACTTGCTTCTAAAAATAATTGGGAATTAAGAATCCTTATCCTGTGGCTTGGCTAGTACTTGTGAAGTAAGTCCAATGTAATGACTCAAATAGTCAATTTCTTCTCATGAAAGTACATTAAAAAAAAAAGTCATCACAAGCTCTCAAGGTATGAAAAAATACAGCACCAGATTTTTGGGGAAAACTATGTCTTAGCAAATTACTAGAGATAAATAATAATAATCTTCACCTTAATGACTTAATTTTCTTCATTTCCCATCTGTAAAATGACAGTACTCACAGTGAAATTTCAGATTCAATATTGGCAAAAATAATCTTGTAAAATTTTTGTAATATCAAAAAGCACAGAAGCAACTACATTAAAATGCACTGAGAAAAGAGGTACAACCTCCACAATATTTCAAAAATAATATATCCTACAAACACAGATTATATATTAAAATAGAAAAAAAATCTGATTGTACGAAATAATTTCCTAACATTGCAGTTGTGTAGCTAATATACTCTTCTATTTCTTTTTACTCCAGAAAAGCAGTATTACATACTGCATGTTCACAATTTCCTCAGTTTTTTATCTAAGGTAAGAATTTAGGCAGAAAGATGTGCACTATGTACCACGTGCCATGTCAAGCTTAAGTTACTCTTACTGGCAGAGCATCAGAAACTATTTCAATCTCCTCTATCTGAAACTTATCCTTACTTCAGCTGCAGCCAGTGATGTCACCTCCATCAGGTTGACCGCTCGGAAAGCAAACACAGCAGCTGCCAGGACTGAAAGAGAATGCCCAATATTTAAGTTGCTGAAATGTTAATTAGTGGTTAGAATTAATCTTGATGTAAAATACCAGTTCTCTCCCCCTTAGAGTAGTTACTTTGATTCTAAAGAATAACATAGAATGGATGACTGTGTTTGAGTTTCTTTGGCCATTCTTTAAAATGGATAGGAAAAACAACACATTCTTTCACAAAAGTCTGAGTGAAAATTCTTGACTTTAAGGTGACTAGCGTTTAATTAGAAGGGGCAAGGTGATTTACAATTAGTTCATTTCTAAGCCTACAGTTTTAATTTATTTAAATAGCAATGTTTCCGTTATGAATACTATGTAACATTAAAAAAAAGTTCATTTATTTTGCACTATCTTATATAACTGTATCTCTCTACATAACTGTCTTACATGTACAAATAGAACGAGAACCTTCTTTCTTCTATTTACCTACTTCATACTTAAAATCTGACCCAACTGAAGATACGTCTTCCTTAGAACCCCCATCTAAAGACCTCGCATAAAACTTAGGAGAGAATTTCCTTTATAAAAAGTAAGTACAAAACTTTCAAAGTCTCTTAAAAGATGGGGTTTCAAAAGAAGAAATCCAGCAAAATCTGCAGAATTCTCAGTTGCTGTAAGTACTGAAGAAGTACTCGCCACAAATGAGTAATCTGAATCTTATCTTTTGTGAAAGGTGATAAACTCATTTATTTTTACCACTGAAGCTGAGAGAACATCCTATGTTCTGTTCCCAGAGCACTTAGCATTTTTGGAGTGCTGTCATAAAAAAAAATTACCTCACATATTTTTGTTAAAGATGCAGTATTTATGCAATTCTAGTTTTCTAAAAGTTAAACTCTTTGACAAGTATGTAATCTGCTTTTAGCATTCAAAGAACAACTATTTCTTCTTGTCACAAAACACATTTAAGCTAACATGTATTTGCCTTACATCCACCTGGACTTCACATATTTTGTAAAAATAATTCTATTACCAGCAAGAATCTCTAGAGAGTTGTATCCCAGGATTCTGTCCCACAGAAGCAAGAGCTGATCTGTAGCTAAATAACCAGAAAATGCCCGTACCATCCATTTAAATGAAATTCGTAGCCTGCAAACAAGTGATAAACAATAGTTATTATATTTGTCTCCCATAACGATCAGACAAATCCTCTATAAATTGAAAATACTTTATTATTCTTCTGCATTTTTCTCTCAGAAAGAATAGTCATTTTCTTTTGCTGTATTAATAGTATTTTCCTTTGCAACAGCCATCAGAAAACTCTTTAGCATCTCATTTGACAAAGTACTAGTATCATTAAAATATTCTGATCAAACAATCACGTCAGAGGGATCCTCAGCTATTATCACCCCCAAAGTTTCATGCTTTCTGCTGTTATGCTCTTATGATGGATACCGATTATAACAGTAAGATTTTCAGGTTCTATTGCACTTGGTGCCACGAGTACATTATCAAATGACAACCTCTTGCTCTCTCTCCCCTTCCAGGAGCTTCTGCTGGAACTAACATATCTCTGTGTCTTCTGCCCCCTAGGAAACACATCACTTAGTTCCATCAGATCTGACATGAATAATTGAAACAGCTGAATAATGCCGCATTTCTCATAGAGCAATTATCCTCTCTTCTTAACAGAACATACAGAAATGCACAAAGCACATATACGCAGGTTAGACAAAGGACTCCAACTGACTTTCAATGGAAAATGGCACACTGATTGCACTTTTGAATAATTTCCCGTAGCTTTTAAATCAAAATACTACAGAACAGCATTTTCAAAACAATGACTTTGCAACATTTGTAGCAAGCCAGAAAGAAGTACTTACGGCTGAGCCCCAATTTCTCGAAGGTGATAAAAGAGCTGGGGCAGATGAGTTTGTAGAAGAGTCTCGAACAGCAAACACAATGACACAATGCCCTAACGAAACAAGATCACATCCTGAATACTAACACTCATCCTGTCAAATCTGAGAAAACAGTATCAGCATGTAAGTATGCATGAATTTTTAATTCAAGCAATAAAACACTATTAATGATATAATATATAGCTCACGCAAGCAGGACACAAGCAGCTCTAATGCCTTCAGTCTCTAAAACCGTGCTCCTACAATTCTATGTAAGTATTAGCAACATAATATAATTTGATAGTCCCTTTCAGCTGTAAGTTACTTATGGTATTTGTATGTCAGGATCTAAGTACTTAGTGGGTTATTATAATATGACCTACTTGAAATATTTCCACTTTGATGAAACAAAACTCAGTTACACTATATATACACTAAAAAACAGAGGATGTGAGAAAGAATGTATCTCTGATAACTAGAAAGAAACTGCAATGGGGATAATTACAAGCAGTAAAATGTAAACATGTTTTAAAATTTCTTTTAAAAATTACCATGAAAATTAAGATTCCTGTCTAACCGGTTTCCCTGCTATTAATGACTGAAAGCACAATGCACAGCCTTGAAATGGTATATCAAGGAAAGGATTTTCTTTTAACCAGGAAATGTTTTCAAAAAGTAATGGAACTATTCAGCACTTTGTGAAAGAAAAAACAAAATTTACTATGTTTTATTCTTCAAAAATAGAAGATAAGCAAATTTCTACAATTGTCTTACATTCAAGAGAGCTGGTCATGGTCATAAACATAAACAAATTATTTAAAATTCATCTAGTAGTGCTAAAAAGCATGTGCTGTCACACAAAGATACTTGAGTTAAAGAAACAATACCTATATATATGACTACATTTTAATTCCTCTACCCCAAAAAACACTGAAGTGTGTGCACTTACATGTTGATTAAAATGAAAGCAAGTACGCATTTATGTGACTTCTTGAACTGAGAAACCTAATACATAAAAGACTTGACTCTCAAAAAAAAAAAAAAAAACCTCATATAATGAGAACTGTACTATTTTAAAGTACACGATATTTTATAGAAAAGACTAACACTGATGTACAAAACAAAACTATCCAAATCGGAGTTACCTAATATTCTTTCCAAGCTTGCCTGAAGTGTGTGTGTGTGTATATATATGTATTTTTTTTTTCAATCGCATAGAAAATCACACCACTGTATATTATTGTTCCATAGCAAACAGAATATCAAGCGAGTGGGTTTTAATTCCTAATGAACTTACAGAGGGATGAGAAGAGATGGAATGAAGTCTGAAGAAAAAACGCACATACATCTCACGGAATATCTGATACAATTTGGAAGGTTCATGGTACAGAAAACAAAGTGGAGCAACTGAAAGGATAAAAGAATTATAATTGACTCAACACTGTAAACTGCTAAAAGAGTTCAATGATTAAGTGCATGAAGTATGAGGAAAAAACAAGTCATTTATAGTAGTACAATTTACAAAAACAATGCTAAACCAATTATTCAGAAAGAGATATTTTATAATAGAGTCTACCATTTAACATAAAAAATTAAGAAAGGGAATATAATACATTCTAGGTAATAGTTCTATATATTTCAAGAATCTAAACTAATTAGAACCTGCTTACTACAGTGCTGGCTTCCTAAGCATAAGAACTACACTTTAAGGATAGCTTCTCTGGGTGTAGGACAATGATCTATTGACCAGTGCAAGTTTTTGATTCAACCATCTATAACTTCCAACGTGCTCTTGGGCTAGGGACCATCTCCGAATTGGTTCCCCATTTATAAGACTGGAATAAGTCTATTGCTTGAAGACGGGTGTTGTGAAAATGAAAATATTGAAAAGATAGCTTTTGGTTGCCACAATAACATCACATAAGTATGACCAATTGATAGAGACCTGTTTATTTCTTATAAGATCTGAAAAACATGGACATTTGGTACTTTAAGTCTTTTAATGCACTGGATTCAAAATAACAGTTGGCTATATTTGTACAGCAGCAGTTCTCACACTTTTTTCAATCAGTCCCTTTTTTCTTTTACAAAAAGTCTAGCATATAGATAAATCTGTTGTATGTATATGTTGTACAAACATAATCAGTTCCCCCTGATTTCTACTCCATTCATTCAATGCATGTTTCACAGACAGTTGTTCTATATACATTTCTGTAAACACCTTTTCATCTGCTCACTCACTCACCACATCTACTGCTTCATTTTACAGCTGCATTCATTCTGGATGACAGCTTACATTTTAACACACTCATAGACTCTATCTCTACATTCACCTTCCCTTCCAGTTTTATTTACACAAAGATAGGGATCTGGACATATATGGATATATATGGATATAGGGATAGGGACACTTGTCTGCATTCATATGCTCATAAATATATGTACCTTTATATATATATATGCATGCATATATATATACACACAGGTGTTTATATATATGCATGTGTGAATTAATTTTCATACATATATCAGAGAAGGTGGCTTAATAGAAATTAATGGTGTATGTGTATGACAGGTGGGGTGCTAAGGTAGGGTGAGATGTTCACAGAAACGTGTATTTATGTAGGGGTAAGAAAAGCAGAGGGTATTACTACTGTGTATGTTTTTAAGGATCGAAGATGGAGGTGGAAGAGTTGGCAGCATGCGTATGTACACAGAGGCCAGGAGGATAACAGAACAGCACCTGACAGCTGGCACTGTACGAGTGTATGCATGCGAACATGCAAAAGTGTATAGGATTTACATAAGGACCCAGATACTTCCTCCGAGAGCAGCACAGCATGGAATACACAGGGTGCTCTGCTTGGTCCCAGCTACTTTACTCATAGCCTGGAGTTACACCAGTGCTTCTGCTGCCTTGCTTTTCAGCCTCCCTCCTTATCACAACCCGAATATTCTGAGCCCTTGCAAAGAGAGAGGACAGGAGGGAGGGAAGAAGCTCACACCCAGTTTGAGAGACGCTGTTCTCAAGGGCAGAGTCAAATACAAACATTTTGAAAAGCAGCTTCACACAGAAAAAGTGAAAGCCTCCTAAGTGAGTACCAAAGGAAGAGTTTGCAACTAAGCTGTTCATTATTTCAAAGACTTATATTCCCTACTCAGGTTCAAATTTGCATTTCATATTTAAATTGCCCGATTTTAATTCTCGTATGATCATTAAACTTTCTTATTAGCAAAACACAGCATTTTAAGTATAATCTTAAAATCTGCTTGCCCTGTGATGCCACAAACACCTTTTATAAATCAAAGGAAAAAACTGGAAAGCTGTAACAAACAGCCTCACATTGCTGGAGTCTCTCTGCACTAGCTGCCTTGTTATGTCTGAGACCTGAGGAGACTTTTTCTGCTCTTTTCCTAGAAATCTTGTCGACAGTTGAGCTTTCCTCTGTGCAGTAAAGTGGCAAATATTCTATCATTTACTGCTCCTTTAACACCTGCTCTAGGCAAATGGATACAGCAACAGGCCTTTCACATAATTCATGTTTTTAAGAACTCTTTTCACAGTAACTTGGTCTACCCTGAAGTGAAACACAAGAAAAGAGCACTCTGTCAACGAACTTTATCCCTCTATTCATATACGTTAAGATGTATAGCTCAGCTATTAGCTCTCAAAGAAGGAATCCCACACGATAGCGAGCTGTAATGTAAGTAAATAGAAACAGCCTGGAATTTTTAAAAACAGAATATACACATTTAGTAGTTGCAGAAAAGTACATACAGCTTTTAACTGCAATATGATAAAAAGCAGTCCTGAGGTTTTAAGAGTTTATGAGAGTCACACTTACCATACATAGAAAAGCCGTGAAAAGGAATTACACCTACAAAATAAAAATATTTCTTTTTTTATTCTTTTATATTTCTATTTATCCATGTAAAAAATGTATTTTCCCCCCAAGTTTATAAATTGTGTTCTGCCTACCATAGGAATAAAATATTTCCTTGTTATAGCACCTGTAGTCTTAGATCTCAATCTTGTAAATATTTCAGTAGAGGAATTGTATCACTTACTCTAGTACAACCAACTACATGCTTAAACACATGCTATAGTTCCTAGAAAACCAAGTAAAGCTCTGTTTCCATGAAGTTACGTATAAGCTTTGCTGAAATCAGAACCTAATTTCAGATAAATGACAACCTGCAGATGTCATGCACTGACAAAGGGGGAGCAGGAAAAAAGGAGGCCAAGACCTCTAGTAACTCATGTAGTATTCAGATAAAACATTTAGAGGACTTGGCAGTTGAATCATGACAGTTCTCTCCTCCTTTCCAGCTGATCTTAGCTCCCATTCATTAATTTTCATATAGGACCAGTAAGAGGGAGCTGCTTTGGCAAAAGGTCAAAAGGACAATACTTCACGGCTACAAAGCTGCAAAGAATTGTGGAGGCAAAAATGGAAGAAGGGGGAACAAAAGTATGTGCTACAACTGACACCACTGGAACACAGAAGACATAAAAGACAAGGCCAGAGGCACAGATTTAAGATTGGTGACATTAGGCCGTGAAAGCAAGAGCAAAGAGCTTGAACTTAAAATACAAATGCAGCACAAAAACAGGGAACGGATTTAATAGACAGGGATTGAAATGGTCAAAATAAGAGCTGAAGAAAAGAATTTTAATAACTGAAGTAACAACAGCAGCAATATTAACTTAAAATTATATAGACTAGTTATGTCTGAATTTTTAAAATGAACACAAATTTTGCACGGAAAAGACTTTAACGTGTGGTTTGTTGAGTACTGAAAAGCTGGGGGTCAGACAGTTTCAGCGTGTATCATTCAGATCCTCTAAGTGGTGATACAAGACTGGAATACAAGCTGCTGCACCAGAAGTTGTTTTCCTTCTCCTTCCTACACACATAGACAGACTCCGTATGTGACTACTAACACCAGGCTGAATGTGGTTTTGGAATAGCTTCAGTCTCACTTACTGCTTTAAATTAATGAATTTCACAGAATAACAGTGAAACATAATTTGTAATAGAAAAAGAAGTTATCATGTATTTGAGAAAAAATCCTGTATCTTTCCAATCTACCACTAGAGGAGGCAATAGTATAATTCTTACCATTTGGAGGATAGAAAACAGCATACTCTTCTATTCCGAGTTTTCCTGTGAATCATCAAACCACAATTAAAATGTGATTGAACTGTTAAAAGGTGTAAAGACTGAAATTAAAAAGGTAGATTCTAAATCACAATTATAAAAATCATAACTAGTTACGTTATTGACCATTTGATATTGTCTAAAACAGCAAACAATGCAATAGGACAGGTACAGTGAAAACTAAACTGCAGCACCAATAAGGGAGGATGACAAACAGCAAAAAAGTGGAGGAAGATTTCAGCAATGCAAATGCTGAAAGACATTTTATTTGGGTGTGTCTTAGGAGCTCTAAAGGTATTTGCTGCAGACCTTGAAGACAGTGAAGCTCTATGAGGGGATAAGGTTAAGGGCATAAGTCTGCCATGCTGTGGTAGACTGACCTAGGGACAGGATAGGCATTTAAAAAGATGTAAGAACAGATGAAAAATAGTCAAGGCTTCATTAAGCCTGCAACAGAAAGAAAGATGGATGGTATATTTCTGATATAACAAAAAAATATATTTAAGTAATCTGTTGGATACAAAAGATTAATTAAGTCAAGACAATCACTGATAGTATAGACTGACCATATAACTTTTTCTCTGCCTTGCAAAATGAACGCGTTATATTAGTTAACCATATTTTAACTATAGAACCTAATAATTTAAAATCCACTATTAAAAATTAACAATTTCTTTAGAAATATAAGTTTTAAGCATACTTACAACTAATTAAAAGCTGTAATTAGTTTTAAAATGAGAAAGTTCAAATTCAACTAGAAAATGTAATTACTTAAATGAAAATTTATAGAATATTCAGAGATCTTTTAGGTCTCTGTGTATTTTGTTCACTTTATACAGAAGAATTTAGCACAGGGAACTTCTGTTGGGTTAAATGGAATCTGGACTTAGCTTTTTTACTGTAGCATGAATTGACTGAATTAAATTCAAAATTAACCTGCGAAGCTCTTGCCTACTACCCCAGGAAAATAAAATCCAGTATTTTCCAATTACAGAAATCAGTTGTTTCGTTAAACTAAGAGATACTTTTTACTTTTCCTTTCAATAGTTTGCTTACTATGCAGCAGAGAGTTGTGATCTGGAAGGAGAGTATTTTTAGCACAAAGCACATCTCTTGGAAAATTAGCCAAAAATAGGACCTACAAGCCCTTCAGATTTACACTGCACAGGTTCACCAGAGATTTAGATTTCAGCAATTTCATTCCCCAGATTTGTCTAAGAACAAGTAGGATGTTCCGCAGAGCTGTGTTTCTGGGCTGCCATGGATGGCTCTGTGCCTGAAGTGAGACCAGCGTTCCCACCTGCTCTCTGCTCTCAGGTGAGCCCTTTGCTTGTTTCAAGAAAGTAGGTAAAGAAAACTCCCTAATTCAGTTAGAGAGAGAGAAAAGACCTACAAAGCAATAAAGAAGGAAGGAAAAAAACTCAAAAACAAACACTGCCTGGAGTGACGTAAGAAGCAGCAAGAGGAAAACTGTCAGCAGAGTTCCTGTTCAAAAAAAAGTACTTCGTACAGGGATCACGTTTGGCTAAATACACTGGCACGAGGAACTAAGAAAGGTGATGGGAATGCAGAAGGTAAAGGTACATGGAAAAAAAGTGATTGGATGGCTGAGTGATTCAAGAAAGAAGACAAAAGTAGGAACCTCTGGGTAAAGCCAAGGCAGGTGAGGATCTAAGAAGCAAGGAAACAGAGCCCAGAGGTATGGCATCAGATGTTGGCAGAGGAGGCAAGTGGACTGAACCAATAAATTTAAGATTGTTAAGAAAAATAAAGACTCACATGAGAACTTAAGCCAAAGAACATCCAAAAGTAATCTAACACTCTGGAAGATGCCATGCTTTGAAAAAAAAGTATAAGCCTGCTTGGTAGAGCTCTATTCTTCCAGACCTTCAAACAGAGCCCAGAGTTCTTGAGTAGCACGTTCTGCTCCTGTCTACAAATACCTGCAAAACTCACTGCTTTGGGAAGATAACATCCTACCACCACTTCCAGTTGCTAAATTTCTGGAAGCTGCAGAAGAAAATGTGTATTTAAAGTTCTAGCTCTGGTGAAGATAAATGTCATCAAGATTTTATCATATTGTCATAGTTGTGTGTTTAATTTATTTTGGTAAAACACTGGAGAATTTTAGACAGAAAACTACAGTAAAAGAACAACATTGCAATCTGGCCTTCATGTGATCAGCTTCTAAGCTGTCATAATAGAATCTGTGCCGATGTCAACTGCATACATGAAGTTTTTATTACTGTTCTTTCAAATGTAGTCTGCTAGGTGTAATGAACATAAAGGAAATTTACATACTGTATTACTGTATCAGTCAACAAAATTCTATACAATCTCTTATAAAACAATTCCTTTTACCTCGTATATATGATTTGGGTGGGGTGGCACTACTGTAAGTAAAGTGCTCCAATACAGATGTATCTCGGGAAAAACAGAGTAATACCTGTACAAAAGACAGCATATGAAAATGAGCTGACTTACTGGATCAACAAAGCAATGTCAAACAGATTTAAGGACCTGCCTTAATTAGCACCTATTAGATGCTATTGAAGAGAGCTAATATGGTTGAAAGCTCTTGAGCAACTTAATTTACTTTCCTGTTCAAATTTCCAGGCTCGCTTTGAACTTGCTATGATTCTACCTTCACATTCATTTGTTGTCAGTAAAATATCCCTATTCTCCAACCCTCCTCCTTGCCTGTCAGCATGGTTTTATCCCCTTCTGTCACATCGTTAGTGCATGCAACTGTCTGTTTTGATGTCTATTAGGTTATTTTTCTATTCAGTTACTACGACCCGGGGAAGTCCTAGTAAGTGAATAAGCAAATGAAACATTTACATTTTCGCATGCATGCAGTTCCAAAAGACTGATCCTTACATTCGCTTTCATTCGCAGGAGCTTTACAGAATGCTTGCATGATATTCAGTTCTTTCAAAAAGCACAGATTGTAATTTTCACCTCATAACCGTAAGTTCTGAAATGCATATTGTATTTCGTAAAATATATTTGTATTTTTTATTGTTTACATGAGCGAAATACCTAGTATCCACAGCAGTTGAGTATAAAATTAAATACTAAAAGCATTCCTAGAAAAAAATTAACAATTAAGAATCTAATCCTATATGCAGTTGTAGAAAAAAAAAAAGTAATAATTAGTACTGTACTTGAAAATTTTCAAGTTTTCATGCAATGAAGGACTGCACTATCAAGAATGTACACGAGAGGGCAGAAGTAAGACAGACTTCAACTTTACTGCTAACTTTTTTTTTTGCACACCTTAAACTCTCTCTGTTCTTTTAGGTTTTAAGAGTTTGTTTGTTTGTTTTAACTGTAGCCAAGGTGTCAAAGGTGGAAATGTTTCACTACATAATTTGCTGTGAATAAAAATGAATGGATTTTTCCTTCAACTAATTATTGCAAACATTTTCCAGACACCAGCATCTGTCAAAAGGAAACATGCAAAACTGAAGCACTGTGACATCTGAATATCATTGCTTTTTTTATTTTTTTTTACGGAAAGTAGGTCATATTTTGAGACTTCTTCCTCTTTTGAACCACAAAACTGTTTCTCAGATACAAACACCTTTTAAAAATAGTTTATCTTGAACAGTTTAAGCTAAATATTATTTTTGTGCAATACACAATCATTTTCATAGCTGCCAAAATATAGCTGACAATAACAATACACAGGCAAATGTAATTCTCTGTATATGTTAATTGAGGTGAAAGAAAAAGCAACTGATCTAAAAAGGACATAAATTATGTTCTCTCATAGGGGAAAGAATGTAACCTTAATTTAAGGTCCCCCCTTTTTAGGAATACAGTGTCCAGCACCAGTATCTGGAAGTCTTTAAATTAAGACTATGCATCTTTATAAGAGATAGACTCTAGCTCAAATGTAAGTTATGACTATACCTAAAAATTGCTGGTGAGGTTCTTTGCCTACATTCAATATGCAAGATGTAAGACTAGGTATTTGAATTGAACCTCTGGTCGGAAATAATGAATTTACAAATTTAATAATTTATGTATTATTTTTCTCATTCACAAAAATGATAATGCTAAAGAAAACAATGGCACAAACCCCTTTTTAAGTACAAAAAGGTCTGGCAAACTATCTGATATTTATAATCAAAACTGAAAAGAAAACCACTGAATTTAAAGGACCAAAAAAAAAAAAAAAAAAACCAAAGCCCAAGCTTTTATCAAAAAGAAATTACTATATTAAAAGTAACTGTATTCTATTTCAGTAGTTATAAAGAAGTAATAAAAACACGTAAACTTTGAGATGAAGAAAGCAAAGATATTAAAGGAAATAAATTACATCATTTCACAGTGTTCTTCCCGACAAGGATTGCATGCTACTAAGAAGAGGCACCAATAATCCAACCAAATATTCTCACTGTTATTTCAGGCCCAAATTTTCTGGTTTTGATGGATGCTTTATCTGTTAAGTAATACACAGACAAACGCCACACTCTGATCAATGACTTGAAAAACTTAGAGGCAGTAACTAGTCTTGAGAAAAACCATAAACCCAGTGCAAACAGAAATAATTTATCTAGTTTAAACCAACATTTTCATTACCCATTTTATTTAGCCAATATTTAATTCCAGTTATCATCTGAAATCAATAAATAATATTCCATATCAGAGTGACTCATACTGCAAAATTTTTCCAGGGGCCATGGAACAGAATCATTTGGCAGCAATGCATTTGCAAATTACGTTGGAAGAGAAAATTATCAAGGAAAATGGATGACTTTTTCTAGAAAAAGAGTCTGACGAATACTACAAAGTACCAAACAAAACCAGAGCAACTAATGATTAGAAGTTTGAGATATTCTTTGCATCAAAGCCTTGCAGTAAAACCAGACACTTCACTTTTCAAAGGTTTTTGGTGACTCTCCTTCAAATTACTAAGGATAGTTAGTCCTTTTTATGATTTTCATTCTGTGATGATTCTTTTAGTTAATAGAGATATATAAAAAATTTAAATATTCAGCAGTGCTATATATTGAGAATGATGAACAAAGTCTATTTCTGATGGTCTTAAAAGATTATACTGTATACTAGTACATACTCCACAGATTCTAATCCCGTGTCCACTGGAACTGTCAGTTAATGACTAATTAATATGCCTTAGTAGTCTGTACTGGAACGAAGCATTAATAAGAATGAGATTAGCTTTTCATCATGGGATATGAAAACGTTACAATAATGAAGATAATATTTGACCCTTAAATCAAGAAAAACTACATGTAAATATTTTAGTGAATAAATATCAATGTTTGAGTTGTCATGAGGTCACTTTTCAAATTTTAATTCAGAATCAAATTCAGATACAGGTCTTAATGGAACTAATTTTCAATAAAAAGGCTATAATTCTATGAGGTTACAATTTTAAGTATTAATGTTTAAATGTTTATTATGCTAAAATATAATATGTAAACATGGTTGAATAGTATGCTTAAATAGTAATGCATATTTTTATACCTGTATGGACTAAGCAGCATTAAGGACAGTTTCTTGCTTAGTTAAATTACTAGCAGTTTTACATACTACTTTCAAAGAAGAAACCATTTAGTTTCACCTATCTTCAAAACAAAAAATTAAGCAAGTCTAACCTAAGAGATGTGACTAATGAAATTGAAAGCACTGTGGAAATATTAAGTTTGCTGCATGACAGTTATGTTGACACTGCAATCAACTGTGCATTAGGAAATTCATAAATGTAATGTCCTTCTATTTAAGGGCATCTGACAGGCAGCAGCAAAGATAATTCTTTATAAATTAGGTGGGTTCCCCATTGCTAGAAGCAGCTTTGGAATGGGAGCAATCCTAAAAATAACCATACGTATCACTACCTTATTCAGAATCAATGTCTTCAATTTAAAAATACGTCAGTACAATATCTTTTACACTTATTGCAGTAGGTCAGTGCAAAGCAATAGTTTTTTATACTTTTCAAGTCTTAATTTCTTTGTATACCACAGCTGTTAATCATTTTATTATTGCAAAGCTGGAAAGGGGAAGAATATGGCTGACCTTATTTTCTGGCTTATTTCATTGGAAAGACAGTGTGGAGGGTTCTTCAGAGTAGGAGTTTTAGAAGCCTTTATCTGTTTAAGTGTACAAGATTAATTTACAGTGTTGTTATTCAGAAGGGAAAGTATATGCAATGCAGCAAACAGATGCTGTCTGGGGTCCCACTGTACTCTGCCTACACATGAAACACAAAGCCAGTCCTTACTCCAGAAATGATATAATCCCACAGGAGTATACTTTCTAGCTTTTCTAAGAAAAAAATAGTTACATACCTGATACAAATAATCCTCAAATACAAAATAGTAGTCATCGTTGCTTGCTGTCAGCTTTACATCCTGTAATCAAAAAGCACAGCACTTTGAAGCCGAAAGACATCTTTTCAGACTCCCATAGAAGCTAATCTTAACACAGTGGTAGAAGACATTGTTTCACCATTGACTCACGAAAGAGCTGTAGTTAAGCATATACTCCGTATTTTAAAATTAAAAACACTATATTAACTTGATGATTAAAATATTCACAATTGAAACTTGAAATGGAAGTGCTCAGACCTCAGTGCTTTCTTCCTCGCAAAACCAGTTATTCCTTCAAATGAAGTTACTGTTTCTTTATGACTTAACGGCTCAACTCAAACAAATGACTTACACAGGAGCCAACACAGGCACGAGGAGAGAGTTTACAATAATAAATTCACACTAATTTTTCTTACACTCCTTAAAACCAAACCATCTAACATTTTCTTTGTTAAAAAAACAAGCTACTGGTGTGATGAGTATATAAATCACTTAATCCCTCTTTAGTGAATCACTTACTTTGTAAATCAGGCTGTCCACTAAAAGGTCGTGCTGAATCACATTCGACTTAAGCTGTTCATAATACAACATATCCTAAAATTAAAAATATTATCATAATGAGTCTGAGACATAACTTTAATTTATATCTAAACTAATAAAGCCAACTTTTAACAATTAAAAAAAGTCAAGAAAAATCATAAGCATGTACTCAGCTGAAAAACCCACTGCATAATTTTTGAAGCATTCTATCACTGTTTATTCTAGCTTAAGCCCTAAGAAATGAGGCAGATATTTGAGACTTTATAAAATTGCCTCCCCTTTAGATAATTAATAAAATGAGAATGAAGGAACTAATTCAAACCAAAGACCCATATCTTCCAACCTTTGGGTCTCTAGCGCTAAAACCTTTTCAATGCTTAAACTCATGATGTTTTTTTTCTTTGCTACCCTCTATTTTCATGCACCTCTCTGTTCACAGGTTCTGTCGTATCTTCTAGCATTAGTGAGTTGCTGCACATATTTGATATTAATCTAATATGAATCTCTAAATACTATAAATTTGAGAAAAGATGAAATTATAAATATATTAAAAAAATCTTGTGAAGAATACAAATAACTCAGACCTTTTTTTAAACTCCAATTATTTCCTGAGTATCTACAGAACGTACACAAGGGTGGAATGATGGGGAAGTATCAGAACAAATGCTTCTCTGCTTTTGCTTATTCTATCCCTTTCTTCTTAGAAAGGGCTTGCAAAGGAAATAAAAAATTAAATATTGCATTATCATAATGTAATTCTTAAATCCTAAATACCTGTCATTATGTCCACAACTGAATAACAGTTTCAGATTGAATGCCACTGTTTCAAACAGATTTGGAATAAATTTATATACTAACATCAGCAGTCCCAAAGCTCCTTCCCACTCCAAAAAAACTATTTTGATTTCAGTGTGTCTCTACAGGCACCGCACAAGTGCTTGATTATTCCAAGTTTTACATAATATTTACTGCCGATTTCTTTGCAAAAAAAAAAGATAAGTCTGGAGTAAGGATTTATAGAACAAATGGGAAGTAAGATGAAATTTTGAGAGGGAGAGAATGGAAAAAAAAGTGAAGAGAAGGCTAGGGAACATTGTAACTGTTCTCTGTATTAATCCAAAACTGAGAAGCGGTGAATATTATACACTTAGAAATTATTAGAATTAATTCATTATTAGACTATTGAGTTGCAATGAGGACAAAAGCTGTATTTATTAAGTACTGATAACTATATAACTACCAGAGGGAAAATATTTACATTTTTCTTTCTGAGAAATAAAAAGGGGAGGTATAAATAGTATACTATTTCTTTATAAAGGATCAGACACAAATATTTACTAAATGTAAATTAATTACAGTATGAATGTATCACCCTGTTAAGAGCTGAAGAGAACTACTCTAATATTCAACTCGCAATTTTAAAGCATCAATACTGTAGTTCAAGTGCACACTGCCAAATAAATAATGTCTAAAGTTTTTTTTCCATCTCAAATGACTGTATATATTAGAACAGAAGGAGCTAATAAAAACCCCCTCTTCTTTTTCATGTTGAGCAGATCGCATGACTTACTGTTTCTGTTGTACATGGAAGTACTCCTGCATGAGAAATGGTACAATGAAACTCATGGCTACAGGGATACTAGATAATGCAACTACTAGATTTATTGTAACTTGGGAAAGAGATTCTAATAACCTCATGGTTTCCTGTTATCACTTCCTAGTTTTTAGTTCTCTAGAACCACCCTGAACAATTGCTAAAGGCTGTTTGGAAGTGCGAGAAGAAAGTGGTATGAAGGAAGACAGTAATCTTTTGCTACACACATATAGAGCACACTTTAAATTTATATGCAGAAACAAGTTTTCTTCCTAAAATACTTTCACCTGAGGTTACACGGTGGGTCCAAGACACAAGCTAACTTTATCACTAGTCCAGAATTTTGTACTAACCTTTTCCTTCCTGAATTAGGAAGCCATTCAATTATGTTTTACATTTGCTTACAAGAGTCCATCTTCCTGTTACTATTAAAATTATTGTAAAATGACAACTAAAAAGTAATCACTTAAGTACATGGTCCATTCATCCTAACAGTCAAAATAACCAGATATTAAGTTGAATTTCTGCTGTTTTATTCAAACTTAGAATAAACTTAGTGATTTGGCATGCAAGGAATGACTTCACTTAATGTATGAAGAATATTTTTTTTTGTACAGAAATCTGTTCATAAATGATGCTCTGCTGTATTGACATCATGAGTTTAGAGTGCTAGTTTCAGTACAGTTTTGTTTATCACATCATACTGAACTATGATTGTTATGTTATTAATCTCTAAAATATTTACTAGCTTCCTATGTCTTAATTCAACTGCATTATTAATGGAAGTGTAAAGAATCATGTAAATTGCAATTATGTATAAGTTACAGTTTAGTATAGCCAGTGAACAGTATCTTCCCCAGAAGAAAAACAGAAAACTGCTGAAAGAAATTTAAATGAAATAAGTTTAATCAGAACAGAGTATTTGTTAATCCAGAATGACACATGTATTTAAAACGTTTTGTAAAATTTCTTTGCTTTAGCAAAGGAATCAATAAAGCTGAAATGTAGAAACTTTCCATTTCTCACTTTCAGACTTGTGTACCGATTTTAAAAAACAATCTACTCATTAGAATATAGGGCAAATATTGCCTGAGTTAGAACAGAGGTTTGAATCACTTGGCCTTAACCAACAGGACGTACCATTTCTGAAATATATATCCTTCCCAATTTTCCTCCTCTAATTTGTTTTAATTGGTATAAATATTTCAAGCAGTTAAAAAAGTGGTAGGAGTAAGCAACCTGATGTTTAGGGCACTGTCTTAAAAGAGGACAACTGTGCTCAGATCCTTCAGCTACTCACAGAAACCAAAGGGAAGTTCTTTATAATTCAGTTGAATACTTACTTCAGTATGATTTTAAATAAAAAGGGTAAAGTTTATCACCTTTTCTTTTTTCATAAATAACAGTTTCTCCTTTGCTCTTACAAAACCTACTAGCTATACCTATTAGGTGTAACTGGGCCAACTTGGTCATTTCTCAGAAGATAAAACACCGTTTGCTGTCACTGTTACAATTTCAGCATGAACTAAAATTTAAAACACAACTGAAAACTCCACCCTGAAAAACTGAATAGCAAATTTACACTGCAAATATTAGCAGAGTAAAACTGTACTTAAGTATTTTAGCAGTTAAATAATTTAGTAAATAGACCAGAAGGCCAAGCTGTCCACCTGAACTAGAACTCATGAGAAAAAGTTCGGGAAACAAATCAGAAATTACTAAAAAGGGACTTGCAATGCAAAACCAATCATAACCATTCTAAGAATAATGGTTTAATTCATTACTTGTCATTCATTTTCTCTTAAATTGTGATTGTTATGATGCAAAATGAAAACAGGGCTTGGGAATCACACCGGTTATTTAGATGCAACTTGACCGCAAGTAGATCTTGCCCATGCCTCTTAGTAACACAAGAGGCTTGTGATTCATGCTGTATTAATAAATTTATTCCTTATATCTGAATCATAAACAAGATTGGACACAGATTTGCTTTCAAGCCCCATGACCCTTTTGCTCAGTGCTCAGTTTTTCTCACTTACACAGTGAGAGTCTCACTCAGGCTTCAGAAAAGATTCAAGTCTTATTTGACTGTTTTATTGGTTCCATTTCTTCCTCCAAATGAGACAACTGACTACTACAAAGTTTCAAGAGTGTCCAAAAATGTGGCAGGTTTCTTAGCCTAAAATGTTTTTGTTTATAAAACCAGAATCTTACCGTTTTCATCTGATTCACCCTTTCTTCTGTGTCTGCCAAATCTTAACGTAACCTTGATTTGTAAACTTTTTACTTTTTAAAAATGTGTTGCATTTTTATATAGACCACAGCTTTTCTCAAAATAATTTATTTTTTTTTTATTCTATACCTCCAAACATACTCATCTTTCCAAGCTGAAATGAAGTACATTTCAGGATTGCAGTGCCCAGCCCTCTTGACCTTACAAAGCCACATACCAAAATTTCCACCCAAAATACATAGTGTATCCACCCAAGAGCATAAGGAAAATGGAGCTCGGAGACTAGCTCACAGGCAAGAGAGAACAGTATCTTTCAGCAGTATCCAGCAAAGCTAGTTTGAGCAGAATCTCATGATTTGCCTTCTCTGAAATTAAGGTTTGCATTACTCAGCAGCCTCTGTGCAGGCACAGTTCACCTGTGGCCTGTCATGAAATCCCTGGCACGGGAGCTGCACTGTCACCACTGAACTGTAGGCAGCTCATGATTAATTTTTGGGTTACCCCCGTCATTTGATTGAGCTGTCTGTACTTGCCTCTCAAATCTAATACAAGAAATGGGTGGGTGAAGCATAGAACTAGGAATACGAAGAAAGACTGACATTGGGGAGTCTAGAGAGGAGACACTAAGATTTGTTGGAACTGGATGAAGCCTAAAGAATGGCAACTGGCATTAATTAGGTGAGCTGTAGATTTAGGAAGATAAGTACCAGAAACAAGTACAAAACAAAAAACTGAATAGATTACATAAAGAGGTAATGGACAAAAGAGCTAAAGAAGGTCCCTCCTGGCAAATCTTGGAAGTGGATCCAAAACTTATTCTCCTTTTATCAGACACCTGTGAAATCTATTTGTGAAGTACATCCTTCTCCAGCCAAAGATGAGGACAGTCCATTACTGCTACTGGCTTCTCAACTGTTTGAATGGTGCAGTGGGTAGCTTCAGCTACTGATCCTAATCTAAATAACCCTACTGATAAAGCATAGAGTTACATCATGCTCCATTATGAACTTACCACCTCACCCATTTATTAAGTTTTTAAACCTAGGAATTACATTCAGTAAAAGCATAGTAAAGCAAAGTATTACTAATTTCTGCATGCTCGAATTTTCAGAATTAAGATTGATTTTCAACCCATTACCTTAAAAAAAATTAGAGGGGAAAAAAGCCTATAAGACAATGGACAATTTTGGTTTTTAAGCACTGCTTGAATAGTATGCAGTGAATAAACAATAGGGTAACACACCAAACAGAAGAAAAAAAAAAATTATTAAACAGATTCTCAGTGTGTGCCATCCATTTTGTGCAATCAATGACATTCCACAGGAAAAACTGTGGTTTTGTGATTCAAGAGCATACAATAAAATATATATATATATACAGCAAATTGGACTGTTTGCACAGACAATATTAACCGTGACACTGTTCAGCTTTTAAATGTTTGACTTCGCAACCTTAAAAATGCTCTTTTAACACAGTTTCTCTAAAAGGTACCATTACAAATGAAAACTAACAAACAATTCATTGCCAGGAAATGTGTTTACACATTTCTAAATAATGCTGCATATAGAGCTTATAGTTTATCAGTTTTATGATTACAATGCTAGATTGCTAGTATCATCCCTTGCTTCGCTGTATATTAGCTTTATACTGAGGCTGAGCTTTACTGAATAAAATTTTCCAAACAACAATATTGGATGCTAACACACAATGTCGCTGCCCATACCAAGCCCTCAATAACGTTTTACATTAAAGAAAGGAAATTCACAGTCCTTATGAGTTACAGATTCTTACAGCTATAAATGTAATAGAGCCTAAACTGCAAATCAGAAATATTACAGCAAGAAATCTCTACAACCACACAATTCAACTTCAGCAGAGAAACAGTACACAAGAGGTAGAGAAGTGCTAGATAAACCAATAAAGTCTATATGAAATACAGCAGATCACAAGACAGCTACATGTATCTGAAAACTGCTTTGCTATACTTGACAAAAAAATAAAGCAGTACATGCAAGAAGAACGTCACAGGGTCTTAGCATTCTGGCGGTAGTTACAGCCTTACTGCTGTGAAACGCTAGTAAATGCAATCCTTAAAATGAACTACAGACATTCAGCTTATAAAATACCTACAGTACCCATGTGCTATCCTACCTGATCTATGGGCAGTCTGCTAGGTCTCAGTCAGAAAGCTTGTCCCTTTAGTGCATTTATATTTTTAGTACTCAAAGTCCATAAAACAACTGTAACCTAGAGCCCAGGATAACAAACACTATACTACACTATGCAGAAATAGCCTTGGAAAATAAGATAAAAGGTTCCGATAACTGTTACATTAGAAGATACAGTTTCAGTTCAGCATGCTAGAAAAACATTCATATGCACTAACATGACCAGCTTAGATGATTTTCTCCAACATAGCATATCTTGTCCACAGACTTGATAATTTCTGTTCTTTGTGAGGAGGGAGGGTGGATTTTGTATTTTACTGTTTTCCAATCCTTTATTTCAACAGTCTCTAAGTAGTGCCAAATTCGCAGTCTGCACCACTTCATCCGTCCTTACTCACCACTTTTTCTTGATGTTATCATTACCATTTTCCTGCCACTTAGCATCATCTTTCTCGAGTTCTTTCAGCATCATCATGAAATATTGTCTCACCAATAATTCCCTGCACACATTCTACTCAGCTCAGTCTCAAGACTCTGGACCCTGCAGAATGTCTCCTAAAGGAGAATGTCTACTGCACTGAATCTCAGAATACTGTATGCAGATATAATTTATTTTTCTTTTTCATCTACAGTTGACGAGCATCATTTGCTAAGTGTGTAGAAAGTTAACTCAAGGTAAAATATTATGTCAACAAGAACATATCAGCTGCCCTAACATAAGGGTCCACATGCATCCTCGCAATAAGTTGGAGCTGAATTACCATTTATTACACAGTAAAAGCACATACATGAGCACTTGTGAGGAAACAGCTAATGTACTGTTCTTCAGCTTAGCTAACAGCAAATTGAGTTAATACCCTCACAGCAGAGACTAACCTTTTGGGAAGGTCTAAAATATTCACACTTCATGCAGAGTATAAACACGTATTAAAAACAACTGTAAAGTAGAGTTAACTTTTAAAGAACCTGACAGTGTGGCTGACAAATATATTAATAAACAGACATAGCTGGTTCCTCTTTAAAAAAGGTAACTGTTGAAAATTGTCCATGTGAATTTCAGGGAACGGATTTTAATAAATCTATTTCTGTAACAAGTCATGCCTTACATGAACATAAAATGAAGTATTTTATCACTTTTCTGATTATTATCTTGACTTTCAGTCATCAGAACAGAATACCTGGCTTTTTTATTCAATTATTTCATTTTCCACATTAAGATAAAAATGCTCTTAGAGCATGCAGCATTTAACAGAATATGAACAGATGCAATGTAACCATCAACATTAATTTCACATCTCTAATATTCCTGCCCTCATAAAGACTTCTAAAATTCAAGCTGTCCCGATAACTGAAAATAAATTATATCTAGTGTTGAACATCTTAAGTAAGATGTATTATATTTCATTATTATTTCAAAAGCTCTTCTACAGAAAATTCAACCTTTTATTTACTAGAAACAAAAGCCTATTTTATTTTTTTCAAAAAGGAATAAATAAGTAATTCTAATACCAGACCAAATAACTTCAACTCCTTAGGTAAACTGTCATCGAACAAGATTTACTTTTTTTTTTTAAGGGCAAGATCTTATAATTGTACTGTGTAGTTACCAATATGCCCCAGTATTATAAGAAAATGGCTACATCCTCAAGGGACACGAGATACTGTGAAATTCTCACATTTATGAGCAGGTATGCATGTTATTTATATGTATGCATGCTATCTTTTATTGCAATAAAAACCTTGCAAAGTATTCACAATTCTGCAAAGATTTAAATAGGGATTTAACTTTTTATGGTATATTAGATATATTGACTATAGCATGCCTTCGTATACTGCAAAAGTTTTCATTGTTGAGGAGTTGAGTCGAATACAAGGCACTATGAAAAACTGCTGCTGTACAAGGGAGTATGAAAACAATCCACATCTAACTAGTTCCTCTTTACATCTTTCTGATTATACATATGAAGAGTATATGCAATAACGCCTAAAGCAATTTACAAGATATGTTCTTGAATATGATGACAGGTTCAAATAGCCAGGAAAAAGGTAGAGCACATCATCTTTTCATAAAACTTAGCAAAGATAAGAGAGGTTTGGTCTTCTTTCCAGGACTTTTTTCTGTCCCCTTATGAAAAAGTCAGCACCATACAGGAAAAACTCAGGAGCCAGCCAGATCAACTGAATAGTTTGTTCTACAGTAATTTGCTCATATATCTGTTAAAAAATTAAGGAAGAGCCTAAAAGACTTCAGCACAATACAGAGTTTTTTACAGGCATGTGCATATTTCCCATAAAACGTTTATCAGTTTCTGTGACAACTCAGCAGAGCATGTCTATTTTGGAAAAAGATCACTAGAAGGTATGTGCTTGCACTTTTGTGTTTTCACCTAGTCCTCATATTTCACTGCCGCTTTGCTCCTTACCTCCGGCTGATTAGAAATATTGAGAATGAGGGCCCACAGATCAGCTCGGAGTGCTGTTGGACATCCCTGACGAACATATTGTTGAGCTGCAGCACTATCTTGCTCTGCTAAAACTGTTAAGAAACAAAGTACATAATGAATTGATGTAGTTTAAGACTTCCAAAGTTTATTAAATTATCAGGTCCTTTAATTTTTAACTTTACAAACTGGTTTACTAAACTGTAAGCATTAGCTAATGGGAAAATATCTGAAAGGTCTGGTTTCCACAGTGCAATTTTGAAGTAGTTCCCTGGGAAACAAAGCAATTGATATTAATAAGCAAGGCTGTACTACCTTCTGTCATAAAACAGCCCTTAGTATGTATCCTCTTAGTACGTATCTATGACTATATCATGGCTAGTTGCAGCTAGTAGGCTGGCATCAAGTGGAACAAGCAGCCATATATAGCCACAAAATACTCCTGTTTAACTACGACTGGAATCTCAAACAGGACATTACCACTCATTATGGTTTTTTGTCTCCCCTATTTTTATGTTAACTATATGAATATCTTCACAGATAACTGTGGGGCAAGAATTTTCCATTTCAGAGTGTACTGTCATGTTCTCTCATTATTGGTATACGTACTCTGGAGGATAAAGACTGTCTTTCTCAAAAGATTTTGTTTTTCCTTCAGATTGACATAAAACAAATACTCTGCTGTTGACAGGTTTGCCTAGATGGGTCACAGTACAGGTACTGTACATACCTTCGGGCAGATTATTTCATTCCTTACTTAAATTTATAAACTTGAAAGACAATGATCTTTAGCTATCCTAATTTGGTAGAAGTGTTGTTTCCCATCAAGGTTATGTGATTAACTGTGCCCTCATACCTGACATGTCTTTCACAACAGAGAGAGAGTTGGGAGAATATTTCTGTGAGATTATCTAGACATTAGATAGGTGTTGTGCTGGTACTCAGAAGCTTCCAAATCCGTACCCTCTGATTTTTCTGAAGTCTCTCAGAATCAACTTGCTTTTCTAAACTTCACTAAATTAAATATTCACAATATCTGCCTGGCATGACTTAGAAGGATGAGATTTGGAATTATAATTGATTCCTCTCTCTGTCCCTCTCTTCTTAAATACTGAATAGACCAGTCTAGCAATTTTCTGTTTAACCTGCAGAGCTCTAACACATATGGCATGTGATCTTTTTTTCCTAAATGAAGAGGGCAAAAAGAAAAAACATTCTTACATTCCCCACAAAACTTTAGGAAAGACTGTGATTCATCTCAGTGTCCATGAGTGTTTACCTTATTGTTTCTTACTGAGACACAAAATGCTAAAAAGTAGTTTTGCTATATACAGGATGGGTTTTACTAAATAAAATAAAGAAAATTCCTCCAACTTGGCAATACATCTAATGTAAAAGCAAAATCAATGCATCAGTGGCAACCAAAGTCATAAACAACACCCAACAGAGCATGCAGTAGGATTCCCACTGAATGAACTGAGATTTCAGTTTATGGACAAGACTCTTAACTTACATTTTTATAAAATTTTGTGTCTTTGCATATAGGAATGAGGGATAGAAGGAGGACGGCAAAAGGAGAAGTAAGAAAGAAAGGTCGCTGTTTTGTTAGTGCAACAAAAAAAAAAGGGATGGAGGACTTTTGGGATAGTAACCACTCTTTTTTTCTTTGATGGTGATAATGTTTAGCAGGAATCAGAAGTGACAGTAGGGAGCAGAGATTGATGGATTTAAAACATTCCTTGTATGTTTCTTCTATAAGCAAACTTGAGCTAATAAATGATTATTTCTTTCATCTTCCCCTTTCTTTGTAGGTTATTTCTTAACCTACAGAAAAACCTGGAACTTCTTCAGAAAAGCAGTATACCAAGACAAATGAGTGAATTTTCTATGGTGGCTAAGTATTGCAATACTTAGCAAGCTCTGCAATTGCAAATAACTATTAAAAAGACTGCTCTGACGCACAGGCGTAAACCCCATTACACTAATGAGAACTGTGTGTGCAGAGAAGGGAGTCCAGAGTCTTTTGATTCTAAAATGAAATTCAGTAGTGGCATAAGTTATCACCAAAAAGCTATGTCTTTCTGCTTCCTATTTCATTTTTAATGAAATACCTGTGGAGCTATTTCCTGGTAGACTGCAAATGCTTGCTTCTCTGTCTCTGTCTAAATTACAATGGTATTACTGACTATGCATTGCGTTAATCTGTTTAAACTGTTAAATTTCTAAAAGGTGTATGTAATTGAGATAGAAATTTACTAGATGTATTCCTAACTACTCACAGTTTATTTTAGATGAAACTAGATCCATACCTTTCTGTCCAACACGTACATGTTCATTTTCAAAGAACTCTAGAAAATGAATAAAAAAGAATGGCAAAATTAAAAAAAAAGATACTCCAGCTAGTAACATATTTTATCTTTTCACTAGACACCACTACATTCAGCTGATTTTTACTGCTAATGTCACTAAAAATTAACCTGTATCAGCATCAATGTTCTTTTTCAAAAACTAAGAAGAAATACTACCACAGAATTTTTTCTTGTCTGAAGGACACAAATACCAAAGTAGCCCTATACTGCATAAACCTAGACTTTCAATTAGGTAAGTTTCCATTTAAAAAGAAAAATCACTTGCTACTATAATGCTATCCACTTTTATATGGAAAGACCATTTTAAAACCTGTTTCTACAGGAGTAAATGCATACATGGAAAAACAACAGAAATTATGCACTATTTAAGCTACTGAATATTAATATATGGATATTTCCTGTAATCTTTAAGAAAAGATAGTTATTTAAAAGATATTTGTATATATGCCTTTCTGTTAGTTGGCTTAACATTTATTGATATTTTTGGAGACAGGCAATTTTGTCCTCTAGATCCTGAAGTGTTCAAACACACTGAAATTAACATATTTTCAACTTAAGGTAATGATTTTACAACTTCTCGAAACCTCTCCCTTCATATTAGCAATGTTTTCTATTACTAGCCATATTTTACTCAGAAAATCACTACAATCATAGTTACAGAACAAATATTTATTGTTTACTATGGAAAAATTACACAAATTACTTGATAATTGCAAAGTATTCTACTCATTAGTGTTCTATTTAAATGACTGAAGCACAGCATTAGCTAACCAGGAGGCACTTGTGCTGAATCATCAATGCCCAGCTGTCCTATATTTAAGCCCAGTTCACTGAAGTCGTCTTTCTGAAAAGAAACAAACCCATAAAACAGTAATTAACAATGTTTAATTTTCTAAATCACTAGACATTTCTTCTGAAAGGCTGAATGCAAATATTTTCCAAATCAAACATAGTTCTTTTAAACTTATATATATGAAATATGAGCTCAGGTTTTTAAGGAGAAGAATCTCACATCAATTCTTACTCTAGTTTTAGGTATAGGCCCCAGTTTTCATGTCAACTATGAGCTACACCTGGATGTAATAAAGAGGTGAATGAAAGATTTGGTTAAGGATATCTAATTCCCAACCCAGGTGTAAGTTTTTCTACTAGCATAAAATCTTCAAGAGACTTATCAGTGAAGCATTAAGAGCAGCTCTCCCATTTTCCAACTATAATACTAGTACCCAAGCATTTCCTTTCATCTACAATCTGACAATAAAGGGATTTAAAATTACTTTGAGGAGAGAATTAGAAGCTAACTGATTGACAGGTTACTGATCTTGTACAGAGTCAAATAAAAGTGCAGAATTAAGGTAAACTGCAAATTTAAAGTTTTCTCATACAGAAAAAAAATAAGTTAATAACATGTACAGAAGCATATTTTTGACACAAATCAAAGCTGTATGGCATAAAATGAAAACTTCCATACTGGCATATAATTTTGTGTTCATGTTTTACTTTTCATTAAAAAAGTCTTTTCATAAAACTTTTTTTTTTTTACACTCTGTTTTAACTACATATTTAGATTGATTTTCACTTTCAAAAGGAGAAATTTATCATTATATTAATATTCTCCCTTATTGTTTAGAATCTCATTCATTAGCAAGGCAAAATAATTCTTACAGAAACCTTTTGTACGAAAAAAATATACTTACCAATTCCGGAATATCTTTAACTTTTAGAGGAACCTGAATTAGCCCCAGATGATTTCTGAAACTAGGCTGTTCTCCATTTTCATAATTGGGGTTTCGAAGATTCATCAGTACCTTAAAAATGGTAGCTCTGTCATTCCTTGCATATATTCAGAAAGTTACATTCAGAACTCATCTTATCATCAATATTACAATCAGTATGTTCAGCATAAAACCATTTCCTGCAAGTATCATATATATGGATCCAAATTACCAAATTGTATCTCAACATTTTCAAAATCAAAATGGAGCCAAATTTTTAAGGAAGCAAACATATTCTACTTTGAAAAGTAAGCTCAAATTATGAAATAAAAAAATGGAGAAAACATTTTTGATATATGGGATTAAGTGCTGGCTACATAGTAATGTCTTGATTAAAATTCACTTTCTCATTAAAGTCATTCGAACACCAAGAGTATATTTCTGGTGGCTACAATATCCAGGATATTCTTCAGTATTACTTTTTTTCTTAAAGAATTCTCATCCATATTCTTACACTGACGATCCTATGTAGCTTTCAATCAAAGCACTACATGATTTGCTGCTAAAATAATTTCTTACTAAATAACAATACACTAAAATATCTTCTTTCATTTAAGAAAAAAAATAAATTACAGAATTGAAAACCTAACGTAAGGATAAAATTTAAGACACAAGGCATCATAATGTCAAGATAAGTAACTGATCTATAAGGAAATTTACAGTCTCTTACATACTGTTATTCCATGGGTACAGATTTTGACACTATAATGTTCAGCTGGCAAGGATTCTTTCTAAGATAAGTTTCTAGCTCTTAAGAAATTCTTCTACAACATCCTACCTTTACAATTCTCAGTCTTGTACGTATTCTAATACCACATAAACTCACTGTCAGACTTGTAAATTAAAAGATTAATGTAAGAAACTGCAAACTCTGGAAAGAAAACATTATGAAAGAAAAAAGTGACCTTGTGGGTGAAGACGGATTTGTTTACAGATTCAAGATTAAATACACAACTTGGCTCTTAGTACAGTGATGGAAAACAGAATAAATTAAAAATTTCCAATATTATTATCACTAATGGAACAAAAGGAGCTCTTCAGAAATGTAAGAAAATGGATAGAAAGTTTATTGTTGGATTATGAATTGTGAATGCATTTCTGAACCATGAAACAATTTACACTTAAGTCAGCAACACTGTCTCCTCTAGCACTACAGAAGACATTCCACTAAACTTGCACTGAATCACATCAAAATATTAATACATTAATTCTGACTGATAATCCAGTATTAGACTTCTAAGCTTTACTCTGTGAATGAGGAGGCCATCTTAACTCTATAATTCTACACTGTTGCCATGCTCTAATCGATTTGTTTCCTGTATAACTCACAGGATATTCAGATACTGATTTTTTAAATTTTATTTTCAATCACATTTTAATCCAAAATCTCCTACTGTGTCACCACTAAGTTCACTGTCATCAACAATGTTTATTGTCCATCGTCCATGCCTATTCCAGGCACAGCTGGTAAAGCAAGTTCTGTTTAACTAAGATGTTCTGTGCTTGAACCATACAAAATGATGAGTAATACTGTCATTTCTGACTTAAAAGGTTCAGCAGTCACCATTTTTTTAATGGTTTGGTTTGATTACAGACAAAAGCCTCCAAATTCCACACAGTTCTGTTTCATGTTTGATTTTTCACAGTCTTCATAGACGAGCTACAGCTGCAACTGCATACAGGTCTACTATCTACCACCAAACATTGCATTTATCAGCCTAATATATTGTAATTTAAAATGTAAAATGATTTATGAAATCAGTTGAAGAATTGCTCTCAGAGGAAAAAAGTTAGCTCCAAACTGATTGTTCTTTGGAGAAAGAGTTTACCATAAGTACAATTTAAAAATGAAGTTAAAAAAAAAAAAAAAGAGAGAGACAACAGCATTTTGTTTTGTAAACAAAACACGGAGTCATAAAAAACATACCAAATTTCACTTGCTATAAAGGACAAATTGTCTGAAATACACTTAATTATTTTTCCCACTTCCCATAAAAGACTATAATGGAGGCAAGTCAATGGCTGAGTCACTGTTTCATAAATGCATACCTCAAGAAAATCTTTAGGTGCATAAACAGGCCGGAAGAGACTTAGATCTGAAATAAGGTATCAATGATGCTATGTTAAAACCAAGAGATGAAAAAACCATGCAATTTTCCCATAGCTGTAACACAATCTAGCAATTTCAATAACATATTACAGCAAAGATTAAAATAACCTTATCAAAGATATCATGGCTACAACCACCACATATCCTCCAAGATCATGCTACTGTTAGTGCCTTAGTTTTGTAAACCCCAAGTAAGTGAAAAGTAGTCACAGGAAGTTTTTTACTTATTCCACGTAAGTCTTCAGATTGAACCATTCTCAGACACAGGGCAGATATGATATTCAAAAGAGGGGGTTTTTTAAGAGCATAGATTGTTGAGTTAAATGTACTGCTGTCAAATAAAAAATAGGGACTAGTCATATACAATCCAGGAAAAGCGTTTGCCATCACAGAGGTGGTACTGCAATACAAACTAGTACCTTTGCAAAATTATTTCTTTCAAGGAACTCAGATACTAAATAAGAAGGCACTTAGCCTTGCTCTGCCAAAGGATAATATGGCTTACTATTCTGTGCGAGTGTTATTTTTATCTTTTGTTAATAAAACATCTGAATTTAATTATCCATAGTTCTGAACATTTTCTTTCTATTAGCCTGAGCTTACACTAAGAGGAGCAGTGCCCTAGCTGTATAAATCTCTAAAGCGCTGGAATGAGGATTGTTATACCATAACCTCTCAGTGATGATTCAAAGTTAGTACAAGAACTTGAAACAAAATAACAATGAAAATGAATATTTATTTATGCATAATGACACATTACCAATAGAAAAAAATATTGAAATCAGTTTACCTTGAAGTGGTTACATTAGTCTTTGACTGATAAGATGTACATGCTATTTTAGTGTGTACAAAAATTTAATGGACATAAATTTAGTTGACCTTACCTGGCTCATCAGTTCCCATTTCATTCCATTTATTAAGCAGTTCTTTCTGTTCACTTACAGGCCTCTGAAAGGCACAAGAAAGTAACACTTCTTTTCTTAACAGAATGAGTAAAAACATGCCTATTTCAAATACATAAATTAATATAACACTTTAAAAAATAGATTGCACTAGCAACACAAACTTAGTTTGGTTACAAATTATCCTCAGCCTGAAGGTATATTCTACTGTAGAAAGTCCAAGTTCCAGTTCAAAGAAAAAAGGAGCCCACTAAATAGTTTCACGTGTTTACTGTTGAATTTTAGGCTATTTAGTACTCAGTTTCATATTACTGAAGATTCACTGCTCATTCCATAGAGCTGTTGGACAAATTCCTGTCCCTGGCACAGTCATGAAAAGCAAACACAGCTGCATCCTTTATCTCATACAATGAACCATAGAGGTTCTGCTACCTATCGTAGATACACAACAGAAGAAAGATAAAGAACAAAACATTCTAACATTATTCCCCAATTCCATGATCTTTAAAATAAAAGCTTCTAAATTCATAAAAAACCGAACCAAAACAGAACAGAATGAATGACAATCAAAATTAGCGAGGTACCAGTAGCTCTCTCTCCCAAAGTACCAGTTCAGCTATAGCTTTCTCCAGCACACAAAGTATATCTATATTGTGTACAGGCTATGCAGCTAGAAGTTATACAGCCAAGACTGCACACAAAGATGTTCTGTCAAGGGCAATGAGCATAGCAATTAGCTTTACAACATGCTGCTCCCTCAAGAGGCTAAATGCTGCAACAACAAAGATGAAGATCTGCCTATAGACTTCATCTTTTCCCAAGTTGAGCCGACGCATACATTGCCACTATCCATGAAAATTATTCTGTATTAAAATTATTTGGATACCGGCCTTGCAGCTCTTGATAACCATGTGTAAAATGAACATTACAAGTGTGCAAGATGAGGCTTAATTTAAAAAAAATGTCAGTTTTGTAACAGAAAGTTAATAATACATTACCTTCTGTGCTAGTGGGATACTGAGCTCTGTGCACATGCTGTTTAGACTTTTTAGAATTCGCTTCTCCCAGCTTCCCTAAAACGCACAAAAAAATTAAATTACCTGGAATTTCTTTTTCTTCCACTTGCATTTATCATGTAATAACAAGAAGCTTTTTAAAGTCATATATAAGAAAGGATAGCAAGAGTCACTGACTGACATCTGCAAAAACGTTAAGGGAATATTTACATCCTTGTTTAAAAGGAAACAATAGAGCAGATTTCATCATTTACATCACAATAAAGAAACAGAAGAATGAGTCGTTCACATTTCAGATCTCCAAAAAGCACGTATTTCACAATTACTGATTTGTGACATGTGCCTAATGATCAAGCTTCCTTATATGTCAACATTTAATGAATTTTTCAAATTATTATAAGCAGGGCAATCAACTCTGTACAGAGAATGCTTTCTCCACTTTGTGACCTGAAGAAAGTGCAAGTTTTTCTCCACAAAAGGTATTGTCAGATGTTCTCAGAAGTTAAAAAAATTAGAAATTTTGTATTCTGTAATGCTTAAAAAATAGCTCTTCTAAAATAAAGCTTAGGAAATAGTTCTCTAATCAAACAGAAAACCAGAAGTAGACAATACCTCAGTAGCAAGCAGACAGCTTAAAGAGCAATCAGATTCTTCTGACTACTGCATTAGACTTCAAACATACCATATGGTGCCTACTCTGTGGATAATTCCTCTGAAGTTAATGCCAACTAGTATTGACTTCCTAGTCAACTGACTTAGGATTTTGCTTCCGTGATTACAGCAGCACTGGTGGGTTTTATAATTAGTTTAGTTTTCTGTGGATGATGAGTCAGGCCCTGATCAAATGAATGCAAAGACTCCTCTTAATGTCTTTTAGCTCTATTTATTATTTGTAATTTGCTCTAGACACAAATTCTACAACAGTTAGTTACTGTCTAACCACACATTCCTCAAACTTAAAGTTCCGTCTGAAAGAAGCTGCAGTTTATTAGACAGGAAGCAAGTGAAGGGAAAGGCAGATGTTCAAATGTTCTGTTAAAAAAATAAAAATTATATCTTGCCTATAATTGTTTCATTTTAGCTTCCATTTACAAAGTCCTCTCATTACTTTTTCCATCAAACGAAATAGCTATCTTTCACCAGAAATTTATTCTCACAATCAAGCCATCCCTTCACCTTCTCTTGCATAAACTAAACAGATCTGAGTATTAATTGTAAGGAATGTTTTCCAAACAGCAGTATTTTTCATAATATTCTGTGTAATATTTTTATTTAACTGTATTATCGTATTCAGATGCCTTCCATATGCTGCAGTTACACAACACCGTGCCACAAACCAGTTATTCTCTCATGGAGGGGTGTTGTAGAGCATTTACACTACCCTATTTTGCTGAGAAGTGAGGTTTTGTGGCTGGAAGAAATGAGAAGTGAGAGAGCATGAAGACTACTAAGCCACATAGGATAAGAAAGTGGAAACAAAGACAGAATGCAGAGGTGTTAGTAGCAGTTTAAAAATCAAAGTGAAATCATCAAGATCAAAATTGGGGGGGGAAGAAGGGGAGGAGAAAAAAAAAGAACACAGATATGCTCCAAGATATAAAAGCTACAAAAGAGGCAGATGGCAGGTTTGCAAGATGGAGAACCAGCTCGTTCCAAGGAGCGACGGATGGCAATACTCTTGGTGTGACTGACAACTGCCAGACCAGACATTAACCCACTTACTGCATTGGGGATGCAACATGTTAGTAATAAATCACTTCTGGATACTCATAAACTGTGCCATAATTCAGCCTTCAAGACTCTACCCAGTAAAAGATGTTCAAAGAAAAGCAACCAAGTCAAAACAGTCCCCTCCTCAGGACAGCAGAGTTACCTGCAGTGAGCAGAAACAGAACGCAGGATCCTTGACTGAAATAAAAGCCAGAGGCAGAGTTCATAAAGTCATTTCATTGATGGGAACAATAAATTTTCCAAGATGATTCCTCTAATTTCATGAAGAAATTTATCACTAAGAAAACATGTTGCCAGGATTGCTATGGTTACAGTGATAACCTTCAGTAAAATAGTTGAAACTGAGGAAGGCAATACTGCAATTTGGTAACAATTTAAAACATGTCTATTACAAATTGGATTTACCTTATCCTGTAGCAAGGTAATTTCTAAACTTTCACTGCAGTCAAATGAAACTGGGTGGACAACAAATAAACTAAACAGAGGTAAGTCACAACTGCATAAACTAGCCAGGATTAGTTACAGTTTTTTCCACAATAATGAACCCTAAAATTCTTTCAGAGTGTACCTAGTAAGACCTACTCTGCAGGTAGAATTCAAGGTGTCTGGACACAGATTTCATTTGGTACGTTTTCTCTAATCAAAACCTGTAAGTCTCAAAAAGAAGAGAAATACAGAAACCACGTTGGTACTACTCTCATTCTGATGATCATGAACTTTTCCTTTGGCCTCTGATAAGAGGCATAACTTAATTTAGGACACAAGAAACCAAATAAATACATGAGCTAAAAGAGATGTGATTATCTTGTACTCCAACTTCTGTAACAAGAAACAGAAATTCTTTTAGGAATAATAAAAATGTTATCAAATATCTTTTGACTTTAATACTTTTCAAAGAAAACACCATTTTTCTTTATCAACTATTCAAGCACTCAAGTCTATTTTCTCAAAGAGATTTAGAAACTAGGAAAGGTGAGTTGACTATTGAAAGAAGATGTTTTAAGCAGATCTTTAGCAGTCACAGCATTAGAGCATGTAGTATTATAATTTTAATTTTTTCAGAGTTCACCAGTCTGTTTCAAGAAAAAAAATAATTTAGCTGTTTTTTGTCCTTTAGGGATTATTTAACTCTTCAAGGATAGGAACATTTCTATTATACTCTGCAAAGTTCCTAGTACCCATGCTCCTATTGAATTCAACTGTAATGTTACTCTTTTTAAATAGGACTGGAGTGTTCTCTAGCTTGTAACTATAAACCTACAGGTCAGAATGCTTTTTTGATTGTGTGTCTATATAGCATGTACAACACGGGGAATCTGGTTTTAGCTGGGCAAAAACCTACCAGAATATCAATAGCAAATATAGCAATGTACTTCAAGGTAATTTTCTAATCAAGTCTGTTGTTTATGTATGGACTTTCTTCAGAACGCAAGATCTGAAAATGAACAATGAGGAACATTAGAAAACTTAAGTACTGGGAGGAAAGGATTTGCTTTAGCAAAGCTCCACTTCAGTAAGATCGTCACAGATTTGGCTAGAAGCATGAGGGTAAAGAATCTAATGAAGCAAGGGACAAACAGGTTAAATCACAGACAATTATGGTCTTCTATCTTCCCGGAATGATGAATGGCAGCCCACCAGAGAACAATTTCTCTTTTCAGGTCCCTGTATATTTAGATAATCAGCTGATGCTACTCAAGTAGAACATACTGAATTACCCTTAAGATTTCCTGAAGTAGTACATCAGAATTCTAATTTTTGTGAATGCACTCCAGCACCCTAGTTTTAAGGGCTGCCCTAGCTCCAGGAAGGCATACAGTATCGCAAAAGATCACCCAGAGTTATGTTTCTGACTGCACAAATTTCAGATACACCTATAATTTTTTTCATTGGAGACAAATTTAGAAATAATGGAACAAAATTTTAAAGAAGATCAAGTAAAAATAAGTACTGTTAACTCAAACAACATGGATTCTCCAAAGCCAGTAGAGTATCTCGGTTTCCTTTGAAGATAGCTAGTTAACGTTGCCTCCCTCTGGAGGGAGTTATTGTTGCAAGCAGATGCTGGAGCCAGGCAGACCTACTCCAACACAGAATTGGCTGCTCCTTTCCTATTTTCTTACTCCTTATGCTTTGTAACTAGACAATGGGGCATCCTTTCTTGTCCACCTATCTCCTCCTTAAGTTTACTTGTTTAACATTTCTCTCAAAACCCCAAAACAAGCGCCTAGCTTACAGCTAAAACCAGGAAAAAGGACCTGTATGGATCAAAACATAGCAGTGCAAATTTATAAACTATATATTATGGGACTATCATGATAAGAGTTCCTGTTGAGATTTACAATGTTTCATTTGTTGTGAATTTTGAAAAATCTACATAGGACAATTAAAAGACAGCTTCATGGGAGGTATCAGACTGTGGAAATACTTCCTAACATTTCTTTGGACCCAGCTTCTTATGCTCTCTTTAGCTCGTTTTGCTCTTATTTTTATGTTGCCCATTTCATTTCTTCAATGCTGTTTGCAGCAGACTTGTCCTAAACCTAGCGAAGGCTTTCCCCCAGTGAACTCTGGGAGCAAAACAAACAGTTGAAGAGGTCTGTAATCATTTCACCTCATCAAAATGGAGAAATGAAAATAGCCAATACAGCGGTTCAATGGATTCAGGAATGTTTCAACTCACATCAGTCTCTGCTGGGCAGGTAAAACAAATTAGCAAAGTTCAAATTTTTAATCCTAAAATCTAGTGCTAATACTTTGTCTGCATTAAGATGCATAAGTTTTAAGCAATGATTCTGCTGTTTAACAAGGCGGGAAGAAGTGAGCTATCTCCCCAAAACTGTAACCAGACCAAACAGAGAGAAAACACCAGAGATATGAAATAACCTTATGTTTTAAAGAAAGGTACTAAATAATACATCTGACATTTTTTCAGGAAACAAAAAAAAGAACTAGTATTTCCCTGTCTAGGCAAGACCTAAACAGTGACAGACTAAAACAGCTGTACCTAACCAAAACACAGGTCCAGCTCTCCAGCACACATGATTAGAAAATATACATTATGTTACATTCATATTCAAAGATATGTAAATATTAATGGCAGCACTTTTTCTACACTGGACAATACCACAACTACATGAATGATTTACAGCATTACTATTTATTGCTCTATCCTTTCATAGAAAGCTGTTTTTCTTTTGCGGTAGGGAAGAGAATGCAGTATAAAAACTTCAGTTTGCCACCCAAGAATGAGAAAACAGAAGCAATTTGAGGAGAAAAAGGGTTAATTATGAACATTTTAATACCTACTCGAGAAAAATACTAATATAGTTTTAATTACTGATTCAAAGTCATTCCAATAACTGATATCAAAGTAAGGTGGTTTTCAGAGAGTATTACCCTTCTTTCCAGACTTCTGAAGTACAGCAAAATTAATTAAGATAGAAGAAGATAAAGAAAATGTCAATGAGCTCATAACAATGGAAACAACACCTTAAACGGTGGCTGTGCATAAAAAAAATAGGCTATGATTTATATGGAAAACATGTTTCTGCCAGGACGAATTTTGTTGATAGCACCGAAATATTCTTCTCCAACTGTTGTGATGCTAAAAGACAAATACGGTGAAAAAAATCTACCTACAAATAAAACAAAAAGAGTCTTCTACCTTCAAAACTTTAATTAGATTTCCGATAGCTAATAGAAGTAAATTGGTAAGTTTCCACTTTTATTTCTCTCCCAAAAGGTATTAGCAACATGTATATTTGCATTTTAGCTATTTCCAAACATTTTAAACAAACAAAACAAACAAAATCACGGCAACACTGACTTTGTAAGCTTTTTACATTGTTTATTGCTCTTTAATCAGAGAGAGTAACAAAATCAAACCTAGCTGTGATTCAACTGATCTGATCATGATTGTTTTCTTATGTATCTATTACCTACAGTGATAAACGCATGTTCATCTTGAAAATAAAATGCTCACACATACCTCAGTAGTTTTAGAAAATATGTTAAATCTCGAACTATGTATTTATTACTATATCACAACTATCACCATTTATCAATATATCTCTATGAAAAGGACTCATGTCTTTATTGAAGAGTTGTATTTCAAGAAAGAATTTGAAAGAGGATCTACCGGTTTTGGCTGGAATAGAGTCAATTTTCTTCAGAGTACCTAGTATGGTGCTGTGTTTTGGATTTGTGACCAAAATGGTGTTGATAACACACCAATGTTTTAGCTATTGCTGAACAGTGCATACATAGCGTCAGGGCCTTATCTGCTTCTCACCCCACCCCACCAGCGAGTGGGCTGGGGGTGCACAAGGAGCTGGGAGGGGACACAGCTGGGACAGCTGACCCCGACTGACCCAAGGGATATCCCACACCATATGGCGTCACGCTCAGCACACAAAGCTGGGGGAAGAAGGAGGAAGGAGGGGACATTCGGAGTGATGGCGTTTGTCTTCCCAAGCAACCATTACGCGTGATGGAGCCCTGCTTTCCTGGAGATGGCTGAACACCTGTCTGCCCATGGGAAGCAGTGAGTGAACTCCTTTTCCTTTGCCTGCATGTGCGGCTTTTGCTTTATGTATTAAAATGTCTTTGTCTTTATCACAAGTTTTCTCACTTTTGCCCTTCTGATTCTCTCCCCCATTCTGCTGCAGGAGAGTCAGCAAGCAGCTGAGCTGCCTACCAGAGTTAACCCACTCCAGAAAATTGGGATGCATAATACTCTTTGAAATAGGGCTATGAAATTTTGAAACTAGTAAAGACAGGACTTCTCCTACCCATTCCTAAACTATTAGAAAAACAGTCCTTTCCACACAGAGTTAAAAATATTGGTTACCGTAAGTATTGTATACACTTTTATAAAATAATAACCAATGAAACTGGTTTAGACAAACATACACATAGATACACCTCTGTGGTTTTTGTATTAGTAAACTGATAAGAGTGATTTTTTTCAGGCAGTAAATTGTGGCATTACATTTCACATCACAGAAGAAAACTTATTTAATACAATCTTCGTCCCCAAATGCTAAAGACTGAAACCCAGGACAGCAAGATAAGACTTACTGGAATATGCAACAATATGATTGAAAAAGTAACGCAATTTGTTGAATACCTTGTAAAAGAATACTGCACTGTATTTCCAGGCACAGCTGAGTTAAATACAATTTTATCCTTAACTCACATATTTTGGTTAGATCATATTCTGGAAGCATTTTTTTAATGGTTTTACGTGGATTTTTTTTATTTATTTCAAAGGGCATGTATTGGTGAAAAAATAAAACCAACTAAGCAAAAATATTTTCTTCCTGACACCAAAAATCCTCATTTAACCTTTCATCATCTGGTTTCTCTTATTCTCCTTCAATATGCCTTAAGCTCCTTAGCTCCATACTTTTCATCTTCCTTTCACATTTCTAAGTACTAAATATATCTCTTCTTCCTGAAGATCTTGTTATCTCTGCAGCCTGTTGTCCTTCATTACCAAACTGCCTGCCACCATCTCTTCATAACAGTGTTTTTGTAACCCTAAGTTAAATGACCTATAGCTACACTTTTTCTTCTTCCCAACAAGTTCAAATTCTCCTCCTTGACATATTTCACATTGTCTCTATTCTAAAATATTTACCTACCTGCTACTATATCCTACTTCCTTCATGGCTGGAGAATTACTTGAGCATTTTTTGTAGGTATGTAAAATGTCACATAGAAAACATTATTATTAACTTTGATGCAATTACAAATTTGTGTTTTTCCTGAGCGATAAAAATGAGAAATTGTACAATAACATTAGAGAGTAAACCTCTATAGTCTAATCAAAGATCTGATATGAACAGTAAAATTGGTACCAACCAACCTGTGCTTTCCTCATATAAGCTAATGGTTCTTTCATATGCTCAGGTGGTGCTGCAGGATGACAGGGCGAAGGAAACCTTAAAGAAAGTATAATATATTTTAAATGTCCAGATTTTTATTTTGCTTAATTAATCCTGTATTTCTAAACCTAAATATAACTTCTTTCATGACAGCACTAGTAAAACCACTGTGTATGCTGATCAAGAACTAAAAATAAGCATTATTTTTAGAGGTATTTCTTCCTCATCCTTTCCTATGGACACAAACAACATAAAGATATGTAAATATTAATAACATTTCAACATGAGTTCTTATATTAAAAATAATACTTCCTCATAATTTCACATATTTGTAAAATAAAATCAAATAACAGTATGAACAACTCAGGTATTTTAGAAGTGTATCCTCTTCACATCATGTCATTGTTATGACTCCCTGGAACTTGCACTATCCAGGATATTTTATTTTTTCAAGAGACACATATTTTTTGGAGGATTTCCTTTTAAAAATCAATAGTGAACACGTACGTGTCCAGAGCAATTAGAACTTTGTGGTGTTGACCTAAGCAAAGTTGAATATCCATTCATAAACTGCATTATGCCAAAATATAAAAGCTGGAATAAAACTAAAAAAACCCAAACCAAACCACTAATTTCTCTTTTAGTAGTGCAGATTATTTCCAATGAGTTATTGCCAAACATTTCATCCAGCTTAATTTTAACTGTCTCAAATGTCTTTCAGGAAACAAAAGTCACACAAAGCTCCTCTTACAGTTAGCCTGAATTTTCATTTGTTTATATATATTCAATCAGTTTCTATGATATGATTTTGGGAAACCCTCCCCAAATTTATTCCCATTTTTAACTGGTAAGGTCATTCTTGTACTTGCCGCTAAGTTGTTCTGGAAACTCTCTGCCTATGTGGAAAATGGAATCAACACTAACAGATTTCTGCAATGCTGTTTCTTGGCTATTCCACAATGCTCATGAAACCACGGTATTCTTAGCTAATTTCAGTTTTCCAGGGCTAATTTCATTATTGTTTCCAGCTTACTTCCATGAACTCAAAGAAAGCATAAGTACAAAAGACAGGTAAATATTTTTCCATCGAAAGATACAATGAAGATGAATCCTTACTAACAGATACATTTACAAGTATTTTGCCGAATCGAGTCCCTCACACTACTAAGACACATTGTTCAAAACTGGTAACTCTAACAAGCTTATTTAAATTACCACAAATAGATTTGCATACACATTTCTTATTATGCAGTTGCATTTATGGCTATACCTGTTATGAAATTAACCTTTCCACCTTGCCAGAATGTAAAGGCAACTTATGCTTCCCAGAAGTCTAAACCAAAGTTCGCTGAACAATAATAAAAAGGATATTTCACAAATTTCAGTGTGTTTATAAGCAGAACCCAAGGATGATGAACACTGACCTGCTAAGTCTAGAGATCCAATATCTTAAAGATTTTAAAAAATAATTAATACAACAAATATGTGCAATGCTGTCATAAATATCTGAAAATAATTAAAACTCATTTGCAGCAACTACCTCAGCTACAGAACTATTATATTATGGCTGTTGGTACCTTTGGAAGTAGAACAACAAAGAAATTACTAAAGTAACTAAAAAATGTGGTGATATTTGCTTCACTCATTCTTTAAAATGTACTTGAGTCCAATATTTTCACTAGGATGAAAAAGAAATAATGGCACTTTAAAAACAGAAATGAAGCAGGCACCCTTGGTATGACAGATCTTGCGGATAATAGTAACACATCCTACATCTGTATATACAAATGAATCCAAAGTAAATAATGTGAGTACAACTTATTAAATAAAAATACTAAATAAACTCACACGTTGAGTTCACTATAAACAGCATTCTGAAGCTTCTTTTCCCAACCTGTTAAAAGAAAAAAATATCCAGAAGACAACTTTAGGAATTAATACTAATGGAACATGAATCAAAGGTTGCTTTACAGTCAAAAGAGTTTTCTGTCCTGTCTCAATTCATGTCTACTTACCAGACAGACAGGAAGAGATGAAAAAACCTTAACCTAATTAAGGTAGGAAAAACTACAAGTTGAGTCCTGTTTAAAGGTTTAATAACCTTTATTTCCATATACTGCTGAAAGAATTACAACACAGTTTTGGTTAAATAATTATATGCTATTTTTTCAAAGCCATCATATTATTAAAACAACTATAAATATTAATAGACACAGCATTCATGATTATTATAAATCTTGTATCACTTATCAAATCTTCACGTTATAGTTACGTAGCCTACAACTTCCAATGGAAACTGGAAATTTAATTAAGAGTAAAATTTTCAAGAGAACCTCTGTGAATGCTAATTTCCATTTTCAGAAGTGACTGAACTCTTGTATCATTCAGAACTTTCAAAAAAATTACCAGTATCTTATAAAATGACAAAATCACTTTTTCACACACTTATTCACAATACATGCATAGCATGTTTTTCAAAATGCTGCTGGAATCCAAGAACTTTTTTCCCTTTTAATTTTCTCTATCTCATTTAATAATCTTGAATCACTGAATGTCTGCTTCTGGCTACTGTCAGCAACAAAATACCAAGCTGCACAAGCTATTATTTTTCATCATGTATGTCACATATATTCTCACATAGATCTACACTATCCACAAATGTATCAATGAAGTATTACAAACCTGATGTCTTCAGAAAATCCTTAATATCTTCTTTTAGCGATTCCAGTTTAATTTCTGGTTTGTGTAGGCTAACCTAATATGAAAAATAAATAAATGAATAAATTAATAAGCATCAAGCAAGCACTAAAAAGAAAGTAAATAGTGTATTTTAAGTTATGAAAAAAGAAACATACGTGCTTAAGGTTACACACAAAGCAAACTGCTTCCTACTGACTTGACAAGAGTAATTGCAGCCAAAAAAAATCAGCCAACTTTTTCCTCACTCGATGTCTTTGCTTTCACATCAGCACTAAAAGCTGTATGTAGGGAAGGAGAGAGAAGGGAGAGGGAGTATCCAGTGACATATATGCTTAATATTCTGAGCAAGTACCCCACATACTTAGCACAAATGCTAGACTCGACACATTAAAAGATTGGTCATAAGTACACAAGTAAATAACCAGAAGCCACTCACTATATTTTACATGAAAGAATCAAACTGAAAATGTTCCATAACTTCTCACTCAACCTCCCACAGTTCACCACTCTCAGATATGAAATGCCATCTTCAAACTTCACATAAAAACTGTGGACCAAACATTCCTCACTGCAGCTGTGACCACCAGGTTATACAGCCTCTTGTAATGAAACGCACACGACACAGACTATTAGGCACCAACCAGTTTTACAACCATACCATGACACTACCAAGCAGATGTTGCTGCAGATTTTTCAGCAACAGCAGGAGCAGCTGCTATAGCGTCTCCTTCTTCTATAGCCAGACCAAGAGGAGAAAACAAATAGACCACAAAGGTCCAAAAGGACAATAATCAGAAACCCAAGAGTTTCTGTGAAGGGACTTCTAATACTTATTTTCCTAAACATGGAGTGTGGCAATAGCTGATTAACACAGAGGATAGAGCTAGAGGTTTAGAAAATAGCAACCCCGGCTGCTAACTCGAAAATAACACTGGGAGATGTGTGTGCAACTTACACCACTGCCATGACAGCTCAAGGCATACGTTAGAAGCATATGGCCACATTACCTACCTAGAAATGTGAGATATCTCTTACCAAAAGCTACTCAGCAATATGCTGTAGGCATATCAACTGCTAATTCTATTGCAGTAAGTTTTGCTGCTGTTAAAAATGAACTTTCACCAGCTTGTGCAGTTTGCCAGCCCTAACGGCAATGTTGACAGCATGGCATGCTAATTTTGGTCCATCACACCCAACTAACAAGCTCCACAATCCTATCATTTGCCTTACAGTTTACATACAGAAAAGGGTATTTGCTGCGCTGCACAGCTTGCTGGAAAAGTTCTTCTAGATGAATTCACAATGTAGAATTTTAAGGAAATCTTTCCATTTTCCCTAGTTGAAAGGGAGAATGGCCAATAACGCAGAGAATCAGCACTTCTGCTCTTATTTTAAGTCACCTTGCAATTACAGATAAGGAAGGCTTTTATATTTGGTTTACTGACTGCAATACAAGGAGACTGTAGGCATGCTTTCTGAGAAAGAAAGGGGGTCATAAGCACAAACCGTGAGTTGCATAACTCTCATGTCAAATGACAAATATATACCCCGTTCAGCACAATGGTAAAGGCAAGCAAAGAATCATCGCTAAAGACAGGGTAACAAAGAAAGATTTTCATGGGAGTTCTTGGGCAGCTCACAAAATATCCTTTTAAGCAACATTCTCAAGGAATATCTTATGATGGATTCCTTCTGAACCTACCTTGATGGGAAGCCCTATGTCTGTTTTGGACTGACGTATCTCAGGCTGAGTTTAATTTCTTTCTGCTGCAAGGCAGTGGTTGTGTACCTCTCCTGTATACATTTTAAATAAAGTAACATGCATCAAACTGGGCAGATTGTGCCTTACTGTTCCTCAGAAGTTGTTGCGCACACTTTTGTAAATGTTCAACTTTGTCTTCTGGGTTAAATATGGCCAATTTTAATCCCAAAGTCCACTGGCTGTTTACCTGTGGGGCCTTGTACACATGCTTCAAAATCCTTTTTAGATAAAAACCTCTCTACAAATACAATTCATTGACAGATGATGAATCACAACAAAAAAAAAAAGAGCTTTACAATCTAATAAAAAGTGGGTTCATTGCCTTGACACTGTAAACAGTGCAAGAAGTGAGAGAAGTGCAATCACGAGAATAGTATTTTAATTCTCTGCTGTTCACACATACGTAAAATTTGTGAGCTTCTGGCTCATTACAGAAGGTCTGACATTCATCTTGATGATCTTTTTTTTTTTTGTGGTTTCCTGGAAATTGTGGAAATTGATACAGCATATTGCATTAGGGGGATAAAGCAGTTCAGTCCACACAGACGACTTCCCATTTTTCCTGTCAGCCCAAAAAACACAACAGAGGACTTTCTTGTAAGCTGCTGTTCCCAACAAAGCCCATTCCCCAGCTGCAGAACAAAAAAAACAGTGACTCTCTTGTATGCAGCAGGGTGGCAGTCCAAAAGAAAGCCAGACAGCACTTTGGGGAAAACTTTCTCCAAGGATTACATTAGCGTATCATCTCCACCAGTTACCCTCAGCTCTCTGTGCCCATTTATTCAGTCAAGTTCTACTTCACTATTCCTAGCCCTGCTGCAGCAAATATTTCTATGATAATCTTTAATTTATCAGAAGTTTTATTTTTAGCTTGTTTCCTGTGTCCTTTTCCTTCTCTTGACTGCAAAATGCCCTACTGAGACAAGTTTTCATATAAGAAACACAAAAATTCTCCCCCAAATTATGAATGCACTTCTGTCCCCAATCTTGTCATTTCAGGATGCAATTGCCAAAGACTCCTCCCATTTCCACTTTTCCTTTCATTTACTTCTGGATTATGATTGATAGATTCCTACAGTGCTACGCAGATCGCTGGAGCCACAGAAACTGCTGCAGACTCATTGCATACTGGATTGCTGATCAGTTTTCAAATCAGAAATTAGATACCTGAAAGGTGAGAACCTGGCAGACAGCCCAGCCAACGGCTGCAGCCAGTTCTAACACAGAACAACATACACTAGCTCTGTGTAATATAACCAGAGAAAATACTTATTTTGGTAAGTGAAAGGAAATCCCTTTAGAATTGCTTTGTTGTAACTTAACAGAATGGTACCTCTTTGGAATTTACACGGGTGTTTATGGGCACTAAATTGAGGAGTCAAGGAGACTTAGCAGAGCTGATGTTCCAAAATTACTAGACCAGGTGTCCCACATACTCTTATTTTCCCTTTGGACTAACTGGTCTAACTTCTTTCTGTGTTGCGCTATGTTGCAAAAAAACATTTACGTATTTTGGTAGGGTTTGTTTGTTGTAAACTGCTTGATACAAAGTACTGCCTAAGTATCATTTGCATTTTCATCCACCATGGTTTTTTTGGTACAAGTTGACAAAATTTTATTTATATAAAAAGCATTACTACAATTTGCACTGATAAAAATGCCTGGCTAAGGTTTATTGGGCAAAAAAACACCTTGACAAAATTTGTATTGATGAACTGAATTAATTTCCTGCATTATCAAAATGCAGCATATACCCTGGTACAACTACAGACTCTCCAACTTCAATCCACAGATCTCGATGAACAAGTATCTTCCTGTTTTTTAAAAAAAATCTGGTACTATCAGGAGGCTATCACAAGCAGGGTGAAGCAGACTGAACAATATAATGCAACAACCCATGAAGGCAAGGAGCGACAGCCAGGTGAGGGAAGAAATGCTATTCAGAGGCTCAGTCAGGCCAAGACAGAGTCCTGAAAGGAGACAGGGATGAATGCAGCATAATTCAGCAAGGAATAACAAATGATTTTTAATAAAAGTTAATGCCTACCAGTTTCTCTTCCAGTGTAACTGGCATTGGGCATATTCTTATGGATAGGGCACTGGGGTTCAGGCATTGGGTGTCCACGTTTATCTACAGTCTTGGTCAGCTTTTTGCAAATTAAGAAGCAACCGGCTATCAGACATTCCTTCATAAAACAAGCTATCACTGCAGCATTTGTTGACACCTTCTTGTCCTTCAGCTGTACAGAAGAGAAAGGATAGTTTTGGGACCTTCAAAGTTTTGCCAAACCTTCTGAAAGGCTGCTAAGGTACCAATAGTAAACCTCTGTATTTATGTTCTGTGCACATTTTCTTTGCCTTTGGTTTTGGTAAAGTAAACTTTGGTAAACTGCTGAGATCTGGGCAGTCACCATCATAAGTGATACTCTAAAGGATTACATTTTCTGTACTTGGATGCCAAGAGGGAAGAAAATCCAGACAGTCAAACACTGACCTGGCCAAAAGCAAGCAAAAGGATAGCACAGACCTAGTTGGAAAAAGTTGGTGGGTACAGTAAATTGATTCGTAGAGGAAGTGAACACAAAGAGACAAATCTATTTGCAAATTAGCATCTAAATTTGGAAATGGCATTCAGTCATCATGACTGGAGCAGCATTGATCATGCAAGAGGGCAGATGAGCCATCAAGGCACAGCACTCAAAGTATAGGAAAATACCTACCTAGAGGACAAGCAACATACTACAGAGAGGAGGCTTGACAGAACAAAGTGTTCCAGCGTAACTCCAGTGTTAAACTATTTCTTTTCTCAACAAGAATAAACACTGCAGAGAAGTGATCCAACTGTACTGAAATGTGGAACTGCATCAGGTGAATGCATATTTTTATCCTGCTGCAAACAGTTCTGCAAATAACTTTACACCATCTAAATATTTTTACAAGCTATCCACCATAATTTCTCTTCAAAGACTTTTTGTTTTAGACAAGTATGTACACTGTCAGAGCATTTATTGCTGTTCATTATGATTTTGCACAAGTGCACAATGTTTTAGCTTTTATTGCTATTATTTCCCAAATTACAATAAAGCACACTACCCCAAATATAGTGCAACTTTAGCAGAAGTAAATTCAATGAAAGCTAATAAATATTCACCTTTTCTCATATACTCCATTCTGCCATGGCTTGATGCTGATAAAATCTAGTTAACTTGTTAAAAACCACTTCAAGTACAACCACAACAATTTCAACGTAAACACTCTCTAAACACTTAAAATCCTACGAATTTAAGGGAGTCATTTTGGTTTTGGTGTATATGTTTCTGTAACAGAGAGGAATCATTCTGAGCATAACTAAACACATTTCAGTAAGTATGAAATCCTGATTACGTTGACAGTTTTCCAACCCTTGTACATTTCTCCAGTAATTACACTAAAGGAAAAAGTATTGTGAACTTTCTTACACAAGTAAAAATAACCTAGCGGTTGAAACAGAGAGCTTCAATTAGCCTCATACTGGAAGAAACAGCTTCAAATGTTATGTTCTTCCACAAGATACATTTTTAATAATATAATTCTGATGTTTTAATACATTTTCTAGTTTTATTTGAATATAAAATTAGTCCTGCAAATAAAAGACACACACGAGGTAAAACATACAATCTACATTACTAAAAAAAAATCTGCAAACCAAGCTTGCACTGCTTCTGAACACCATAATCTGTTCCACATATTCACAACTGTATTCAATTTAAAAATTCACTGCACTGAAATGTTACTACTGAACCATTTAAACCAAAGTACAAGCTCTATCAGGAGGGGATAGACATCAGCGGCCTTTGTTAAATACAGCGCATGAAAAGGAATCATTAATTATCTATGATGACTCATGAGCCTACGTTTATTTGTTAAGTTTTATTAAATAAATGCTACATTTCACAGAATCATTCTCCTTCTTAATTTGATCTTTTACTTAAGTAGGGATCAGTATAAATTTCTTTTTTTAACTGTTGGAGAAAATTGTCATGAAGATAATATCCTCAGATTTCTTGCAGACCATCCACTCCACATAAATTATTCTAAGATGTTTATCTGTACTCCCTTTAGAAGCACACAGTTGGGTAGCACCCCAGCTGCAACGTTCCTAGTGCTCCCAAAGCAAGCTCTTCTCCTTCTTTGCCCCATTTGAAGTCTTGGGAAGACCCTTACCTCTCACTTCAATTCATATTTTCTTTAAATCTTTGTGGTACTAGTCACAGGTCTGTTCAAAGAGTGATGGCAGAATCCTCTCCTCCAGACAATCATTCTGATCATGACACATCCTAGCATATCTCCTCTCCAAACCTTGTTCATACCTTCAGGTACCTCCCAAAATCTTCTCTCACTCCCAAACTTAATATTCAATTGTCAGAGTGGGGTGGGGGTGTCAGGGCTGATTCTTACACTCAAGTTACCACTTTTAGCCTACGTTGACCACCATTACCCTGTTTTTCTACAAGTTCTCCTTCAAGTTGTCCCACTACAGACGTACCGACAAGAAACAAATATGACAACATCTACACAGAAAATGCCCAGAGGGATTCTTTGTATTGTGAGTCTTTCTTGTTCAATTTAAAACATAATTTAGAACCTTTATCTTTCATTTTATTTTCACCTCCTGTTTTAGAAAAGTTCTTTAGGAATAAACTACTGAAGCTCTTGTTTGCCACCCCCCCCCCTTTTTTTTTAAAAATTTTACTTGTTATGTGCCCCTGGCCACTAGAGGATCCAGGCAACTCGGAGTCAGATTGCTATTATAGGTTTACGGACAACAAAAATTAAGATTGATTAATCTTAATGAATTAATAAAGCCTGGCTTCCTTCAAACATGATGAAAAACAAAGTTTCTGAATTGTCTGCAGATGAAAATGTGTTAAAAAGGTAGCACTTTTTTCATGTCTCTGAACTGTTCCATTTTTATTGTCAGTTCACTGACAAAGATTTTCCCTAAAACAGAATTTTAGCAAGATTTCACAAAAAAATTGTTTTCAAAGTGCATTTTGTTATTGAAGATGTCCATGTCTCAGTTCTTCTAACCACCACTAATTTTTACCTTAAAAACATTTACATTTCAGAAAGGGAAGGGAAAAATTAAGACAAAAGCAAACAAATTTGGTTACAAACTCACACAGTGAAAGTTGTGCCTGAGAAACTGAGATCAGATTTCTCCTCTGATATCCCAATAACCGCAGCAGCAATTCTTCCTGTTGAAAAGCTACCATCTAATATTTTGGCTCTTTGTAACTGTTACTCTTTCCTTTCAAACACACCACAAAATATGCTCAGAAGAAATTCCAAAGCAAATGACAGGCACGTTTACACCCTTTCCTGCATTAATCTCTTTGTATTAACTGCAGGCACATTATCAACATACCAAAACTCAACCTACAAAATCAACATAACATTTATTTTCCAAATCATTACTAACAAGCATATGACCCTACTTCTACTTCAGTCCTCAGGACAAAAATGTGATTATCTTGGTATTCCCAGAGCTAAAGCTGTGACAGCAAATCACTGGCTGCCCGTGCCAAACTTATTTCAAAGAGATTGTGTACCACAGTCCTTGACACTAGCTCGGGCCCTCAGTGACAGCCAAGCATAGCGCTGCTGTGATCGGTTCATAACCACAGGGCTACTCTGTCAACTCTCGCAAATAATGTTGGGATATTGCGTTTTCCTCAAAATTCTATTAACTCATGAAAGAAACTTCATTTTGAGCTCTCCTTCCTAGACATTAGAAGAAGAAATGAATTTACAAAACAAAGTTTTTGTTAAAATACTATTTGTACATGACCTCTCAAAAATTTCAGGCAATCTTATAATGGACTTCATAATTCATTCTGACTTAACAATCCATTCTGACTCTTGTGGTCACAGAGACAGTAAATATTTTTGAGGGAGGAGCATCAGCAATGTCAGTTTCTACACTGAGAGATAAACAGCAGTCTTTGTAAAGGTAAAATATAACTGCAAGATAAATATCAAAAAAAATAAGTGTTTTATTCTGATGCATTGCCTCAAGAGATTTCTCAAAATACAGTACGCTTCCCAAAAAACAGCTTAAAAATAGTAAGAAAAGGGACCACCTATAGGTCAATATTGCAACCAGTGCAGACTAAGCACTGTTCAGAAACTCACTGTTAACCAGCAGACAAAAAACCTACCACATCCAATCAATAAACTGGAGTTCAGGTGTGATGCAGAGCAATAGCAAAGATTTCATATTTGACAATGCAACTACAGAATTAGTTATCCCATGTAATGGGAGGGAAATCAAGCATTAATTTAATACAGAGAATAGCAAAATTCAGAAACCTTCAGAATTCTGTACAGCTGCTAAGGGATGGAGCAAAGATAAAGAACTCACTGATAGGGCCTTTGCAACTGCATACTATAGCAATAATATGACTACACAAGCATTATAAATAAACCAGGGCTATACTGTACATGAGAGAACATAAATGCATGCAAGGTCAATAAAAAAAAATTCAAGATCAAGGAGAACATAAAAATTCCTGACAAACAGGGCGTACATTTGGATCTATTAATTTAAACTACAGACTCCAAAAGATGACCCTTTACATTGAGAATTCCTCTAGTTGATATACCTAAAAACTTTGCGGTCTTTCAAATCACTACACTGAACTATAGCACTGATTTAATCTTCTATTAGAAACTCTTCAAACACCTACTCCAAGAATCAACCTGAATATTTGTTGCCCTGTTTATTTTCTTTCCCCTTAGCACTTCATATAACTAGAATAATCTTCTGACCTATATATATGCATGGTTTTTTCTTCTCCAATAAATTTGTAAAATGTGGTTCTGCAAAGCTATCATGACAGATTTAGCTGTGGTCATTACACTGTATTTATTTTATAGGTTACCTCTATGCTTTAATTATGCAGAGTTTCTGCTTGTATTGAGTAAATTGACATGCTATAGAGTCAGGGAGGGATTTAGGCATTTAACTGCCCTTTCAGACATCAAACACCACCATGGAAGGGCACTGCTAAGGTCCTCAGAGTGTCCACCTGTACAAAATGGCTGTACAAAATAGTCTTCCACCAGCAGTGTTTAAACACCCCGCCAAGTCCTGACAACACCCAGCTTCCTCATGTTCCAAAACAAACATGCAAAGTATCAAATGACTGTGAAATCAGGCCTCACGGGAGAGAGAGATAAAAGAACGAATGCAGAGGTGAGTACATACAGGTTTTATTGTAATCAGTAACGGGAGTTAAAAGAGAGTCCTGCTCTGAAAGCCCATCAATGCCTTTACTGAGGACAAAGTCCTGAATTTGACTCTCCAAACCTCATGGCAGGCTACCTATTTGGGATGCCGAATTCCCCAACACTTAGCAGAACCCGATGTCTGTACTCTTTTATAATTCCAGCCCCCTTCAAGTCATGCACATTTGCTTACTCACATATTTAGAGAGCAGTTAGTCAAGAGAAGCAAAGCAGACATTTAAAAAAGCATTTAGAGACCAAATCAGCAAAGTTAAAAACAAAACAAAAAAACAGAACAGGCACACAGTGATGTCACTCGCTGTGGAAAGCTTTGGGGACATTCAGAGAAGAAAATCATGTTTCATTCAAAGACCTAACAAAACTAAGGCAGATAATGGACATTCTATCCTAAAAAAACCTGTACAATGTTAAACAGTGTTGGGGGCGGGGACGGACGGCGGACACTCAACAAACCAAACCGAACCGAACCAAACCCAAAGTAAACAAAGAAAAAAACAAACCCAAGATTTTATAAAACCCAACCCAAAATATTTTGGTAACGCACAGTAATTGTTATAGCACCACTACTATGTTATTATGGTCATGACCATTGGCACAATTTTAATCTGAAACATCCTAAATGAAGTTCAGGTGAAACATGAGAATCTGGTTTCGAGCACAAGTAAGTTATTAAATATAACAAAAAGCAACTGTTTTCCCAGCTACAAAAATGTACTTTAATGTGCATTTCTTATATATTTTCACTTCCTTTCAGCAAATCCTCATTTTCTCGGCGGCACTCTGGAGGAGGAACGGGGCGGGGGGAGCGGGGGTATACTTAAAGCTTTCCGTATTAGAGATGAAAAGACAAAGCGGTTCCTTTCAGGAACGATTTGAAGCAGTGAGATTTCAAGAGGACGCTCTTCACATTTACTGCGAAATCTTTCAGTCCCAGGGGGTGAAACTCTAAATACAGCTCTAGAAACCAACCGGCCCGCTCTCGGGCCCCGTGGAGGAGGGATGGTGGGAGGAAGGGAGGGAAGGAGGGAAGGGAGGCCCCGGGCCCCCTGCCCCGGCGGAGGCCCCACGGGCCGGGCCGGCCCGGGCCGGGGGCGGCGGCCGGGAACAAAGCGCCGGTGAGGGGGAGCGGGAGGCGGGCCTGCGGGCACAGCGGCAGGTCGGGGCTCACCCGGGCCTGTCGCTCCAGCTGGGAGTGGAGGCTGGAGCCCTTCAGCCGCTGCACGATCCGCGCTATGGTGAGGGAGAGCCCGCTGTCCGGGTCCAGCATCGCGGCGCGGCGCCCCTGCCCGCGGGAGGGCCGCCGCACCGGACCGCTTTGGCTGCGGCACCCCGCCTCCTTAACCGGCGTTACCAGGCAACTGCGGCAGCGGGGGCGGTCCTCCGCCGCGGCGTCCGGCAGGAAAGCGGCGCCTCACAGAAGAGTTCCTCGCCGCCGACGGTGACTGGGGGGGGGGGACAGCGTGCCGCCCGGCGTGGCGCGGCCCCCGCCGCCCGCTCGGAGCTCGGCCCGGGCGGCCCCACGCTGTCCCCAGCGCCGCCGAGGCCGCCCCGGTGGTGCCTTCAGCTGGCGCCTCTCCCCGGCCACCTGGCAGGCTTCCTCGGGCCTGCGGGCCGCGCCTGTCTGGGGCCGGGTCACGGTCGCTTAAAGCTCTGGCGAACATCTCACGCCCTGCTTCTGTTTCCTAAATAAACGTTTATAATGTATCACTGCTAGAAAGGAAGTCGGAAATCTGTGTAAGGAAAGCCTATGTGCAGGTCTTGGCCTTTGGCCCGGCAGCCCGCGTGCTAGCAGCTGGCTACGCCGGCGTCGGAGGCACCCAAAGGTGCCCGGGCAGCTGGCTCTGCCCTTCGCTTCTGCGGGGCTTGCGGGGAGAAGCGTCCTCGTCCCCGCAGCCTGCGTGACCGCTTCTAGTCTAGCCGCTCACCTGGCAGAGGCCGGTTCCTGAGAGCAGCCTACAAAGGTGTTGGTAGATGCTGTCACTCGCTAGCTGCCACCTGCCAGGCCAGGTGGACTGTAACCGGCGATCAGCATTGCAGGTCTGTCTCAATAATGAGTTAAATAATATCTTACATCACCATTACTTAAGGCTTAATTAACCTGTCTGGCTTCGCCTTGGAAAAGGCGAAGCTTTCTCTTACAGGCAGCTATTGCACCTCAGCTGAGCAGCTGCAATCAGTAGCTCCAAGGCAGCATCTTCTTGAATTGCTTCTCAGCTAGAGGTGACAGCAAAAGGGCTTCAAACCCATTTTGGTGCAGACAGAAAGATTAGCTTAAAAACATCTTTAGCTGCGGTTTAAGTGGCTTTGCACTAGTATGATGTAGTGGGATTCATGTCATTAAAGCTTGAGAGACAGTTTAAAAAGCTGCTTTTTCAGGCCTGAAGTGTCACATCCAGAGGGTGTGAACAGCAAATTCAGCCCCAAGGCTCCTTTCTGTGTGCTTCCTGAGGAATACTAGTTTACCTGTACTCAGGGGAAGTTTTATTGCGCTCGAATATTTTACCCCCGTCTGCTCAACATCGTGAGGCATTAATTCAGGCTCAGTACCAGAGCCAACACAGCCCTCATTTAAGCAGAGCAGCTGTGTGGCACTATGTACATCTCATTGGGCGATGTAGATGCAAGGAATTTTAATCCACTTAGTCCTTCTGGGAAAATCTATTCCAATGTGCATCAGTAACAGGACCATGTAATCAAATTATCACTTAATAAACTAATTTAAAAATAATAATTTTGAAAATTCCAGATTAATTAATAAATAAGCTAAGAGAGTTCAAGGAGGTAACATGGAAAACTGATCATTGACCTCCAAAGCCAAGAATTAATACCCATTTTCAGCTCTGAGGATGGCCATACCTCTGTAAAACAAAGAATGTTTCAAGATTCTGAAACGTCAGATTGTAACTTTTTCACTGCTGTAAACTCTGCAGGTGAGTGATTCAGATGTGAGGAAATGAAGACCGCTGTCATCAGTTACCTTGCTGGAAAAAACAACTCGATATACTAGGTATAAAAATGCACCTGAACTTATCTCTCTGCAACCTCTTTTGACTTATCTGAGCATTTCTGCTTAAAATGAAGTTTAAAGAAGAATAGTAATAGAAGATCAGAGATAAAAGTTCTTTAACCAACTGTAGAGAAACCTGAAAAAGTTGCTTACGCTAAATCAAAACACTGAGGAGAGCTCACTTCTCAATTCATGGAGAGCACACGGAAATCAAACGCCCAGTTGTCTACCAATGCTTTGAGTATCTGTTCTGATTTACATCAAGTTTTCTGTCAGTTCTGTGCTTACATGCATATATGAAGTTGGGGGCAACAGTGAGCACATTTTTCTTCTCTGTGTATTGGGAGTTAATGAAATATTTGCCTACGTTCCCAACTGAACAAGCATACAAAGTGTAGTAGCTTTGTGTGCTAATTCATAATAAAATTCTGCAAAGAGTTCATGTGGAGGCAGTACCTCTTCTGTTGTTTGGTTTGGTGTGGTTTTTTTCTGTTGAGGACAATCATTTGTTTATGTAGGAACTTTACCTGCTAAGACAAGCACATGCAGAAAACCAGGGCATGCCACTAAGCTCTGCAGCTTAGTGTCTGTAAGTCCAGGATTATACATTGCAGCTGCAAGTGTGAGAGGAAGCCCTACCCCCTTGCCTGGCACAGTCCTCAGCAGTGTTTTCTTTTCCAGTTTTTGAGAGAACCTGTGGACTGCCACCGGGATGGCAATCTTACATTGCATTTGGTGAGGGTGTCACTTACCAGGACTGCTTGATATGTGGGGACTCAGAGGCTGGGTATGTTCCTGCTGGTAGCATAGCACGGTGTCTGGCTGTTTTCCATGCTGTGATCTGCAGGGACCATGTCCAGCCAGATGGCAGGTTGTGGAGCGGGACAGAAGACACAACACCTTGCTGGCCCGAAGTGTGAGTTCCCCTAATCCCGGGGAATGTGGGGAAACAATACATCAGGTGAGTTTCATGTGTAATGCATAAGACTTCGCAGGTCTCAACAAAACAGGAGAAAAAGCTAATGTCAGCTGCAGATGAGTAATTTCCTGCAGTTGGCTACCTCCACTCCAAATCTGCCTTTGTTTGTTGCTCTCTGCACGTGCGCATCTGTCACTCTTCACTCTGTTTTTTCAGGCTATTTCCAGTCTGGTTTCCTTCCTCCTATGCACTGGGTTTCTCTCTGGTCAGTTATGTCTCCAATATGGGTAGGAAAACTCAATTCCCATAAATGCCAATCAAAGCTAAAAAGCAAGGCGATACAAAGAAATCTTTACAGCATCTCACCAAGTGCTGTTAGCTGCTTCTTGGGTGTCCTTACCATATCCAGTTAAGAAATCTCACTTAAGTGTGTGCTTCTTTTTTGTTTCCTTACAAGGAGGTTACTGCACAGCAGATTGAGAAATACAGGGTCATTGTAAAAGAATATCACTTAAATAACAGGCACTGGCAGAAATCCCAACCAACTCTCTAGCCTGTCCCCCTGGTATCACATGACTGATTTAACTTGGTTCATGTGGTAAGTGTTTGACAATTACTGGTTTTCCATCGTGATTTACTTTTAAATTGCAAATAAGCAACTGCAATACGGTCAGCGTAGAGTGGTTTTATGATGTCCAATAGCACATACCAAAGCTAGCTTGCTGGTTTCATCGGAAGGTCTGGTGTAGGTGTCATTGTTTTTCTGTTGTTTGGGGTTTCTTTTGTGGTCTTCTCTCTTCATCTCCATCCTACACCCCTGAACACCAACTCTCTTCCCGCACAACTCCTTTTACAGCTGCAGTGCTCTACAATGTTATACCTTTCTTTCCTGTTTTTTGTGTCAAGTTGCTGCAGTTACTGATAACTGATACTGGTATCCCAAGTGTCTTATATTTATCTGCTACTGCAGGTCTGGAAAGCGTTGAGAATTTGGCAAGGGAAAGTAAAAATTACATAGCCAGTATCTGAAATATTTCACCCATATTCTCTCCCTCTTTCCCCTGGTGGGTTTTCGATTGAGAAGAGGAGAGGATATGAATGAAGCAACAGATACATCATACTGTCATTTTTAAAGCCACATGAGACAAAATACATTTTAATGCTTCCAGATGATTCTGATGACCAGTTTATTTTGTGGAGTGTAAAAGCAGGCAGTAAAAAGGCAAATCATTCAAAGGAAGCATTAAGTGCCTGGAAATGTTACTTTTTTCTCCACGACTGTATTAGTTGACCTAATAATCAGGACTGTCAGCAGGTATCACCAAAGGAGGCAGTTGCCTTGTATAACAGAGTAATGTGTGAGGGATGTCAACAAAACCCCAGCAGTGTCAACAAAATCCCAGCAGTCCCAATCCCAAAATCCCAGCAGTCAACAAAATCCCCGCACTTTCAAGCTGCTCCCAAGACACTCTTCCCCTAAAGCAATTCGCAACTCTCATGCTGCCCTGATCTTGCCTTCATCTTACATTCTCTTTCTGCTAGAAATGACAAGTCATGAAGTCTCCTTTTAGGGCTGCTTTCTCTGCTGGGGGAACAGGGATGGGGAGGGGCTGGAGGGGGGACGCTGCGCCTTTACCTGTGCTGAGGGTGGGTGCATTCATGCAGTCAGTGCTGGCAGGGTAAGAGAATGAGTTACGGTGCGGAATAGTGCTAAGCATGCAATAATTGTCACTTATTACTGTAGATAAGCAACTTAATTTTCCTTGACACACTGAGTAATAGGGGATTAATGCTGTCTGAGGGGGAGCTACACACAGCATTCACCTTGATAACATATCACAAATGTTGTGTATATCTCCAGGTTTCCTCCTTTTTTTCTGTTATATGAGACACTGCCAAGAGAATGACAGTGTGTGCAGTCCCTAATGACAGACTGGGTCATGTGTAAGGATGGCTGTGTCCCAGCCAACAAGTGCCACAGAAACCCAGGTTTAAATAAAAAAAAGGAAAGCAACAATTTTTTTTTTTTCTGCCAAAGCAAAAGGATAAAACATTAAAGAAAAAAAAAACAACAAAAACCCGAACAAAACCACACATACCCTTATCCCCCCACAAACCCTCCAAATTTGCCTTCCTTCAGACAAGAAAGCACAGCATTTTTATGTCCTCTCAGGCAAACTGGATTTTTTTTTTCCTTTGGGTTATTTTTTTGACTAAAATACTGCTCTTGTCCAGACCTTCATTTCTTCTTTCTCCACTCAGAACCATTTTAAGTCATGAGGGTTTCAAATCCATAACCCAGATCCTCCATCTCAAGCCATTAGCAGAACTTCACCTGTGAACTGAAGCGTCAGGTTCAAACAACTACTCTCTGGATTTCTCATCCAAGCAGGTTCTTTCAGAGAAGGACATATTCAGTCCTTTCCTCAGTGTGCTCACTTTTTGTATTAGATTAACATATATTAAACTTTAATCTCAGTAATGCGCCAATCCGGCAAGTTTACCTTTATAACATCCACTGGTTTCCTTGTGTAATCAGATCCACAATATATTGTTTGTAGCTGATAGCAGAGAGTTGTAGCAAAAACTAAAAATGCAAGAAAAGGAAATATCTGTCAGTGACTCAACCTCATCAGTTTTAAGCTTTATTTAAATTACTGCCCAAAGAGTGACAGTGTATATTTTAACAAGTTTCAATATTTTATTGAAAATAATCAACTCCATCAGAGTCATAAGATTTTTTGCCCAAATACCACTGGTGCAATCTGAAGAATGTAGGAAGCTTAAATGATGTATCTTCACTTATCAGGGCACAAAACATCTCTTATTGCAGACTATTGTTCATGAGAAGTAATATATTTTATCTAATATGCAGCTGAACTTGAGAGCTAGACTTGACTACCAATGACATCAGGGATTATCAGTCTAGTTTTAGGAGTTTCACATTGCTTCAGTGCTTGATTTTAGGTAATTTCCTACCAGACCTTGGCTTTAGATAGCAATAGGCCTCCCTAGAGAGGATGATGTATCTCAGGTCATAATACCTATGACTGGTATTTTTAATAGCATTGCTGGGTCATAGCAGCAGCTGTGAGTTATCAGGCATGTAAAACAAATAACATGCACAAAGTCCCTAATTTTTCTAGTATTATTAGTTTTAGTCCATTTTTCATGTGTTTTATTATTAATCAAGTGATGTGGGCTTTAGCAGTAACATTCTGCATCTTCTGGTTCATAAAAATCCCATGTGTACATTTACCATGACTATTAAGATATAATTGTGCAGATGAAGGATTTCTTGGGCTTAAAATAAAAATGGATTCAACTGATCTAGATCCGTTTTGAAGAAAAACACATGCTGAATCACAAATAAAGTTTATATACTGAGTAGTATATGCACTTCATACATGATATGTATTTTAGATCTTAAATATTAAATATTTTAAATAAGTTCAAAAATATCTAGAAAATGTGTGTGGTGGAGTTCTATACCTACTATTAAAAATATCTAAAACTCTGATTTTCTATTTATTTATTATACAATATTGAGTATTACTCCACTGAAATAGCTTTTTGGTACCATAACCTACTTAGAATAGAATCATGGAATCATTTAGGTAGGAAAAGACCTTTAAGATCATTGAGTCCAACCGTAAATCTAACACTGACAAGTCTGTCACTAAACCATGTCCCTACTTACTGCAGTAGGGGAATTTGTCTTCTGTGGAAAATGTAATAAATGTTTTAAGGGAGTCTGTTATACTTTTGTTTGCTGCCTGGAATATATACAACTTATTACAGACTCACGTCAGTGTGTGTTGCAAGTCTTCAACAACTAGTAGATCACGATGAATACATTACTTAGTGTCTAAATCATAGCCTTCCTCTTCTTAATCATCAAGTAGAACTATAAACTTCAGTGCAGAACAAGGATCTCTCCCTAGGTATCAATTCTAGGCACTTTTTATTCCTCAGATTCAGATTTGATGACAAAGTGGATTTATCCTTTTTGTATTTTTTTTTATTATGAAGGATTAGTAGGCTGATCGGTTTTCTTGTTTGTTACATTTTTCAAATAGAAGACTCAAGAGTAAAGAATAAACCAAGAGGACCTAGAAACTCTTGTAGGGTTTTTGTAATTCTTTCCTGGTGGTTATGTAGGTGGAAGATAGCCAGATGCCCCAACTGTTAAAAGGAGCACTCTAGTTTGGGTCTCTGATAAAAAGACAGCTAGAAGTGTTAGTAAGATAAACTACAGAATGGAGCTGCTGAGTGAACTGAGCATAGCAAGCAGAACCCTCATAAGTTTCTTCTAGTTTTGTCTCTACTGATTGTGCATTTTTTTCCTTTGTACGGAGAAATGCTTTACACTATTGAAAGAGAGCACCAGACACTGAATAAATATCTTCACCAACTATGGAATACAGTCTCCTCCGATAGATCTCAGGCAGTAGCAGGGGTCTAAAGAATTCTATATTGAAATGCTTGCAATCACCCTGTATTAGTTCAAAAGAGATTAAGTAAAAATGTAAAACTGAGCCCTAATTTCTAAACACCATTTCTCTATTTATACAGGAATAGATTATTTTAGCAAATGATCTGAAAAGATTGAGTACTAATGCTGCGTGCTACAAGTATTGTGCATATATGAAACACAACTAAATGAACAGTTTTTACTGTGGAAACAAGTTCATAATAAGAACATGCACAAAAATTCAAAGCAACCACCTGAAAAGACTAAAACAGTGAGGTGGAAGAGCAAGCATACATAAAACACAGATTTGAAGGCTGGATACAGAGCTGTTGAATAACAGGCTACCCTGCTCTCACTAACCCCCAAAATACAAATTTGTATGCAAATCTCCTTAAAGGAAAAATGGCACTGAAATATTGTACCCAGCTTTAGGGACCACAAACAAACCCAGATGACTTGGTTTCAGATGAAGCTCTGTGCACTGAAAGAAAAAAAAAAACAACCAAAAAACAAACAAATGCAGTCAGGTTTTCTGTTTTGCATCACTGTTTAGAGCTCAGTAAAGAAACCTTTCCAATTCACAACAAATTTGCTAAATCAAAAAAGGGACAGAGGTACTACGTAAAAAAATTGTATTATTTTGTTAATTAACAGGATACAGGACTGAATCTTATAACCTGTATTGCAACATGTTCCCAGAAATACCAGGAAGCAAAATTAAAAAACAGTCACAAAGGTCATAGTGCTAAAGGGCTGAAGAAAGGTTGGAATTATTTGTATTCATTGCAGAAAAAGAAAGTGCAGACACAAGATATGAAGCTGTGAAACAATTTAGCAGAAATGTAAAGATTTGCCCCAGCTAAGGCGATCAGTCATTAATGTGAGTAAGCAGTCATATAGCAGTGTAATTGGAGGAATATGTAGTGTCAGAAGAATAACTGTGATACATTAGACAGCTAAGGTGTGGAACATGTTAAAGCCAGATTTTCCCTGACCCAGCTCCAGGAGTCCACATACCTGAGCTGAAGATCGTCAATAGCTTGCCATAGTCCATCCTCCTCAGTGGGATGCCTCCTTACCCTCCCTCGTGACTTCTGTCATTGATCACTTTTGATCTTCATAGGAAGGACCCCTGCAGCCCACATTCCTACCCACTGTTTACTAAAAGGGCATATTTTCTGCAGCAGATGGGATAAAAGGTGCTCCCAGCTTAAATAAATACATGGATACACACTAGTAGCCAGTGTGGATAAAATTTTCCTGGTTTTTGTCTGAAACTGCATTCAGGCTTGCACTCATAGAGAGTAGAGCAAGGTAAATTTCTGCTGGATGGAGTGTATAGGATCAACCTAAAATATAGCATTAAAATACCTCACTGGAGTTGTTCAACAGCAGAAGGACCCACTCTTATTTATGAGGCTTTTCATTTGGGTAAAATTAGATGAAAAATAAAGGCAGCATAATAAAGGTTTAGATCAAAGGGGTGACACATAAGCCTGTCCCCCCATATATGTACTGACATACAGGGAAATAATAGCAGGAGTTGACACTGATTCTTTGAAGGAAGCTACTTTCAAAACCCAGTGAATTTTTTTGCCTAAATATAACTGAAAGTTTGCAACAAGAATATGAATGGGGCAAAGACTTAAAATAGTCTATAGAGTGGATTTGGTAAGGAATTTGGAGCAGAAAATATATCTATGTATATTGCTTTTATAATCAAATATTCACTTAGAAAAAACACTTTGCTTTTGCATCATTACGCAGTGGTTTAGGACACCAAAACCCCAAATATCCATAGCCATGCAAAGGTTTTAACTTTCAGTGAGCTTTAACTGTGACATGAGTTAGTATGCTTTTTTTAAAAATTTAAGATATTTTTAAAAAATATCCGTATGCAGTAAGGTGCTGGTAGCTTGCATAAGTTGATCCAAGAGGCACAAATCTTGGGAGACCTAACCATTTATTTACTTCTTAGAACTGGAAATAATAGCCCTGTTGAAGGCACTGAATACAGCTCAGTTGCTGGCCTAAGGGATAAATGCTCAGGACTTAAGGTGCTATTTGCAAATTCACAGTTTCAGTTAAGTTGGCTTAAAGGAGGGGAAAATGTACACAGGAAGGGCAATAGCTAAAGAAGCACTCGTGAGGATGCATCCAAGAAGGAACAGAAGAAAAGAAGACGTTATCATGTCACTAACTGAATGAGCCACCATGTAATGAACAGGATGATGGAAAAAGTGTAAGCAAGAAGAAAATCCTCTTTTGTTTCTCATTCCCCCATATTATTCAGGCAAATGAAATTTACTGCCTTCTTGATACATAAGCTGGACATCATCAAAGAAATATCAATTTGTACTGCCAGTTAAATCTGGGAGGCCTTGGATATTTAGTAACATGTCAGACCAGAAGAACAAAAGTTTTCTATCATTTCAGGTTGGATAATATTGTATATGACCTACCAACTACTCCTTCTTAAAACAGAAAATCAAAATTTATTTAGCAATTTATATAATGATCTGATTTTTTAGAATTTATTTGAGTATTTCCCACAGAACCCAATTTTAAATTTCCAGCCTTCTCCTTATAAGGTCTTGTGAAAAAGATATTCCACTATGAAATGACTTAGTTTAACAGCTAATGAAATAAATAGTGCTTTACTTTTCATTTTGCCAGAGCATTCCCATTTGACTCCTAATAACAACTTTTATGAGCAGTCATTAAGTGAAGACTTTGGGGACATCTGTGTTTACAACATATAAAATTGCAGCTGACACTTCTGGCTTTCTAACTGAAATGCAAATGAAATTTAAAGAGATAAGATCACTGTAAGACTATGGTTTGAGCGAGATTATACTTCTGGTACTGCTGGGTTTAAAACCAGAGTGAGTGAGAGTAGAATCTGGGAGCATTTCGCTAGCATATCACTTAAAATTTTTAAAAAAACCTTTACTGCTGCAGCAACTTAAATAAGCAAAGCTTGTAAAAATCTACTGTCACTGATCTTTTGTCATGGTCTCATCAGAAATACCTTTCCTACTTCAATTTATTAATTTTCCCCACATTGCAGGATCACAAAATGAATACATTAGAATAAAAGGAGAACACTGGGAAGAAATAAAGTATCCAGGAAGTGACATGGTAGCCACAATTCATATGATCTGTGACCGTTTTGCACTGCTTTGTCTGTACAAAGCACACTTAACAGCAGTGCAGTTGATTACAGAAAGGGCCAAACCAGTATGCATGAAAGTGCAAATGTAAGATAGGGACTTCAGGCACACAAAAAATTATTAAAAGAAATCATCCACATCAGTTGCAAATTTTCAAAGGGTTGCTAAAACAAAATTGATAGTGCATCATGTAACTTTTCTGTATACAAGGATTACATTCCAAACATCCAAATTCTGATATGTTTGTCTGGATATTTGGGGATACCTTAGCATCCTAACTGACTCTAACCCTATCAAAAAGTAAGAGTAGAGAATTCAGAGCAGAATTTGTCCTTGGACTTTTGTTTCTCCCTTCTTTTGAGAGATGAGTCTTCTCCTTGGCAGCTTTAACATGGTTTTGCAATGTAAGCAAAGACTAAACAATGAAAATTAATTTAAAACTTACATGCTTTCAGTCACATTAACTCCCTGCACAATGTAATATTGTATAAACATGGGCAAATAGTCCAAACTAACTATGGCAATTGTTCCTCAGAGTGTGTTTTCTTAAGGATTATATAGACAAAGGCATGACAAGTAAGGCCAATAATACTATCTTTTAACAGCCCATCTGTGGTGCAACTCTGGAAATTATTCTTTTCAGTGTTTCAGTGTTGGAATAGTATTTTGAAATGACTCTGTATGGAAATACTATCAAACACTTCCAGGACAGCTTGGGACAATAGTTGAAATAAATCAGAGTGTTTGTTATCACTATGGGCTTGACCTGCCTCTCTCAGTTTCTCAGAAACGTATAGCCTATCAAGGAAGTCCAAAATGCAAAGATAATTTGGCTAATTTACAAATAAATATAAACATTCCAGAAATTAAGACCTAGAACAGAACTTCAGCTGAGGTAAATCGTCTTCACTCCTGAAGGTCTCCCTGTACCTCATCTTACTTGGTTCAATAATTAGTCCAAACAGTCAGCTAGCAGAGTTCCAGTTAACAAAAAAAACTGGCCTGGAGATTGTCACAGTAAAAGAACAAGAGTCAAACAATAAAATACGTAATTGTGTGCAACAAAATGCATAGCCATGCCTAACTTAAAATCTTACTTTCATTCTAGGAGCCCCAGAACTTGAAGGGGACAACCCATGATCTCGCTGTCTGAGTACCTTTCCGCGCAAAATCATGACAATGGAAAACCAGCAAAATTCTAAACATCATGTAATATTTTGCTTTTCTTAAAGCAAAATCTTGCTTGGGTGAGTTGCTTTCAAGAAGAGAGTATTGTTTCTTTGTGGGGATTGCTGGTAGGGGCTTACAGACAATAATAGCTGTCTATGTTGTAACCACTAGTAATGGTAGAAAGGTCTTCTAAAGGAGAGAAGTTTTGCAATATCTCTGAAAATTTTTAGATTCTTCTGAATTCTTTGGCTAGCTGTTTCATAACCAGATACCCTACTGCAAATACTTTACTTTCTGTTCTACTTTTTTGTGTATTCTTTACCCTCACTTCATGGTCTGAATTGTCTCAAATAACCAAAATTCACACTCAAAATTCATACTCAAAATTCAGTTGTTGATAAGAGGCTTAGCCAGTTAGTTACTTTGAAAAATGTGAAGTTATGTGCTCCTCTTTAGCTACTGCATAATAGAGAATCCATCAAAATATAAGCAAATTGTATGTTTGATCTCTTGTGCAGACTTGTGCAAATTTATGTCAAATCAGAGGACTGCTGTTCACAGAAAGCTTGATTCCTATAAAAACTGAAGCTTTCAAGAACTACTGTTGTTGACTAAACAAATTCTTCTTATGTAAGTGTAATTTTTAATATTTTTCTAAGAGACAATACTTCTCTTTCTACCCTTAGCTTAGGTTCCTTTAAGCCAATGATTATCTGATTCTCGGGAACTCAGATGTCAACGAACAAATTTCAATAGTATTACCTTAAGGGTATTTATTGTCTGTTACAGAAACTGATACTCCTCCAAAAATGTAGATGTCGGATCAGATGTCACGAAACACAAAGTGATTTCTCTCCCAATGTGGTAAGACACATAAGCTTTGGAATCTTAAATTAAAGCCCTGGCTTCAGACATGCTGGTACCAATTCACCCAATAATACATCAGCTGACTTTCTCTATTTCCTCCCTACTAACTGCACAGCCAGTCCCTTAATGACTTAGTTGGTGTTGTGAAACTAACATCTCTTTATCTAATTCTGCGGAAATGTGGAAATCTATTTGATCTTAACGTCATGAGTATAGCATGGCTTCTTTTGAGAGCAGAGCTGTCTGACAAATATAGCACCGGACCAAGTCTGAAGCGACTGCCTTCCTTTTCCTGACTCTTCCACTGGCTCATTGCGTGGCCTGTGCCAAATATTTCACTTTCCTGTGCTTCGTTTTTTTCATCTGTAAATTGAAACTCATAGCGACTGCAGTTAACATAACTAGCTTCTTTCATATACTGCTGTGCGATCTACTAATGAAAGTCTCTAGCGGTTAAATAGTAGGGACTCTTTGTTAGGTCCTTTACTGGAATCTTGAAGAGACAAGACTGAAGTTCTCAATTGTTACAGGTAGGGGTTTATTTAGCAGTCTGTTCCGGTGTTGAGCCTTTATTAAGCAGTTGACTAGTGTCAAGTACAGTTACACCATTTTGTTGCTGACATTATAACCTATGGGGGCTGTTTCTGGTGGCAGCCCCTGATCTTTTATCTGTTTGTTACAAACTGTGTCAAGACCGTACCTCAGAAAACAGTCTCAGGTGACTGGTACCTTAGTGTGATGGATTTTGACTTTGACTGGTGCTGGTCTAGCATGCAAAAATATGCTCAAAGGAGCCCATTAATGGTACTAACACCTGATGGTGTTAAGATAATAAAGAAAAAGTGACATCTTGGGACATGTGTTCATGCTGGTAAGTTGGCATATGATTCAAGCACCCACAACATAAGGATGTGCAGGGCTATTTTCTTGCATCTCTAGCTTGAATCCTGAACTGGTTTTTTTCTGGCAAACTAATATATTCACAGGGCGAGGAAAAAAATAGGACTGTACAACCCAGTGTATAGCCTACAAAAGAAACAAGCACCTTTGAAAAGTTTATCTGTTCCTCTTTCATGGGTTTCTATTCATTTCTCATGAGCACTTACACAATCAGTTATGATAAGCCACAAAAAGGAAAAGGGTTGGCTTCAGTTGTTGAGAGAGCATTATTATAACTTCTGCCCTCAATTTTAACAATTAGGTAGAGGGCTAGGTATGTGGAGAGGGGAGATGCAGCTGAGCCTAGTGATAGCCCAACATTAGCTGAGAAGTGCCAACGTGAGTCATAACATGCACGATAAACCATGCAGGAGGAATGAGTGGATAATGATTCACCCCAGACCTCACTAATGGTGTCTTATTGGCTGTCACAGGGTGTAGGATTTTTATGTGATCTTATGTTACACTGGACAGACCATTTACACGTATTTCTTCAAAGCAGTTTTCCCTAAATTTTATACAACACTTGCGTAGCAATCTCTGGAGCGAAACTGAATTTCTGGCTGTTCTTTCACCCAGAAAACTCACAGAAACTTTAACATGATTATGAAATTGGACCTGAAGATTTACAGAGACTGTATGCTTTATTCATTGTGCTCTTCAGTGAGCCTTGAACATTGTACAAAAGTCACAGCCATCACCTGGGAGGCCTCATTTCCTCTCTTCTGAGGAAGATGGTATGACAGGCTGACCAGATGCCCACGAAGGCATCGAGGCCAGCTGTCATGTGTCTCACGGGTGGGTCAGGTGGATTATACTGCAAACATCCAAGAAACTCAAATACTGTGAATTAGCACTTCAAAAGAAAAAAAAGTGGTCACCCCCAAAATCATTTAAAAGATACTTGAGATGTGTCCAGATGGAGTGTCATCTACCAAGATCTGTGGAGTCTTCCAGGCATTTATTAAGCTACTTGCCACAGCACTGTCATATGTGACCACTGGAGATGCACTGCAGGGGAAGCAAGAGCACCTTGTTTGCCTTTGATCTCCTCTGCAGTTGGCAAACACTACTTCAGAAATCATTGACAGTACAAAAAGATGCTCTGAAGTAAATTCCATCTTTATATTATTGAGTTCAGATGAGTATGACATAAACTGGTCTTAATTGCAGTTGCTGTGAGACACTGGTAGGACTCAAGCTGAGATCACCTTGAAAAAGCTTAAGATAAATGTCTTCCTGAGAATTTTGTATGTTCTCTGAAAGTGTGGCCTAATTCAGATCTCCCTGTAGTCTGTATCTGTGTGAGTAACTCCACTGAATCAGTGGCCTAATGCCAGCATAACCCTGGCAAGTGAGAACAGAAGTAGACTATGACTTTCCATATATATTTCTTCTAATCAACTTATTTTGCTTAATTTGCCAGGACAAAAAAGACCTGGCAACAAAACCAAAATTATTTGTAGGTTTGACACAAGATAAAGATAAGCTTTTCCAAATTAATCGTTTTACCAGTGGAATTTCTATTTAAATTTAAATAAAGATCTTTGTCAAATTAATGAAAAAAACAGAACAGATGCTTAGTCTTCAGGAAAAAGAATAAGATGACTGTAAATTGATGTGGTTGGGGTTTGGATGAGAAAAGCTTTGTACACATAGTAAGAAATGACAGAGCACAGCAACTCTTTTGGCAGCAAAGCCAGTCTGTTCAGTATTTGACATTACAGGGGAAAAAAGGATTAAGACTAAAATAAAAAAAAAAAAAAAAAAGGCAAATTCTCTTGTTATCGTGGATTATCAAGCCTCCTCTTCTTCAAATACAGGGAAAAAATATTTTTGTATCCTTTTTTCTAAACTATCTACACAGGTACACTATGGAACCTAAATTATTTCTTAATTAACAATACCAATTTTATTAATAAATTAGTGTTGCTAATAAAGCAGCCAACTCAAAGGAAGTCCTTGCCTAAAACTTCCATCATCCCAAATAATGTGTGATTAAGTTCAAGTGGGACAGCCATTCAGGTTTTTGTTTCTCCTAAATAATAAAATTACATCTGTGATTAGCAAACATTTCATTAAAACAGCTTCCTTTTTTTCTCTCTCTCTTAAAGCTTGCAGGGAGACAAAGAGATGATACTGATCTGTATGAGAGAGTGATCCATCATGCAATTAGCTAAATGTAGTGGAGAGAGAAATGATGTTAAAAAGGCAACTCAGAACTGTCCAAACATTAAGATTATTGGCTGTAGATTTGAATAAATCTGCGCAAAAAAAAATGCCTAGAAAAAAAAACCTCTTTGATCTTAATATATTTCATGCAGAAATCCACTCCAAAAGGGGAGTCAATAGTTCATAGCAAATTCTTGCCATTTAGTCTGGCAATTTAACCAGCAGATGCTCAATCCAGCTCAGCCCAGGACCAGATGGTATTCATCCAGAACTTCTAAAGGAAACAGTAAAATTATTAAACATGATGTGTAATCTCTTGCTTAGAACTATGTTGTTGCCAGAGAAAAAAAAATTGTGCAAATGTGATGCCAATGTTTAAAAAGGGTTCCAAGGGACCTAAACCCTTGGAATTATGAGCCAGTCTGTAAGTCTGGCACTCACAGAAGGAAGACTGGTGGGTATGATAATAACAGATAAAAACCTCTGGATACATGTTCTGCACAAATTTTGTAAAGGAAATCACACTTTGCAGATTTAGAGGTCTGAGCTTGTGAACAAGATGATCCGGTTTGTTTTAAACTGTAACTACACAGTTGTTGGGATTTGCACAAGATAGCATTCCCTCACTCATTCTGCATTTGGTTGAAATTAGTACCCTCTGGAGAGAATCATGGTTCAGTACTTATTTCTCAACCCCTCATGTCTGTGCTCTACCCTCTGCCTCCCTCCACTATGCTCTCCACTCATTTGCTGTCTGCACAGTACATGACTAAGCCAAGAGGCGCCACAAAGCAGGCTGCATCCGAGGCAGTTTGGTGTGATTTGCATTCCTGCTGACTACATGAAGGAAGCCTCCAGCCACGGCTGCTGGCATTATTGGCTTCAGCCCTCTAGCATGTGTTTAGGAAGCATGCCTTGACACTGAGTGGGCCCATCCCTTGGGATGGGGCTGGGTGAGGGGCTCCTACCATCCTGGGGAAGCTGGTCCTTCACACCTTCCCACATACAGTTGAGACCAATGTGAGAGACATGCACTGGCTTTATAGCGTTTGTTGTGCTGACCTGCAGCCCTGGCCAGCCTCTCACCCACTTGAGAGGAAGGGGATTAGTGGGACCATGCAGCAGTATGTACCACTGATGACCAGCTGTGTTCAGGACTTCCAGAGGTGAAGAACATTATGCCAAGTCCTCCACAAGAGCCCACTGCTCTCTGCCAGTTCAGCCTTTTCCGTGCAGCATGGTCATGGCAAGTTTTTTTATTCACAGCCTGCCTCTGCCACTGCCACCACCAGGGAGCTTGCATTGGGAAGACATGAATGGAAAGGGATGAAGCCATCTGCTCACATGTAATTCAGGACAATAAGCCTGACAAATGTCATTTGAACTTGCACATCCAGAAGAAGTGAGCTGCAATGCAAACATGGCTCTGGGCTACCTTTGTGAAAGTGGAATGGAAAGGTCTGATTTCCTTCTCCTCCCAGAAGAAAAAAAAAAGGCACTCTCTCCTTCGGCTGGCAGTCAGAGGCAATTACTTGGAAGCCAAGTTTCTGGCATCCACGAGCATCATGTGGACACAGAGCCAGTAAGCCATGACTAACTGGTGATTCAGTGGTGGCCATGCTGCTAAAGATCTTAATAACTCTGTAGAATATATGCTGAGTTTTTCAGTGACTTCCATGCATGCTTCAGGCTTTGTATTTTGTTTATTTAACTTAAAATGTTATTCATTCATGCTATGGGCATAACCCACATCATTGAGCTGCTGTATCACTTCTTGGTTTGTTTCTTTGTTGCTTCTCTTCAACAAGAAAAGAATTCAACAAGAGCAAGCATAAGGTCCTGCACCTGGGGAGGAACAACCCCATGCACCAGTACAGGTTGGGGGTTGACCTGCTGAGAAGGACCTGGGAGTGCTGGTGGACAGCAGGTTGACCATGAGCCAGCAATGTGCCCTTGTGGCCCAGAAGGCCACAGAAGATATCCTGGGGTGCATAAAAAGGATTGTGGCCAGCAGGTTGAGGGAGGTTATCCTCCCCCTCTACTCTGCCCTAGTGAGGCCACATCTGGAGTACTGTGTTCAGTTCTGGGCTCCACAGTTTAAGGACAGGGGACTGCTCGAGCAAGTCCAGCGGAGAGCTATGAACATCACCAGGGGACTGGAGCATCTCCCTTATGAGGAAAGGCTGAGAGACCTGGGTTTGTTCAGCCTGGAAAAGAGAAGACTGAGGGGGGAGCTTATCAATTCTTAAAAATATCTGAAGGATGGGTGTCAAGAGGATGGGACCCGACTCTTTTCAGTGGTGCCCAATGACAGGAGAAGGGGCAATGGGCACAAGTTGGAACATGGGAAGTTCCACCTGAATATGAGAAAACACTTCTTTACTGTGAGGGTGACAGAGGAGTGGAACAGGCTGCCCAGAGAGGTTGTGGAGTCTCCTTCCATGGAGACATTCAAAACCTGCCTAGACTCAGTCCTGTGCCCCCTGGTCTAGGTGTACCTGTTCAAGCAGGGGGGTTGGATGAGATAATCTCCAGAGGTCCCTTCCAACCCCTACCATTCTGTGATTCTGTGGTTCTCTAGGAGGACCTTCCCAAGGCCTGGGATGATTCAACACATGGCAACCAATGTTACAAATGGTCCTGGAAGACTTACCTGGGCTGAGGGAGCAAAGCTGCCATGGATCTGCATGCCAGAAAGAGCTAGGAAAATCATGGAAGTGGGAGTTCAGGAGCAATTTAACATCATGGACAAGTGGGAGACCACTGGTCTGGAGGGAAACAGGGAACAGCGTGATTAAAAGATTGGAAATAAAAAGTAGGAATGAAAAGTAGGAGTGAAAGGCAATTATGAATGGAGCCCCACAGGAAGCTTTGCTACAGCTGTTCATCACTTTCATAAATGCTCCAGAAAATGGGAAGAGAGGTGAGGTAAAAGAGTTTTCTGCTGATGCTAAGTCATTCAAGGAGAGGAGAAGCAAAAACAGACTTTGAAGAATTGCAGAAAGCTCTTTCTGATAAAATGGGAGAATAAAAATAACTGCAAAGTAGAAAACAATTATAATTTTTAATGAACAGTGTAGGGCTCTAAACTAGGTATTACTATGCAGGAAAGAGACTACTGAACTTATGTTAGGCTCTTCTGTGAAAACATCAGTTCAATTCTCAGTAGTCATAAAAAAGGCAAATAGGATTAAAGGAATTATTAGGAAAGGAACAGAGGAAAAAACAACACAAAAACTCAATATGCCATTATTTAAATGCTTGATTCATCTTTATGTGATAGCATCTGTGAAAGACTGTAGAATAACTAGAAAAGATTTTAGACCTGGGCCACGATCCTCATGGAAGGTATGAAATCACCTGTTTACAAGGAATGAATAACCAACCTGATGTTCTTTAGATAGGACAGAATCATGGCAGGTACAGAGAAGTTTACTTCAGAATGAGAATTCACTCTCTGTCACAATACAAAATACAGTACAGTAGCCCCAGTGCAATCTCTTTGATCGCAATGATCCCCCTAATCTTGTCTCCTCTCCTGATCACTAACTGTGTGTGTCTCCCCCAGACTTCCATTCACTCTGTTTCTTCTCTTCTTTTTAACCAGGTCCTGGGGACTTCATGGAAGACTCTATGCAATCCAGCTTAGCAGGTCTGGAAGCCCAGCAGATGATGAAAAGTGCAGTTTCAGTCTGTATCTGACACCATAAATAAAAATTAATCTCTCCCTTTAGTATAACAAAGGTATAGTTATATATATATACATATATATACATAAACTGTAGTATATATTTTAGTATAACTATAGTATACTTCTTCATGGTACAGGAATAACCAAGCTATAACTCATCAGAACACCAGCAATTAACCCCTCACCCTGAAAGTATAGTGGTATAACCAGTACAAAAACTGTAGATGAAAAATGAATTGAGAGAGAATCCAACCCCAAATAGCAACACACCTATGGTAAAAAGTAATAGAAGAAATACTGCTAATACCAGCCATTCAACATAACTGAAACTGATTTCTCTAATGCAGATCTAACAGAAGGTGCCAGGGATCCAGAAAGATCTCTTCTACATTAAGAATAAGCCCAGAACAACAATTTGACATCTTGCTTACAGAAAGACTGGAACTCCATTACAGGCTATTTAATTCAGTAAAGGAATTGCTAAACACAATTACCTAGCCTGTGTTTTGCAGCAGGACAGACCATTATAGTAATTATAAATAATTATAATAGCTTCTTGTGATACAGAAAGGTCTCTTAAAGCTCAAAATCATTCAGATAGAAAGCTACTTTATGACAGAGAAAATGTTCTAAAACGTAAAGACTTTGTTGAAGTGAGTCCCATATGGATACAGAAAGCAGGATCAGTATCTTAGGTGTAAAGGACACCTTAGAAAGGCAGACATAGGCTACAAAATTTGGGCTGAGTTGGTTTGTTGCTGAGTTTTCTTCTATAGAAAGTAATTTTCAAAGAAAAGAGAAGTCGTTATCCAGAAGTTTTGGCAGCTTAGACTACTCTGCATCTTTTAGTTGTCTATGAAGAAGAGCAAAAAAGTAACCTAAGTCAGCAGTTCTTTCCAAAAAGCATCCATTACTTTTCTTGTGCATTATCACTACTAAATCAGGACCTGTCTTGGCTGCCATTTCAGCTGTTTGGGATATTAGAATAATTTTAAATTGCCAGAGAAAATGTTCAGGAAATACTGGAATAATTAAAAATAAATTCAAAACTAAAACAACAAAAAATTTTTCTATGTTTAATTAAATGGGCAATATTTGTCATTTAATAAAGGGGTTGATTAGTAACACCCATCAATTTAATCATAGGAAACATATTAAAAAAATAAAGATGAATTAGGCAGATAAGAGAAAATTGGAGTTTCAGAGACATTGGTATCTAATATTCAAACTTAATGCTTAATTAATGCAAAAATGGAAACATATTTTAACTTTTATTTCTCCAGTATGATTTTCTTCCATGTTGAGATTCATGAGTGGAAAAAACAAAACAGATTATTGGATTAATTTCCTACCAGTATGTTATACCTTTGAAACTGGAATTGAGTCCTCCTGGACTGAATGTTTTCTTCAGCTGAGACAGTTACATATTGTACACACTGATTGCCAGCTTGAGTCATTTTATCTCAGATTTTTCAAAACTGCAAAAATGTGTAAAAGAAATAGAAAAAATATAATTACTCTGCTAAAGAAAGGATAATTTAGAAATTAGAACTTTAGGTGTAACTTTCAAATCTACTCTCCTACATACCCATCCAGTTAATGGCACTATAGAGCAAGGCTGGCGAGACTGGAAAAGAAATCCAGGCCTTCCAGTCTGTATATATCAACTTTAAGGGGTCTGAACCTGTTCTTAGGAACCAGTTATTACTCTGCCTATTTAACTAGAAGAGATTTTAAATGTGAAATTTGTTTTCCATTGACTTATAGCAGGGATTAATTTATAATATTAATTTACATTTTTGGCCATAAACAATCTATGTACTGGAATTTAAAAGCCCATGACTTTATGGAAACACCAGAGAGGATGATGTTTATGTATTCAAAAAGCAGAACTCAGAAGAGTTTCTTTTAAACAATCAAGATTGTTGTTTTACACTAATGCATAACTAATGTGCCGCAGTTTATCAGTTCATCAAGTTTGTATTCAAGTCATAAACAAGTCCTTGCACTGAGAAAATGCGTAGGCTTCTGCTTATATTAACCAACAATTCTAATATCATACTTTCATAAGGTTTGATCCAAGAACATTGAAATTAGTGAGTCTTTGTATTGACTTACTGTGTTCGGATCAGGCAGGTACAGTGCTTTCGTATGAAGTTAGCACTTCACCAAATGAGATAAATATACCAGCTCTTGTTTTTCTGAGCATATCCAGTATTCAGTCTGCTCAAAAAAATGTGAAGATAAGAATAATTTTCATGTAAAGCATGCAAATTCTTCACTGTGTTTTTGTCTTCTCTGCCCTTTTATTCAGCTACTCTTACCATTTTATATGTTGTTGGTTGGGAGACAGATATATTACTCTCATCACTCACTGGTGATTTACTGGCCGTGGCAATACAGACTCCCTCTGAGAAATATTGCAGAGATGTGAGAAGAAGCAATCTTGCAAGGGGTTAATGCTGTAATCTTTTTCTAGCCTGTTTATAATCCCAACAGTAGGCCAGTAACAGAGGAGGGTGGATCTCAAAAAGTACCAGAGGGGATGTGTGTATGTGTGTGTGTGGATGTGCGTGCATGTGTGTGAGTGTGTATGTGCACACACGCTTTGCTTTTCTGAACTGCCTTATGTGCCACTGGAATAAATCTTTTTCAGCCTGAGCAGGACTCCGTGTGCCGGGTGTTCCTGACAGAGAGTTAGAAGAGCTTCCTTGCACAACTGCCTCTCTCATATTTCTCCTGAAGATTTCATTCAGAAATGTATTTGTTTACTGAAGGAATGGACAGATAGTTACAAACTCACCCTCTTCTTCATCAAAGCTAACCTGCGGATACTGAAGAATGGAAGTAGTTGATGCTAGCTTCCTCGGGAACAGTACCAATATTACTGCTTTCCTGTGCGATATCATCTTGGAAAATGACACTTTTTTCTGTGGGGATGAGTCACCTCATCCTTCTAAAGGTATGTAGAGAAAAACCGATTTTTTTCAGGCAGTTTTAGTTCTAGCTGGAAGTAGAAAGACTATGGAAAGAAACAGCTGCACAAGGCTTTTTTTGTGAGGGAGTGCAAAATTAACTGCTTGCTGATAAGTTAGGATGAGAAACAGGCAGGAAATAATTTAGTATGTGCTGGTTTTCCAAGTTAAAATTTCAACTAGAACAACACTTGGATATAATGGAAAACTAAAACAGTAGCACTGTTGGGCACAAAATGTGAACAGCTCTGCTAAGGACTTGGAGAAACATGATTCTTACTCTTTGAGCAATTCAATAACAATGGCATTACCTGATCTGATACTGTGTATGAAAGTGATTAAATATGAAATTATAGCACTCTGAGGCTGAAAAAATCATCCATTTAGTAAATTTTTTGATTGCTGTATCATTTCTTATTTCTGCATAAAGTAGGAACTCCCATGTTGAGTGAGTGAGTGGTGCACACTAAGCAGTGTGAGCAGAACATGCTTTTAAGAAGTCGTATTTGGCTCTCCAAATGGACATTACATTGCATGTATTGTATTTTAGTGTTGTGCAGTTCAGGTAGATCAGAATAAGTTTAAGAATTTCAGAACTTCCACTGATTTTGAATTGGTGTAACGATATAAACCTTAGTAACACTGAATACAGAAGGGCTTTTATCTTTTGATTAAAGGATGAAACATATAATACTAGTCTATGAGCTGTATACTGCATAACTGCTTTTTCCTTGTGACAAATTTCAGAGTTGCATCAGATAATTCGGATTCTGCTGTATTGTTTGATATTTGTGCTCAGCGTTTTGGGGAACATTCTGGTAATTACAGTGCTGATAAGAAACAAGCAGATGAGAACAGTTACCAACACGTTTCTGCTGTCACTAGCAGTCAGCGACCTGATGCTCTGCCTTTTCTGCATGCCATTCACCCTTATTCCCAACCTGCTGAAAGATTTTATTTTTGGTAGCACTGTTTGCAAAACTGCCACTTATTTCATGGGTAAGTCTTGGAAGTTTATACTTATTTTGAAGACTGACTAATGAGATAGATGAGAAGGTCATTAAAGACCAGTAAAAAGGTGATTATTTCCATCTGCCATTGAGCAATTACCAAAATCACAAAGAAACAACTTTGTAGTGCAAGTCTTTGTGATTCTGGTTTCCTCAGTCTGATCCAGCAAAACACAGAGGCACCTACTTAATTTTAATGACATACAGAAGTGTTTTGCTGGATCAGGTTAGGTGAGAAGTGTGGTGCACGATCAAGCTTTAATGAGGAACGTGGCACATGCACTTGCTTGCCTGTCAGTGACAGTTATTAGCAGTGTTCAGATCACCCATCAGAAATGACAGGGTTGTACAGTCCTCACTAAGGGCAGGGTTTGCCCACAGATTTTTGGTAGCAGTGGTACATGAAAAAAAATAGGCCAAAGTAGGTGTCATCTGTGGAGCTGGAAGTTAGAGCAACACTTTCTGAGAACAGACCAGGTGTGATCTGATCAGAGCTCACCAGGAGACCACAAAATACAGATATAGGTTTTAGAGGCTGACTTTAAGAAGCATCACTTTTATATGCCTTGCCATACCCGCTTTGGTTGTGGAGCCGGGAGTTTCAAAATGCCTGGATTATGTATGTCTGTGTAAGTGATTTTGTCTCACTTCCAATACTTCCTGTGCATTTGCTTGTTTCTTATTTAAAAAAAAAAAAAAAAAAAAAAAGGAGAACATTATGTAAAGTTTTTGCTACCTTGGGAGACCCTTGGTTAATTACAGAAACCTTAGGTCCCCTTTTAACCCGTGCCCTTGAGAACTTTGTTGTAATGTGAAAGTACACACCTAAAGTGTGCGAATGGGAAATCAACATCTTTTTGTAGATAAAACCAATAAAACTAAAGGCCATGTTTAAACAATTCTAATGAATTGCTGCCGTAAATACCATAAAACATTACTGAAGCATTGTCATCTTCCTCTTATTTCACACTGTGTAAATTACTTTATAAAAAGAAATCCAGTGAAATATTTTGGAACACGAAGTTTTTCATTATGAAGGTGTTTTATTTTAAGAGTCAGAGTATGGATATTTCCCATTAGCAGTTCAGGTTAAAAGAGGCTTCAACTAGCAAACAGACACTGACATCCATTGCATCATCTATGCTCAATTTTTCATTTTAAATGTAGGAAGACTTATATTAAATTACAGATAATTTGTGTAAAGCAAACTGTAAAGATATTGGCATTTTATATTTTGACCCATGTTAGAACATTCACAAAGACTATTAAATGAAAGCTCATTCACTGAGAGAAAAATTTGTGACAAAATCAAGAAGAAATACTTATAATCTTGCAGTGATAAACTGGGGCACCTCAGTGACAGAAATACATATTGCATTATATTTTATAATATATGAACAGAAGAAATTAAGGGCACTTGAACAACAAAGATCCTGCCTCATGGCTTCATTTCTCCTGCTTTGTAACTCCATTAGTATAAAATTTTAAAAGTGATAATACTTAATTCTCTTTAATGAGAAAATCAGATCACCAGTCAAGCAGGACACTTAAAAAGGTTAAAACAATAGAAAGGGGACTATGAACTGCTGTGTTAGCAGAGTAATTAACAGCATAATCCCACTGATTCAAATGCTTGTTTGAATTCCAGTGCAATTAGTGACGTGGATAAACCACAGTAGCAAAGAGAAGAGTTAGGAGGAAAAGTGTCTTCTTTCCCTGCTATCAGAATTTCATGGTTTGACAGAATGATTCTTTTGTCTTGGACTTTGGAGTTAGAGAAGGGCAGAGCAGGAACATCAGCCTGGAGACCCAGACCCATTGCCCACACATTCTTCCCTGACTTAATCAGTATGATATTTATAAATATTTTAGCTTACAAATAGTTTGCTATATTTTTAATTTTCTATGTGCACACAGAAAGTTAGCAAGACTATTTGAAAACAACATGAACGTTTAAAACAAGGGAATAACCTTTTCCTTTATTTTATATATATAGGTGTCTCTGTAAGTGTATCTACATTCAACCTGGTTGCCATATCTTTGGAGAGATACAGTGCCATTTGCAAACCTCTGCAGTCCAGGGTCTGGCAGACAAAATCTCATGCCTTGAAAGTGATTGCTGCTACCTGGTGTGTTTCCTTTACTATCATGTCACCATACCCAATTTACAGCAAACTGGTACCTTTTACCAAGTATAACAACACCACAGCAAATATGTGTCGGCTCCTTTGGCCAAGTGATGTCATTCAGCAGTCTTGGTAAGATATAACTGACTGTTAGCAAATGCATAATTATCTGGTGGAAAACAGGATTTCATGGTAGCATTAAGCTTATTGAAAATCAAGTATTAACCTTCAGCAAACATTTACACTTCTATCATGCTTATTTAAGAAGTAAAAACAAAAAAAAAAAATCATATTTTTAAGCTGCTTACATTTTGACACTTTTATGACTTTTTCCTTGTCATAGGAATGATACCCAAGCATGGCAATGATTCTCACACTATGGTCTGCTAAGCCCCTACTGTTGCTGTAAAGAAAGCTTTTGTTACTCCTCACGCAGGAATACTGCTTTCACTAATTTATACATAAACTTATATATTTGCAGAGAAATCCTTGATTAATCTTTGAGAACTGCAGACACATACAAGTGTATGCAGCCTTCTATGTATATGCTGTGTGCTGCCTTGCCTGTTAACATGTTTGTCTGAAGGTCCTCTGAAGCATAGGAATAGAATATGAGAATGTGGAGAAGTTGCAAATGCCCTTCTTGAGAACTGAACCCTTTTGGTTACTTATAGAGAATAGGGGCAGAGAGATGAGGGGAGAGACAGTGCTCCAAGTCCTACACGTCCAGGCAGAGTAAGTAAACAGTAGTACTATCAAGAAGCAATATTACTTAGACATTGTGTCCTTGCACGATGACTAAACACTTTAACTGGCACTGAGAAGATGTAAGATTTTTTTGGATACTGAAGGTCACTTGGAACTGGGAACGAGATTAAAGCATGCACCACTTCAGCATGGCGTATCCACAAACATGGTGAATTTGAATTAATGCTTTCGGTAGTCTCAGGTATTTGGCAATATGAGTATAGATGAGGAGGGAGGGTGCAGGGTGAAATTCTCTTCTCCGTGGTGTCGTTGCAGATTCCCAGGTGCATTAGTGAGTTTGCACCAAAGTCCCAGGGAACAGAAGAGACATAGGCTTATGAATGCATTTAAACAGAATTACTTCCCCATCTCATAATCACATTAGAGAAGCTACCTAGGAGAGTAACAGATGTGCAACCAAGTAAAAGCTGCTGCCTTTAGCAAAGGGATTGCCGGCCCTGGGATCCCTCCCCAGGGGCTCTGCACGGCCCCATGAAAGCCCAGGTCGTGGCTGATCTGTCCCTGCCCACATGTGCCATGACCCTTAGCAAGTCAGATCTCACTGAAGTAGTGACTGCCAGTACCAGGGGCTCCTTTGAGAATCAGCAACTGCTCATTTGGCTTCTGCAAGGCAATTTTTACATCAATCAAAGCTACAGGGCATCTGACACTTATCTGGTTATAGCAGGGAGCCCCACTCATAGGCAGAGAGACCTTCTGCTCCCTTTAACCACTACAGGAGTGCCCATCTCCTCTGGGCCTGTGGAGGCTGGGTGACAGATGTTTTGCAGCCACAATAGCCTTGGTCCTGCTGTACTTTTCTGAGGGAAGAAGGAGGAGGAGATGTGGGAAGCTTCTAATTTCCAGAGCTGTCAAAATGATGCTTTGTATTAGCATGAAAAAATTTCAGAAAAATCTTGATATCTTGCCCCCCCCCCCCCCCCCCCCCCCCCCCCCCCAGTTCTCACCTGGAAGAAAGTAGGATTTTTGGTTTTGTGCTGTGACCTGGTCTCAGTTTGTCTTTTGATTATTTAGGTACACTTTCCTGCTACTCATACTCTTTCTTATACCTGGGATTATAATGATGGTTGCGTATGGCCTAATTTCTTTGGAACTCTACAGAGGAATAAAATTCGATGCCAGCCAGAGAAAATCTTCACGAGGTAACAAAACATTTTGGTTTGGGTTTTTTTTTAAGTTAGAGTTGAAGATACAAGCAGTCATCCTGAGGCTACTAAAAGCAGAATTTTTTATTTGCAAAAAGTATCATTGTGGTCAGTTGTGGTCATGAACCTGGCAGATGCACTTGTTGATTGAAGTTATTCCATTATTCACTAGTAAATAATTCCTCACCTATGGCTTGTTTGCAAAGACTCTGGGCAGGATACGTTAAATTTCTAAATTGCTTGTTATAGGAATACCAAGTTTTTTTCCTGGCCGTGGATGAGGACAATTTCTCTCAATAAACACCACAATAAAAATTGTCAAATTAAGATAGAAGCATATAATTTTGAAAACTATCTTCAGTGAATACTTTAGCAAACAGTCTTCTTATGTCTTTTGCATGAATTTGTATAGAGTTAAGATGTGAGAATATCGGGAGGTAGTGGACACAGAGCAGCTGATACACAACTGACTCGGAAGTGGGCCAGTGCTTTCTTTGCAGCAGTTGTTTGGCCATGAATTATGTTATTTATTTAGACTTAGACTCCATTCTTTATTCTTCATTATTTTGAATCACTGTTCAGAGAGATTTTGCCAACTATTTAAGCACTAATTTATATGTACAGAAAGAAAAATAAGTACCTGCAGTGCCAAATATGAGGATGGAGATGGATGCTACCTCAACAAAACGAAAAGAAAAAGGAAAATGCCACTGCAACAGCTCTCTGCTACTAGCCATAGCAAAATAGAGAGGGTGAGAAGCAGCAGCTCTTCTGCCAACTTAATGGCCAAGAAACTCGTCATCCGCATGTTGATGGTGATAGTGATTTTGTTTTTCCTTTGCTGGACTCCCATCTTCAGTGTCAATGCCTGGCGTGCGTTTGACACCACTTCAGCAGACCAGCGTCTCTCAGGAGCTCCTATCTCCTTTATCCACTTGTTGTCCTACACTTCTGCCTGCGTGAACCCTATCATATACTGCTTTATGAACAAGCGTTTCCGCATGGGTTTTCTAGCGACTTTCACCTGCTGCGCAAAGCAAAAGCCCCCTGCAATACGGGGAGAGGTTGGTGATGAAGAGGAAGGGAGGACAACAGGGGCTTCGCTCTCCAAATGTTCTTACACGCACATGAATGCATCTGCACCCCCTTGAGCTGCATCAGAGGAGGCAACGAGCAGCCTTACAGAAATTCAAGTATCTATCATCTGGTCTTGGGAAGTGACTGTGGCATCAGCTGAACACGATTTAGTTCTGAGGCAATGAAACACTTCACGCAGTGAGAATTTTATGGGAAATGGATGCTATCACTGTCTGAGCTTTATATCACTTTCCCTTCAAAAGTACAAAGGAGGAAGAGGGCTCTTTGAAGATAAGGGGCTTTATAAAAAGCCTTAGAAGATGTTCTGTTTGTCATAAATTCTCCTGTAAAAGTTGGTGTCCTTTACATCAACAGTTTCCCTCAGTTTTCGGCTGCAGTTCTGAGTATCTCTTAAAATTTCCAAGACACTAATAGATTCTCCTCAAACATGAATACATGTATCGCAGTCTTCACTTCAATATCTATGCCTCATAATCAAAACCTTTCAGTTACATTTGTAGCATTTTTTCACATTATTTTAGCTGAGGTCATTTTGGTGTCACAGTCAATTAAAAGAAGAATTTTGGGGTGGTGACAACGGGCTTGTCCGTGTGAGAATAATGCTTTTAAGTAAAATAATTTCATCTTTTTTTTTTTAATAAAATGAAAATAAATATTGGTGACTTTGTGGCTGGAATGTATTCTTCACTTAGGCAATAACCTAAATTAACATAATTTAATGTATTTTTTGGTTTAAATAAACCCCATTGAACAAGCACAAAGAAGTGGCTTTCTTCTGTGCAGCTGCAAACACCCACATGTGCAAGTGGCAGAGTCTTAGATGAGGCCCAAAGGCTCACGTGGAAATTGTCACACTGGGAAGCACAGGGATAAACACTTGGGATAAAGGCAAAGAGGTGATTTTACAAAAGACACAGGCCTGAAGACGTAGGATGATGCCCATGGTAGTCACACATTTCACAAATATATTCAGTCACTCCTGGCGTGGTACTGCCTATGTGGAAATAGAAGCCATTGGATGTAGAAAGGCAGAAACAGCAGACACAGCAAGCAAAGGCTGAAAGACTTTGTCAGAAAACAGTTTTTCTAAACTTTGGAGCAACTATTTTCTCCAACTACACATATTTGTAAACAGACTTAACATAGAAAAAAACCCCTTTGAGTGATGTAATTATTGGTGTTTTATTGAGCAAGGAATCCAGTCTCTTTCCTCTGCAGCGCACCGGTGAGTGTGGGTGTCCAGGTCATGCCCTTTGCTCTGTGGAGCTCGGCAGAAGAAGTTATATCATTTATTTTGTTTTGTGAAAATATCCTGTTGGAGATGCTTCTATCTTCTAGCTGAATCAATATCATTTAAAAAACTTGTTAGTAGACAGAGATTAAATTTAAGCACAGCGTGGAATGTAGATGAGGATATTAAATATAACTCATCTCAAGGTTTTTAATCAGGAAATCTGATCTCTTTACAGAATGATTTTAAATTGAAAATACAGTTTCAGTTCCAGGCACCCAGATGCATGTTCTGCACTCAGTTATTGCCTGAAACGGTTTACCCATACAACTTAGGACACAACTTTGGCTATTATTTTTTTGTATCCAGCCTGTCCACGGACAGGAAATTAAAAAAAATTCTAAACACTATTTATGCACAACCCCTAGAAACAATGTTTTGCCTGCCACATTAATAAAGTAGCACTGTTTCTGGAACAGTGCTGAGACTACTGATATCGATCTGACCTTTTGCAAGTACGCACTGAATTAAATGATGGGATTTAATTCATAACAATGAAATGAAAGTTTTACTTCACTTAAGGATGCAGAATGAGACCCTCTACAAACCTGTCCTGTGTGTTGAACCTGGAGGAATGAACTTAGCTGCTTTTGGATTTATGTGGAACAGTGAGAGCAGAAAAAATATTTGTGAAGGATTTTATACCATTTGAAAGTCTGGCTTTATTATAGGACATAGTTTAAAAATTGTTGTTTAAGTAAAAAACAAAACCACATTTCAATAATATACTGGGTGTGGATATTGCTGGCTATGCGCTGTATAGCAAGAAAGACAGGCAACTTCACAGCTCTGTATGCACTTTAAAAGGCAAATTCCTTTTTGTAGGGGTAGGTTCTTTGGTACCTTCAGAGCCCACGTAGCAGTACGTGCACTGTTCACCTGCTCCCACTGATTTAGTCCAAGGATAGTGGTTTCAGATGAAAGGCAAAAGCTATTTTCAACAATGCCTTAATCAGATCACAGCCCCCTGTGGCCTCTGGTACCTGTGGCTGAAAGGAACAGAGTTTCTGATTGATTCCCCACTCGTAACTATCAGGGGGCACAATTTGGAGGTGATGAAGTGAGGGAAGCAGGAGAAGAAGATCCTGATGGAGTGGTGGTTGGGCAACAATCAGGGAAGAGTTAGAAATGTGCCAGAACAGACATGCTTCCTTTTGTCCAAGGCTCGTCTGTGCATGTGTCACTTCCCCTCCACTGCCCCGTATGCACCTTTTTTCTTTTTAAACCAATGCATTAACTCTTTGACCAAGCTCCCAAAGTTACAAGCCTTAAGCCAAATTTCAGCAAGGAGTAGGAATTAATTTTTTAAAATGCAATATTGCAATCCAGTCATTTTGCCGCCTTCTGCCCTGGTCTCCTAGCACAGGAAATGTCAGCCTTTCTGCAGCCTGCATACATCTTAATGCCATTTTCCCTGATCTGTGAGTTGCAGAAGTCATTCCTGGCTCCAAATGTTGCCCTTCCATGGCTAAAGAGTCGTGGAATCCTCCCAGCACCTTTAATTCAGATACTGCTGTTAGTGGAAACGTATCTTCAACAATAAATGTGGGTGGAATAAACATATCAAAATGAAAGAGCTTGTGAAGTCTCCTTATGTTAACATTAATTTATAAGGTTTTGGGGGCAGAAATCCTATCCTAAAAGTCTGCTTCTACAATGGGCAGTACCTAAAGGCAAACTGTTTCCCAGATGTAGCAGACAAACGGCAAACCAATAAATTTCAGGTGTATAATGCCCATAAATCTCTGAAGTCTTTCTTTTCTTCCCCTTTCTCCCCTGACTCTCAGGTTTTTTTCTCCTTTTGTCTTTCTCTTATGTCTTTCAGCTGCATGTCACCATCTTTTTTCCTTCTGCACCATTCCCAGTCTCTAGGTTACTTTCTCCCCACCAATTGCTAGATTTTTTTCCTCTTTGACAGGTTTATTTTCCTTCCCAGATTTACTTTTTCAGAAAGCACTCTCATCTTCATTCCCCCCTATCACCTCTGGTTGACAGACTTTGGAGCACATTGCTCCAAGCAACATATCCTGCCCACAACACAACAGTTCTGCAGTTGCTTCTGACAACCCCACATCTGAGTTCTCACATTGTCTCTCTTGAACACCGGCTCCTGGCATGCTCAAACAAGCAGTATATACTAGTTTATAAAACAAAACCATAGCACTAAATAACATCCAACTTCTGTCATTGTTACTTACAACCTCTATTATTAGGGTGTGCTTTAAGACAGATGCCTAAAATACTGCTAAATACAGCATTTGGTGGGAGTTCAAATTAAGGATGTATTTCACTGTTGCCAAGGCAAAAAACAGGTGCTCTGAATGAAAAGTGGCATGTGGATTTGGAACTGCAGCCACTAAAGGTTTACACCCCTCCTTACACGAGTCATGACCTCTTTTCTGATGCTGCCAAGCCCTTCTTGGCAAGGTGAGGAGGCTGTCCAGGGTCCCGCCTGCTCCTCTATCCCTGCCTCCAAGCCCAGGGATGCTGTAACCGGTGTTTATGTATCGTGGCTTGTCATGATGCTTTTTTGGCTTGGAATAGATTATTTCAGAATCAAACAATACTGAAACAAAACAATACAGAAATATTGCAGCCAAAGCATAGCAAATAAACACACACTCACACAGTTTCTAACAGCATTTAGCAGGATTTCCCTTAAAAACAGGTGCTTGCTCAGACCACACACACAACCGTACTAGGGCAGAAGGCTGAAGATAGCTGCCTTTCATGGGACCTCACAGACAGAGGCTGCCACGAAAATCTGGATGAACAACCATATAGCACAGGGTATAACGCTGCTAGTGTTTCTGAATCAAAGCTGGTCAGATATACACACACTATGCAGAGACCAGAATGTGGTACACATTTACTGGCTGCAGTCAAATTATCTTGTAATCTTACACTTGCAAAGGTGAATGCAGTTTTTTCAAATTTTTTTTCCTCATGAAGCATTAATCTTGGAAGTAGTCATTTAGGTGCTAAGAGGATTTTAATAGCTACTCATCTCCTTTATTTTCTCAGATACTGTGCTGGTTTTGGCTGGGATAGAGTTAATTTTCTTCACAGTACCTAGCATGGGGCTGCGTTTTGGATTTGTGCTGGAAGCAGTGTTGATAACCCAGGGATGTGTTAGTTATTGCTGAGCAGGGCTTACACAGAGCCAAGGCCTTTTCTGCCTCTCAGCCCACCCCACCAGCGAGTGGGCTGGGGGTGCACAAGGAGCTGGGAGGGGACACAGCCGGGACAGCTGACCCCAACTGACCCAAGGAATATCCCACACCATATGGTGTCATGCTCAGCACATAAAGCTGGGGGAAGAAGGAGGAAGAGGGGGGACATTCGGAGTGATGGTGTTTGTCTTCCCAAGTACCCATTACGCGTGATGGAGCCCTGCTTTCCTGGGGATGGCTGAACACCTGCCTGCCCATGGGAAGTAGTGCACGAATTCCTTGCTTTGTTTTGCTTGCATGTGCGGCTTTTGCTTTATTTATTAAGCTGTCTTTATCTCAACCCATGGGTTTTCTCACTTTTACCCTTCTGATTCTCTCCCCCATCCCACCGGCGGGGAGTGAGCGAGGGGCTGTGTGGGGCTCAGTTGCTGGTTGGGGTTAAACAACGACAGATACCCATTTTTCCATAGCTGATGCTTTTTTATCCAAATCAAGGTACACAAAGTAAGAAAGTCTTCAGATTCAAGGACTGTACTTACTTTCTCTTCCATTTCCCAGGACTTGTCTCTTTTTTTTCTCAGTCTAAATTGAATGGATATTGAGCTAAACTTAGGGTTCCTAGTGGCAAAAGATGCCTATTCTCAAAGGGGAAAGTGAAGAAAGATGAAACTTAATGGCTTTGAGTAAGGATTATATGAAAGGAGAAGCTGTAATCTTTTTATGACAGCATCAGAGACAGGGTGGTAGAGAGTTTAAAAAGTTGGGAGTTTTGGATTGGTTTGGGTTTGGTTTTTGGTTGGTTTTTTTTACAAGATGTTTTGCTCTTCCATTTAAAATATGACTTAGACCAACCAAATCACCCTTCACTTAGGTGTGCATGGAGGTCAGCAGTTTGCTCACCCTCTGAGCATAGTCCTCCTATGCATTTTTCTATATGCATTATTCATTTCTGTTAAACAGCTCCAGCTTTTTATGCACAACCCACCCCGGCTCTTCTCTCATCAGTTACATCCACATCATAGTACTATGTGCCTTAAAGATACCAGAATTTCTGTGTAAGCGATTTATAAAAAGACCAATTTCTAGCATTACCTTTTTATATTTACATCCTGCAACACTTGTTAGGCTGCCTTGGGTACCTGCCAAAGATAAAAAAAAATGCAAAAGAAATGTTTATGAATTGTAAAGCTCCTGCTTTGCTTGCCTAATGGCAAATCATCCCTGCTAGGAGTTATTTGTCTGCATCTCTACCGATAATTATGGCATGAAGAGTTTTCTTCAGATTCCGCTCCCAGTTGTGTCCAAAAAGCACTAATTTTGAGCCTGTGAGATGTCAGTTGTCCACTGTTCTGTGAGACAAGAACAACAACATCTTCATTAGCATCAGCAGGTAGCAAACATCAAGTAGGAATCATCCCCTATGGGGTAAACACCATTTAATTGATTCCCTGCTATTTTAGCAGTTATTAAAATTTTAAAAATATCTCCTGATAGAATGAAGAAATGCAACTTAAATACCAAGTTTGATTTAAAACAGTGGACAAATCACTGTGTAGCTCCTGTGAACATCATACAAATACCAGTGTTACAAAACGAGCATGAAGAAGAGTCACATGTACAGAACCTAAATCCATAGGAAAGACAAGGGGCTGCTCATGCTCTTGGCTTGCTGTCAGAGGCAGTTTTTTGGTTTTTTTTATTAAATGGACAGTGGCTCAAGGCCTTGTTCTGAGAATATTTAGCAACTGATAGGAGGCCTCATTCATGACCAAATGAAGAATGACACACAGAGGTGAAACCACAGGGGCAACTGCAATAAACAGATGACAATACCCAAGAGAGAACTGGCCAGCCAGCTGGGAATGCTGCATTAACTCTTACAAACCTGCAACGGGCCTTCTAACACCTGAGATCTTCAGGATTTCATAGCTAAACTGAAGGTAGATGTGGAGTAACCGGAGCTGCTTCCTTGCTCTGAAACTGGCTCAAAACTCAGTCCACATCGCTGTGGTGGCATCTGGCAGCGTTGCTGTGACTGGCTTGCTATTATTATAGAGGAATATAAGGATAGAGGTGTCATCCATGACACTCTGTCTGTTTTTTTTCTGGTGGCTTCCCAAAAGATGGTCCTGCCACAGTCCACATGTGAGTAGGTAAAATAACACTATGGTTATGGCACTAAAATGAATTCATTGTATCAGAGAGGGCACAGCTGCTGCTTCTGCTGAAAGCCCAACCTCACCTCCCTTCTAGCTTCCCAGGGTGCTACAACTAATTTAACATACCTCTGATCATCTGATGGGGAAGGACAGAGGTCATCGCAGGATGAGAAGGCTGCCATCTCTTGAAGACAAAGAGCTTTTTATTTGCAGTCCAGATATGGTCAGAGTTCAACACAGTTACAAGAAAATCAGTAGTGACTAAAGCAAATTTTTAGCTCTAAGACAGGTTCTTACAGTGGATTTTTAACAAGAATGTTCTGCTAATATCAAAGTCCTCACTTCACTGGAACCACGGATCTAGAAAAAGGATCCAGAACACATATCTCGGTGCCCTTGTGTTTATTAAATAGGAAACCTGTTTGAATAGCATCAACTGGCTGAAGCGAAACAATACAGTCCAGGAGGACTGTCAGGCATAGCTGTGTGTTCCCTGTTATTTTTCAAGTGTTTTTTTCCTTTTGTATTTATTTCCTTCCTTTTTTCAAGCAGTGAAAAGTAAAAGCTGGTGGAAACTCAAAGAACTTTTATTGAAAGGCAGGGTCTTCCACAAGACATCAAATGTTTATTCACACCTAACGTGACTCCTTTGCAGCACTAATTTGTCAAGTATTTATTAAAACTGGGATAGACTTTCTTTGCCACGCACTAAAGCCGAGACTGACAAGCCTCCAATTACTGATGCCGCATAGAAAGGGGGAGGAAGAGAGAGAGCAAGCTGCAGATGTACAGCTTTGTCCTATATTGCTTTTGTGAGATTTGTAAGAAGAGATTAATGAGACTGGTAGAAGAGCAAATATTTAGCAAAACGGTGACTCAGTGACTGAAGAGAAAGCTGAATCCGATACACTTGCAGCTGGAAACGTGGTTCTGCAGAGCCCAAACATAGGGCTGGAGGAAGAATGGAAGGGAATGTGAATGGGAAAAATTTTGGCCTTGTAGAGTGGGGGGAAAAAATTATAATAAGGAGGAAAGGACAATGTGATCTGATCTGTGGAGAGGGAAAATCATTGTAAACACTTTTTGGTTTTGGATCGTCAAGACCTTCTTGAGAGCAAGAGAAAAGGCAACTGTGCCCTGTATGTGAAGGAGGCATGTTGGGGGCAGAAAAATGTTTCCCTAGGCAGCAAGATGGAAGGAAAATCAAACTTTATTTTGGATATGAAAACACTTGTTTTAGGCAAGGTTGAAAGTAGGGATTTAAAAAGAAAACAACTATTCTGGAATTGATTTCTTTTCTACAGGCTTTGCATAGGGTTTTGCTGCTGAAGGGATTCTGACAGCAGGACTGACCAGGCAAGTGGAGCTGGGCATCTCTGCAGCGTGCTCCAAGCAGGGAAGCCAGATGGAGAAGTGCTCTCAGGGCCACACAGAACCTGCTGTGTACAAAGTACTGCTAGCAAGCAGACCATGCTGTATCACACCTGAACGAGTCAGGCATCTCTCACGTGAGGAGTTTAAACTACACTGCCACAATAATGTTATGTTGTAGTCCAGCTGATGGGTTAAGAGAATATAATGCCATGATATTCCCCTGTCCCCAAAGCCTAACACCCCAGAACACTGTGCATCCGTGGGACCTATTGAGACCTGCACCTCCACGCCTTGTCCACCAGCCAACGCAGACCTCATCTCTGCTACCACTAGCATGGTAGGAGGCAGCCTATGGGGACCCTATATTCCATCAGACAGAGCTAGAAGTGACAAAGGTTTCAGAAACCATAAAAACAAGTTGCAATCAGGTCAGTAGAAAAACAAGTACCTAAATAAGCAAGGGATTATTTAAAAAGAAACCAAAAAACCCCCACAAACAACCCCTTCCTTCCCCCCAAACTGTGGTGCTTGCATTTAATACTTACCAGTAATTGAAATGGTTGACTCTTCACTAGCATCCTGTAAATGAACTTAAAAAGTGGTACCCTCTGCTAGGAGGAAATAGGTATGGCCCCTCCTGCCCTGCCTCCAGCTCACTTTTGCTAGAGCTCTTTTTCACCGCAGAGCTTCTGTGTCCTCATTCTGATGACTGACAGCAGCAGTCTGCTATGCATCTCGGTGCTACCAGTTGGCTTTGCTAGATAATAATTTCCAAATCTCCGTGTCTGCTTAGACTACAATGCCTTGTACATTCAATTAGTCTAACTCTACCAAGAGCAATATGTTTCTAAATTAAAGGAAACTTACCAAAATGCAATTTTATAACTGATCCATTTTGCATCTGCACTTCCTCCAAATTTAGTTTGAATAATGTTTCCTAATCTACTACTACATAAAACAACATAAAGCTGAAGAACTTTGATATTATTTCCATATGCCTGAGGGCTCAAATGTAGCCATCTGTGCAACTTCAGGCTCTGCTTCTGAGCCAAGAATTGTTATTTACTTACATTTGTCCTTGGTCCTCTCTGGAGGAACATATTTGTGCAAGTGCTTTTGAGTACTTTGCTGTGTCTGTGAGACTCTCTCCACCTGTGTGATCAGTTATCATAGATAGCAGTCGGGAGGACTTTTGAAGAACGGACACTTGGAAACACCTGCTTTTTAGTTACACGATCAAGTAAGTTTACATCCACTTTTTTTTTCTTATCCTGCAATATTTCATATCTGGCTCTAGTTCCCTTTACTTTGTTTCACAGCATTAATATAAACCTTTCTTTTTCACCTCCTATGACCGATCTCTAATTCTGGCACTTCCCCTTTGCCATGTGGGGAATGTCAGATCTAATGCTCTCACACACAGGACACCAACAAAACTGTTGTTTTGTGTCCACAAAATTAAAGCAATTTTTGATTGCTCCCCCTGATGCATTTTGGTTGGCTTCATCAAACTCTAAGGTTAGTTTTATTAATATTTCAGGATTTCATTGTCCTCTCCGACAAGTCACCTTTCAAAAATGTTGGACCTTCTTGCACATTTTGGTTTATTGCATTTGGGCCCTTCAACACTTTCCATGGCTTGAAGTGAGATGCGAAGACTAATCTACCTCTCATGGAGTGGCCTACCAATGGCGCTGAAAAGAAGGGGAGACACAGATGCATTTTCTGGATTTCACTCTATTGCAATACATTTTAGAAGTCTGACAGAACATATATACATATAGTTAAGGGAGGTGGAGGTTTGGGCAGCAAGGCAAGAGTGGATTAAAATTTTTGGCACCTGGTGAAGTAGGAGCAGCAGTTTCAGGCCACTGAATGAGTATGTAGATTATGTCTGTATTGAAATGAGGAAATTAGTTTAAAATGTGGACATTTAAATGTCTTTTGGCCTGGGTGAGTGGATGAGGTAGTTTATACCTGCAACAGAAATCTTCAGAAAATGATAAATATTGCAATAAATGGTCTAAATAAAGGCACAGAATGCCTAAGGTGCTGATGATGACTTGGAAACCTCATATACTTCATTAGCTAGTTCTGCTTCAAAGCCAGTCTGGGGTCAGTCCCATCTAGTCCTGTTTGTTCCTAAACAGCAGCTGCTGCAAGCAATTTTGGGCTTACATTTGCAGATTCTGTTGTCATCAGTGAGAGTTTGTCTGGATAAGGATGTCAGAATAAAGCACAACTTCCCTTTTCTCTGGGTATCCAAGAGGAGATTGTGTACTTATTTTCAAGTGTTTGTTCCCACTGGTCTTAAATGCATCAGCCTGGAATCCTACTAGGTGAGTCCAGTGGGACTTTTAATTCTGACCCTAAACACCCATTTATGGAGGATGGTGTGGGGCTGGGGCTTGGGAGGCCACTGAAGCCGAGAGCCTCCACTGGGCCAGTTGAAGTGCAGGCCTCCTCTATTATTTTTTTTTTTTCAGGTTATTTAGAGCAGATAGAAGAGTGCTAGTGTTGTAGTAAGGTGCTGGAGGGTTTGTATCATTTACAAGAAAACCATTCTTCTGTCATCTTCCTAATGAATTGAAATTCTAGCTCTGCCTCTAAGCTGAGATTCCTGCATCTCTTCACTCAAAAGCTCAGCTGATTACCAGGCTGACTTATTTAGATGACTTAGCAAGTAGAAAACCAGCACATTATTGGAACATTCCTCATCAAACAACAGGCAGCGTGGGTTTTCTGGGCAGCAGCTACAGTTTGAAGTCCAGTAGCCCCCAGTTTCCCTTATACACAAATCCATTCTTATCCCTTGCGTTTTTGTCTGTGGTCTGCTGTGTCCAGATCCTTATCAAGGACCTCAAAGCACTGAAGGCAATGGTTCTTTAGCATGCTCAGTTAACATGACTTTGCTTTTCACTTGTGCGCATCAAATCAGTCGTATTTCTCCATCTCAGGGATATAATTCACTCCCTGAAGAACTTTTCAGTTCAACTTCAACTGGGAAGTTATATAAAGTGAGAGTTTGTCAGGAGCTTTCTTATTAAACTATTTAATCAAAAGCTTTTTGATGGAGATAAGCTAGTCAGAGCGAACCATTTTTGGCAAGGAGAAACCTTCTCTAGTCCAAGACAGAATTTCTGATTTAAGACGAGAGAGAATCAGGTTTTAGTTCTTCCTGGCCCTGCTTCAGAAAAAGGATTTAAACCTCAGTTTGCTCCATTCCAGGTGAAATGGACCCACTAAATAGTTACCTGGAAGACAGACTCTACAGGCTCTCTGGGCTGGGGTTTTATCAATGCCTATGAACTATTCTTAATCAGAAAAACAGGGAAAACAGGTGATAAATCCCTAGAGAAATGATTACTGTACTTCAGTGGGATGCAAGAGAGCTACTCTTGTCCCAATTTTGCATCCAAAGCAAATATCTTGACCAGAATTTTTTTTAAACTTGCTCTATATGCCCCTGTAAAATACATCAAATTAGTTAAGATTAGGTAAATTCCAGAAGATTTCAACTTGGATAGCACACATGCTTAGTAGATATCTTGTATGTGACTTGATATTTTATACCTGCGCTCAACTGTTAACCGATGGCAATTAATGAATTGCTAAAGAACAGATTGTAACCCAGTTCTGCTAGAGTGCAGCAGCTTATTATTATCATTCAGCTGTTATTTGATTTTTCCCATTTTACATTGTTAGGTTTTAGAATAAAATGATTCATAATTTCTGGCCATCAAGGCAACACCTTAACTGATACTCAGCAGAGGGGTTTCATGGGTGATCATTCATCCTCCGGAGCCAATGTCACTGTTGGCCAGTGGAAAAAAAACCCTAACAAACAGCATATCCTCTTGGCCTGTATGATAAGTAACACTCAGACTTTAATGACTGCATCCATTACGTGATTCATAACTCCCATCAGCCCTGAAATTTCCAGCAGTCTGGCTTAAAAACTACTGTTCACCTTTGCCGTTACCTCTCTCCTTCCATCTTATGTAACAATTTGGCTGTACTTATATTTAACTTAAGGTCTAAACTAATTTTTTCCACCCTCACCTGGGACCTGGACAAACGCCCTTCGCATCAGGGTACTACTGTAATTGGGACTATGAATTTCCTGCATCAGAATAATGAAAACAGTTCCATTTGCATTGAACATGCATTTGAACATCATTTTTAAAAGGAACATTTGAATAGACACAAATACTGACTTAACTGAAAAATAAGATAAACATCAATATTGTTCATGTTCACTCTAATATGACCAGCTGCAGAGAATTTACTTGTTAAAACAGGATGAAAGTAGAGGTAAGAGAAAAAAGTTAGACTGCAATATAACATGAAACTAGTTAATAAGCTTTTCTCAGATCCCAGCAGATAAATGGCAAAACTCTATCCATATTTCATAACTGTATTCCTCAAGGTAGCTGGAGGAACAAGCTGTAAACAGAGATTCACATACAATTTGTAAAAGCCATGACTGCATGACATATTTAAATTTTGTCCTTGCTGTGAAGATAATCCCATGCAGCTAGTAAGCCTAGTTCATTGTTTCACCATCCTATTGTCCAGTGAGAGGAGATGGATTTTTTTTGTTTTCTATTTTAACACATTTATATTGGTAGCTGAGATCTATTTTCTACAAGTTTACCTGTAAGGTGACAGTAAAAAGTTGTGCAAAAGTAGAATTTTATCAAAATTTATCATTTCAACCTCTGAATTTTGAAGAAGTCCAGGATATAAAGACATCCAGATCATAAGTTTTAGGATGAAACACACTTGGCTTATAACAGCTCAAGAACCAAAGTATCTGAAGGAAGAAATGCAAAACAACAATAAAAAAAAGATTACATGTTTCTTTGAATGAATAGCATAAAGTTATTATTAAGTTGAAAAATGAACCACTTGGTAGAAAGTGCAGATGTATTTGAAAGCTTAAACACTCACCGACTGCATTTATCCTCCCAAAATAAGGAATTTTCCTTATCAACATTACTTGTAAATTAAATAAAAAATAAACAATTTTTCAGACCATTGTTTGATTTGCATGTCTAATAAATCTCCAAGGTAAAACTGTTCACCAAAAATTGGTTTAGAGGTCCAAAACTTTCCGAATGTGAAACTGGGAAGATGACAAACATGAATCTCACAACTGAGGTCATCACGTCAAGTGGAGTCCAAAACCCAGAAGGCTCCTTAAACCCAGGCATGCTGTAAAAAGCAGTATGGAGCAGCAAAAGGACTGTCAAAACAGATACACATGCCCACACAAAGGTTAATCCTCATCAGGCCCTCCAGAAATAATTTAATTTGCTTGGAACTGTATTCTGAAATTTATAATAAATAATCAGTAATCTGCACAGCACTGCCACAAGACATTTCCATCTGGAAAAAAACAAACCAAGCTCCTCCTTCATCAAGAATTTTGTGTTAGTCACCTACTTTGTCAATACAAGATTTAAGACTTTTTTTTTTTTATTGGTTTCATATGGCATTCTGCTTTGTATTACTGCAGATTGCCAGACTGTGCCACATTAGCAACAATACTTAATCACAATGCTTGAAATGACTGTTATACAAATCAGGCTGCAACACCTATAAAATCTGAGCAGGATAAAGGAACAACAGGACCACTTACTTTCTTCCCTCAAAAGAAAGTACATGCTGTATTAGAAATTGTGTTGATATCAAGAGGCAAATCTGCAGTTGCCTTGTCTGTATGTTGAGGTGCTTGTTTTCTCAGTCTTGCAAACAAAGAATTCCACAGAATTGTGTTAAAGAGTGTGAGAAATTTGAAATTCTTGATTTCAAAGGCAAAGCATAGAAACACCTTTCATTAAGGCCATGATATGAGTACATTAAAAAAATCAGATATACCATTTCCTATCCTAATGATTTCTTTCATGTTAAAATCCAATCATGTTGCTGAATCTCTCACATTTTTTGGGAATTCACAATTATGTTTTTTTAAGGCAGTAAATTCAATCACCAGGAATCCTCTATCTGCCCTTTTCCAATTTCCACGAAGTAAAATTGTTGGCAGTGAGAGAACTGAAATGGAATTTGAAGCACACCTAATCGAGAACAAACACGAAAAAAATACAAGAATAGGAAAGAGACATAATGTAAGACATTATAGTAATCAGTTACTGGGGACAAAAGGGAAGCTAACAAGATACAAACGGAAGCTAACAAGATACAAACAAACCATTTATGTCTTTGGGGGTGGGGGTGGGTAGGTGTGTGTATCTATATGGTGCTGCATGAGACACATTCATACAGGTAAAGAAATATTTAGAGTTCACACTGGACTAAAATCTGCAACTACATGCATGTACAGAAGTATCAAAGTTGTCTTGGATAGAGACCAAACAAACCAAGTTTGAGGTCTCCGCTGTCACATTTGCCATGTGTAATGAACACAGCGATGTGGATCTCAGGATCACATCCCATTTCACAGCACAGATACCTTCACTGGATTAGCTCCAAACAGATTATGTACAATTCTATCAGAATTATGAAAGTCAAGAAGAAACACTAGAACAAATTGTCTTACTCAAAAAAAACCTCACTGGGCTCAAACAAGAATTAAACTCACTTGGAGATTTTAAGAACTAATTATATGTTGGTGACCAGCTGGCTATTAAAACAGACAATTTCAAGACAGAATACATAGTATATATAGATCTGTGCTTCTATCTTTTATACAATTGTTGAAGTTACCTTTCAAGCAGAACTATGAACTTCTTAAAAAGATTCTGATGATATGTCCGTAAGGCTGCGGTTTATGCAACGAAATCCTTCCTTCTCTAAAGGATGGCCAATGGAGAGCAATTTATTATAAATGTCTTAATGTATTGGTACAGCAATAAACAAATGAATGCAGTTGCTATTATTTATTTGTATGTCAAAGGCCTCAAAGTCAAGTCACTCAGGAGGAGCTAAAGTAGAAAGTAAGAGATGGAGGTAGAGCACAGACTAGCTCGAATAGCACAAGGTCCCATCTTGCCTGTGAAACACATCTGCAGGGATTGCTATCACAAAGGTGGAAACGGACAAATTTCCCGGTGAACAAATCAGCAAATAGAAAACAGGTATTTTAGTTAAATCTTCTCTGCTTTTAAGGTTTTAATGAACATAGATGAGGGGGCAACATGACAGCAAATGTAATTAAAAGATGAGTAATAAGCAAAGAATTTCTAAATTCAGATAAAGACTCACAGACACCTTTATATGGTTCCGTATTATGCGTGTCATCTTCAGATAAAGACCTGCGGATCATTAAGGCCAAGTCTGTATAAACTTCCATTCAATGTACCTAACAAAACCCAACAATTAACATTTCTTTCTCCCTCACCCCACAGCACAACAGTAGAAACAGCACAGAGATGATAGCACGTAGTCTTAAAAGTTATAGTTCACCGTATTTAACACTGGCTCCTCTCTCCTAAATTATGCAGCAAAATTTACACACTCTGAGAAAAACGGCAAACTAATTAAGGGCCTGGAGAAGTACACATGAAAAGTAAGGGAACTGAGACTAGAATACAAAGGCAATAGTGCATGGAAAAGATGACAGCGAACTTTTAAGCATCCTTTTCCATACTTGAAGGAGATGCAGAGCCTCAAAGATGTCAAATTCAGAAGGCATTATCAGATCTCTTCCAGACGGCAGCTGGCTTGCAAGTTTGCTTCTACAGAGAATCAAGACTTCCTCAATTTATTTCTCTTTAGCGTACATAATTAGTGTTGATATTCAATACAAAAGTATTTTAAAATAAATGATATGGACTGTAACTATTCATGCTTTTGGCCTCACACTAAGCATGTGGTACTGGATATCAGAAATAAGTACCCTTTACAGACACACTAATCGAGCACATACAGGTTCTACCCTTCTCAGAAACAGGCAACTCCAGTCTAACTAGGGCACTGTGAAAGGTAAACTACCTGTCCCAGTTCTGTAATTCTGAATGTTCTGAAATGGCTTATATTGCATGTAATCCTCCAAATGAATCCTTTCCTTCAGCCAAATAATTTCACACCATTCTCCTTTTATCCTCTACTCTGGATTTTAACAGGATTTATTATTGAGACTATCTATATAGCTAATTGCCAGGGTTTAGAGGACAAGATTTTTTTATATCTGTAGTTCCTCATCTAAGACCAGCTCCATCCCACGTGGTTTCTTCCAGCCACACCAACACTATAGTTTAGCAAGTGACTGTTCTCTCTGCCAAAACCTCAGATCTAATTTCTGTTCTATTCCAGAAGAATCAATTTATCATTCTAGAAACAGACTGCAAGAGTCTTTAAAATAATTTTGAAATGTAATCTGCCCATGCTGTCCCTGTTTCAAAGAGCGGAAGCTCTGCTAGTGTGGAGTTTCTGGCTACTTTATGTGTCTTAATAACAACAGCATTCACCTTTGCAGATGCCTCAATAAAAATCTGCAATGCTTATTTATAGTCAAATGATCTACGTTTTCCAATGAAATCTCTCTTGCTCTTGCCACACCTTCTTAACAACCACTTCTGGCCCCTCTGCAGTCTTATGGATAAACTAGTAGTTCTTGTATTAGTTTAATACAAAACTAGTACTGGTAGGTTTATGCCATTCCAAATTCTCTCTGCTGTGTCCACTTCCCATCCCAGAAACTTTTTTTCAAGTGACTGTGTCACTTGCAAACTAAAAGGGCATATAATTTCTAGTTGTTCCTTATGGCCATACTAGAGTGGTCTGTCAAAGCAAGAAATAAGCTAGGTTGCTAGATTTCTAGTTCTAATTATTAACCAACTGAAAGAAATATCAGACAGTCTGCAACTAAGAAGAGGAAGAAAATAAGTCAGGTATACTAGTTGCAATAATAAAGTTGCTAAAGTTAAACAATTAAACACAGTTCATTTTTTCTTATTTAATAAATAATATAAAAAAGTGAACCTTTTTTTTTACATTATTGGAAAAAACAGTTTCTTATCTAACTCCAGCAATAATACAAGCAATAATGAAACCGATTTAGATTTTTGGGGGGACATTCCATATCCCATTTAAGTGGAGTCCAGTGTGCATAGCCTCACAACTACTGATGAATTTTCCACTCCTGGGGTTGGTCTTCCTTTGTGTTGTTCTGGTTCCATAGATGACCTCACTGTTCATTCGCCAAAAAAAAAATCATATTCCTTGGTTAACATTGAAAAAATCCACAAAAACGTGGCAAGTTTCAACAGCTGATCAAATCATAACTGCTTTTATGATATCATCATACAGATGCTCAATTATGTTTGTCACATCAACAGTAACATGGCATTTTATCTTTACCCTTGTAGAAAAAAAGAAACCCGATAGCATATGCACATACGCACACAGACTACACTTGACAAAAACACTTTTATGTGGTTTACATTTCACTTTTATTTAATCCTCAGAACTGCCCAGATTGCAGGCTTTTTCTTGGTGAAATATGGAACTGAGCAATTAATTCTACAAAATTATGGTAAAAACTTGCTCATTTTTCTACCTTATTGCTAAGAAACTTTACAGGTGCACAGTTTGTAAAAATAACCCTTTTAAGACTGAATGTATACACATGCTAAAGGATTTAAAAAAAATGACATTAGCATAGCACCTCCAGATGGGGCAAATGCAGCACTGAACACAGACAGAATGTTTACAAAGTTAGAACTGCTCATTTATTTTACAGCTCCTAAAGGGAAGAAATTGTTCAGTCCTAAAAGGGTTAAGTAGAAACCCTAATATACTTCTTTTTCTAACAAAGCTGCCACTCAATCCCACAGTACAGTGCTTGAAAACAAAGTCAAAAGTCTGGCACAGGAAAGTACACACATTTGTTCAGTACTCATAAACACAGCTGCTTTTGAAAGAAAGTAAATAATATGGTTAATAATTGAAGAGCATCTTAGTTTCAAGATGGACACCTCTATGGAGTCATTTAACCTACAAGTGGGTAGCTTACTTCCAATAGGTAATTTGTTTCACTTGGCATTAATATTTTGTATATGGGGAATTCACTGATTTACATCTTGAGTTCATGTCTTTTCAGGTAACCATTCTGATCTTATAAGTCTGTGCAATGAAAAGTAGTACAGAATACCATTATGAACACAGTTGTGGGATGCCCTCAGGGCAAATAATTAGGAAAAACAGCAGCAGCAGATTATTAAAGACTATGCTAGTGTTGAATTCTGAAATGCAGTACCAAACAAAAGAAAACAAGAAAAGGCATAGCTAAATTTAAGCACTTGCTTTTTCTTCCAAGAGTTGGAACTATAACAACATTCCGAACACAGACTCAATTTCTATGTATATAGAATTAACAGCAGACTTAACAGCTAGACTTGAACAGTTATAAGAGTTTCATACTGAAACATTCTAAAAGTAGTTTTATCAAAATCTTGAGATACTGGTAATATGAAAATCAATTAACAGCTCACAAGGCCAATAAATGTAACAATATCACCCCACAGGAAAAAGTTCAGGAAGATAATATATCTGAACAACTGGACATCTTAACAACAGTAAGGACCTGGAAGACCATTTCTGTACTACAGAATAACTACTGGCAACAATGGAGCCACAAGCTCAAGGGAAAAAACAGGGTTTAAAATGGTCTTGTAAGCAGAACTTTAGTCTCTTTTATTCACCCACTTGGCTGTAGTGTGTAGAACAGCAGAAATCAGGCTAAGTCATTAGGTTCTTTACAAGTCAAGGAATATTGTATCTATTGGGCAAAATTATTGCAAGTAAAGAAACTGAATATAAAGAGTATTGCGTTTATATGTAAAAATTTTAAAATAATGAGTATAAAAGCACGTGTCAAGTTCTGAAAAGGTATTTTAAATAGTCTTTGAAGGTTAAAAGGTTTGTTATGGTCTGCCTACCGTGTGTATATCATGGTTTGTTCTTGAATACCCTCTAAATCTGATATACCTCTCACTTATTTTAATTCTCAGTCTAATTAGTGATGAAAATCTGTGGCTTTTGAATTAAGCCGTACTGTAAGATACTTATGTGCTTCTAACAAAAACACTGTGAAATGATTCCTGCCACAACACAATTAAAACAAAATTTTATAGCGCATACAAAGGTAAACAGATTTGCAAGTAAATGCCAGTAAACAGTTTAAAACAGAGATAAGGCCACAATGAATTCTGCCCTTGGTCACTGAAACGGAGATGAAGTGAGGCAGTATTCACTAGTGCTAAGAACCAGCATTGCAACTATGTCACGGGAATACATTTCATAATACAGAAGAGCAAATATGAAGGCCTGTGGTAGAATACAAGCACATTTTAGAAGGACAGTGGCACTGATTTTTACTATTAGCTAAGTATGCTTTATAACCGATTTCTTCCTTTAACCACACTGTTGTCACACATAGAACAGAGCACTAAAGCAAACAAGTAGAATGGAGCGTCAGAGTACACAAATACGGTGCAGAGACAATTCTTTAAAATGGTGGTGGGTGTTGAAACTGGAATAAGTGGTCAGAAACAAAAACCCTATGAAAACGGTCAACAGGTAAGTTTGTAAGCAATGCACTGTAGGAAGCCACAGGTTCACATTTACACAGCAGTTGTGGCTCTTGCTTCAGGGTATAGAAAAGGCTGAACACACCATAAAATTTGTATTTTGGCTTTTAAAGAGGAAGATCACACTATCAGAACTTGTCCTACGAGTCTATGCCTAGTTCTGTGACTACAAATGAACTACTGGGGTATATTTTCAAATACAAATGAAGCAGGCAGGTCTACAAGGAGGGACAAAACATGGCAAAGTCAAAATGAAAAACAAATGCAACAACCAACAAAGTCAAAGTGCAAATGAGCCTTGAATTTATGATGGAGAGAAGACTTGAATGTTGCACAAGCTGTTGGCAGGGAAAGAGAAACCCACAGGAAACAAGGATGGGAGGAGTTGACATCTTCATAGTGCTTTTACGATTTTCTATTTGCCCATTTCTAAGTAATAAAATTTACTTCTAGTTATAATGGTATGATCACTTCACAATGAAAGCACGTTCTCAATACAAGTGTTACACCAAAGTCTGGCCTAATTTACTGAACAGTATGAAAAAAACCATGCTTCTTGTGATTCTCAGGTGATGAAGGGCACCACCTACCAATCCCATTTGTAGCACACACTTCTCATGGTATTTTAGTTACATGCCAACAAGACAGAAGACATGCTGCCAAATGAAGTTATTGGGAACATTCCACTTTCAAAATAAAACATTTAACTTACACTTAATACAAATTATGTACAAGATTAGAAAAACCTGAACAGATCCTGAAACATTTTTTCAGATGCAATATGACTGAGCAAGGAAGAGGGGGAGTAACCCAGTAACAACCCTTCAAAAACACCAACGTATGCCTGTGACATGAACAATCATTAATATGACTGCTTGAGATGCCACTTCAAAAGAAAACTCATGTAATGTTAGAACCTCATGAATTATCACTATAAATACATATTTTAAAAAGGAAAACAGAAATAACTATTAACAATGACTGAAAACAGAGCACTAAAGTTAACATACATTGCATGTATTGCAGGCAAGGCAGAGGCATTTTTTAAAGCTTTTGCACAGACTTCATATAATCTTAAAAAAAATACGCTGGCCTTTACAAGGTTCTACTTGCTGAAATAAAAACAATTTCAGTTCATAAAAAGTCACAAGACTTCAGTTTAAAAAAAGGAACAGTTCCAGCCACAGACCAAAAATATATATATTTTTTTAAAACTGGAAGAGTATGGTAATTAGATTATACAAGCATGGTCAGGCTTGGAACCTGAATATACTTCAGAGCAAAAGCTCAGAGGAAAAAAAAATATAAACTATTTGGTAACAAAAGTGTACTATATGTTGTGATACAAAAAAGGTATGGTGAAAATGTACCTTTTATACTAAAGCTTATACAAGTTCCTTGGTCCATAAAAACTATGTTGTGTTCATGTTTTCTAGTTTGCTCAACATGTATCCCAGCCACATTTTTTGTTTCTTGCCCATTAAAAAAACCAGCTGAAAAATAGATTTTCAATAAAGTTCTTATGTTTCGGATGTTTTTTTTTTTATTGTGGCTTCTATATTTAAGATCAGCACTTGCAGGTAACAAGGTTCAAATAATATCACCTAAAATGGAAAGGTTTTCCCATGAAACCACAAAAATTGTTCAGTTCTCTTGAATGTAGCACTTAAGAGTCAGTTAAAGTCCAGACAAACAACAGTAGTTAGGAAACTACAGTTGCTGTAGATGATGTGACATTGGTTGGATTTGTGCTGACGTTTGTGTAACTTCCCTCGCTGTTTGTATTTGTTTCACTGGAAGCCATGAGGCTTGAGTTGGCTCTGAGGATTGCTCCAGCAGCACTGCAGTGCGGTCGTGGCCCTGGTTCCGGTGTGTATGTAAAGGTAAGGCTGGTGGAGTAAATTATGCCATCGTTACGGACCAAAGTTACTGGAACCTGGACTGGCTGACGGACCCACCTCCAACCCTCTCGAAATGCAGAAATGTCTGGAACAACACATAGCATGCTCTCTGCGCATCTGAAAAAAAGAAGAGTAATTGAGCATAATAGAACAGGGAAGGGGAAGGGAGAATATTTCAGTTGGAAGGGACCTACAACAATCATCTAGTCCAACTGCCTGATCACTTCAGGGCTCACCAAAAGTTAAAGTATATTATGAAGGACATAGTCCAAACATCTCTTAAACACTGACGCACTTGGGGCATTGACCACCTCTCTAGGAAGCTTGCTCCAGTGCATGACCACCTTCTCGGTAAAGAAATGCTTCCTAGTGTCCAGTCTGAACCTCCCCTGGCACAGCTTTGCACCATTCCCACACGTCCTGTCACTGGATACCAGGGAGGAGAGATCAGCGCCTCCCTCTCCACATCCCCTCCTCAGGAAGCTGTAGAGAGCAATGATGTCGCGCCTCAGCCTCCTTTTCTTCAAACTAGACAAACCCAAAGTCCTTAGCCGCTCCTCACAGGACATGCCTTCCAGCCCTTTCACCGGCTTTGTTGCCCTCCTCTGGATGCATTCAAGGATTTTCACATCCTTCTTAAATTGTGGGGCCCAGAACTGCACGCAGTACTCAAGGCCACACCAATGCTAAATACAGCGGGATAATCACCTCTCTTGACCAGCTGGATGTGGTTTGCCCCACTGGCTGCCAGGACACACTGCTGACTCATATTGAGCCTGCTGTCAGCCAGCACCACCAGATCCTTTTCTGCAGGGCAGAAAGTGTACACTTGAGTGTATACATGAGTCTACTCTCTTCAAAGCATCCAATAAAATGTAATCACCATAAAAGTAGTATGAAATACTGTACCTGTACATGGTTTCAGCTTCCACATCCCCAAACCAGACACGTAAATTTGGAGTGAAGTTCTGTCCTGTAAGTTCCAACATTGCTACATCCCCACCACCATTCAACTGGAAAGGGAGTGAATAGAAAAAAAAATCCACAAAAACCCATTTATTAATAAAAACAAACAACCCCCCTCTCAGAAGAAAAAAACAGAGAAGAGTTCTTCACATGCGTAAAAGAACTGTAAACAGTGCTGTTTCTATTAGCTGGATAAAACAAACACACACACCTACACAACTGAACTGTAAAGAAGTAACGCATCTAAAAGATACTGCCAATTAATTTGATATCCTGAAGGAACTTCTAAGTTTTGATAGTGGTCACTTAGAATAGAAGTCAACAAGGCTTTGAACACAAAGAACAAAGAATGTTTCAGAGAACATATTAGGAGAGCTTCAAGTTTTTCCAGAGCAGAATGCTGATTTTCTTAATAAGGTTTCAGTCTGGCTCTCTTTTATCTATAATTGGCTGTTTTAAGAGCCAAAATCAATGTCTAAATAATCAAACAGAAGTAGAAGTCCTAAGGATATCACCGCCATAGTATTTTAATGTATAGAACAATATTACTATTATTGCTGTGATGGACAGGCACATGTATTCTGAAATGTAGGTAAGAAAAGTTATTGCAACATAAAACAGTTTTCCTATTTATAAAGCCAGTAAGAACGTTTTCCTACAGTATTCCACAAAGGTACCATGTACCTTAATTACATTAAATCAGTATGTATCAGTACTGATAAATCAGTATAGTAAATCAGTATTAAATACATTAAATCAATATGACAAAAATAACCTCACATAAAAGAGTTTATTAAAAGAAATAAACTTACTTGAAGACTTTCTACAACAGGCACAGGTGTCACTGGAGCATGGACCGGTCCCATCCCCTCATAAAATGTGTATTCTGCTTTATCTGTGCTAATGATTGTCCAAGAAGCTCCATCATTAATCATTTCTTTATTTGGTTCTTTTGGGCATGGAGTGGCCTTTAAAAATAAAGAGGAAAGTTTTAAATCTGACCTGTAGACTCGTTTGCAAAGTCACAGAGCAAAAAACCCACTCAGCCAGTCCAGTCCATTTTTTCAAAAACATGTTTCCTTATGTTTTTCCTCTAACAAAATGACCTAGAGAAACAGTCACACACATTGCAGCAAAACTAGAAGAAAACAAACTTGAGAACACTAACTTTCACCTATGATACTGTCACCTCTCCAACCTTCTGTTTATTATTTTAGTCAGCTTTCAAAGTTTTAACATTATTCAATAGCCATTAACCAACAAACTACAGCAAGCAGAAGTTGCTACTTTAAAATAGATCTTGTTTTATTAATGCAAAGTGACTAAAACAGCTACAGACTGAAGTGGAATACTTTTCATTAGTTACGATTTACATCTGGCCAAGACTTTTTTTTCTTTTTTAGAAGTTCCTCACCATCCACAAAATGATAGGAAACACAAGTTTATATTTCGGCATTTGTGCAAAGACATGGGTGAGAAGCTGAAATGACAACCTTGCAAATTAGTCAGAAATTTTCACTGTCTCCTTGTAAATATTACTAAATTAGTATACATACATATATACATAGATAGAAAATACATTGACAACTATTTTTTATGGCAACAAAAGCCTCTCTGAACAATTCCATCATCTAGCAACCAATAAGGAAATTGTGTATAGGTTAAACACAGGCACAGAAAAAAAAATCTCATTTTAATACCTAAATTCTGTTTTCTTCCATTAAGCTTTAAGGATATCAAAACTGAAGTTTTGATAGATAAACTTCAATTAGCATGAATTTACCAGTGCAGATGAAAGGAAATTAAGATGAAAGCAGCATTCTCATGTGGACTCTGCATTCTGATACGATCATGTAAAAAAGCACCAAAAACAGCTTGCAAGGGAAGTGTGCAACAAGGATAGTAACTACAGATCTTTCCAAGCTCGAGACCCAACTGACATTTTTATTAGAAACATATGGAGTTTCTATATTACTAGCCTGACTTCAAAAAAGGAACTGTTGTATACTATTTTGATGCATGACATTTTTCCTACAGGTTAACTACAACTCCTGTTGACACGGACTAAGGTACTTCAAACTCATGACAAATAAAACCATGGATATCAAAAGCGAACGACCCTGTACAAGACCCGTGACTGGCTTATTCAGATCTGCTAAACCCCCGCCACAAAGCGGAAAGCAAATGCCACAGAATTTTTTCTGGAAGTCCTGCTATGTCAAGAATCATTTCAGGAACACATTACTCCTTCTGTCACAGAAATCCTCGAAAGATTCTTCTTCTAGAGAAGCAGTCCTCCTTGTCACTTCCAAATACAGCAGTTTACCTCTAGGCACTTCCCCCCTCGCCTTTTCTTTCCTTTTATAACTAAACTTTCTCAACAGGTGGCACTGGAAGATTGAAGTGCCTTAACACCACGCTTAGTACCTCAGATATCTACTGGCTTCACATGGAGACAGGATGGGAAACAAACAATTGCGTAACATTAACAGGTAAAGGATTTTGATTTTTTTTTTTTTTTTTGACTAACAGTTTCCCAAGAACTGGTAAACACAACAAGGGCACAGACCAAAGGAGTCCAAGGAATATGATGTATTTCGATTAAAAAAAAAACCGAACAACCAAACACCACTAACCACTCCCCCCCAAACCTCAAGAAAGCTCTATATAAAGGATATTAAAGAAATGAAATTATAGAGGATTAGAAAAAGTTGTGGGGTTTTTTTTTAATAGAAAGCTAATTAAAGGAAAGCAAAAGGTATAACTTAACAGTCATTCTCATTTCAAAATGCACAAAAGCCAACAGTGCAGTCCCGTCCCCGAGACTGGCGTTGCGATCAGTTTTATTCAACATCCTCACCAGTGTGCTGGTAAAGTCAAATCTTCAAACTTCTGCATGATTCTAAGTTTTTTAGGTAGTTAAATGCTGTTACAGTTGCCAGGGTTTATGTCCAAAAGGACATCAAAATGAACAGAGGGCAAAAAGGTGGTAATGAGCTTCAATTTAGATGAAAGTGAGGCTTCTAAAGAAAAATTCTGTAAATGGTGCCCATAAAATACTGAACTTGGAACTGGTAGTTACAACTCAGGATCCTGGAGTCACCACTGAGTTTTCTGAAATGACCAACTCAATGTGCAGCAGCAGCAGCAGCCACAGGTGGCAACACAATGTTGGACACCATGAGAAAAAATATTGAGAACAAGGTATCAGGTATTATTTTGCCACTGTAAATCCTTTGTTCACCTAATTCTGGAATACGGTGTGCAGTTCTGGTCTCCCCATCTAAGAAAGCCATGGTCAAAAAAGAGAAGATACAGAAGGTGCAACAGAAATCACCAAGGAGCTGCTGACCTTAAGAGAATTGAAATGACTGTGACTCTCCAATGTGGAGAGAAGAAATTTGGAGATGATGTTGATGGGTAAGGTGAATGCAGAACTGTTGCTCACTAAATCCTCCAAAACTGGAACTAGGAATCACTCACAGAAACTACTAGATCATTCAAAATAAATACAGCAAAAGTATACTACACAGAGGACAGGAAACCTCTCGAACATTCTGCCACAGAATACTGCAGAAAAAGAGAGCATCAGCACATTCAAAAGGAATCAAACTGATCGACTACACATCTACAAAATGATACTACAAGATAGAGTCATGGATGCAGCCTTTAACAACCCTTAATACAAGAAGCATGGATGCTCGCAGAGTACAACTGCATAGGACTGCAAAAAGTCACCAGGTCTGCCTGCTTCCTGTAAGCACCAAGTCCTATTGCCGCTGTTAGACACAGATAGGGACTATGCTCCAACCCAGTAAGGCATTATTTATATTCTTACACGGACATCTTTAAAGAGAGATCTGGCTGGTACCTCAGCAGCTGAATTTTGTAGGTTCATGCTGACCTGCTGACTTTTTGCAGCCTTTCTGCTTTAAGCCTCTAAGATCTCTGTATTGGGCTATTTCCATTCACCCAAGAGAGACTTGTCACCCTGAAGTAAAGTTTGTGGTTTTTTGTAGTTTTTGCTTTTCCTTTTTTCACAGTGACCACAGTCTGTCTAGAATACAGTACCTGTACTAGGAGTCAACAGTAAATGCTTAAGAGCAGGCAGGTGAAAGATGCTACACATGCCTGTTTCTCTGGTCTTGGTCTTCTGGTCCAAAGGAAAAAACAGCTAAAACCAGATTTCTCTCCTGCCACTGGTAGAAAGAGTTTATCTTCCATGGTGATTTCACTTCCCAAAGGATGATATAACAGCCCGATGTGCACATTAACAGAGTTTATTCAATAAGTAGAAGCAGCAGGTACCTATTCCACTAAAAGAATTCAGAACAGTGGGTTGTCCTTTTATCTAAGCCCTACCCATGTGGACAGTTCAGAGCTCTTATCAGATTGGGCTTCATGAGTGCTGCAGAAACTGAGGAGTGGCAGGATGTCCTGGGAGTCCCACAGGCAACACCAGGATATTGAACTCAGGCAGCTTCCAGAGAAGCTGGAGTTGCTTCTTCAATTCAGCCCTTCCCATAAAGTACTTTGAGAAAGATCAAATAGCAAGGCTGATCCTGAGTTACTGCAATTTCTGTTTCATAGCTTTCTATTCTTGATGAAGGTCCATTCTCCTTTACAAGAAAGTATATTGATAGATCTCTCTCCTATGTACTGTAGGTAGAACCAATAGATTTGGTCCCTTCTGAGCCACAAGTCATGACTATGTTTCCTGAAGTATGAACAAAGCTTCTCATATTCTCTTTCCATTGTCCCAATTCAGGACAGAAATCAACTGAGCCTTTACCAATCCTGCTTGTCCCTTCCCTTTATTTAAGGGAGATCTTTAAAAAGCTAGCTTCCCCCTTTCCTACCTCTACCTTTCTTACCCAAGAAGCTACAGCTGTTCTCCTAAGGAAGTCCTGAGTCTTTCCCCAGTGTGGCTATCTTCTCGGAGCACAGCATTATCTCTCAACACCCATTCCTATCTGAGCTGAGCTGCCCTGGATCTTTAAAGAAAATTGCATGACCATGACCAAGTTCAGGCCTGCTTATTACTCTGATGGGAATTACCATGCTGAAAGTCTGCTAAAAGCATGCTAACATACACATGAGACTAAACCCACAATTTGCTAGCGTATTGTATAAGCTGTCAGAACAATTGCACACTGTGGTATTTTTTTTTTTACAGCTCTCCCTAGGGGTTCATTCCTGTACCAGTAACTTGCTAGTGATACTATTCTCCACCTGCTGGAGAAACAAATACTTAAAGACTGAGACAGCTACATTCTTTACAGACAAATAAATTTCTGTGGCTTTACAAATGTCTGTGGTCAACTGCCATAGCTGTCTATGTTTATGCTCTTAGCCAAGAGTGAGACAGTGCAACTCTGCTAAGTCCACCATGAAATAAGACTATCATGAACTGTATCATTTCCTATTTGCTGTGATCTAGAAATAGACATACAAGTAAGTGGTGCAACTCCACTGGCATATGTAAGCATGTTAAGCCACAGTATCACGATCGCAGGCACAAGTTCCTAGTGTGTTTCCATTTCTTCCACTGGAGAAAATACAATTCATTGTCTAGACAAACATGGAAGAAGGTTATGAGGAAAGAAAAACAGATTTGGAAAGGAACATATAAAGTTTGCTGTTTTCCATCCTCTGTCTTTCAAAAAAAAAAATTAGACTTGCATTCGAAACCAACTGCAAAATTGGCATTCATACATATTTTGGGAATATTTGGGAAAACTTCACAACCATGCTTCTCATCTATTGAAATAGTTTTAAACAACTCACTTGAAACTGGATTATTCTCTCCTGGGAAAGGCACAAATACATTCTCTCAGTGTCTTTAAGGTAAAATGCACATTTATGGAGCTGCGATACTGGATCATCTGCATCCAATAACGCTGTTTGTTTATCTACTTTTCGAATTATCTGTGAATGAAAATTGTACATATATATTTAGGACAATTTCTGTACTTCATTACATTGGAGATTACATATCTACTGTTAGTAAAGGAAGTGAAAGGTAATTTTTTTTTAATTTCCATGCCTCCTGTTTTAATACCAATATTAGATTCATAATTCTCAATGCTTCTGAAACAAGAACACAACATTGAAGTGACACTCAGTACTACAGCTTCAATGTGCTGCATGCATCTATACTTTATCTTTTTTGCTATAAGAGTAGGGGAAAAAAACTTAAAGCTTCAGCAAAATCTACTGTTGTTCCATTTCCTGGTACAAAAGAGCAGTAGAGTCAAGTATTAATAGACTTCTACTGAAGCTTCCACCATTGATAGCATCAACAACATTCTGTGGCAGACTGGTTGCTGAATGAGAACAGTTGAAAATAAGAATTTATTTTAAAGGTATTGAGATGTCCTTAAGTACAGTTTTGCAAACACAACAGTCATAGTGTACCTTAACAATAGTTGGTCATTAAATATTACTTTAGGACAACTGCAAAGAGCAATTGCTCCTTACATCCGGCAGTTCAGTGAAAAAATATCTGCTGACTTAATTCAGAGCTGTTATACTGATTTATTTTTAAAAATTAAAAGTTATTCCCTTACAGACAGTGGAAATCTGTAGCTTGGAATTTTAACTCAACTTCTAGAAAAAAATTTAACACTTCATTTTATGCAACATCAGCAGAAGCAGCAGCCAAAGTGCTTGAATATTTCTAAGCCGACAATCAGAAAGCCAACCATGTCCTCTGGGACTTCTAATGATAATAAATGGCATTAGTAGCAATATAAGTTTCAAGAGTAACTTGTTTCTTCAAAGTTCTTTGCACTAACCTATAAAATGTCTGCAAGTTACCTTTTAATCACATCACCTTTAATCAACCTTGTAAGGCAGCATGACAAGTGTTCCCAATAGCAAACAAAACAGGAATCTTTAGCCTCATTTGTTTTAATCTATCTCTATTTACAAATAAGGTTTCTAGAATCATAAATGATGGCATCTCCTTTTGGCAATAAGAAAGTATTAACATGAAGCCCACAAATAAAGTGAGATCCTCTTACTGAATTTCATGTGGACTGAACCAGATCCGTAGTACCCAGGTCTGGATTTTTCTGACAAATAATGTGATTTTTTTTTTTTTAAATCTATTTAAATGATCATTTTATACCATTTACTCTGAGAAGGCTATCTTCTTTTTTAGATAAGTTTGATATTGGGAGAGAATTTTTCATTTCAGTCCTAGTAAAATAAGCCTGGGAAGGGGAACAAAAAACCTTCCCGCAGGAAGGTTGGTTTTACACTGGCACATTCTAAAAACTGTTTCTAGTTAGAAGTGGAATTAGCAAAGCCTTTATGAAATTCATAATGGGCGGACAAACCACAATTTCACAGAAGATCTCATATGAAGCATTGTTTATTATCAGTCACATAAAGTTCCACTTAGGCTGGCATTAAGTGCATAAAACAGGAGAAAAAAAATAAAATTATACTTAAATTTATTTCTAAAAAACATTACCGTGTATCCATCAATAAAATATTTTTTTTAGTTCACAAACCTTAACTGGTTATAATCAATTTTGTACCTGTGACAAAGACAAGGGCTAAAATTGCCTCTTTCTAAAAAAAGCTATACCAAAGGCATTTCCAATGTTCTATATTTAAACCAGACAGTATTAATAAGTGTCCAAAATGCTTTTGCAAGCTGATATTGGTATAATTATGTATCGTTAGAAGTACACAGAAGTGCTTTTAGATTCAAATCAGTAGAGCATTTTTAAAGCTGAACTCAAATGGATAGTCCTAGTGGCTGCAAAGACTTTACTCATGTATTCAATATCAATATTTAAAGTATTTTGCTACATTGGGAACTACATTACTGTTTTTAAAATAGACATTTTCTTAAGGACAGCTTGCAGATTAACCTACTTTGGCAGGTTTGAATTCTGAAAAATTCCCTATGCTTATTTTACAAGCTGTTCTTTACTTACAGAATTAATCTGCAGATATAAAAATACTCTTCTATTAAAATGAATGCCATTTTCCATATAGAATATGTATTACCAAAAGGATACATACAAAGCCAAAAATTGTGAACGATGCAAACCCAACTATGTAATTACGTTAAGTAGCCATCTACAAATTAATTACAGCATTGGAGAAATTAAACTGTACCAGTCTTGGGAGTGCCATGCCAGTAACTGAGCATACAAGTTTGACAGTCTGCCCATAATGAATGTAGCCGTCTCTCACTGTGAATTCTTCTCCTTCCGATTCATCATCATCCACTACATGAAACAGGAATTTTCACATTATTTGTTTTAATCACCATTTTCCTTGATAGAAGGAACATTTAACATCACACTATTACATTAAATATACACTCAGTAACAAAACAAATCTGCATATGAGCAACTAATATGGAGGAAAAAATGCAGGACTTTTTGTGGGGATGGAGGAAGGGAGGTGAAAAAATATATTGCTTTATTTTTACTTACAGAGGTGAATGTAAAATGCTCCCCACTGTTGTGAACTGGCATGGAAATTACCACCTTCTACGTGCAAATATCTGGTGCTAACTGTTTGGGATCGAAGTCTATTAAATAGTGCCACTTTTGTCCCTGACGCAATACATACTGCAAGGAACACATACAGACTTGAGATTATAAAATTACTTCGTTATTACACAGAAAAGTTACAAAAAGTCAAAAATACAGTAAAATAAACTGATGAATACTGGAAATCATTCTCAACTATTAGTTAATTTAGAAAATAGTTGTATCTGTGACAAACCAAAAATAATCACAAAATTACAAGTGGGAGAACATACAATACATAGTGGCTGTTCTCCAAAGGCATGCTAGTTCACAGAATTTTGCCAGTTAGCCAAACAGGCCAGTGCTTGCCAGCTGAAAACCCCTTCTAGTCATAGTTCTTCAACAACTGATTATTTGAGCAGAAGCTTTAGCTTGCCCTTGTGAAGTACTTAGACAACTTTCAGTGATCATTTAAAGTATAAAGAAAAATCACTCTTACAAATCACAATCAGCTGAAAGGAAGACAGACATAACTATGTAAAATTGTAACCATGCAACTTGACATTTTCTCAGATCTGAACTTACTTATCATTCGAGAGAGAGAAATGCTAAGTCTGCTCCCCTAAAAAAAAATCAGCAACTAGCATCTTGCAATCAAAACGGGTATGTGTCTTCTACTTGTTTCATATTTACTATCGAAGAATGCTTATTTCATATTCACTGTCCATCAAAACTATCTGTCTGAATACAATGTCAGCAGTGCATACTCTGAGCCCACAGGGGTGAACTGCACAGCAACAGATTGCCTTTAGTCATGTGGCAAGCTAGCGGCCCCGAGATCCACATTCCATAGGTGAATGGGTTCCAGCCCAACACAGATGGAAGAGCCCTTTAAAGCACTAGTGAAGAGAAAGAGAAAAAACAAACAAACAAAAAAAAAAAGGTATCTCTTGAGGTGCTCCAGTGGTATGCAGGCAAAAACTTTGGAGGAAAAGCAGAAATGCTCCCAGTCATACATTAGCACCAGAGATATCTTTAGTTGAAAAACACGCTAACCAAACAAATCTGGGTGAAATATCACCATACAGATTTCTTAATCAACTACTTAAAAGAAACCATGCAAAAGATATTAAAAATAAAAAACAACATGAAAATGCATGAGACAGGAAGAAGGTGGCTGTGATGTGATGAAGTGCAGTTTGGATAACATGATGCTACTCATTTATCACAATCTGAAAGCTATCTCTTTGATACTAATTGAAACATCTAAGCACCAGCTCATGGCAGCTTAAGAGATCCAACAGCTTAGAAAGCTAAGGTAGAGCATTCTTTACGCATTTGTCTACAAGGATTCAGTCCTCAGAATAAAGTATTTTTGGTGGACCTTATATATTTACTGAATAATTAACTGTGACTGCATAAAACTCAGAGTAACCTATCTATATTGGAATACTTTAAAATACACTGATGTGTACAGTTCTGAAATGAATTAGAAAAAACCTACTGAAAATTTCGTTGTATTTACTTTGTAGTCAGATCTCAGAATACAGAAGAACAAATTAGCAGGAGGCAAAATGAATTGCTACATAAAGAAAAGAACTGTAAAATACTTACAGTCTGCATTTTTCAGTGACTGTTTCTTTTTAGAAGGTTTGGAGATGACTTTGATCCGTTTACTGAGGAACACACCGATGTCGTCACTATTGCCATAGAACATTTTTACTGATAACATGAAGTGCTTTCTCTTGTCTGAGTCTGATATGTATAATGTTTTGGCAGTGCAATAATTCTGTAGGTGAAAACATACTGTTGTTTCTTCTAAGTCAACCCAGTTCAAGAAACTATGTATATTTAATTATGAATGAAACAGGAAAACTGATACAATAGTTTCTAAAACAGATCAGAAACTGCTTTTTCCATCTCTTCCATATTGATTATCATTTATGACTACTGTTAGGTTTGTGAAGTTTAGCACCCAACTTCAGTATCTTTCTAAAGACCCTTAACAGGACTGGAAAACAGATGTTTAGAGACTATAGCTGTGTCAAAGCTATCTCTGAGTGGTTACAAACACTACTAAAAATTACATTTCAGTAGAGCTATACAGGCAGTACACTGGGCATGCACAAGATGCTGCCTGTGCAGAAAATGTGTTGAGCCAAACTTTTCTTGAAAGGAGGGAAGACAATTGGGTTTTGAAACACTAGAAAGTTACTTTCAGCTAAGTGTTTATGCTAGGTGACAACAGGAGCTTAAAAACACACCTCAGAAAGAACTTTTATTATTCTTTTCTTACTCAGCAACATATGAAGCATTTCTAAGTAGACTGTGCTGGAAATACTAGGTAGCTATAAAATACAGCTTAATAAAACAACCAGCTAACACGAGCACTCAGGTGCTGCCAGTTCTACTCCAACTGTTTAAGTCCTCACAAATATCTTTAAAAAAATCTTGTAGCAATTTATGTCACTGTAAAAAAATAATCTACTAAATTTATTAAGATGCTATTTTAATTATATTTTTATGCAAGGGGACTTAAAGACCACTTCTAGCAGCAGATGTTGTTCAGATACTTCCTTGATGAGATTATCCATTCCTGCAAGCCAGGAAGAGGGACACAGAGTTTGGGCCAGAAATCTTACTTCAGTTAACCACTGATGCCTACCAAGTAACCTAACAGTTTACTGACTCTGAATCAACAACCTACTAACCAAAGATTAGTACCCCGCTACGATCCCATGAACCAAATCCACCTAATCAATTGTCCTACATATTTTTGAGGGAATTTTTTCTACCATTTATGTAGTATCTGCTAGAGTGTAACAGAAGTTGTCAAAAATAACCAAGGGTATTCCTTGAATTATGCATTATGTAGCTATAATATTTTTTGCAGTAATCCGAGTGGTTTATTACAATTCTACCTTTCCTTCCAAGTTCAGCTGCTGCATTTCTTGGTCACTGTTTCCTATTCCAATGAAGGCGCAAGGTTGTGACTCTTGCTCAGTGCAACCGTCCCGTTCCATTTGCTCTTTTTTTTTCTTCCATCCACTGCCCATAAGATACACACATGGAGGAGGACAAAAGAACCTGAAAATGGAAAATGCATGATGAGATTACACACAGATCAAGAAAATTCTTGAGACAAAAGCTGCTGTGTACCCAAAGCTTTCTCAGCCCATTCACACTTTGCATCTGAGTTTATACATGCACGTCCTCCATTTGCCTTGAAGATTTTCTAGTATGCAAATCAAAGAAAGAGAAGAAGCAAGGAAAAGCAGCATTAGATGCACTGTCACTATCTTTCCAGTTCAATATATGACAGGTAACAGTCTGCATCTCTATAAAAACGAAAATGCTTTCTAGCCTTACAAAGAAGAGATTTTTCAAAGAAAGTAAGAAGTCCTTGAAAGTGATGACAGTGTTTTGCTTTTGTAGGTGCTTAACATGATGCAGTGATTAATACACACAGAACAGTTCCACAAACTAATTTAATGGACAACTGCTGACTACAATTCCTAAACATTTAGTGTTTCATCATTAGCAAGGAGGGAGTCTATTCCGTCAAAGCATAAATCTCTTCTCTGTTTTTAAATGGAATAGATTATTTTACATCTTCATCAGTAACTGTAAAAGACATGATCTAGTCTTTAGCAGCACTGACTGAAATCAGTATAAATGCTACTTACAGCAACACATTCATAATTAAATGCAGCATTGTAATACAATATCTTGGTCCTGAAGTTCCTGCAAATTGTTGAAATGCAACTCCTGATCTCTTTTGGTTTTAGTTTAGCTAACAGCTGCAATGTTTTTAACCACTGTGTAGTTAAGATCAAAATTCAAAAAGCAGAATGAGTACATCCAGTTGTGAGGTAGCTAAAGAGACATGAAAGGAGAGGATAACTGAAGAAGTTTTTTATTATTCTATTTATTTCAAACTGGAGAGTAGCGCTTCACTTGGCACGTCTGAAATCCAAAGATGACTCCTACCTTATACAGGTAGGTATGTAGGTAGGATTTTTTTTTTTTTTTTTTTTTAAATTTGGCTTGGGTCAACTGAATTCATGGATTATTTCTATTAAACACCATATAAACCTTGATTAGTGAAAGTCTGCTTTAGTATGAAAATCAAGTCTAATACTCTTCTTTATCTCATTTATTCAGCAAAATACCTTTATTTAAGATATAAAATGTTTTTCTAAGGAACAGAATTCTTAATAGATGAAATGAAAGTCCCGAGTTAATAATCACATCATAATAAAATGTAACTATTAAGAATCCATATAAACACAAAGATTTGTAATCATTTCAGTTAATGCAGACAATTAATGTATATTCTTTGTCAGAGGAACAACCAAATTTTAAGTTTTACTGCAATTCAAAAGGTCTCAGCAGTTATGACAATGAGCAAAAATTACCCCCTGCAGGCAAAAAAAAACAACCCAAAACCCAAAAAACCAAAACCAAACTATCTTGCCAATAATTCCACATTGAAAATTTTTCACTTAATTTTGCTCTTTTTAAAACACAACAAAACTGATGATATACCAATATGCATTCAGCTTAAATATCTATCAACGTCTTTCAGAAGTATCGTGCTCTGGTTTGAAAAAAGACTGCCTACAAAAAAGAATTTGTTGAAAGCACCTCGCTACGTGGCATCAAAAGATTTGTGTGTTTGAGAAGCCCATTAAATTCATTTGTGAAACTCCTCCTACAGACTGCTTTTTAAACTTAGTAATTTTAAACAAATAGGAACAAATGCTATACTTCCTCCATTATGATAATCCATTTCAGCAAAGACTTATCATAACAATAACACTGTTGTGAAGCACAGAAATTTTGATAAATATGGAATTATGCATTAACAAAAAGCCACTTGTAGAAGCAAAGTATTCACAGTTTAGTAACTAACATTTTTTCATGTGCTTATTGCATCAGTTTTAACTATTTATATTTTATTCTTTGGGGTAATTATGGGTCATATGAAGGCCCTGGAATTTTTTCTTCCAATTGAAAATGCAGAACACAGAGAACCAAGGCAACAGGTAGAAACTTGCCAATTTGCAAAGCAGATGTTTCCTGATGGAACCATCAGCTTTTGAGGTAGGTTGTTGTGCAGTTTCTAAAGTTTAACACTTTCACAGTAGCAGCACAAGAGAATACTTCCACTAGCCAAGCCATGGCTCGTAAAGCTGAAATTTATAGATATCTGACATTAGAACAGATTATTGTAACTTTATTGCTATAAGAATAGAAGTTCTGAAATTTGAAAATCACCATGAATAGGAAGAGTAAGCAGTAAAAAATGTTACCAAACAGCGCACACTGCGCATCCCCTTTTTGCTTGCTTATGCCTTTTGCTTCTTATCTTCTGCTACCTGACCTCTGTTCCAGCTCTCTTCAGGAATATGCTGAATGATACAGTAGGGTTATATTTGAGAACACTGTGAGTTTCTGTTACATGCCAGTTAAGTCCTCCCCCTCCTACTAAAAATTTTTTATCTCAAAACCAGGAACGTGTTTCCTACTTTTCAACTGCATTTATTTCAAACATTAGATCAGCACAGATGACATGACCTAATTTCCCTCAAATGCTTCTCTACCCTAAATGAAAAATGATCTTAAGAGGACTTATGTTTGTGAGGGAGACACAGTGCAAAAACAACAGCCAAAATCATAAAATTCATATGAAAGTACAAGGTGTAGATTTACTTTCTACATGACCAATCTAATGTGTATGTCCTATATCACCCCACATCTAGATATAAGTAACATAACTGTTGTTAAAAATCTATTCTGAGGCTCATCTACTCATTGCTGCAACTTTCAGCATGTTTTAGGAAAACAGAAAACCAAAACAAAGAAAGAAACAACAGCTTTAGCATTACAATGAGGAAATTTCTACTGTAGACAATTGTGATCACATTAAAAAAAAATATAGATACACAGACACACACCCATATATATCTATGTGGGTGAGAAGGAAGCAAGAGGGTAAGAGAGAGTCACATATTTATTAGACTGGCCAGGGGGCAAGCGAGGGCAATGACAGAGGACCACGTCATGTTTCCCCTATAAACAATACTTTTCAAATGGGGGTTACAAACTAACTCCAGGGTTAGGAAATGCAAATTTTTGGGGAAGAAACTTCAAGTAACCGATGCATTTATTGAAGAGTTGATCTTTTGGAAACAAACTCAGATTGCAAGAAAAAACACACCACATATCTAGTCAGCTTCGGAACTCTCAAACTCAAATGACAACACAAGATCCATTCAGTGTTAAGGGATGTATCCCGCTAATTTTCTTTGCAACAGTTATAAGCTATTTCCAATAAAGAAATTATACACAGACTAAAAAAAAAATCAACCTTTATTAAGGGAGCAATGTTTTGCAAAAAAGAAACCAAACCCCTTGTATTCCAAGTAGGTATAACACCATAAAGCAAACATCACACATTTACCTTTCTTCCTCATGTACTCTTTTGCATTTATCTTACTGGTCAGAACACAAGAAAAAAAATCCCAAACATTTTCGTATCCTTTTTCATTTCAGCTTTATTCTAAACCAAGTCCTTTGAATAACTATGGCCACTAGATGGCAATGAAGAGCTATAAGAAACAAGTTTTAACCCACTGATGACGAGAAAACAAGCCACAACAATTAAACTGCTCTTTTTAAATTAGAACACAGAGAAAAAACTTGGAAAACTATGACTTATTGAACAAAGAAAGAAACTTCTGAAGCCGAGACAATTTTCAGTTTGGTTAAAACTACCAAACAAGAAGAAAGAGTCTGGACATTCTCAATTTGAATGGGTTTTCTTATATGTCAGCCTCTTTCTCACTCACCCTTCAGATATAGGCAAGCACAGTCTGGGGGCTTTTTACTTCATATTTCCAGTCTCAGGAACTTATGTATAGAAGAGTAACTATAAATTTTCTATCCAATATAATGTGAGTAAACCATGAGTATCCTCATATTTCTAATTTTCGCAGAGGATTAAAGAAAGTGTCTTTGATATGTATAAAATAACTACTGGAAACAGGTTCTCTCATTAATAAAACATTTCCAATGTAAATAGGAATGTAAACGTTTATGTGAGAGGCTGGCTTTCAGATAACTATAAAGAGGATAAGAGAGAAAGAAAATCACCTCCCCAGAATAAGTAGTTTAGGTAAAGTAATTTCCAGTATTACTGACGGGAAATAAGGTAGGACAATGTTTGGTGGAACAAATGAAAATACTCTTCCTTCGACCTCTGATTTACAGGGCCTACCTCTTTTTTCTTTAACCACAAAACTAAAGTAAGACTGAGTAGGAGGTAAAAATTCTTCTGAAGTATTAATCTGACCTACAGTAAGAAGAAAATTATGTTGGAGGGAAAGGCAGCTGTGTCTGGTTCTTCTGAGATTGTTCAGAATTTTCAGTACAAGAAGCAATGGTGGAAAATCATGTAGGATGTAATTTCCTCACTGGAATTATAACATATTCTCTTAATACCTCTCTCTTCTCTATGCCAGGCACAGACTGGCAAGTCCTTGCTGAATGAGCAGTAAAACAACACAGGACATCGTTCCGTGAGGTAAACACCTAACAACTTGATCTAAAAACCACGAGATCTGGTAGGGATCAACTCTGTGAGCAATTTCATTACTGAAAGTATAACCACCAGGAATGTTCTTCCTGGACAAAACCTATTCCACACTTGTTAGAGCTGCATGACACGATGCAGATTCAGTGCTTCCTACTTGCTGATATAAAGCACAGTGACTGAATCAGCGTAACATTTTGGGATATCAGGTCTCTGCAAATACTTCATGTATTTAACATATCTCTGCAACATTTATTGAAGTCTCCTAGTATCTCAAAAGATGTGATGGTCCTCCTATGAATCTTCCAAGAATCGGTGATCAGTGTAATTAAAACGATGGGGCAGTTTTAAATGAAGCAAACATTGGGACTCATATTAGCCAGGAAAGGCCAGAGAATCAATCTCCGAAAAGTAAAAGGCATCCTCATAGTGCCATCTTACACTATAATTTCATGGGCCGCTCAAGTAAGGAAAGACCATAGTACTACCAACCTCATGTTAGACTCCAGGCTCAGTAACTCAGTACAGCAAACAGAAGCAAGCTGTTACGCATCTGTTCTGACAGATCTGTTCCAACAGACCAACTGGAAACCAAACCTTTTTCCACAGACAAATCTCAGCTTGGTTTTCTTGCTAAGGATGCTCCCCTTTATTCCAAATGACTTGAGGGGAAGAACAAGATAATTTCTAGTGGTTTGAGTCGACTGCAACAATGGAAAGTGGAATAGGTTGAGTTTTTGGCACCACCTGGAATATTGTTTTAAATCAGACAATCACCAAAGGAGAGAACAATATTCCTTCAGTCCCTTCAGTCAATTCAGGCCAATCAATACAGAAAAAACATAGTACTTCAAGTAGAGAAGCTACCCTAACTGAACTTGCCAGGAAGCAAGGGGTAGAAAGTAAATTAAATCAGCTCATGTCATTGCTACCTAGTTCTGATGCACTTAATGCCCTTTTCACACCACAGGCTTCTGTTCACAAAGGTTTGCTTTTTCAAATCATCCAAGTCATCCTTGTGCTCATCTTACAGAAGTCTTTGCCTTCAGGAGGATTTACAAGTGTCTACCAGCTGTTTTTCTGTAAGTTCAGGGTGACATTAGCAGGGAAGTTTTTCCTTTGTACCTGTTGATCAATTCCCCATCCGACGAGGCAGGAGGTGTATTTGTCAATTACCTGCATTGTTCTGAGCATGAAACTATTCAGCAATCTTCTTTCTGTCTTAGGTGCTGAAAGAACTAACAACAGCCACTAAAAAATTCAATACAACAACAAAGTGACAAATCATTAAGTGCTAGAGTACTAAAGATGAAGTAGTAGAGCCATGGGGTAAGCCCTGGAAAAGACTATGCTCTCAATAACAAGAGCATTAACCAGAGGGCAGGCACACTCAGCTTGGTGAAGGGAAGTATTTGAGCAAAAATTACAGCAGCTCCTTCACTAACGGCCATAAAACAAGACACAGCTAGACCATTCTCAGGCTAATCAGTAGTTATAACGTTTAAACTCAGAACAACATATAGTCCACAAATACCAGTCTGGCGCTCAGTCTGATGAACTATGGCTTGGAATCCAAAACACTTCAGTCCTTTAAACTGTTGAATGTTCACACTGTTCAGACTCTGAAGAAAGCAGCCTCAGTGAATGGTAAATATGGAAAGAATACAAGAAGCAGAAGCCAAACACCCATACTCATCAGGACTAAACATCACCTGCGTCTCTATCAGCTGAATGCCTTTGAAATATGACAGCCATCCAACAGAAAACATTAGGCAAAGAGTCTTAAATTAAACTCGAGTCCATCTCTGAGCTTCTTACCTCCAGGCTTCTTTGTTAAACTAAACAACAACAACTTTGGAAAGAGCAAGGCTAATAAAAGGAGTCCACTCAGAAAAAGAAAGAAGCCTCCTTTTATCACTTATTTAGGGACAAATATCAAGAACACTCAAATTAACCCTGAAAGTCTGCATCCACATGGCAACAACCTGGAATTGTGTTTCCGTGGGGCCTAGTTAAACCAGACCACACTACGTGAGATCTGTGCCGTCAACAGTGCGTTTTCAACACAGTATTTCACCATCTACTCAGCCTCATCAAAACACTGAAAGGTAGTTATTGTGCTAACCTTTTAATTATGCCATGCAAAGTTTATTAATGATAAATATTTTCCATGACATCCCAACAAACAAGGTTTGAAGACTGGAACAAGAGGTGGAATTTTGTTTGGGTTTTTTTAGGTTCTATATTTACTTGAAAGACACGTCAAATTTAAGAAATAATTCCTTTTGTAACTTGAATTTTTAGTTACAAAGATAGTGCAATTTAACTTATTTATGGATCAAAAATTAACAAGATTATATCCATGTCATAATGAAGTCCTGTGGAAAACATGAAATTTCTCCACAAAAACAGGTATGAAATAGGTTTCTGTCTATAAAGCAGATGTTTGCAAAACAACTCACTTCAGAAATGGTATTTAATGCAAAAATGATGAAAACTTGATTGACCAGTTGCATAAAGCAGTCTTAAACTTTAACTAATTTCGCTCAGTCCAGCAATATGAAGAACCAAGGGGCATGTTCTGCTATGAATAAAATAGAAGCAATTAAAAAAACAAAAAAAAGAAGCTAATTCATCATTCAGTTTCACTTCACTAAGTACCTTAGGGCACACATGGATCCAAGGATATAATAAGTGGCATTTTTCTGTACACTGATAACAGGACGTCATTACTGATGCTAACAGTCTGGGAACCAGCAGAACAGTACCAGAGACAGTTTAAATAGTGTGTTAAAACGTAAGAAAAACTAAAGTATTTAAACTGAAAAGCAAAATCTTAGTATGTATTCCAGTCTTTCACTTCATACCCATACCAGAATGGCAACCATTTCACCATCATATTATTTTGTAACAAACATCCAACCATTTTCATACCTAGTCACCTTTTGCAAAGCTCTGCAATTCTCGACACTCATCTGACATGCTTCCATTTTTGAAGAGGTGAATCTGAGATACCTTTCATGAACAAATGCAGTTGTGCCGAGACAGGCAACTGAACTGCACCTCAGAAAATCTAAAGTGGTAAAAAGAATGCCTAATTCCAGTTAGCAATTTTTTCAAGCAGTGAGAAACCAATGACTAGTTTACCGAACATTAACAGTACTTAGGTAATTTATGTGCCACAGTGACTTTAACAGCATCAAGTGAAGTACACATGTATATTCAAGGCAATAGGAATTTATGGCAATGCTATGAAATGCACGTAGGAGCTTTCACAAACTGTTAGCAAATAATAATTTGAAGCTTTGCCCTGTGTTCTTCAGAACACTTGCATAAGTTTTTCAAACAGTAATGGAACTTTTAATAATCAAAATTACATACTTTATCTTTTTATTTTCTCCCTTCTTTTGATGCAATTTGTTCTCCAAAATAATGATAAACAGGACAGCTTTGCAAAATGTTCCTGCCCTCACGAACTGCTCTGGCCTCAGGGGAACAAACTGACTGAAGTTACAGATATACTGTTTAGAAAGTCACTTTATCTGTAGGCACACCCCTCATTTTTTGGGAGTAATATGCTTAACTCATCTGCAGTGATGAGTTAACTATGCAAGTCTTGAATGACAATACGATCTGAGAAGATAACAGAGGTCCCTATATTGTCATGATAAATCTTTTTGGCCGTTGAGTTTGCTGCAAAGGGTTAAGTTGTCATTTGCTGCTAGTAAGGCCTTGCATTGCAAGCCTTTTGCATTTAAGTGTGGCATTGAGCAAGAGGGCTGTATAATTATATAGCAGATACACAGCATGCTTGTCTCCTCCTGTGCCCTTCCTCCTTCCTCTTTCACTGATTTCCCATTTGATTCTCATCAAGAATTTCAGAAAGACCTAAAAAGCACTTTGAGTAAACAGTTCCACAGAGCTGCAGAACCTGGACACTGCCCCAAAGAAAGGACCTGAGACACTGGCTAACAGAAAAGATGACACACACATTGAAAGGCAAGTACTCAGGCACAGGATACTGAAGAACAGTTGAAAATACAGTGTGCATCTCAGTGACTCTCAGACATCAGGAAGTGTGATTTAGATTGCTAGCAACGAACCCAGAACTTTGCAGGCTTAATTCTAACATTCCTGTTTTCTAACACTTTCATAAATACATTAAAATCTCAAACCTCAGAAAACTGTAAAAAAACAATGATATAACAGGACTTACACCACAACAGTGGCAAAGAAAGGTTCTAAGCTCAAAACCATTAATGTGCTGAATATGCGGCCTTTTGTGGTGAACAAATATTAATAATACAAAGTATCTGAAAACTAACCAAATACTGCACTATTTATTTTAGTGAAATTTAAGGTAGGGAAGTATCATTTATACTTAAAGAAAATTCTATTTCATCATGAGAGGACTAGAAATCTGCGTATGAAGGACCATTTGCTTCTACTAGTCATGCAATAAAAACATCATATAGAGAAGACTGCAAAAAATTCACCTTTACCTAAAAAGCATTCATCCTCACGTCTTCCTGCAGATTCTGTCCCTTAGAAAACTACCCATTATTGTAACTTGTACTGTATTGATTTTTATGAGAATGTTTATCATAAATATGGTTATGATTGACCTGTCATTCTTTTTGAAGCTATTACAGATCTGATTCAGAAAAGTATCTTACTGAGGCTAGCAATTTTCCTTTCATATTAATTTGAAATTACTCAGGAAAAAACTCCTCTACAATAGTCACCATTAATCACCTTGTTTACTCCAGACTTAAAATGGAAGATTTAAAATTAAAGCCATTTTAGTTCAATGGAAGAAAAAGTTCAGCCACAGATTGAGAACCTGTTGGTAGAAACAGGCATCCCAACACTGAATGCCACGGGCTTGCAGCATTTGTTACATAATTAAATGATCTACGAGAACACATTTTGTTTTGCATTTCTTCAGACTATGGTATAACCTGAGGAATTCTGCAACGTACTACACACCAGACTACACACCATAGTTTCCCTAGCTGGGAGCTGTAGAGGGAAGCCAGGAAAGAACAGACACTTACCTTTTTTCATTTCCATACGATTTCTGCGCAACTTTCGCATGCAGTATTAGCACTGTTTGATCACCTCGCTCCTTTAGGTAATTTCGCATTGCTTCCCTAAAAATTCAAAGACAAAATAAGCTTTGAAAGTTCTTTCGGTTTTGTTTATAACGATAATAATCCAAAGACAGCTTTAGGGGAAAAAAAAAAAAAGGAGAAAAACCAAAACCCCAAACACCTGAAATTCAAAAGAGAGGCAATCATTAATAGGGTCAAGATGAGTGAGTTGGTTGTTTATTTCAAGACAATTATATAGCAAGAAGAAGCAACTATCTTGCAGGATAGCAGTAGGAGTCTGCGGTCATTTACAATTACTACATTTTCCAGAAAAAAAGATGCTTATGATGTAAAAATGTACCAATGCCAATCACTACACCATGTTCAAAGCCCTGTTTTATAAAGTACCGTGCCACAAATATTTGACAGAACATACTTTATTAAATTGTCTCCTTAACCAATTTAGTCTCTCATGATAACGACAAATTGTTCTGAAATTTTTTTTCAGCTATTAACCAAATCAATGCAATGTTTATATAAAGTTTTCTTTTGGTCGTGAAGATACTAAGAAAAATGTTAAATTCTTCAGCTTATTGTCTCATCATTTTCTAGAGAAAGCCTCTACTTCTTGCATTCAATCAGGTTACAAAAAAAATTAGATTTTCTATTGTTCATCATCACTGTAATGACAGACGTCATATAAAAGCTGTAATTACCTCAAACACACCAACAGCAATTCCTTGAGAGAAGTAAGAGAACAATACACCCTATCATTCTTCTGTATAATAATCTAACTGTTCATTAAGTAGCACGCCAAATTTAACACCCTCGGGTTTAGCTGTGTCGGAGTGCTGACAGGAGCATTTTTAAGTCCCTGGAGGAGCTTCTGCAGGTTGAATGCCCACCAATACACTCATCTTCAAAGTCATCAACCAGAGAAACAAATTATGAATTTAACAGGAAGTTATATGAAGAGATGAAACCCTACAGAAGAGGGATTTTTTTGTTTGGTTTTGGGGTTGGTTGGGCTTTTTTGTTTGGTTGTTGTTTTTCTTTTGTTTTGTTTTGGTTGGTTGGTTTGGTTTTGTTTGAGTTTTTGGTGAACTGCACCTGACTGTTGAATACCCTTTGGACAGTTCTACAAAACCAAACATTTCTAGTGAAAAAAGATGGAAGATAACTTCGCTAATAATGGTGTGTTGTAAATTCTTGCATTTGTCATGCCTCCGTAAGACAGTGATCACAGTGTGCTAGATTTTCTGTGTAAATAGCAGGATATAAGAGCAGTGAAAAGACTTGAATTACTGTTTTAAATTTGGACTGACTTGATGGATTTGCATTTGACATTGGTAAAACTGATGTTTATCCATGAAAGCACAGATGGAAGAACTGTCTCAAAGCACACAGACTTACTTTATTTACAACCATTGTTTAAGAATATATTTAAACCACGAAACATAATTCACCATTAAATCATTGTTATATATTTCATTATGATATATATCAGCTGCATTTAAGTGGTTTAAAAACTTCTTATCTGACAATTTGAAATAGTCTATTAAGAGTCCTATCGTACTAAATTAAGAACATCTGTCATACTAAAAACTTTTGACTTGACCACCATTAAAAAAAAACACTCAAAACCAGCAACCCACGCACAAAAACGCTAGGTGCTATCTCATGTTTATTTAGCATTGTATGAGGAAGAAATTCTGCCTTTTCTACTGGTGTGTTGCTACAGTGGACTTGTACAATCCAAGCTCCTAGAAGAACTAGGAATGTCCCCCTCCAAGCCCTCCCACTGACAGACACATAACCATTGCAATTCTTACAGGACATTTTTCATTATTAAATCTTAAAATTCTCCACGAAGGTAGTGCTAGTATAGTTTACTTCTAAAAACAACTAGCAGAGTATGAACAAAGTACTGTTGTTCCACTGAAGCTTGCACGATAATGAATAGATTAGACAAACAGGACTGCCTTTACACAAAAAAGCAGAATAATTTTCCAATAATTGAACTAAATGCCTTTGAGGGTTTACAGACACATTTTTTAGCATTACCTAAACAAACCACGCTCTTAAAAATTTGTGTTACTGTTTTTCCATTTCAGTATTTTTCTCTTCAGAGGAAGAAAGTTAGGTTGCTTGTTTCCAGCCTCTATCAGTACAGAAAAGGTTTACAAGCTACTGCTTTGAAGGATGGCAGTTCCCAGACGCCTACCCTGTACTCACAGGAAAGGGTACCTGGTACATCTAGTAGCTAAAATTCTGCACGTGACATTTAGAGTCACTACAGTTAATAGATAACTTATTTAAAAGACCTTACACTGAACAGTCGTTATTTTTGTTGTTCTTTTTAAATCATAGAAGATAAATTCTATCTGTAACTTCAGGGTGACACTAACAGGTGTTGCTGCTCAAGGTGGAAAACAGCTCATTACTTAAAACTTAGTATCTTTAAAAATCCCTGAAAATTGGTAGGCCAACAGGAAACAGCAATGTTTGTTCAATTACTTATAAGTCAGTATAGATCAATTTTGCATCGAAATAAAGTTTAATAATGACACAAGCTAACCTGAAGCTTATCCAGAAATGCAATGAGACAGATATCCCCAACGCAAAATGTAAATGCTCTCCCCCACCCCGTGCTTTACATGAGGCATCATAATTTCATTCAAAACAGAAGTAGGCCAGAGTAACAATGGGTTTCCATGTCTTTATACAGCACTATTATCACACAGAACTGTAAAAATCCTGCACATCTTTTGTACTTCAAGCAAACAGTGGATTTTAAATTCAGCAGCTAATTAAAATCAGCACGGTTTGTGGCATGGAATAATAAATATTTGCATAGACTGTGTTACAACAGTTTGAAAAAATGGTGACTACTTAACAGCTTCTAGTATAAATATCTCCCAGGCAGACCAGGAGCAAATCAGGCACAGTACTCCAGTCACTCTAAACACTTCTCAGAATTGATTGACTTGATGGTACTGTTTAATGCTACCTCTGACTTTTTAAGTTTCACCAAAAATTGGTTAAGATCACTCCTTGACAGCACTGTGTTCATTTTGCTCTTATCTGCTGCATGACAGCAGTAATGTAATAGCTGAACTTTGGCAGTGAAAAGTGTTACTTTACATGACCTCATAAGACATTTTTACCCAAGAAAAGAACTCCGGCTCATTCCTGGTGATTTTAAACTAAGCAGATTCACATCCTACTGAATAATCTATAACTGATACCTGAAGTCAATACCATTTCTAAAAAAGCATTTTGAGTATCATATTAGAAACAAGCCACTCACTTCAAAATTTTACTGCTGGTTGCTGACTGCATACAATAATTGAAAAGCTTTGATATTTAGAATGCTAGGATTAGCAAGCCACAATTTTTTAACTCAGAAATCCTTCTGAGAATGAAAAGGGTAACTTTAGAAAATTGTTAAAAACAGAATTTCTTTAATGCTTACCTGGTGAGCCGTTTCGGTTGAGGTCGCTCTCCAAATTTCCTGAAAAAAAGAAGTTGCTAATTTAAAACAAAAGTGCTTAGTCATAATTTTACAGTGAAATACTATTCCAATTTTACAATTTTTGAAAGTGTATTAGAAATTGGTGTCTTTTCTTTGTAATTTCCTAGATAGATTACTATTAGAGTATCAACCACCTCCTTGCAACAGCTTTTCCCACCATAGCAGAGGCTTTTTTTATTTGGAACACTAGATAACTTTCTTTGCTAAAGTCACATTTACTTTCTCTCTGAATCACTTTTGAAAAGTTCAGATATCAAAAGTATGTAAATAACCAGATCTTTGTCACAGCATTGACCTGAAGTGCCAACAAAAAGCAGTTATTAACATACAGAAATTAACAGACTTATCTGAGTTGATAAATCCCAGTGAATGCTTCCCATCAAGACAATTTCTCAGAAATCTTCTTTCTGTCATTTTCCTTAATCCTTAATGACTTCTTACAAAATGGGTGACAACATATTTCATACGTGTCAGTACAGAATTATAAGAAAAATTTCTCTTGTGGAATGTAGCCAAGCATGATCCAGAAATATCCTGCTATACACTTAACATTTTTTAGTCATAAAGTGTTTTGAGGCAGCTGTATTTCTCTCAGTGCTTTAACACTGTTCTTGAGAGAGAACACTCTTTACACTAGGTTATGACTTTCCACAAAAGTCTTTATGAATTTTGACTGAATTTAATTGAATTTACATAGGACAGAAACATTTTCATTAATAAAAACATCCTCAGATTAAACCAAAATGGTCAGGTAGAAGACCTGAAAAAAGGAAGGCTGTACCCAGCAGTGTACATCTGCTCAACCTGGTAAGGAAGTATAACCACAAGCTAAAATGAGGACAGGGACGGAAAGGGGCGGGGGGGCGAAGCAGGCTTAGCTTAACACCTTTCTATCTAAAAATAAACTGGGCATAAGAGACTGCTTCTGCTGCCAGTGTTCATAAATATCTCCGACTTGTCAAACTCTTTGGTAAGTGTGCATATCTTTCCCTCTATGCATCCTGGATAGTGAAAAAACCCCTCCCCTAATATTGCCCTACAACAGTGTCGGAGGTTCCCTAGGACAATGAGAACTTGATCATTAAATGATGTGACAAGAAATTCCCCTGTTTGTGCACTGGATCTGTCCTGAACTCTACAGCAACTGGTGGTGGAACGATTTGATACATTCTAATTTCATTTGAGTCATTCTAGAAATGTACAAAGTAAAAATACATAGCTATTGCCACTTCCAAAGTTGAACAGAATACCGCTCTCCTGAAAAGACAGTGACAGGAACATTCAGCAAATTTTGAAGTTATTTTTCAAGACTTGAGAAATTAGACTTCTAAAGTACTGCCAGTCCACTCTACTTAGAGGAACTAAATAAATAAGATGAAGCCAAATTATTTTTTTTAGTTTAAACAATGAAATTAAATTTTATTTTTCCAACCAGACATAAATTCCTTTCATGTTTTACTTTGTTGTTGTTAATATACTGTCCACTTGTTTGGCTTTATTTTAATTTTAAAGGAAACAATGAAACTTAAATTCTTGCTGCAAGATTTGTTTTTATATATTTTAAATTTCGAGGTCTGTTGGACATGTACTTAATTTGTAATTTTCTGTGGTGTGTATCACTGCATTGTCATATTTGTAATGCTGAAAGGTAACTAGAAAATCCAAACAGCTTTGCAGTTTGGCAGCAGGGAAGTTATATCCCAAAGCCTTTCTGCTTCTACCACTTATTTTTTCAGGATCTGCCTACCTTCATCTCTCGAGCACACCCCGTGCCTCTGATTTTCCCTGGAAAACAGTGTGAGCAGGTGTGCATATCCCACCCCCCCTCCCAGTGCTATCTATGTAGTTCTGTTCTCCCCTGAAGACCTAGGATCATTATACCCTAGCAGAGGATTCACCTGTCTGTGACTCACTGACTAGACAACAGATTACCTTTAAGCAATACTCTACAGACAAACAACATCCCTATAGATTAGCTCCCTGATTTTGAGTAGAACTACAGTCTTTGTTTCAATCCCTCTGCAGATTTTAACTCACCAGGAGGTGCCTATTTTGGAGCAAAGGAGGCATTACACACACCACACTTTCTTGTACTGTGGCCAACAGATCCAATCCAAGATGAGGGCACTAGTACATCAGAAATTGCATTAACACAAAAAAAATCTCCCAGACAAAATCTTACACTCCCTTAAGGCAACATCTACCCATGCAGAACTCTTGAGGACAGCAGATACATTCCCCTTGCACATACGCTTATTGCTGCCTAAAAAGATCTTTACTAACAAGGCACCTAACACAAAACAGTTGCAATTACTTAAAGAAATAAACCCCGTCTATCTCTTTAGTCAAATTCTGAATATACAGCACAGGAAAAAGTACCAAAATCCCCATTCTTCAGAGGCAGAGCTAAAGCACTGAGTCATTCTGGAGATGCACAGGGTAAACTCTGATCATCTGATGCTCAGTGCAGTACCTCTATAAATCACATGCCAGCCTTCCCTAGCCTCCTCCATCCAAAATAAAGTTAATGATGTCACTGTAATCAACTTGTGAACACATATAAATGCTACCCTTAGCAACATGAACCTTCCAAACAGATGATACAAAGTAAATTGGGTAGATCTTTTATTATTCTTTCAATATACATTAGAAGGAGAGGTAGAATAGGAAGAAATTACATATTCATGTTTACTTAATTTAAGTTCAAATTTTTTACTGTCTCTAAATTTAATTCAGCTACTTTTCCCTCAATAATGTCATCTTGACAGATGACTGACTGATGGTTATGTACCCTAGCCTTGGTGTCAATGAACAGCATGTTCCCGTACCACCTCAAAATCATTTCAAAGATCCCATAAATATTTTTCAGAACTAAGAACTCCAAGACTTGACCTACAAACCACTTAGATTAGTATATCTGTCAAATTTTCACACCATTTGTCAAATACATTTGTCAAATGGACGCTGATGACTAGCAGGGACAGTCCAGTATGTATACTCCTATGAAACTGATATATTCCACAGCAGCAATTGCATCTAGCACACCAGATTTGCAGTCACACTGCAAAACTCAAGATAGACAAACAAGACAAGAAAACAAAAAAAAAGTATCACATGTATTTCATTTAATGGTTCTGGTTTATTCTTTCCATATGCTTGCAACTTGATGTAGATACCTGTATTGACAATGCAACCTGAAGTACAAAAACTATCAGTAACTACCACGTAGAAGAAAAGACTAAGAGGCTTTTTAATTTTTCTGATCTTAAGACAGCCCATTTGAAAGTGCAAGAAACATTATCTGTGGTTTTGTACTAAGTGACAGACATTGTACAAGCTATTACTGCTGTTATTTCAAACTTTCGTATTTGGCATGTTGAAAAATGAGCCAGTTCAGACATTTCAAGGTTACCTGTCAGAGATGACAGACTGCAACATTTTTCTTGTGTAGGTTTTCCCTGGATTTCACTGTTCTCGAGTTTCTTTTTTTATTCAGTGTGTCTATTCCTCCTCCTTGTTTACATCTTGAAAATATGCAGATTGATGGATAACAAACATATACAGGAGAGGAAACTGAAAATGTACCATAGTTCTATTCCTATAGTGTTTATTAAGCAAGCTAAACATATATACTTTGAAATCCTAATTATAAGTTATATATCATTAGATCTGAATGCTTACCAAGATCCTTTCCTTTCCTGTTTTTGTTATTTTACTATCCAAGACTAAAAGCTGTTTCAGGTATACTGTATTGGAATTCTGGAAATACAGTCAAGTTGCCATTTCAATTCACAAAACTAATTCAGAGCAAACTGTATTTTATTGGTATTTCCCTAACACACTGCACTGCAAACATGAGTGTGAGCATTAGTCACACCATAATCACTTGCTGCTACAGCAAGTTACACTTGTCCTAATAATTCTTTTCCCAGTCCTGTATTTTTTCCAACCACTAGTTTGTATCCTATTATGTCATGTATTTTATTTGTCTTCTGATGCTTTGCAGAAATTAATTTCACTTCCACATTTTGCGCTGTAGGAATAACTCTTCTCCCACATCATGTCGCAAATCCTCCTTCTTTTCAAGACCATCCTTTTCACTTGGCAAGTCCCACTTTGCAATTCAAACTTTTATTCAAACTGCTTTTCCCCATTCACAGAATGGGAAGTGAACCTACTCTTTCTTTTTACCTCTTTACTGCCCCTCAAGTAACTATGGAAATGAACAAGTATGCTAATATTAATCTTACAAGTACACTAACTAGTTTTGCTCAAACTTTTAATATTCTTAGGTTAGGTAAAAACATAACACAACATACAAGGTAAGTTTCAAATGTTTTCAGAAAAGAGCATAATGCCAAATCTTCTCTGGAGTTCCTAGCTCAGATACAATATGCGCTACACTACAGTTTTCTATGGCTGCAGGAATATGAATTTCCAATGTTTCCAGCATCAACAAAGTAGCACAAAGACAAAGAAAATCTACCAATTATTATATGCCTCTACTAAAAGTATCAAACTTTTTTTTTGTTATACAGTCTTACTTTCTGGAGATAAACAACTGTTTTGGCTAAATTTTTATTTCAATGGTTCTATATGTCAAGACAACTTTGGAAGGAAAAATAAATAAATTAACCAAGACAATTTTGCCATTTGCAAAAACAAAATTATTAAAAAAAAAATCACATGCTGTCCCATCTCAACTTTGACTGAAAATCTGCAGTCACTAAACTGCTCTAGCATCTTCCTGCCTGGAATATGAACTTCAAATTTTTCCGGATTTGGCTTTCAGCCAAGAACATCCTTTTTACAGTCCCTGAGAAAGTCCATTCACCTTTATTTACTGAGCACAGAAGCCTTAAAAGAATATTTCCACAACATTCAAACAGAGGCAAACTTTAGCAATTTGCCTTAAGAATTCCATCTTCATTTGGACTACAGACTGATACGATTTGTGGCATCTAGTAGGAACATTGTGGATCTTTCTGTAAATAATGTTCTCCAGAGAGGCAAAAAGCACAAGGGAGTTGTCAAATTTGAATACAGTAGGAATAACAGCTGAGCAGAAACCAAGCATGTTGGAGAGGCCAACATGGGGGGAATAGCAAGAAGAGTGAGGACTGAGAACGGGAAGGCATGAGTGGCAAACCAAGGCTTGCTAGGTGAGAAGAATGGGCCTGAGAACATTATGGGAGATGAGGCTCCGGAAAAGCCTGTGGCAATGCCAAACATTGAGATTTAACTCCAGAATATACAAAGACTAGTAAATACACTACAGTTACTGTTTTCTCTATTGACTTCTTTTTGTGACAGAAGTTTTCGTGGTGTCTTAAAAATTTCAACATTGAAAATAAAAGCAAAATACTTGCCTTACCCTGAAGAATCCGAAAACATATTATAGCAGATATCTATGTGTTGATGTGTTGATATGTGTTTTCTTTTCGCCTTACACAAGCATGAAGAGATCATCATGGGTGTTGGGGGCTAAGCGTGGTGTCAAGCCAAGCACCACACAGCCACTCCCCCTGCCCTTCACACCCACCATCGGATGGGTAAAGGAAAAGCATGAGTACAAAGCAAGAGAACTTGTAGGTCGAGATAAAAATTGTTTAACAAACAAAGGAGAAGTGGAAGAAGTGAGAAACAAACCAAAACAAGCCAACCACTCACCACCTCCCACAGGCAGACCGATGCCCAGCCAGTTTCCAAGCAAAAGCTGGGTAACCTCTCTAAGTCCCCCTCCTCTCCATTTTATTGCTGAGCATGACATTATATGGCCCAGAGTATCTCTTCGGTTAGTTTGGGTCATCTGCCTGCTTGTGTGCTCTCCCAATGCCTTGCACCCCCCAATCACTGTGGGGGGACGGACATGGGACAGAGTGAGAAACAGGGGTGGCCTTGACACTATGCAAACACTGTTCAGCAAGAGCTAAAACATTAGTGTGTTATCAACACTGTTTTGGTCACAAAGAACACAGCACCCCAGCTGCTATGGAAAAAAATTAACTCCATCTCAGCCAGGCCCAATACAATAAGAAACCTACAGAAAAACAGATGCTTTCTGTACGGGAAACAAGCGCTGGATTTTTAAAAGGCACAGAGTGCCTGTTCATTGGAAAAGTTGCCCTCCCAAATGTCCAACTGTCAAACCATTTCCAACTGGACCTACATTCTTGGTGCTTTTGACTGATGTAGCAAGGGCCCAACATTTTTCCTGAATAGCGAAACCAATTCTTTATTAGTCCAGTTATATGACAGCACATATCACAGGTCTTGCTACAGAACATGTTAGAGGAACTCTTTAATAAGCTACAAGAGATGACTGTATACCTCAGAGATACTGAATACCTCAGTATGGATTCTGGAAACAATCCCCAGGCAAGTGCTCAGAAGGAAACTTCCCTGGAAGGAAGTTTTCCTGTAACTGCTCAGTGCAATCATTCCAGCTCCTTCTCCTGAAGCACAAACCTCTCAACATTGTCAGAAATAAGATATGGCAATCACTAATCCAGAGCAGTATAAAACCCGGAGACTGAGTGGCAAGTCCCACTTGCCTTAAACAAAGCTGTCAAATAAATGGATTCTGAGACAAATACAGAGCACTTTACATAGGCTTACTAGGGGAGAGAGGTGGTTAAGAATACTAAATTAAATACAGAATAGAGTAACTAAAGGAAGTTTTTACTTCCTCAGAGGAGGTCTGAGGGAAACAATGCTTGAAACAGGAGGAGTCTAATGAAAAGATTTCAGATTTTTATATAATCTCTCGAGAAGCTTTAGAAAACATTATGCAATTCAGAAAGAAAGAACATAAGAAATTCCAACCTCTGCTCTCCAACAATATGAAGTGACAATGAAATTTGGCAAAAGGCTGAAGTTAAGTTCCAACATTTCTAATATCTAACGAATAGCTGGTATCCCAAAAGCCATTAAGTGCAACAGGACCAGGGAGGAAGAAATACTGCCATTTCAACTACTACAGGTATATTGTAGTTAGGAGTGTAGCAAAAGAAACCCCTGTGCTTCGCTTAATCGCAGTTCTAAAAACACAGTCAACTGTCAGATGTAACCTCCTCATAGACCTCTCACATAGCCATGAAACTTGTGAAAGAATGTGAAGAGTTTGCAGTTGGACAGTGGGGCAAAAGCCTTTCAAAAAAAGAAATTAAAATAAGACAAGTCATTTACAGGTATTTTTTAATCATTCTCCCTCAACTTTAAAATAACTGCTACATATCTGGAAAGCTAAAAAGTCTTTCAAATGTACATTCAGCCTTTAGCACAAGATGACCCTCATCGTAACAGGGCCTATTGCTTCTACCATAAGAAACAAAAACACTTTTCACAGAATTTATTTCAAGTTGCTATGTGATCAGTTACCACAAACCTATTAAATGTGGTGTACTACAAGCTCACTAGGTTTGCCTGCTGAGGTTATCTAAGATCTAGGATAATTAAATACTAGGTTTTCTAGTTTTACATTTAAAGTTTGGGAATTAATATCAAAGTATCCCTTTTTAGCTCTTAACAGAGACATCATCTGAGAAAACTGAAAGAGATGTATTCAAGTAGCATGCTGGGACTCTGTTTTCTCTCTTTCTTTTAATCCTCCACCCTCTGCCCATTTCCAGCTTCAATATGCTTACCACAGACAAATCAGGAACTGAAGAAGCACTGAGGAAAGGTCACACTCATGGACTTCAAACCTACTTAAAATTATCAAAGCCAGCATATGTACAACAGTGCCCATGTACAGGACACACTGAATAGTTCTCAGGAGCTATCCATTAATCTTCCATTTGTTAAAAAATGTTTCATACAGGCTAAAGCAGTATACTGCAACCTACATGGTAAGTCTCAGCTACTCCACAGCAGCCTTGTTTTGTTTCTGCAGATTTCTACATTTAGAATAACATGTTACATCAACAGTAAATGCAAAGCAGCAGATGTACATTTTCAAACACAGGAATCTTCTGTTAATGTAAGTATGTTTTCCTGTGCACAGATTTCTGTGAAGACAAGATGCCAATACGGAAAATATTTCTGTGTATTCACCTACACAACCAGATTCTCTTACAAACATTTTAGAACACAACTCCCCAGGGAAAAGATCATCTATCACTAGGAAACTTTATCCCATCTGATGGTTTCACAGACACAAAGAGAATTCCTACATATTAAAAAATTGCCATTTATGAACTGGCATGAGGTGATAAATAAAAAAGACCACAAAATTTCATACAGTGCTTTCTGCTATGATTGGTCTGTCAAATACACATTAAATGTAGCTGTTGATTCACATCACTTTTAGTATTTGTTTGCTGTTAGAGATAACTGATGCATTTGATTTCTATAAGTGCACCTTTTTCCACACTGATATTCTTTACTTTTTAAATAAAGCTGGAAATGCGGCACTGTTATGATTTGTCAGTGGTAAAAATGTACAGCTCAAGAGTGATATTCTACAGGTTTAACACATGATTAAAAAACCAAAACACCTAAAGGACACAATTTCTAAGAGATTAATGCAAAAGACATATAATCAGATATATAAATTCAGTTAAGATGGAAGTAAACACAAGCAATTAATATTACTTATGCTCAAACAGAGCATTTCACATTTATCTTTTCCATGGATGAGGATATTGAACAAATGAACCACACAAATGGCTAAAACAAAGACCTTCAGAAGGAAAATTTTGTCTTCTCCAAAACAAAAATGGGTTCAATATCCACAGGTCTGATCATTAAAGGAAATAGACAGTTGTACTACCAGTAACATCCAGCACTAAACAAACACCACACTGGAAACACAAACTGAAAGGAAAGAACTAAAATAAACAAACTTACATTGTCAAAAGAAAGGACAGGTAATGAAGTAATTCTTCTCTCAGCCACTCTGTAGTCCACAGCCTATGATTCCACACAACTTTAATTTTTCACAAAGTTCCAAGCAGATTTACTTTTGTTAGGCTACCAACCTCCATGTCCCACACACATTTTTTCTCTGCCCTCCACTGATGTTTATAGTTATAACTTAATGCCATACAGCCTAATATGACCCAATCTACACTGTGTCCCTAACTACTGTGGTTTTATCTGTGTAGCATCTTAGAGAAAGGAGTTTTTAAATCGTTAGACTACCCATACCCTAAACATTTCATGGTCTTCTACTATTTCCTTTCACTTAGCAGAACCAGAGAAATTGTTGCTGTGCTACTTCCTCAATAAAAATACAGCTGTGGCCGTTACTCAGTTCTATGAAAGGTGCAGAAGACATTGAAGATTATGTAGATCCATTACTTTGCAGTGATATACGTATCTTAGGAGTGTTCTGTTTTTTCTTTGCTATGAACATACTTAGGTTTGTGTAATACAACATATGCAACTAAATACATAGATAAATGAATGATGCATTTCAGAGGCTCTTATTCTTTCTGTGATATCACACACCTGAGGTACGGAAACTGCTGATGAAATGACACCTATCTCCCCTGTTGCTCCCTCCAGGTGCAACTGTGTGTGTAAGCGTGATCCTCTGGAGCTGATAAAATCAGCAAAATGCCAGTTTCCAGATCACCCATTGTGCCGCAGGCTGGTTCATCATTCAGGATGAACACATGCACTAACAGAGTCACATGCAGTCATCAACTCACTCTCACTTTCGCCTGCCAGCAGCACTTAGGCCCTAATTCTCATTAGGGTGTCTACTGTAATAAATATTGCTATAAAGACTTTGTCCTGAAGATTAGGAGTTGAACTAAAAGCTAACCCATTTTAAAAATAAATACAGTTTTCATATCCACACATAATGTACAAAGAGCCAACCTCAGCCAATCTGCTTTGAAATACTACTGACCCAATATACCCTCTCTCTTATTCACCCTACGAAAGGAGATAAAATTAATTAGAGCCTCACCAATTGACATGAACAATGCTAGCATTTCTCCTACTCCTAAAGTCCTTTTCTCCCCTGTAAAGAATGAATGATGGGTGGTCCAACTGCACTGTGGCTCTTTGGAAGTAGGGGGCATGGCAGCCCCTAAAATCACAAAACCAGAAAGTTTTTGATCGATACACAAAACATTCCCTCTCTTCAAGACAACAACAAAAAAAAACACCCAAAAAAACCCCACAAAAACACACACACACAAAAAAAACCCCAAAAAAAGAACCCACCTGCTCCAGGGTGAATGCCACCAACCACGCACTATCACATCTTTGTACTGCATGATCCTGTACTGCTCTGGCCTATGCTTAAAGAATTTAAGTCTTCCAGCACAGGGAACATGTTACATGTTTGAAACAAGTCTTCTACTGTACAGCACTACACACACTTTTGGCATTATATCAAATAATACTGACATAAATACAATAGAAAAAGCTCTGCTTCATTTAGTCACGCCCTCTCACTGGAAGTCACTGGTTCAATTAGAAACTCCCTCTCCCTTTTCTGACCTGCTTTCATCCTCCCACGTTGCTTTCATTATTGTCCTTCTCTCTCTTCCAATCCCCATAAAAAGAAAATCATAAAACCACAACTGCAATTTAAATACATTTTGCATCATATCAGTAAATAGGCTCACTTTTAAACAACTTCTAGAAATAAACAAATTCACTACTTTATACTAGTCTACCTACAGTTGGAAAAAACTTCATCCAGTGAATCACTATACTGGTACATGATTCTAAAAATCAAAGGTCTAGTCCAAACTGGATGTAACTTCAATCCAGACAGAACTTGCACAACTCTGCCACAATAAGTAAGGCAAGAAAGTCAGCAATGACAGCTTATTTAAGAAAAAGAAAGTGCCTAAACATGCATCTGGAGATGTGTTTTCCCTGCTTTTGCTTTTTGCTGTAGGTACCTGCTCCAAGAAGCTACAGTAGCCCAAAGATCAAGTATGCTAAAGAACTTAGATATGATCAACTTAAAGCATGCCATTAAAATGTTAGAATGTTGTAGAATGTGAGAAACATCATAAAAAATTACTCCATTCATTAAGATTCCTTTATATTCACATGCCATTATTTCTTTTTGATTGACTCCCTAATAACGTTGGCTCAAATGTTCAGTGGAAACTGCAGATTTGCACACACTTACCTTAGCAACAGAAAGGGTTATCAGCTTGAAAAATCAGCATGCCAACAGAATCTCAGTCCCTAAAACACAATATAATTTGGCTCAGCTATTGTAACTGCATAGGGAATGTGCAATATAAGGCTCATTAGTTTTATCCTCACCCAGGCAAACCAAAAAAGAGTGACTGCTAGGAAAAAGGAAACAAAAAAAGCAGCACAAAAACTTAAGGCTCATGGTTTTCTTTGAATTGCCACTGTTCACTGTAATGCCAAAAATACACAGTAGAAGCAGAAATTGTGAATGATTTTGCAAGGAAGTGGTAAAGAACCATACTGAACTTGCAAAGGAGTAATATTCTCAAACAGCCAGTCTAACCTCACTAACCATAAAGGCAAATATGTATTTCTTTTGAACACCTCTTTAAGAGGTAACAGGTTCTTGACAGGGACAGTCATTGGTCAGCTCAAAATATCTAACCACTGCTCTATTAAAGTAATAGGTTAATCACTCTTCCATGTGCTTTTCCTTACTCTATATCCACATAAAGAAAGGAGCTTCCTATCAGCACAGAAACAAGGAGAACATACTAATTAATCTGCCTCTAAGGGGCTTACTGTCCTGCTCCAAGCTCCTCAACCAGCTTCCCCTGCACCACCTGCTGAGCTCAGACCTTCAGAAGGAGCCAACTCAGTCCATCAATCTGTCACATCACTAACACACTGGGAAGCAGGAGACAGAGGGAAACCAGTGGTTTTGGTTGCAAAGAGCTGTTCGGTCACCTCAGCAAATCCAACTTTAACAGAAGCCAGAAAAGATTACACAGAAGGAGCAGCTAAGCTTGTTTTCTCTTACATTCTAGCAAACCCGTAACTCCTGTTGAAAAGAATTATTATATGTAAGAAAATAAAACACAAGAATTCTGTAACCTAGAAAGTTAAAAAAGTGTATGCACTATACTCTTAATTTTTAATGACTTGAGTCAGTTGTTTCCTTTTGTTTAAGGAAAATGACTTGTGAAAAAGAAGTCTTAAGTGTAATTAAGAGACCTTACCAGCAGACTAACATCCTTAGTCAAAGTTTAGCTTAGGACAGTTACAAGACTGTTACCCCAAATGCAGTCAGAACTTATTGCAAAATGACAGCTAAGTATATCAACATCTCTAAGGTTTAAGCAGACCAACTCTGACAAGTCTTGCTGTGACAGTTTAAGTCACCACTGTCTCAAATGCCTCTCCCACCTCTCTGCTAGGTCACGGTAAGCAAACATGTCTGTGTCCCAGCTGCTCCAGTTTGCAGTCGGACCACAGCTTCACAGGCAGCTGAGGTGATTTGTCACCACCTAACACAGGTTTTGCCTGCCAGCTTCCCCCTGGCTACACTGACCTACCTTTACACACCAAACTCCAGCACCTGTCAGACCTTTCCACAGATTGATTCAAATCAGTAGCCCAGAACAAAACGTATCTTTTTGGGGAGGAGGGGGACGAAAGGAAGGAAGGGAAGTGAATCTTACCAATTCAGTCAAGAAGCCAGTGAGTGCCCAGTGCCACCACAATGCAATCAACAGGAATGCTCAGAGGAGAATGTGACCTCCCAGTTGGGTAGCAGCACGCTATTAGAAAGCTGGTGCATCCATAGCTTCAGTTTAGACTCACTTCATTTTATTTTAAATAATGTAATAATAATAAAAAACCCAATTCATACATTCCCTTTTCTGATCTTTTTTTAAGAACTGTAAGCTCTGACAGCAATAGTATATACAGTGCTTAGCCCACCAAAGAAAAAGTTTGAAGCGCCATTTTTAAACAACATCTTTAGTATATTTTTATACTTCTAAACACACCTTTAGGAAATGGGGACAATTCCCTATAATCTCCTTCCTCCAGCAACTCAGTCAGTTGAATCAACTTCTTCTATTTTAGAATATTTGTTTGGGGCTTTTTTTGGGGGGTGGGTTTTGTTTGTTTTGTTTTGTTTTTTGAAACAGTCTGTACCCTCTCCATTCATTCCCTTTCTTCCTCCAGCTTCCATACTGCTGTAATCCTTCAAAATGGAAGCAGCTCCTTATATTCATTGAAAGGAAACTGCTAGAGTTTTATAAGCTTACTTCTATGCAACTATGTCTCATCCACTGATTCTAGACTTGTAAAACAATTCACAAATGATATCAATATGTAAGAAGAGCATAGGTTATCAGCTCATAAGCAGGTTACCATGCACACAGTAATTTCCAAATTGGCAAATAAAATACATCTCTTCAGCAGATTAAAATGATGACACAAAGCCTGTGAATACATATACTTTTTAACAAAGTCGTATTTGGCACCAACCTGTTTTACAAAATTACAGGTTTTCCTAGATTTCAGATGTTTTCTTATTGCATCACTCAGGAATTACGTGGTTACACTAACATAAACTGGGCGCAGTTGCAAAATGAGCCGTCAGTATCTTAGAATTAATCAATCTCAAGTATATTGTTTTGTAATTAAGCTTATGAATACATCATCCCATGAATATAAAAACAGCAGCAATAAACACACATCCCAGAAAAGAGAGAATTAGAAGGCTCTTTTTCAACTTTCTTGGACAACTAAATCATTTGGAGGCCATTCTTCATCATCAGTCTTTTTCACTGTGGTTGTGCTAACGGTCTCCAACTGGGGAGCATTTTTTATAAGCAAATTTTTCTTAAACCTTTAAAGTCACATAACTAGACAGCAAAATTAGGTGTTATTCCCGCTGCAGTTCAGAAATCAGTGTTTTAGTAGAAACATAAGTATTTTAAAAGATTTAAAAGCTTTGGATTTTTTGCTGTTGTTGAATTGATTCATAGGTAGATTATTTCTGTGTTTCCAAGAGATTAATTTATACTTCAGCTACAGCCCCTGCAGTAATTAATAGAGCATACCCACACAGGAAAGACAGTGGAATTCAGATTCCCATTTAACAAATACTTGACTACTGAAAGAGAAAGCGGAACGTAGGGTATGTGTAATGACAAATACATTTCTCTTTCAATGATACACGCAAGAAGCTCCTTTCAATTGCTGCTGGTTTTAATTGCAAAACTCAAATATTTAGAAACAAATTGCTAGAGAAATATAATCTCCACAATGCCTACCATCAAACACGATAATACTTTTAATAACTGTTGTGGTAAATGGGTCAATGATCCCTGAACAAGATAATTAAACAGACACTCCAAAAATACACTTTTACTCCTCCTATCACAGTACATTTACAACAACCATATGAAAAGATTAGATTACGTGTCGGGGATGTCAGCAGGCTAACACCTTATCATCCTTTCTTTGGTATTATAATATTTCTGTTCTCTTACGTAGTTACACATGCTCCTACTGTGCCCAAATAGCTTTTATGGGACATTTTTCATATTAAAAAAATCTGCAGAGCACAAGTGCAAAGCAGTTATTATTGTCCATTTTTTTAAATGGAAATTGTGTGAATCATACTTAATTCGAGTAGGCTTGCTTTTCAGGTTTGTCAAGTTTAAACTCCACACACATGCAAATTACTGGTAAAACTTCTCCCTGCATCTTAATGAGGTACACTATAAACTATGAAGCCAACTTGAAAACAAGAATGTTTCTGAGACAAATTTTACTTGACCTAGGTATTCTAAGTGTTTAAGGAGCTAGTATTTTTAAAAGAAAGCTTTACCCAACAGCACTTAACCTCTGCATGATCTTGAACTTGTGACTGCTACAACACTAGTTTCCCAGAATGCCTGTGCTGGCACAAATTTTTGTGTAAGGATTTTCTTGCATGATAAGCGTGCCTAAGCAGCATTGCAAAGGCTCCCAACTGCTGAGCTCTGAACCCAACCTCTTTTCAAAACATTGTCTCATCCTTTCAAGTACATTCAGGCCAGAAGGGAAAGTAAATTGTCAAAACTGTTTTGAAGTACTAAACAACCAAATTTAAGAAGTCGTTTCAGTTAGCAGCTACCGCCGCCTCACTCATATCTTGACCAGTTTAAAAATGATTGCCAACGCAGGACTGCCGAGTGTGTAGTATGTGGAACACACTAATCAATAGGGAGTTTTCCTTTCCGCAATTCCTACCTACTGCTTCTTCAAACAGGGCAGACTGAGCTCTCTGAGAAAAATGGGAAAATCATGGACAAATGCAATCATTGAAGTTCAGCAATCATACAGATAAGCTGAACTCCTGAATTAAAACATGCCGATGCCTGTGCAGCCAAGAAAAATGAACAAAAAAGACTCATCCTAAAGAAAATCGGGGCATGACCTATATTAAAAGTTACAGCTTAGAATTCAGCATTTTAGAGAGATGGTATCTTTTCCTCCAAGGCGTTAATGCATTCTGGAAAATATGGACACGCTAACGTGTCCACAGAGCAGGCTTAGTATTCTACTAACAGCTAATACTCCTTCATTGCTTTAGTTTCCCAGTTTACTAAAAAGTGAAGCTTATACTATAAAACCGATTAGCCATCCTTGCGATAACTTTGGAACCCATAAATCAGTTCTAACTAAGTTTAAAAAGAAAAGAGTTTTTAAAGACAAATAAGTTGCTATGGGTTTTATGAAAACTGGAGGCTGGATAGACATTTCCAAAATACCGATGCCATTGAGAAAGACAAGCAGAACTTGGAAATTACATACTGTTTGTTTCACAGCTGGTTACTTTGCATATGCCATTTGGATAGATAGTAAGCATATGCCTTAGCTATACTACAGCTACACTTTGCCCGTTAGGGATGAAGGAGCTCCTGGTATTGTCCTGTAAGCTTTCCTCACCATACAGGGCACAAATATAAAGGAAACAAGTTCTTTAGTCCTGCTCTTTATAGAGCAACTTGGAGACCAAAAAAAAACCCCGTTACTTGACAATAGCATATCCAAAATGCAGTCTAAACAAATGCAGAAAATTCAGAAAGCCAATTTTAAAGCACTTTAATTATCTTATATGGTTATGGGAAAGTTTAAATACTGTCAAAACAGCATTCACGCATATAGAATACAATACCAGCATTTCATCTTACAAGTCTTTTCAGTTTGTTTTCCAAATGCTGTTCACCCAGGCATAAGAGATATAGAAACCAACTGTTTGCTCTACAGTCAGACTGTAAGCAGAGGGTCTCCAGAATTTCTAATGACAATAATAAATTATGAAATGCAACTTAACTGTTGAGTTACACACAATTTTAGGGCCCCTGCCTCAAGTAGAGTTTTAAACAAAAAAACCCCATGAGTTGCATACTAGATTTATTTATGACTATAAACCTCTTGGAACAGGTATCAAATTATGTTATGTTTACTAGCCTGAAGAAAGTCTAATAAAACATTCTGGCAATTTAAAGATAAACACCAGAAAAGTATTTCATTATGTAACTTTTTTATTTCCCCAGTTGTTCACAGATTGCTGTAACAATTTTGTGTGCCAAGTTACCTACCATATTAGCTATGATAGTGTTTAGCTCTTTAAATAGATGGTATTGCTACGGGGACAGAGGAAGAACTGCTGGACTTTTTCTATGACAAGAAGGGTAGTGGGAGAAGTGAAATGCAAGCAGCAGGTTTGGAAGCCTGAGGTATTTTTCACTTCTGTTTTGTATTTTTTCCATATACACAGGAAACTCCCTTGGGGGCAGAAAGACCAACTTCCCTACAGCTAAATACAAGAACATGTGTAAAACAGAAAAGCCATAAAGTCTTGCCATAAAGACTTTAATGTTTCCACACCTTAACAAAAAGAAATTTGAAGAATCAGACAAAAACTTCAACACTGAGATAGCAAAATCTAGTTTTCCCACCTCCAGAATTTCTTCAAAGAATTTTCTGCTACTGCAAAGACAAGATAATCAAAAGACGAAAGAAGATTAGGTTGCCTCCACACACAAGTCATCTACCTTCATCTTTAGAGGTCATTCTCTTCCCCAACCCCAGACTACTGTTCATCCATTCCCCTCCACTCCCTTTAGTGCTGCAAAGCAAGTGAGGCAACAATGAGGAAGGGCAGAGTTAAGACAGTCCACCCAGAGGTGCAGTGCCTTCTGCTCCCGCTGCTAGTGGATGCAGGGGTTATTCTTATTCAGGCCAGGGCTCCAGCATTTGTCCATCTCCAACAGCAGGATTAATGGACAGCTGAAGAAGAGTAAGAATCAGACAAGCCTAAATGGTACTTCCCCTGAACGTTCTCCTGTCTATGACTATTTTCAGTTCAGGGGATTCCTGAGCCCAATGCTGATGCCAGGAATGAACATAGCTCTTATTAATAACTGGACCTCACATGGTCCAAGCATACTGTAGATAGTATAGGACACATACTATGTGCTTGGGAGACCAGTAGGGCAGAGAAGAGACCAAGGGAGAGTTCTGCTATAGAAGAGGGCTACACTAAATGTGCAAGGGAATCCCAAGGCAACTTGGCATCATCAGTACGATCAGCCTCAAAGGATCACTCCACCCCAGAACTAAAATTCAGTTTTAATGTCACCAAAGCCAGTTTCATATTGGAGTGGCATGTAAAAAGCCTGCAAATCACATGGCTCAGAAGCCGCAGATGCTCACCACTGACCTGAGCACTGCGACAGAATGCCACAGCTGTCTGAAGGTACGCACAGAAGGCCAGCTGTCAAGTGCCATATGATAATACAAATGTTTATTAATAAAATTCACTACAAACAATAAGGGAAAGCATAATGAGTCTCTACCAGTCAGGTATGTGCTTTTCAGAAAGCTAATTTAAATAAACAAGAAAACAAAATTCTACATTTGAGGGTCCCAAGCAGTTTTGCTTTGGTACCATGCAATACAGCCCTGCTACCAGATGTTTCTAACTTTTGAGAACAAAATAAGACCTTTTTTTCAAAAAAAAAAGCAGCTGCAGATCCAGCTGAGGTTTGTTTTTTTTTTTGTTGTTTTGGTTTGGTTTTTTTGTTTGTTTGTTTGGTTTGGTTTGGTTTATTTAAGGTTCCCCCTCCCCCCAAGAAAGGATTCTCCAGTTTTCCTCAAAGATTGGCAACTACAAAGCACAACATCCTTTAGGAAATACATCTTCGTTAACTACACAAACAATGCCGTGTCAGGCACCCAACAGCTGCTCAGCTATGCTACTTTCAATAGTTAGAAGATCTGGTCAACTATGCCAGCACACCGTGGGACAAACCTGAAGTATACTCGCCATCAGGGCACCACTCTTCACAATACACGAGGAGTACAGAGGGGTCGCAAGAGCTCCAGTTATCCTGCCTGGTTTTGTAATGAAAACCAACACAGTCCATCCTTTCAGATATACTAGAGCCCCTGTTAAATGGGCTCCCTGAACCTGCATGCCAACCAACAGGTGAGCTTTGCAAGCAGTATGAGTTATAGGCGAGTACAGGCTGCTTACAGGAATGATACTGTGCCAAGGCCTAAGGCACTTTGAACTCAGAGTCCTCAAGAAGTTTCTAACAGCTACAATTAACTGTAGACACAGAATAAGGAATCGAGAGGACTGAGACAGAAAAGCAAAAGCAAGTGGACAATGCAATAAACAGCCTCAGGCAGAAGAAAATGTAGAGGATTCCACTACAGATTATTTGGCAAAGGAGAAGCTGATAAATGACTCAACTCTTAGGAGAACAGCATGAAGTTACTTTTGGCTTCCAAGACAGAAATTAAGAAAGCAGCTGAAAAAAAGGAAGAGGCCACAGACAGAAGGAGCAATGAAGATCTGGGACAAAGCTTAAGTGTTTGCTTCCTGTTTCTCCAGCTACGGTTCAGTGTTGCAAGACTGAATGTTTGAAGGTTCCTTTTACCAAAGGAGAAAAGTTGCACACATCAAGCCTCACTGGCTGGAATTATTATTCAATTCTGATATCTGAAGGACATGCCTACGTGACTTTTTAAATTTTGTTGCAAAATGAACGGGGAGGACTGCTTCAGCCAAAGGGCTACATGAGCTGCTTAATCACTGCGAGTAAACTGAGGCTCAACTATTGGAAGAAAAAGCGCACCAGTGTTACACATCTCCTTCAGGAATATCTTGATATTAAACTTTCAAACACTTTTCTTTTTGTGATGCAACAATAGCAGATAAATTCATGACAAGTGTATCACAAAATCTACAAACTACTAAAGATGTGTTCTCTCGTGAGAACAAAAAAATGTAGGAGAGAACTATTTCAGTCAGACTGGTCATTTTTAACCTATATTAAAACACCCCAGTATGAATACTATTTCTCTAAGGTTTTGAAAAGGTATTAGGAAAAGCAAATCCAATGCTTGTATTCAACCACTGAACCAGGCAAAAAGAAAAGTTACAATTTTATGCAGAAAGTTACACATGCTCTTTTAACCCATCTTATGTTAGGAGAAACTTTCTGTATAGTAAATATTAATTCAAGTTGTTTAACAAAGCTGTATAACAAACAACCTGAAGTTTATCTGTATACACACACCCCACCCCTTTCTGGGCAATGCTTATTTACAGAATTTAGCTTTCAAAACCTGTTCTCAGCTTTCCTTTGTTTGCTTTCATCACTTTAAAAACAATCCTTTCTCCCAGTTCTGTTGCTTTAGAAATGAACCATGTTAGTAAGAACAAAGTGTCCCATTTCTTCACAGCTTTCAATATACTTCCTACAAAGACACTAGAAACAGATTGCAGTCTCTGAATTCATTCAAAGTTCTACTTTATCCATCATTCTTGGAGTAGAAAAGGATCCAGAAAATAGTAATAGCTTCCCATACACTTCTAAGATGATGAAGAGGACTGGAACATGTCAAAAGAAAGAAGGACAGTGAAAGGAAATAATGAAACTCCTCTAAAATAAAGTGAACCTCCACCATGTCTTCTTCCTACCCCTCCCAAAATATATTTCCTGCCTTCACAATATTAACACTTCAGATCTTTCTCTAGCTTCCCTGTACAACTTAATTTTCTTCATCTCTCTGTATCAATGTTTTGTCTTTTGTTACACAAGATATCTGGGGTTCTTGAATTCTTTAGATCCTATTTTCTCTCCAGTCCTCACCAGTTCTTCAGCTGGGAGACACACAGCATACCAGTGCTCATTAGACATCCCCGCAATCAAAGACACCAAAATGGCCAAGGTCCAAGTTCCAAAAAGGAATAAGGTTTGGACTTGACTTAAAACATACAGTTGTTAGATTATCACAGTAGTTGAGTAGTAACAATGACTTCCCCATTCTGCAGACAATGGTGGTGATGCTCTAAGCACACCAAGCCCTACAGGGCTAGTAACAGCAAAAGGTGGGGGGAAAAAAAGGAACATGACAGATCCAGAGCAAGAAGCAACACTATTGGGAAGTAGTCTGGAAGTACTGCTCTGGACAAAGGTAAGTGAACACAGACTGCCGAGGAACAAAGAGAATAAGGTTTACACAGAAACTTCACAGAAAAAAAGGAAGTATTTTGGTGTACTACTCCATAAAAAAAAAAGAGATGTAGAAGCAAAACTAATTGAGGGCTAGTCACAAAATTCAGGAGAGAACAAGACTGAAAGCAACTAAGTAAAATAGAAAAGCCAACTTTATTTCAATGTGCTGTATATAATAACAAGAGGAAGCAGAACTGACTGGATCTAAACTGGAATCAGAGGAAAGGAATGTCAAGCAGTGGCTATACACATTTTTCAACTAATGTCAAAACAAAAAGGAGAAAATATTAGTTAGGAAAGCAAGTTGGACACTGGTAGAATAGTATCTTCCATCTTAAAAAAAGTAATATTACTGAAGGAAACTGCTTAAAATCAGCACATTAAGTAGGAGAATACTGAATACAACAGAGAAAGTATCAAAAGTGCCACCAGTAAAATCTATGTTAGGAAAGTACCTTAAACAACAATATCCACAATTTGGATCCTATGCACCAGAAGCACAGAGGAAAACTTCCAGTAAGTGAAGAAGTCTCTTATCTCTACAGATGTTAATACTCATCACTGCCTAATAACTTCTGTTGCTTTCTGGGGTTTTTTAAGAACTGTTCTAACCAAAAAAGATAAACTTTCAAATCTGAACCGATGCAATATGACTTTCATGACTATGCAAACTGACAAGTCTAACCAGTCTACTGCTAACTTTTCAGTGCCATACAGTAATAAGGTGAAACAGCTAAGAGTCAGTTCAGTTTTTCCGATTGCTTGCTAAGTATTGAATAATATTAAAAAAAAACAAACCTACAATTTTGTCCAGAAAAACTATCTGGATAAAACACTGGAAAACCACTGGATACATCCAGGGAGTTCTTTCTTATATATTTTATTTCCATACAGAAATTCAGCCTAGATTCAGGGAACACTTACACAAGCACTGGCTTCAAACTCTGCCTTGACAGGTACCTTCAGCCTATCTCCTGAGGTCACCTTTTATTTACTGCAGTCTCAAAAGCTAGGTGTAGATGCAGCACCTAGTCAAAAAGAACAATTACCCTTACAGCTCAAGGGATCCAATAAAAAGAGTTGTCTTATACTTTCCAGTAGCCTTTTACACTTGCAAATGACTGTAAGAGCCTGTCCCACTTGCTACCATTTGAAGTATGATTTATCACTTCAACAAGCTAATTCTGACTAACACTATTCAGTAAGACCTTTTTTAAACATTCTTTCATAACGACTCCTTTGTTTTGCCTATTAACTATTGTGAAATGCAGGTATTTTGCCCATTGCAAACAAAAATGCAAAACATTGAGTAGTTCTCACATTAAACACAGTATTTTGAGAGTGCTGCTATCTAAACGTAAGCACCGCAAACACAAATCTTATTCACTGTATTATCAAAACTGAACATGAACTTTGCCGAAGTCTATATTATTAATTAAAGTAGATATTAGAATAAGTATTTATGCCTGAACTTTCCTGTTTCTGATGACCTTTATGGCAAAAAATTACTTCAGATCTAGAGAACTCCCTATTTTCTATCTTTACATAATATATTCTTTATTCACTCTTGCAGGCAAACTAAGAGGCACAATCACTCCATAATCAGCAGCAAAACAATTAATATTGGAAACCACCCTTTTAAATTTAGTACTTCTATGAAGATCTCTCAAACTCTTACATCACGATTAGGATTCAAAGTTAGTATCATCTGTGCTGACTGAAAGAGTTTGTCACAATGCATCAACCGTACTACAGGCCTCTTCCAAAGAGGAAGCCTGATCCCAAATACTTATTTTGATTAACTGCTCTGCATAGCTTATTAATGAGAGGTTTGTAATACACATGTAAACAAACCTAAGAAAACACCAACCATGCCATACTAAAAAAAAAAAATTGGAATGCAAAGGCAAAGAAAAAAAACAAACCAAAAACAATACCCCAGGACTCAGTGCTGGCACAAAAGTGCTGAACAGCAGAAGAAAAAAAAATTGGCCAGAAAAATACTTGGACAGAAAAGACACATCCAGAATAGTTTTGCTGTATCCCCCCCTCACTTCTGGAAGATATTACATTATTAAGGATTTTACTAGTCATCACTGTATATCTACTACAAAACTAAGAGAGCGTGAAAAGAAACATACACATGCAGAATAACACCAGCCTTTCAATAAAGCTTTTTCTTTCCTGAATTCTTACACTTACTGCTGAAGCCAGAGTTGGCTGGCTGATTTGGAAAGTGGTAAAATATTTTGAATTTTAAAAATAAATACCTACAGAATAATTTCTTCAGTAGTATAAAAACATGGTTGCAGCACACTGCGGCACCACTTCATTTTTCTTCATGCCACATTTATCCACTGGTCATGCCCTATCCATTGCTTTTATGTCTCAATTATGTAAGAGCAGCATTTTTCTAGTGTCTATTCTAATATCCCTCGCTATTACCAAAACACATTAATTAAGTCACTCCTTACCATACCTTTCTGTTATGCAGATTAAAAACCTAAGAAAGTCTGATATCTTCTGACCATCTCTCACAGTGGCAGCCAGGAGAGAAGTCATGATGCCACCGGTCAAAACCCAGCAAACTCTGAACAGCGAAGGGCCCATAACCACACAGAGCAATGAGAACCGAATCAGGAGACAGTGATTCTGTTTCCACCTCTCCACGGACTCTGCGTTTGACCTTGGCAAGTCACTGGTTTTTTTGTGCTTGTTTTTTCATGTTCGGGACATGAAGGGCCTTTACGCAGATGGCTGGAACAACAACAACAACAACAAAATAACTGAGTAAGTTTAATTATTATTTATTCTATTATGCCAGGCCTTAGAACTCTTCCGCAATGGCATAAATTCAGAGTGAGCACAAGCACCTCTGATTCTCTAGACCTGCATTTTGAAGTTCCCTTCAAAGAGCACTGGTAAAAGCCCATTATCAGAGACACCCCCCCACCCCACCCCCGTATCAAAAACTGATGAAAGCTCTGTTTCACAAATTCTTTTGTTGAACAAGTTTAACCTTATTTTCTACACTGGCAGTTCCTAATCCACAGCTTGCAAAAGAAACACTGCCTGCAAGATCCTCTGCCACTGCTTGCAGACAAAATTAAATTATAGAATTAAAATAAGAGCTGCCAGGAAAAGGAAAGTAGGATATTGCCTAGAGAGTATTTTTTACTCTGTGCCATTTCTATGGTGCAGCAAAAATTAGGGACCAGTATTTCACACAATTCAATTCCTTCTCTCAAGCTTAGAAAATTCTGAATTTCATGGCTGCCTGATCAAGTTTCATTCTGATACCAAGTTTCCTGGTAATCTCCCAAAGCACCACACACTGGAAATATGCCACAAGTATAGCTTTGAAAAAAAACAAAGTGCAGATGAAATGTTCTACAGACCAAGCAATGTTACCAAGAATACCAGCAGAAAGACTTTTTTCTGGCACATATAGAAAAATGTCTACATTTGTGTGTACTCATAAAGGGAAAATTATAAATGTTCGTTCTGCTACTCAAATAACTATAAATAATTAGATTACCAAAAGACTGACCAGGACCCATTGCAATATATACCCTTGTATCTCACCTACCAGAAGCAGAAAAATTAAATGAAGTAGCAGGTGTAATCTCACGCAGAGCAGTCAAAAATGACCGCTTGCCAATACAGCTTGTCTATTACAACAAGTGTTCCGGATTTTGAAAATACTGATTAAATAGCACTTCATACAAGTTAGGCATGCAATTACAATGAAAAGGAGGTAGTTCTTGCTCCTGAATCAGAAACAAATGAGGAAAAGTTATGCCTTAACACAACCACCTTAATGTCTTCATGTTTTCCAAGTGAAGCAATGAAAATAACTATTTAAATAATTACAGAAATACATACTTAAATTCAACAAGAATGTTTTCAAGACTTATCTACATAAAAAAATATGTTCAAAAAAGAGCCTCACAAACTTACTAGAGAAGCATGCTGTTGACTGAAGCGTTCGGATTCCTTTAGAAAGAATAAATTATGCCCCAGCAGCATGTCATTCATCAAATAATCTGATTAATCAAAACAGTAAAATATTATAATGATTGTATCTTATGGTAAAATTTTATAGATCAGTCAAGCTTTTCAAAAATTACAAAAATATTAAATAGAACACAAAAATAGTGTTTATCCTTGTAAAGTTATAGCCTCTGTTTACTGTAAGAATGTAAAACTGCAACCTTAAGAGATTTCTCACATTGTACATACTGAAACCCCTACCTTCTTTCCTTTCTTGGTAAAAAAATTTACTGCTGCAAATATGTAGTTTATGCATTTACAAGCAAAAGAGCTTGAAGATACATGGCCATATACCACCATCTGGCTAACTAAACCCCAACTGAAGAGCATGAAGTATTTTTCAGAAAATGAAATTATTTTAAATAGTTTACATAGGCTCTGAAAAGTGGCCAATGATGTCACATAGAAACAGGCAATGAAAGAGTTTCTTTACGTTGTAAAGGACACTTAATGTTTTTTTTTAAAAAAAGGTAGCAACCACAAAATACACACACGCACGTGAATTATGAGTAAAGAGCACCACAACATAAGTAGAACCCCAGGAAATGAGATAATGTCAAACTCTAAGTTTAGCACTTTTCCAAGACTCAGTGCGAACATAACAATATGGAAATTGCTGCTTTCTATTAATAATTTTCTCTTCAAAGAAATTTATTGGCTGTTTCCCTTTCTGAGTTTTTACATTGGAAAGAGATGACCATAATTTCATATTATTTCCTTGCCTCATACAATCTTAATTATTATCACAATTATGTTCAAGACAAGTATGAAGAGTGTACAATATGGGAACATAAGCATTTCCACATAAAAATCATGAAAGTTCAGTAAGATCAAGAATATAATTTTACACCTATAATTATAAACTTGCCTTGAAATACTACAGACTTAAAAGGCATATCCAGTTTTGACAACAGAACTAAGATTTCATCTCGCAAGACAGCTAGTGACATTTACCTTTTTCCCTTCTTCACCTAAATACACAGGAAAAAAAAAAAGCAACTCTTTAGAAGCAGGCAGACACTACAATCTCATTTTCTTAAAATACTGCAATAACATAAATTAAAAAAAATCCACTTAAAAGTACACCTCCCCTGTGAAATGCCCTTGGGAGGCAGTGACTCAGCACATTAGAGTGCCTTATAGGTCAGTTAATAATGGGCTTGCAATTAACATCCAAAGAATTTAGGGTGGCAAGTATTAGAAACATAGAAAAGATGTCCTGGAACTTTAAAATTCTGCTGACATGATTTGCTCTCCAAATGTGAAACTAGTATTTTGCATAAACTACATTCTTTATTCCCAAGAGAGATTCAAATGTATTGCATAAGTTATACATATTTAATACAAACAAGTAGTCTTTTACAAATCCAAAATTACAATTTCTCTCTTTAATTTTATCAAAAACCAAACATACCTATTCTATGCTATGTCCTGCACCTTAACTGTACTCTTCACCAAAACTGATTTCCTAACTATAAGATCTTTTTTTCAAAATATTTGCCCACGAAGGCACCACAGGTCTTTTAGGAAGGCTTTATAAGTAGCTATAGGCTACTTTATCTTCTTCTCACATTCTTTTTAAATATAGAAATTGCTTAAGTTCAAAATAATGAAAAACAATCCTAAAGTGAATTACTACTGCAAAGCAGAAATTAGCAAGTCAGAGGAAAGAAACTCTCTCATTCATAAACCCATGATCACTTATGCAATCCATAGTACGGAAGAGCATACTTAAAAGAGTTCTCTGCACACTTAAAAGAGATCTCTGCAAAGAGTTATCGGCCAAGGATATTGCTTTTTAACTAGCAGTAAAAAAGGCACACATTACACCTAAAATAAAACAGTCTACAGATTATTTCTGGAGAAATCAAGATATAAAAAGATTATTTTCAAAGTTTCTTTGTGCTCTGTATCAACCAGAATAAGTCAGAAATTACAAAGAGCTACTTAATACAATGAATAAACAATGAAAGCAAATACAATCCAAATCAAGAGCTTAACTTCATAAAATTGCTCCTACTGAAACTACAAAAGGTTAAAAGAATATTTGCAAGCATCTCAGAAGACTCCTTCAAGAATATAGTGCTCAAAGATTTCCGAATAGCCAGACTTAAGACACTGACATGCTCCTTGATAACGCTTTAAATGTTAGTCACACAAAAGCATCTACTCATTTGACTGTAAATGAGTTTTTCCCAACCTTTGACACTCATCATGTGCATATACACAGTACAATAGCCTTAGTTATGCTATTACTCAAATCTTAATAAGCACTACATTTAAACCTCCAGTGACAGTAAAAACCGTAGCCTGAAGATCCCATCCTTGAATTCTACTCCTATAGTCTATATAATCCTGTTTCCACTCCTTGAGCTTCACCGAAACCACTAACATCTCTTGCAGCCTAACCCTATGATGAAGCTCAGAATCAATGTGTAATTCTTATCTTCATGGACCTGTCCGTCACCCAAGACTACCAGCAATGCTTATTTTCCAGAAATATTCTCCCTGGTTTCCTTGGCATTGTTGCTCTCATGATTCAGCCCTTGCACTGAAAGAACAATCAGAATGGTATCCTCCTGAAGGAGCCTCCTCATTCACCTGTACTATTTTATGAATCACTTAATAGGTTTCTGTCTTGCATCCCTTTCCCTTCTCCTTCACTTTGTCCAGGGCCAGGATTCAAATTCAACTATTAACTCCCTGCCATTAATCAGAAACATATTTTCTACTTTGTATCTCCTATGTTTGTCCAAGCTAACACATCAGCTTGCGTCAATCTTTCTCTGTACAAATGCCTCACTATCAGCTCAGACTCAGCATAGACAAAACACAGGTCTTACTCTTTCTATCATTGCTTCGGTCTCCTTTCCACCACTGCAAGTCATTAACTTTCAGGACTCAAAACTAAGCATCAGCCCTCAAACCACAGGTCCTAGAAATAACCTGTTTTTGAGATCCTGACAATGCCCACCACATCACTAAGACATGCCTTTAGTAGCTTAAATTTTATCCTGTGACCACAGCAGTTCACATTTGAACTAGTGAAGCATCCTTCCTTATCTTTCAAAATCCAGAGCTGACCCTGCTCTATTCATTCTGAACATTCCTCTCTAGGTAGCTTTTTTTTTTTAGCCTGAGGTCAGATCACACAAGTCTTCCCTCTCCACCTCTTGAGCAGCATCCACTTCACACTCTACTTCAAGACCCTTCCCGGTCAATGTCCTCATCCTAAAATTACTAACCAGGATGTAGATGAGGTTAAATTTTCGATAAGCTGTTGTATTTTCATCTCTGAACTTCTATTCTGCTGCCCTCGTGGTTGGGAGAGCTCCACAACGCAGTACCTCCTTTCAAAAACCTCCTACAAGTTTTTCCATAGTTCTCATTAGAAAACAAACAAACAAACAGAATGACCAGATGGCTGGCACACCTAGACCACTACACTAAAATTCACTGCACTGATGCAGACATTCTCCTGTGTCATCACAGATCTAAACCCTTAAATCGTTTAGTATTCTGGGTCAGGAAACACCTCTTAACCACAGAACTTTGGGATGACTAATTCAGACACAATTTAAATAGTCTGATACTTAGAAAAGTGTTACTAAAACAATGTTCTACTTTACAGTGCCTGTGGAAAACACCATACCAGTGATAAACCCACTCGGTTAGTTTTGTCTTTTTCAAGGCTTCTCAACCTATTTGAAAAATAATCCAAATGCTATCCTGTATATTGCTATTACAGAGGTTTTCACTGGTAATCAAGTACTCAAACTTATGTCTAGTATTTATCATTTTTATCTACCCTTTCTAAATTTTGTTCACTTGTTTGCTGGTATAGGAATCTTTGCAAGGGTTTTTTTGCAATGGCTTCTTGCATTATTTTCTTGTATTTTAAAGATCAGGTTGTCCCAGGCTACAGAGAAGACACCATTCCATATTTTACATCATTTAAAAAAAGACACAAAATTAAGTCCTTATGATTAGAAATTCTCTCTGTCATAAGGTTGTATTAGGCCTAGCACCGCAATTTTCAAGCTAATTGAGGCCTACAGGTATTTTCACAGTATCAGTAATTATTTAAAACAAAGTGTTTTGCACTCAAAATGTGCTTCTCTAATTAAATAACATTTTCATTGATTTTGTCATCTTAAAAAGATGAGTTTCCCTCAACCATTCACAAGCAAAACCAAAAACACTCCACAAAACCCCAAAATACTATCCTATTATCCCAGTCATAAATTAGCCACTTCATTTTAAATAATAGTTCAAATAGTTAATAATTCGTTTTTAGTTATTTGTTTCATGTTTCTGTGTACTTTCTCATTGCATCTAGTTTTGCCACTGTGCAATTTAGGTTCAGTCATACTGTACATACAAGCAATTTTGATCAAAACGTTCCTTGTGATGCAAGTAGCAGAAGCAGGCCATATGCTGCAAACAAGAAACGACCGCCCCCCAAAATTGCTGCAGTAATTTCCACCTATTCCATTCCAACACAGCACAAACATGTCTACCATAATTTAGGCTTAGGCATACAGTTTTCACAGGAAAAACACTGTGTTTTTACATTCAGCTTACACTGACTGCAGAAACGCTTTATCTCAAAGTTTGAGCACCCATAAGAACTGCAGGCTGCCCATTAAAATACAATGCAGCATTTGGGTATTCTTCAGTTACAGCTTTTTAATTTCAAGCACTTCTTCCCTGTGCAAGTCAGCTTTTAGAGAACAGACTAGAAAGAAAACTGCCGTAACTGACTATTTTAAAAAAAAAAATTTCAGCTACTGGAGTGTCATCAATTTTTAATTCTAATACACACAGACAACTCAGCAGCAGAGCTGTATTCCAAAAACAGGTCATGTAATAAAAAAAATAATCAGACTCCTTAATTTAATCTAACTATAACATTAACCAAAGTTAACAGGCTTCATTATACCAATGCTAAAAATATTTAACAGTAAGAAAACAAGACTCTTTTTCAGAGAATTATTTGACCTACAGGTTTTGAGCAATAAATTTAGCATTAAAAGCCTAAACTCTTTTTTTCACTCTTGTTAAAATGCTATTTTTTTCTAACGTTCAAATTATTTGATCATTTATTTTAAAAAAAAAAATCTACAGTTGTTACTGGCAACATTTTAACAGGTCTCCGGGAAGGATAAAAGTAATGTCACAAACATGAGAACGCTTCTGACAAACCTGTAATAATCAATAAACAAAAGGAAGTGAAGCCCAAATATTCATATGAGTAAACTGACAGAAGCGTAGAAAAACCTTAATAGCTAACTAGAGCGCAGACTAATACTTATAGCAAACTTAAAAAGCATTTGTTCCCTTCTTTCAACTCTAACCTCTAAAACAGTACGCTCCAGGAACCATAACAAACAAGACCAGCTTCCCTAAAGAGCATTTAATTGGGAAAACGTGTATGAGGCGTGAGATGCCTTTATCGAGAGAGAAATCAAGCAAAAGCTTCGATTTAGTTTTCGACAAACAAGAGTGAGGAATTGGAAACACTGCTGCAGCCAAACAAAACAAGAAAATACCATAATGCTACCTTCTCCATGAGAACAAAAGCATCAACCACCAACTCCACCCCACCCCCAAGCAGGCTGTTGCTCTCTAACCACAGAGCCAATGCTGCAGACAATGTAATCCCACAGGGAAGACAGAAGGTCACAGACACACTGTGAAATCATAAAATAAGGTCCACGTTTTAGAAGGACACAGCAGTACTTCCACTAGTCACGATTTCATTCGGAACAAACTGGTGGAGCATAGAAACGGCCTGTTCTTCTCTCGACTGTCCCTTCCCTCAGTATGTAGAGGGAGGTCACACGTGCTCAGTGTAGTCCAAAATTAAGGACGCGGCACTTAGAATAAGCTGCAGAATTCAAGATGTGGTGAGGACGGCAATATGCAATGTAACACTTGCAGGTGAGATTACGTCCTGTGTACCAGCAGTGGAGCTGTTATTATTCATCAGCTGTAGGTGGCTAAGAGGGTGTCACTTCTTACAGTGACACACGCTGCAGCTGGCTACCCGTGATTAAGTATTACCCAGCGTGGCTGAAAGGGATGGCAACTACCATTCATTACGATCCAGCGTAGCTTAGTGGGGTGGGGAGGCTGCTACCCTTCACTGCAATGCAATATTAGGAAGAAGGCAGCTAAAACTCAACAAAGCCCTAAGAACGGTGCAGAGGGAGGAGAGAAAGGGAACCCCTGTCCCCCAGCCTGAGGGAGCGGGTGTCCCGCTAGCAGGGGCGGAAAGCCCGCCCGCAGTCGGCGCCCGCCGCCGAGAGCACTCCGCCACAGTGTCAGAGCCGCTCGGCTCGGCGGCCCGGCCCGGGGGCCTCCCGCCGGCCCCCGCCCTGCGAGGGGGGCGGCGGCGGGGCTGGAGCCCCGCGCTCAACTTCTCCCACCCGCGGGAGCGAGAGCCTTTGTCCGAGCGCTCCCGGCCCGCGGCCGAGGCAGCCCCGGGGTCCCCCTCCTGCGGCAGGAGGAGCCGGGGCGGCGGAGCGGGGGGAACGGCCTGTGCCAGCCCCGGGTCGCCCCCCCGCCGGGCTCCGCGGCTCGCTGGGCAGCCCCCAGGGAGGGACCCCCTCCGGAGCCGCCGGGACGGGCGCCCACCCCGCACGGAGTCCCGGCCGGTGCGCCCGTGCCGGGGAGAGGGAGAGCAAAGGAAGCGCCCGGCCCTGCCGGGGCCCCCGCGCCGGGGGGGGCGGCCAGAGAGCCCGGCGGCCGGCGGCCCGTCAGCCGGGGCGCGGGGGGCCTCCTCCCGTGCGCCCACCCGGGGGGGACCCCAGCCCCCCGGGGCTCTGCCTCTCGGGGCCTGCCCCCGCGCCGCCCGGGGGGCGGCCCTCGCTCCCCCGGGGCGGCGGCAGAGGCGGCGGCGGGCGGGAGCCGAGCGGCCGGCGGCCCGGCACCCCCGGGGAGGGACGGCTCCCGGCGCGGCGCTGCCAACCTCCCGCACTTACCCTGTCACAACAGGCGCCATCTTCCACAAACTCTCGCCAAAACTCCTACTCTCGCGAGAGCGCCCCCCTCCCTGGGCCCGGAGCGCGCCTGCGCGGGCCCGTGAGACCGGCGCGGGGCGGGGAGGGGGGAGGCGCGCACCGCCCACTCGGCGCCTGGGCTCTCCCCTCAGACACAACAGCCGAGGCGTGGGAACCGCTCCGCTCTCGCGAGAGCGGGGCGCCTCCGGCCGGCCGGCGGGCAGAGCCCAGCGGCGCCGAGCCGAGCCGAGCCGAGCGCGGGGCGGCTCTCGCGAGAACCCCGGGATTCCCTCTGCCCGCTCGCGCGGCTCCCTCCCGCGCCTTCCCCCGCCGGCGGGGAGGGGGGAGAAACCATTCGGGGCGAGGAGGGAGGGGGGAGGCGGCTGCTAGCGCGCGGGGACGGGGCGCCGGCGCGGGGAACTGGCGGCAGCCGCCTCCTCCCCCCCCCCCCCAAACCCCCCTCCCCGCGAGAAGCGCGCGTGGGGCCGCCCGCCTCGTGCTTCCGGCGGGCCCGGCACGTGCGCGCCTGGGAGGGCGGCGGGGGGGGCCCCGCTGCGGGCCCGGGGTGGGCAGGGCCACGGGGCCTCCAGTCGGCGGCGGGGGAGCGGGGCAGGCGCGGGGAGGACGGAGAGGGTTTTTTTTTTTCCCCGGCATAAGGTGAATGTTCTCTCAGGAGTTCAAACCGGAGCTTCTGTGGAAGGTTTGTCAATAAGCGACGTGCCTGCTCTGTCTGAATCACTTAAATCGTACAAAACCAGACCCAAGCCAAGAACTTGAGCAGCTTGGGTTCCCTGCTAGAGCCGTAAAGAAAGTCAAAACCCACCGACTGGAGGGAACCTGTATCTTTGCTTTTGGTAGCTCTGTCAGGCAGTTACAGACCAAACGCTTCTTCATTCCTATTTATTTCCTATTTATTGAGTTTAAAAATTAATTCCTGTGGAGCTCAGAAACCGGTGGAAAATGGAAAAGAAATTGTTTTCCAAATAGAGAATAAAAACTAACAGTAGGAGGGTGGGATCTAGAGGCGCGGCTATCGGAAAGATCTGCTAGATCTCTTACGTAAAAATGTTACATCATTTTTTTGAAAATCAGTTTTAAATGAAAAACCTGTTTTCATAATTTTGTTGTCACCTGCAACCAAAATGTGTAAGATACGTATGTTTAGCAAATGAAAATTGTTGAGCCTGCTAAGACTCCAGCCAATAAAGCGAACCTTGTGGTGACCTCTCACGTAGACTGCTGCGTAGAGGCAGGGGAACAGAACGTATCTGCAAAACTAAATTACCTGGATGTGCTCCAATGTTTTGACATAACGCAAAAAGAAGACCCCAGTTTTGGATTCATTTTTCAGCACATTACCATTTCAGGGTGAGGATCTGATCGTCCATTAGAAAACTGTGTTTGAAAATTAATCCTTTGACATCAAGGATTCTGTCCTGTCCGTTCAACTTCCTCTGTGTCTTTAGTGTAACGTGTCAATCTGACTTCAAGCACAAATGCAACATTGATTTTAAGGTCCACTGAGATTCTAAAACCCACATAACTTCTATTGCTTCACTGCTGTACCTCTGCTGTCTCTCAAATTAGGGAAAAAGATAACATTTCAGTAATCCCGTGAATACGATTTTGGGTTTCTCTCCCACATACGATCTCTGCCACTAATACTAATTCAATGAATAATGTCTCAGATGAGTCAAATCATATTTTAAGAGATTGCTTGGCAACAAAGTTTGCTCTAATTCTACTCGCTGTACAAACAGCTATTGTTTGCTATCATTAGGGGACTTTCCCCAACGTGATTTCCCCCTCCTCATTAGGTACGAAAGGACTTTGATTGGCTCCCTCATAGGCGCAGTTCTCGGCAAAAGCACAATGCATACTGGAAATCCTCTGTATTGTTTGCAAAGAGCAACTCATAATCCCTTTGGAAATCTCTTCCTAAAAACATCTTCTCTTTTTTTTTTTTTTTTTTCTTCTCTCCCAAGGCTAAAGAATGATCTCAGCTCGTGCTAGCTCTGTTGCATTAAGAATGGTTTCTGGATATGTGCCATGGCCTGTCTCTAGATGGTCATTTTCTGGGGCCCCTCTTTTAGTGTGTTTTGAATCAAACTGGAAAATCTAAAAATATAGCACTCAATAATCTGCAGTGTCTAGACTCTTCTAATATTTTACAAAGAAGGCATTTTGATTAATAACCAGATTAATTGGATCCCGGAGCAGGTATATTATTTCGAAGAATTAATAATTACAGAAACTATTGTAGTTCTTTCCGTCACTGACAGAGGTACATTGTAAAACAAATAACCATTGAATTTTTTTTTTCTTTTTGATTATAAACAATCTGTAGTTCAAAAGGCCAGGAATACTATTCAAATCAAAAACAATAGCCTGAAATTATGTGAGTAGCTGGTGGAAGGAAAGATAATAAAACCACAGAGTTTTTTTTAATATTGTTCATGCATGGAATTTTTTTCTTGCTGCTAAAAGTTTGTATTTCACATAGTAGAGTGTGAGCAATCCCTGTTGACATTGTTGGAAACTGAAAGCATCTAGTACCTTGGGGAACTAGGCCCTGCTTTCTGGTCTGTAATGAATGTAAACGCTTCCATGGCTGAGGCAGAAAAACAAATCTAAATACAAGGTTTGTGCCATTTAAAATTTTGTGTTTGCTATGCAAATCGGTAGTTTGACTTTTTGATTTAAGCCCTGCTGAGGTTGGTGGAAGGGTTCTGAATCAGGTCTGTCGCTTCAGAGGTGATTTGGAGAAACACGGCTTGGCAGTGCCGTTGAAGGACGTGATTTCAACAAGTGTTGGGCTTCACTCTTCCAAGCAGATGCCCTGCTGGATGACTCCAGCTGGGTGCTCAGAATCATTAGCCACCTTCAAAAGTGGAAGGCTGTTAAAGAAGGAAATCCAGTTTACTCTCACTTGTAAACTGGGGGGCAGGACCATCTCCTACTTCTTTGGATTCACCAACACATGCAGGTGTGGACAGGTCCACATGTCTATGCTAAGTGGATGCCAGCAGCTTCATTTGGGAATTCATACGGTTCTGCCATCCTCTCAGGATCTTGGGGTGGAAAGAGGAGAAAAGACAGGGAGCCTCACAAGAGCCCACAGAGTCGTTAGGAATCGGGCCCTCTATGTGGACGGGGAGGAGGTCTTTTGGCCTGGAGTTTTGTCTCACCGATGGTACTGAAGGACCTGCTGGCCAGCGGAGCATGGGCAGTCCGGCTCTGGAGCAGAAGGGCAGGCAGGAGCAGGGAGTGCTGGATGCAAGATGTGATAACTGGGCTGAAGATTTCAACAGCTTGTTCAACCAGTCTGGACCAAACTTTCTCCAGCTCAGCCTTGGCTCTGGGTTTCCCCTAAGCTCATTCCTTTGGGCAGAGCACTAGCTAACATGCTGTCTGGCTTCTCGTTTGGCAACTGCTTCCCGCCTCACTGGCTTGGAGAAAGACGATAAGACAACAGACCTGCACCCATGTGTGTAGAAGCACCCCATGTCTGCTATGTGCTTAGCGCAAGCATTTAAGAGACACGCAAGGGGAAAAGAGTCCCCTTCCCAGCTGAGTGTCTTTTTATAAAAATAACTTGGTGTGTCTTGTAAAATCCTAGCTATTTATAAAATCCAGTGACCTTAAATAGCATGGTAGGTAGTAGAACCGCACAATTATCTGAATCTTCATTATAAGCATCAGGTTTATCTCAAGATGTTGCAGTTTGTATCTGATGGTGTAAATCACACATTCTAGTAGTAGGTACTGTGATACAACCCTGCTGGAATTTTATAAGCACAGGATGTACAATGTGGTTTAACCACATGTCTAGGAAAGAAAATAAACAGGCAGTTGCCCACAGAACGTATCTTACATCTGAGTTTTGGTGTATATGCCAACAAAAGTTATCGCTTCAGCTGCTGGCTGGACAACTCAATGTCAGAAGTGCCTCCGCTGTTTGAAATGGAAGCTATTGTTCAACATAGCTCGGAGGATTTGCAACGTTGTCTTGAGGATGATAGGGCTAAAGGATGGGCTAGTTAGCGATCTGCAGCAGGAGCGTTGTTAAATAGTTTTTGCTTGTGTATCATAACCTCAGAGAGGACGGTAGCACAAAGAAAAATCTGAACCTGCATCTTTATGCCAGTTAAGGCGTAAGTATGCCTTAGTGTGGTAGTTCCCAAAAGCTACAGTCGGGCTTGGGCCTCACTCTAGCGTGCCTTGCAAACAAGTACAGTCCCTTCACAGAGCGTTTTTGTAATGTAAAGGCAAGATACAAGAAGTGAGTATGGCAAACAATAGGAAGGAAGAGGGGGAGGGAAGATGAGGTTAACAGTAATAACATCATGTGGTTATGTAGGTTAACAGTGTGAACAGCTTGATGACTGACTTCTGTAACCTCTTATTTTTGAATACTTTTTCTAGAACACAGTTAAGACACATTGCATTGTATTAAATTTTGCTCCTTACCCTACCCCAGGAAAGCATCTTCAGTTATTTTCCATTAGGTGAAGTTTTCTTTCTGTTTGCCTGTGAACTATTCTGCATTTCTCTTCTCCTTCGTTTTACTGAGCTCTTCAGAGAAACAGCTGTCCATCTCTGGCCCTCTCTTACACAGCACTCCTCTCCAGTCATGCACATGGTGTCTGTCCACCAGTTACATGTGGCACCAGGTTACTGCCTTAGCCCTGCTCTCCACACACAGCCTTCTTCTGCAGCAGTGCCGTCTGCAGCGGTCGCTGGTGCCATCAGCCCCGCCATCCTCAGGGTTCCCCTGCAGGTACCACCAGACCTCAGTGAACCCGTGAATCAGCTGGAGAGAAAGATGTCCTGGAGGCTGGCAGAGCCTGCCCACCACCCACCAGGTTCCTCCGGCCCCTGCACGGCAGCATTCACAACCACAGACACCAGTGGAGCAGACGTTTACTGGGCCCCACCTTGGTGCTGCCGGGGGCATGGCTCCCACGCCACCCTGACCTCGTGCCATGGTTAGCGTGTGTACCCACCAAACCAGTTCTAAGATTAAACTGCAGTGTGCAGGATTACGCCGTCATTACTGACAAGGAATACAGCAGGATAAACTATGTCAAAATCTCCTCTGCACTTCCAAAACATGCTAGAGATGATATAGCTCCTTTTCCGTCTCTCTGCTCCCTGTAGGACTGACTTTGAGCAGAGTACGCCAAAGGAAATTAGTTGCATCCCGCTGAAATCAAGAGTACAGGAAAGACTGAACTAGTCATTTAGACTGTGAATTATCACAAGTAATTAACAAAGCAAAAGGACAATTTAAAGATCATGATGTGGCTCCACATGTTTTATTGATTTTATTCATATATAAATACAAATTGAATTTGCAATGCTACAGTTTTGAACCAATGTGAAAACAGATGTCTTTGTGCAGAAAAACTATTTAACCAGAGCTGCTGTCACAGTTCTGTTGTTTTTGTGATGTATATTAGTTTACCATCTACACTGCTAGAGACGTGCTCACGCCCAAGCCTATAATTTGGTGACTGAGTTACAGATGATTTTTTCAGGTAGTCCGCTCTCCCATTCATGCGGCTCTTTGAGAAAATGCATGCTGACATGCTTCACCTTTACCTGCAACCAGAATGTGTTTTTGCAAAAGCCTCCAAAGAGTGAAAACTAATTTGGTTCAACAAAACACGAGAGAAACCCACACTCTTGATTATACACGTTTTTCTGCTGGATATAGTGCTTAAGGGAATTTCAGACTAAGTATAACAAGGTACAAAAAAGAGCTCAGCAGCCTCCTCTAAAAGAAAACCACAAACTGCACATAACCCCTTGATAAAACTACCACTAAAAACCTATTTGACATTATAAACCAGCCCATTTTTCTATGTACTAGGAAAGTCTAGGTCCCACTCATAACCACATGCTGTGTCGAATGGGAGGAAATATAGACAGAAATCCTTAACCTGTAATTCTACATACAAATGCATGCACACAGGAATTTTCCTAGTTATGGGTAGAGAGAAGAGTTAGGAAATTAATTGCTTCACAAAAAGTATAAAGCTAGGTACAGCGTAAACACTATTGGAAGAATTGAGCATCGGTTAAGCCTCTTGCTGCGCCTGTATGAAGAAGTTAAACTAATTTTGTGTGTTTAGTGGCTTACAGAGGCTGTCGATGGCCTCAGGCTATGAAGTTAATACTTGGTTTTGGGCTGTTTATTTAAAACATTGAGGAAGTTATGCATGCCTGAAACAGAAGATTTGTAAAGTAGTCTAAAGGCATGGTCAAAGAACACGTAATCCTAAAAAATAATTATCTTGTAATACTACCATGTTGACATCTATTTGAACTATTTCTTTTGTCAAGAACAGTTGCACAAATTCTAGTTGTTGTGGACTTAGTCTAACTTTCATACCACTCTTGTTTTGAGCCTCTGGTGTTCTGTAGCCCCTTTTCCATAATCCTCATCCTGAAAAAAGAAAGGTTATTCCTGGCAGTAATTAATGAAAATAAATTCCATACAAATTGCCTGAGAATATTTCATTGCTCAGATCCAGCATGGCTGACACTTGTGAATAAAATAACCTTTTGAATTTTTTCTTTTTAGGGGATTACACGTGACCTTTTAATGCTAAAGTTCATTAGTGCTTGGATATCATATTGATGAGCTTTGTATAAATGAATGGATGAACAGATAAGTCATAACTAAGGTAATGAGCTTATAGCTGTTATGGAGGTAACTGATGACATGTCATGGATGCTAATTAATTGAAGAATTTCTGTATAATTTTATTTATTGTCAGTCTCGGTTTAGAATTAACTCACTCTCCTTTAACCTTAACAAGCAGTGTTTCGTTTTTAATGTTCCAGACAGCTATACCTTTTTTCTAGAAATCCAGATATCCAGCCATTTTTATTACTCATGGCTTCATTATCAGTTTGTTTTTCTGCTCATTACTGGCACTGACCTTGCCAAGAACTAAGCACATGCATAATTTTACTCCTGCAATTAGACTCATTAAAGCTAATGGGATTAGTCAAGAAAGTAAAGCTACTTCTGTTTAAGTGTTTGTCACTTGAGGTAGTGCGACTAGAAACAAGATCAGGAGAGTCTGGAAGGAATTCAGAGTGAACAATAATTTTCATTAAAAGTCATATAAAGAGAAATCCAAACATTTTTCCCTTGACCCAACCCCGATGGGTGATGAGCACAAGGTGGTTTCACACTGCAGGCAAACAGGGATTTTCTAACATTGTTTTTTCTTCAAAAGATGGGGGCTTGTCAGAACCGAAGCTGGTCTCAGCAAAGTTTACCAGGTCATTTCTCAATTCTAGGATGAAATTTCTAAATTAAAGATAATGAGAAATACACATCCCAGCTGATGGCCCAGCGGCAGAGGCTGACTGTAACCTGATAGCAGTGTGGTGATGCTGCAACCTGGGAAACGTCAGGTGCCCCCAGGAATATTTTATTAATGGGGAGAGTTTGAGAGAGGCAAACCCAGGACAGGTTTCCTCTGCGCAGAAAGAGGGAGATTGCTCTGAATTAAACAACGCAAAGGTGCCCACTCTCTCAGAGGAATGGTCTGACTGTTCGAACGTGGTCTTACAGGTTGAGGGTCTTGTATGCAAAACCTTCAAGAGGTGTTTATGCCAGTATAGAGGGGGGAAAAGGTCTGAAGAGGTTCTGTGGAAAAAGAAATGCATTCCCTTGCCATTAGTCCTGCCCTACCTTTGTTCCTCATTTGAGTGCTGCAAGTCTGCCTTTCTTTGACCTGCCGGCTGAAAGCCCCGCAGAAGCGTTATAGCAGCCAGAAATACAATGTTCAGAGTGCAGCTGGTTTTCAGCCCCTTTCTTCGATAGCCGTCTCCGCTGGGGCTGGGAGAGGAGGGGCAGGGAGCAGTTATTCCGTCCATCCCAAGGAAGTTCCCTTCTGGACCGTTGGGACAATTTTATGGCGACTGGTAATGCAGGCCAAATATACAGAGGATGATTATTAACTGCAACACGCTGTTATCTATCATTTTTGACCTCTGATGAGATCTCCCATATAAAATGAATTATAAAAAATCTGGCCTCTCACTTACAAAAACAAATACCAACTGCTCCGCTATCATTCTGAAGCAATAAATCTCCCGTGGCCTTGGAAAAAAACATCACTTGTGGACTTTCACCCATTTTATACCTTCCTTTCAAAACAAACACTTATTTTGGTCCCTGATAAAAACAAATACAAATGACAATGCAAATTTATTAAAGCTACAACAGAGACTATTTGTAGTCTAAAAGTTAAAATTCTTAGTTAACACTGACTCCTGTACCCTGGCTTTTTCTGGGTAGAGGTTAAATAACAGCAAATCCACCACTACTGAGTCTAGTATTGGGGGTGGTGGATATTTTCAACTATTACTCACTTTTTTCTAGGAAAGCAACTGATCTATGCCCCAATGCACACAGTTTTATTAACGTTGGAAAGAGCCATGTGGTGTTCATATAATGTTTAATCTCAATGAAATCTCAGCACCCAAGGTTTTCTGATTAATGGCAGAGGAGGAAGACTGGAGTGACAGTTAGGGTTTCACCAGTTTGTACTGTATATACAGCTGTTGCTGCGCAGGGGAGGGAAAGGCAGGGTCTGCCTGTCTGTTCCAAACAAAAAGAAGTGGCACATGCTATTACTTCCAGATCATTGCAGTCCCTGCACCACCATCTGCTGGGGGTCAGAGCAGTTGTCCGGGTCGGCGTCAGTCATGCACGAACTCAATGCCTTCCACCGAGCTGCGCCCAGCAGTACATATTTACAAGAACAATAAAGCGAACCTGCTCCCTGGACACAGGCACCACAATGCTCCGTCACATTGGGAACAAAGGCGCACAACGAAAGTTGATATGCATTACAAAGGAGGTTCTCGGGGATCACAGCTTTGTGATTTCAGGCTGTAACACAAATTGAGGGGAAGAAAAACTGTCACCAATAAGCCCAAACCTAGCGATCATTGTATTTGTAATTGACGTAGCATCGCTAAAAGGGTGCCTGGGTCTCTATGTTTCCCCTTTTCCTATTTACAAAGTCCTCTGCAGAAGGTAGTTAAGTGGGAGAAGCTTTGACGATAAATGGTAAACACTTCGCTATATTATTCTGTAACAGCAGCAAGATGATCTCTGCCACTTACCCCAGCTTGTCTGGACGTCTCTTTTTACGGGGCTTATGCCATGTGCTGGAGCGAGGTGCAGAGAGCCCTGGCTGACGTAAACTGAACAATTCCTGGAAACAGGACGAGTACAACTGTGTCACTGTGATGTTGAAACCGAATGAGCAGTTTTAGCATCTCTTCGGCCTGAACAACAGCTAGTGAATAATGCATTTCTTCTGCTAAAAATGGCTTTTTTAGCAACACCAGTGTGACACATCTGGTGTTACTGCAGGGTATTGCAAACCTTTCACTTAGTGCTGTTCTGCACCCTTGGCTGAACATAGGCACAGAGATGTGACCCCTTTGGTGCCTAGAACTGGAGCTGGGTCTCCTTGCTGTACGTTAAGGCATAGAGGTAAAGCACAACTTTTTGATCTGGGCTAGCTTGCTGCAGGACTACGTCCAATGTTTTTGCACTGCATCAAAATGGAAGCAGGGGAGCAATGCAGCCAAGTGCAAAGACATCTGCATTGCTTGGGACAAACTCGGCAGTATTCAACTGAGTTTATGAGTTTGTTCTCAGCATCAGCACCGTTAATACAGGCAGCAGTGCCAGCATGGGGTGAGAGAAATAGGCAGCAGCCCTGGAAAGCTATGAAAAGGGCAGGTGGAGCTGGACCCAGAACATTTTTTAGGTGAGGCTCATTGCCAAATAACTAGAAACCATGCTGTACTAGCAAAAAACCACGAAGGACTGCTGAACTCCCTGCCTGACATAGCTGCAGTGTCCGTCACAGCACTGTCATCTGATAATTAGTCATTTTGGCACAAGTAAACCCAGTCTTGTTAAGGTCCTATCCTCAGTGGCTTTTTACTAAGCTCTATTCTGGGCATTTTTGCATAAAGCCTCTCCAGTCCATGTAACGTTTGACAGCCTTCTCAGATGCTTTGCCTGAAACATAATATGGAAGAGACCTCCAGGTAGCTGCAACCACATGCCTTCCAGACTCCACCTCCCTGGCCTTACTTGCAGCAGGACAGGCCAGCTGCCAGAGTGGCAGAGCTGGTTCTGGAGCCTGCAGGGACATGCGGAGCAGCGTTTGCCATGCTCCCTTGGAAAATGTCACCAGGCTTAGTTACATATTTGTACTTGGAGGCCACTTTCCCTGAGCCATTCGACACGGAGCTGAACTGCACAGGTTCATACTGCAATTAGGCAGCCTTTCAGTGTTGGATGAGAACGAAAAGAAGGATTTTGTTTTTAACAGTCTAGTGCTGTGGAACTGAGTTTGAAGCAAAAAGTTGCAGAAGCATAGTCAATGTATAGTTTAGATACATATTAAAATGTATGCAAAGTGTAAATATCTTGATGTCTCTAATTTTGGAGAGGGGAAGGCAGGGGATGGGAAGCTGACAGAGTGGCTCTCTCAGGACACTAGTAATAAAATGAAAGGATAAGGAGCATTTATCCGGTAAGTAATTGATACCAATCTGCCCCAAATGTATTGGGACTGAAAGTCATTCCCATCTGTAGTCCAAGAGAAGTGATGTGTTGTCCTGTGTGGCTAGTCTACAACAGACAGGTGCTACATCGTGGAAATCATCCCTTTTGGCACTTGCTTGCACCTGTGTTGGCACCTTTATTCTAGCAGTCGGTGACTAGATTAGCATGGGGAATACATTGGATTTCTCAATCATCCTTCTGGACACAGTTCAGACATATTCTTCAGATAACACTGGGGAAATGTAGGGCTAGTTTCTTGTTTTCTGCAGATAACTAAGGGACTTCATTATTCAGGAGATATTTTACAAGTCCTATGTTTACTAACAAATGCAAAGCACAAGAATAGATACGTTCTGCCTAATAACTTTCCTGATAAAAATAAAGCTTTTACTAAACGAGCAGTTGAATAACCGTGTTGGTACTCTCATTCTATGGCACTTTCCTGCTAAACCATGATCTTTTATGGAATACTTCCTCCTCCTCAACCATATTGTGGCATACCTAAAAGAATGGTGACTTGGATGAACTGTATTCTTAACTTCTATTTTGTAAATCTGTCATTGTGTGAACAAAAGAGTTCACTTTATTTTTTTTTGCCTAGATGAAGTGAATTTATATAGTGCCGGGACCAATGGGTATCCAGTTAGGCATACAGCTTAGGAGTCTAATGCTGAAACCATACAGCATCCAGGGGCTGCACAGGTAACTTTTCGTTTAGGTACTTAAGTGCGACATGAGCTGTTGGGAAGATCTAAGCCAGAATAACAGCTTTATTTTTTATATTGCCTCTTTACTTCATCAATATCACCCTTTATCTCTGAGGCTGTAGATATGCTTTTATAAAGACCAGTTCTGTGAGTTACCAGATCTCTGGGCAATACAAATTCAGTCCGGACCAGGCACAATGAAACGTATATTGAATCAGCCAGAGCACATAATACATAGACATAATGACTGTTTATGCCAGCTTTATTCTTTGTGCTGCCTCAGTGACAACTATGGGAGAAAAGGTGATATTTGATCAAAACCGAACTGTGCAGAGGCAAGGTTTTGCCTTTTTGAACAAATTTAATCTATTACCTTAAGCTGTACCAGTTGAGTACATTGCATCAAGAGGCGGTGATGTTTTTGATCCGGGATTAACTGCTGTAACTTTGGATTTACTGCCTCGTGGAGCCTTGGCCTGATTTTTACCCCCAAACCACTTACATGCTGTTTCTTAATGTATCTGCCTTGAACTCATTTACAAATCTACTAACCTATCTTCTTCCAAATCTTTTCTCTGAATTGCTTCTGCAGTAACATCTGCCAGAAGTTTCTAATGCTTAATGGCCAGATAAATGACCATTAGAAAATAATGGATTCATAAAATATAATTATGTAGCTTTATGAAAGCAATATTTTAGTGATTTGCAGCTGGCCTACGGCACACATACGGTTACTGTGGACTTCTGTTACTTTTGTACTCCATCCCTTCTCACTGCTTGCTCTACCCACTTACAGCATTGTAGTTTAGTTCCCTGAATTTGCCTGATTGAATAAGTATTTGCAGTGGTATTTCCTAAGCATATAACACAGGAGGTTCCCCAGGCATACTGGAGATGCTTAAAACTTCAGGAGGGGGAGAAATATATTCAAAGCTTTTAATATTTAAATATATTTCTTCCCAGTGTTTATGGTGTTACTTTTAATAGTTATGGAAATCTTTTGAAAGGATTATTGAAAGGGTTGTCTTGCTTTAATCAACTTGGTAAACTTTTGTTTTGTCCTTTATGTTGACTACAAAAGCGGCTGACATTACTCTGCTTTACTTGCACCTTTCAAGCCATTGCAGTGTGTTAATGGCTGAGTAGCACCTCACTGAGTGACAGAACTCTGCTTGCTCAGTTTAAAAACTGCTGCAAAAGTAGCACAAGAGAAAAATGGTGTCTTTAAGGTCCTACAGAAACTCTGGCTATGCTGGTGTAGACCGGAAAGAGATGTGGGAGAGAGAGAAATCACATAAGAAGTGAAGGAGAAAGGGGTAGAAAGGCAAAGGGAGAGACTGTTGCTTCGATAAATAGAGAGAGGCATGGCTGAGCAGACAGCATCAAATTGCTCCCCATCTCTGTTCTGGCACTTGCGGGTCTATTGAAAACCGGCCAGAAGGACATGCTGAATTTGTTGCTCCCGTGTGCCAGCCTTTTCTGCAGCAGCGAGAGAAACCAATCAGTGCTGCTTCAAAAGCAGCTGGAGACTAAGAAAACCCTGGTCCCCTGCTGCCTGGCAAGCAGCAGTACAGGGTCTTCTCGGTTTCCAGCCACTACAGAGGCTCCATTGACAAAATGTGTGCGGCATTTGAAGGAGCACAATGTGACAATGAAAGAACCTGAGGGAGACAAAACAAGGAAGGGGGAGAAAAGAGGGAGGGGGGAGAACTAAATGGGAATGTGGGAGCAAGCCAAAGGCAGGAGGAAAAAAAATCAAAAGAAAAATATGCTAATTACTGCAAAAGGGGTGATAAAAATAAACCATCATTGTCATATTCGACACCTCTGCACTGCTTCATCAAAGAATATAGTTGTGATAGCAAGACTTAAGGAAACAAAGTAAGACTTCACTGACGTTTTGCTCTCGCCGCCTCTCTGAGATACACATGCTTGCTTTAGTCCCCCACTTTCAGAAATGCCATTACGAAGTACAGGGCAACTGCAAGATGCCAGGTCCCACACCAGGGACCATGTGGTGCTGTAAACAGGACAGTTGACATCCTCATCCTCCATTTCAGAGAGAAGCAGAAAGAGGTGGAGAACCCTGGAAGCCAGGAGGATGGTATGTCTTACCGTTGCTCAGAACAACCGGGAGAGAAAACAAATGCTGCCCGAAACAAAGCCGTGGAGCTGGCTCATTTTCTCCTTTCCCTTGTATTTGAATGCATCAGCTAAGAGAGTTGAAACCCAGGTATCACTGATAGCTCAGGCCGAAGCGGCATGGCTAGGTTTTATTTCTTTTACCACTGTCTCCCTGGCTGTGTGGCGGGGCATCTAAGAGGGGCATCAGAGAGCTCATGGGATGTGCCTGTGATAGCATTTTTGTGACCTCCCAGCTGTCCCCGTTTGCGGTGCTTGTTCAGGGTGAAGGGTGATCTGGGGGGGCAAGAGCTGAATTTTGTTACAAAGCAACTAAATTGGAAGGAGCTCCCCAAATGTCCTCACACAGCTCATGGCTTTTCAGTCCACAGGTCCAGCTTGAGCTACTTCAAAGTAAAATCAGCTGAAATGTATATAGGGTGAATGCAGGGTCTTCACCACCAGCAGTTTCACTCCATATAGCTGCTCTTATTGGGAATAGCTTGGCAATGTAGACATGCGAAAGAGAACATTGCTTGGGAGAGAGCACTAATGTCTACAGATTTTGTGGGAATTCTTGGTACTTTGTGAAAGGTCAGAGAAGTGCACCATAAAAATTGAGACAGAAGAATAGAAATGCTGTTGTTAGTTTCAAGAGGCATATCAGCGAGAAACCGAGAATAGGGTAAATTCTGTATTGTAAATTGGAAGTGGGTAAGCTCATTTTACCTGCATTTGCCTTTGAGCACCCTGCTGTCATCATCTTAAATGAGTTTGCTTTTTAACCAAAGGAAGGCTCCTGTCCTGATGACAGGAGTTTTGAAGTTAATAAAGCCTTCTTAAAAAATTCTCAGTTATCATTCAGGTTTAAAATAAAATGCTTCCATTTGTTTTTTTAAGTTGGCAGTTACTTTCAGTTAGTTTCTTGAGAAATTACTCTGAGAAAGTAGGTTATTGCTTAGGTCAAAAAAATAGTCTGTTTCTCCAAAGCAAACTTAATTTGAGCATGACAGATGGCATCTACACAATCCCAAATTTTTAGATCAGTGATCAATTTGTCTTTCTCTGTAGGAATGTTAGGCAGTGTAGAATGGAACTGATTTTCTTGTGATATTTTTACTAGTGAGTTACTGCATGTTATAATTTTGAAAGGACATACAGATGCTTTAGTGGTTATAAAATTAGACCACCATCACGTCTCTCTCATGAGAAATCCCCTGTTATATAGCAGTTTAAAAGGATGGGATAGTGTTTATTATTTCATCTGTTCAGTTCACGTATAGTAGACCAAAATTAATACCGTATTTTCAAATTTACCATTTCAGGATTTTTTCCATCTGAACTGTAAGTTAATTTAAAGTAAAGGTGTCTTGCTTCATCTGTAAAATTTTAGCTGTACCTTTTACATCATAGGAGGAAGTGATAGCAAGGGCTGTAAAGAAACAACTAGCACGATCAGCAAACATAGATACCTCTCAAAATATTGTGCGAAAACCTATTTGATACTTTTAGGGATTTTTTTCTTTTTTGGGGTATGTCTCATAGGCTGGCTGTGTCAACATTAATGACTAATTCGTCATAACAGAAATAGATCACCATATTGAAGTAGTTAGTGCTGAGAATCAGAATGTTATGAGCACATCAAGGATTTGAACTTCAGGCTACCTTTAATGTGATCCCTCGGATTGGCTCTTCTCACCATGCCCGTGGTTTAAAGCTGCCCAAAGGCCCACTGGCTGGTTTGTACTCTTACACCCCTGTTGGAGGTTGGAGTGCCTTTCATGTGCGCTGGGCAGAGCTGCTGGGTTAGTTCCCTGCGAAGGGAATTCAGTGCTTCTCTGCACCAAAACTGCTCTGTGAACCAAACCAATGTGCAGTAAATGTGGATGGTCAAGGGATGGGATTTGTTTCAAAACTGTGCTACTGCTCTGAACCAAAATGCTAATGTATAGGCAACCATATATATTTTTGTGGCTTTGGGAAGACACTGCATATTTTTCTGCTGTATGCAAACCGGCAATTTTGGATGGTAATGCTTGTATATCTGCTTGTATACCATTCTGGCCAGCAATCTCTGGTAAGTTCTCTGTGTTTAATGATGCAAAGACCAAAGCCAGCTACACTGAATCATTATATAAGCAGAGAAATCCTTACATATGTACTTTACATGCAACTCAGAAGAGCAGATTTTATTTTATCAAGTGATAACAATTGTGGTCCTTACATAAACAATAGGAAAAACTGGTTTCCAAGCTGCATGATGAAATAACTGTGATGTAAATTGAGGAAGTTTTACTCCAATTCTCCAAAAAAGAGAAAGTGATGGGTTTGCCAAATCAGGAAAAGAGAGTAACTGTCTGTGATCAAAGAAGGTCCTGCTCTACATAGGATTTCATAAGAACACATAAAGGGTGAAGGAAAGAAAAAGTCTGGAATCGTGTAGGCTTCATTTAAAGCAATACGCTTGAAAATTCATTCACTTAAATGTTGGATATTAAAATAAATGAAGTAAGTTCCTTCTGTCTTCTCAGTTGGGAAAAACCCCACGATACTCATCGCTTCCCCTAGCTGACAAAGTTCCAGCACTCTGCAGGAAAAAGGACACAGATGAAGTAACTCGAAATGATGATACTTGGGATCTTTAAGCAGCTGATATTTAAAACTTGACCCACATTAAAAGTTTGGTTTTGCTGCTAGGATCAACCTTTCTCTTTCATATCTCTGCTCATATCATAGACTTCTCTTTTCACATACGTTTTAAGCAATGAGTACAGCTCCTAATATATTTCAGCATCTGAACAAAAGAGAACATTTTCTTTCCAACTCACTTATTTTGATACTTAAAGTTGAAAAGCAAGTTGATACATTCTAAAGCTCCATGAAAAGCAGCCTCTTGTCTTCTCCTTCTATATTTCTCAAGGAAAAAGTTAACCAAAAGCATCAGTCAAAACCTGGAAAGAATCAGATCTGAAGTCTGAAAAAAGTAGTTAGCTCACCAGAGGCAATTACAAGTAACATTAGAAATGCAGATACAACATAATACATCCATGTGTTGATCATGAGATCAGAAGTCAGAACTCCTGAATGCTAATTCTGACTTTGTCAATGATTTTCAGCTTTCGTCAAGTCATTACTATTCAAAGTTTCCCACCCAAGCCAAGGAATATTAAAGCTTCAAAGAGCAGAAGAAAGAGTTCAACACCTAACAATTTACCTTTCTGATTTCTAGTTTATTTATTTGAAAGAATCATTACTTTGCTCTTAAAAGACTGCTCTGAATTTCGCTTACTACTGCTGGCTAACTTTTTGCACTGAATGTTTTAATTCTGATTAGTCACATTCATTTGTGTAATTTCAGTTCCCTGGCTGGATTGCCAGAGCTCAGGCCAGTTTCTAGTGCAGCTGCTGGTACGAGTACAAAATCTAGTTTCAGTTAATTCTTGCGTATATGATTTTCGCATTTGCTCTCAACAAATGATCAGGCATGTTTTGAGTGAATGCAGGTTTCCAGAAAGCCAATAGAAAAGAATGTAAAGTGAATAGTGAAAAAGCATCTGACTGCTAAAAAAGATAATTCCTACAGTAGTGTACTCTATTGGCTTTGCTCTAATACTCTTGAATTTCTTCCACTGGGGTCTGATCCATAAAGGGATTTGGTCACTTAAAATAGCAATTAAGTCCTAAAGTTCAGAGTATGTGCTGTTAGAACTTCAGCTCAGCTTCTGTTTAAGCTTAATAGAGAGCACCCATGTTTCCACTGTGGATTATACTCCCATTCTGCCTTCCAGACTGCTTTGCTAGCTGCCAAAGGGAATGGTGGCACCTAAAACCATGGGCACTGCAGGAAATTCAGGCAAATGTGCTCCGCTGCCATGGAGGTACCCAAGCTCCCTGAGAACCTCCTTATTTTGACCTGGAGGCTCCTTTGGCACCTGCGGTTTTGCATTTGCGCATATTCAGAGCTGCATCTGTCAACTTGCAGCTTACTGCCATTGAGACCTGACTGATACCCCAGCTTCGGTGCAGTGGCACCGGGGCTCTCGTAAGGGCTGAGTTTGGTGTGAGCAGCAGGAGCAGGACAGATTTCTCTTTGTAACAGGCAGAAGTAGGAATTGCTGCCATCCACTTTTGTGCAATACCCAGTTTGGTCCAGATTCATGCCAATAATATTTTGAGGATAGTGTCCCAAGCTGTAATTTTCCTATCCCCAGATTAGAGGCTAAATTTGCCTGAGCAGCTGGGAGATGCTGCTTCCCGGGGAGCTAAGATGTTGTCAGTCAACTGTGGCTCCAAACTCCTGGCACGTCACACGCTAATTAAAACCTGCTTCTAGAATGTCTTTTGCACTTATGCATTGAAATGTCATTCTGTTTAGGAAACTTTCAGAGACAGCCATGCTCAGCTCCTTTCTGAGTCGGAGAGGACTCAAACCTACATTTTCCACCTCCTGGGCTTCCTCTGCCTCAGCATGCCTTATCTCCCTTTCAAGTTCTGGCCCTAGAAGAATACGAGTGTATTTATTTCCTGATCAGAAGATATTTTTGTAAAGTTTTCCACCTCGTTTTCACAAAACTAGAAGTTTAATCATAGTCAGACACTACAGATAGCCTCAGATTTAATTTTTAATCTGGTCTGGAGGTAGTCCACAGAGGTGTTCAGAGATAAGGTCTCAGTTCAGTCTGATAGAAGACCAGGAGCTGTTTGTAAAACCGGCATCCAGATTTTGAACATCTCCTAGGTGCTTCTGATTTTCTTCTCTCAATTTAACACAGAAATGTAGTACCTTCCTTTCCACCCCAGGTTTACGACAAGTTTAGAGTTGCAGGAGTTATAACAACTGCATCTCTCAAACAGATTTTTTTTTTTCAATTTGATCAGGCTTTTTAAATTTATATTTGGTCAGCATTTTTAAATTTGATCTTTAAAGAAAGCTTGCAGAACTCCTGAGCAATTGTTAATGGGTCACCTGATAAGTCATGGAGATCAGTTCTTCTTCACCTCAACCAATACATCCGTATTACAAGTGAGTACACAGAGACAGACGGTGCAGGCTTTTACTTTAGCTTAGTCCATACAGATTAATTAAAAAACAGGCCTAGTGCAGATGATGCCAAAAGAAAAAGTCCAAAGCATGGGAAAAAAAAAAAACAACAAAAAAAGAATTACGTCATTTCCTTGTATCTTCCCTAAGGACAAGGGATTGGAGAGTATGAGTCAGTCTGAAGAAATGAAATAAAAACAGGCCAGCTTTTAGTGACTTTTCCTTGTTCTTACCTTATGGAGCAGAGCAGGACATTGAGAACAAGCAGCAGAAATCTGACTGCTTGCTAGGTTTTAAAATAGGAGTGAAGGTGTGCATGTGGATAGCTTGGCTTTACAATTTGTGACAAAGATCTAGTGACCGGGGAAAGTGGACTTGAATATGGGGCAGCACGGCCTTGTGAACATCACATTTGTGACTGCCTACGGTCAACTACAAACTAGGTGTGCTCTGCAGCTAGTGGGTGAAATATTTTCAAAGCTCCTTAGAGAGAAGAACACATGCATGTCCTTTTGGGTACTCAGGCCTCTTCTTTATACCCCTGCTTTCCAGTCTACAATACAGAGGTGCTAGGAGGATGAAGTGGTGGATGACTTATACACTACTTTCTTGGTATAGGGACAATATATTTTGTCTGTGACTTATGACTTGTCATGTACTCGCCTGGCTCTTCATCCAACATCACAGTGTTAAATATTCTGGCAAATTTAATAATGCAACCTATTTTTCTGCTTAATAATTCAGTGAGTGAGAATTATCTGGATGTTAATGAACTTCCTACTGTGTCAAAATGGTGTTGTTCACTTCTGTTTAAATAATACTTAAGATAATGAAGGATTGGCTGAGCCTGGGGTTCCTTTGATAGCATCCTTTGCAATTCCTTTAATACCAAGAATGTTTACCAGGTCAGTGTCTCTGAGGAGGTAGTTACACATATGACTACAGAATGTTTGTTGTACACTAAGAAAAAAAATGTGGTTTTGATTATGGCTAGCAGCCCCTCTCTTCACATGGAAACCTGTATTTTGGAGTTAGAAGACTAAGTGTTCTCCTCCAGCTTTGTGCATTATCATAGGGAAGTGGTAGTCATGAGGCCAATTTTAACATCCACAGTACCTTCAGAAAAAAAAAATCATGTTTCTCCATTAAATGTCACCATTAGTTAAAAGAAATTGGATTTTTAAAGTATATAGGAGAAATATTTATTTTTATCTGAAAAGGCTAAACTTCTATTTTATCCCTTATAAGTTCCCAGGTATATCTTGCTTTCAAGCTGCTTGTTCGCCTGTTATTGTGCTGTGATATATATTCCACTGCTTGCACATGTTACAGTGTCTGGGAGTCCTTGCAGCACAGGAGCTAAGAAATAGATATTTCAGTGTTGCTTTGTGCAAGGTACCACTTTCAATGACAGAACAGACAATTCAAGAAATTACTCTGATAGACATAATTCCGTGTGATAGACATTGGTGGAGAAAACAAAAAAGGCAGTACAATATACTTTCATTCACACTCTCCGATGTCAGTGAAGTCTTCAGTGATCAAACCCAGTGAGTTCCAGGACTACCGTGGAGCCTCCCAGGCCAGAGCTTACAGGGCAAAGGGCTTAACTATCCCAGTCAAGTTTCATCGTCCCCTGATTCCTGAGATTTCATTTCAGAAGGAAAGGATTTGGGGTCTCCTTTTGCCCATATTTCTGCAATTTTTTATTCTTTCCTGGTTTTCACTTCTAATTTCCATAGTCTCTTCTGTCTTTTTATATCATATTCCTTCCCTGCTCCAAATAGCTAGTCTGAGAGCACAAAGACATTTAAAGGACTTCAACCAAGTTAAAGAGGAGGATTTAAGATGAGAAGATGTGAAGGACCTATGTGGCAGTATATGTATAATTTCTTTTAATAGAGCCAAAACCTCCTGAGATTCATTTGATTGCATCACAGTCTCAGTTTTCATTTAAAAATAAGTCCCTGTGAAGAAATATTTGTGCCCATACTGATACCTGAGTGTGCAGTCTGAAACAGTATTTGTGAGCAATGCTGATCTGCATCATGAAGTTAATACTTCAGGGAGAGGTGTTCAGTAGCTTCAGGGTTCCCTGACAACTTTATCAAGTCACTCCACATGCCAGGAGGAGAAAAATGTGAAGACCCTATTAAACCCTCCAAAACCTTGGCTTTTGCAGTAATGACCTCTTTGCCTCCGTCAGCCTATGAGGGGCAAATGGGAACGAACCGTGGGATGGGCGTGAGAAGCCAGGACCATTCAATCTTCATGTCACGCTGTGCCTTGGGCAGAGGCTTGCAGTCATCTGACCCTGTCCTCAGCATCTGTTTCTCCGAATTGCAAATAGTTCCATTACCATCTTGCTGTTTTACCATCCTAGAAATGCAAATTTGCCCTATGCCAGAATGAGTCCTACCTCTGATGGAATAGATTTCACCATTCCGTATCGTGTGTGTGCTTTATGCTGCAGGTCCTACGTAAGCCTAAGAAAAACCTTCTGATGTGTACTACTGATTGTTTACATATGTTATCAGAGGGAAAAAAAACAGGAAAGGAAAGCTGGCAGCTCACGCTGCCAAGAGACCTGGCAGTGGCTAGAATCGCATTCAGATCATTTCCAGTCAATAGGCTTTGTTTTTGTTTTAAAAAAAACCCTTCCTAGAAAGTTGCTGCACTGTTCTTTTTTCTCTGTTACAGTCAGTCCAGAGGAGTACTTGCAATCGCTCCTGTCCTTATGATCAAAGCAGGCAATGTCGGGAGATGCTTCCAGACAGAAAGTGGGAGGTGTGGTAAGATACTGTGCTTTATACAAGTTCAGAATATGCAATGCTGCTTGGAGCTGTGATCACGGTTCTGTGTGACAGAGGCCTTTCAATGATAATGAAATAAGGGACTTGTGATGCAAATAGAAATGGATGCCAAAAGAAGAAGGAACAATGCGATAAAGTTTAGAACCTAGGCATGTTTCTCGTCTTCAGGTCAGGCTCTGCAGTGGGACTAAAAAGGATGAGTGCTGGAGGACTGGGACTCCAGCTGCCTGCATCTAAGGATCGCCTGTAGCAGCGGGAATGTTTCCTTGGCCAGCTAAGCCAGAAGAGCTCACTCATGGCTTTTCTGAAAACAAAATAGTAGAGGGAATAGATACCAAAGCAAGCTTAATTAGAATCTAACTCAAATTCTCTCAGATGTGTTTAAATCTGTGTCGTATCAGCTGTGCCCATTCACATGTACAGATAATACTGGAAACTTTATTAGGATGAAATAAAAGTTGCAAACTTATATTAGCATCTCAAGTACTACAATCCCAACTAGTCCAGGCCCAAGCTTTGGGAGTCCTTGGGTTTCAGTATAAAACTATTCCCATAAGGTTCAGCATTTGGAGACTCAAGACTGCAGTTTTTGAAAGTGCTCACTCATTTTCCAGTAACAGCCTTAATATTAACTCTGCCTGAAGAGATACAACATAAGCAAAAATAAAATTTAAACTTTAGTATCAGCATAAGTATGACATTCATACCAACATCATCCAGTGAGAGAAAAAAAAAGGAAGTTCAAGTGCAAGCAATCACAGTGCTAAAGACCTCTAGCACAAATTATGTGTGAAAAGATGCAGTGTTATTAGCATCAGCATTTCTTTTGACATCTTAGTCACCAGGAGCACAAGCATGGCAGCTGTCATGCTGCAGTGGGAGTCGGGCAGTGATAAATTCACTTCACATCCAGTGTCAGATTCCAGACGCAAAACCAAAACACAAGGAATATCTTCTGTCATTGTAAGCATCTAGAAAAGTGGCAAAAGCTATCTGCTTTTGACATCTAAATGAGATACACTGAGGAGACTACAGTTAGTTTTACTGCATCATCCCTAGATAAGGGAAGACCAAAGAGCACCTGTTAGATGCTGAAATTCCCTACAGGTTACAGCATGTGCTACTAGAGATACAGTCACGTCAGAGATTCGGGCTGTTAGATCACATGCCCCAATACACCAGTGCAAGACACAAAAAGTTGTCAGTGACACAAGAAAACTGAAGTAATACTGTAGGCTGAGATGTCAGAGAGATGACAAAAACCATAGCTGAAAAGGAAACTTTGTTATTCAGTCAGAATTTAGTGGGAAGCTACCAGCTTCTGCTGTGGTTTCTGCTAGTTCTGCTAGCAAGAGGGACAAAGATGTTTTCTCCTAAAGACTGACAATGGTAGGACAGAAGTTTCATATCTGGAGCCATTCCAGACCAAGAGAAGTAGAAAAAAAACCAGCCTTGAAATAAATGGACTTTGGTGCCCAAATCGTCATCCAGAAGACCTAATCCTGCTCTGAGCTACTTCAGATGGCAACAATCATTTGTGCCAGACTCCCAAACTTACCGCCGTCTATGAACTTTTTACACGTTCGGGAGTAGGGGGAAAGGTTGGATGAGCTAATTCTGGCTGAGGATATCCTGGTTCCCTGTTTCAGGCCAGCCGGGAATATTTTTGAGTTTAGCTCTTCTGCAAGAACTGTCTGACCTCTTTCCATGAGAAGATTGAAAGAGGACCAACATAGTTAATCACTTTACAGAAAAGCCATCGTCCACCTTCATTTCACACTCATGACTCCTGCAAATGTTAGACAGGCTCTGGCTCAGAGCCAGCACATGGTAGTGGCAGCAAGAACTCCTTTCCATTAGTTTCTTTAATTCACTATTTCCCTTACAGACCTGAAAAGAGATGAATCCAAAATAATTGCTTGCTTAAAAAGGAATACTGATTTGTTCATTAAACCTTGTTGGGGCACTGGGTGCAGGCAGTTGAATGATCTGGAAAATATGAAAAGAACTTGGCTGGGGAACAAAAACAGAGCTGATACGTGATAATGGCAAAAACAGAAGTAGAAGCTATATAATACAGTCAAATTCCTATTGAATGCCTCTTTGTCTTGCTTTAAAGAAATACAGAGAAGCACTCAAGATGTACAGATAACTAGCCACTGTTCCTCACTGCAGAGCTCAAGGAAAGAAGGAAGTGCTTGAAGTGTTAGTTCCTGGCTATATGGAATATTGCTGCACTGAAAGCAGTCAGCTGGAATTCAGCCTGATAGTCCCGCAAACCATTTTATCACAAAAATGTACAGTAATCAGTAAGAAGCAGCCACAGTATTTTCCCACCACTTTGTGCTTTATAGGCATATGGGGAATGGAGGGGAGAGAGACTACAGTGTAAGGTTCACGCTGCATGTGAATAGTGAGCTTGGTTCCTGTTTAAAAAAGTGTAACTTCTGGAAAGGGAAAAAAAAGGAACAGTGATTACATGTGAATTTCAGCTCTTCATCTTGCCTACTAATTATTTGTTCTGTTTGTAAGGGCAATGTTTCTTGCATATTTGTCTATGTACCGTACTGAAGGAATAAAGATGAGTCAATAAACTGATGGATGTTACATTCTGTATTGTCTTTTCATCTGTCTCCACTGCTACACTACCAGCTGGGGAGAGACTCTAGAAGCATCAGTCCTGCTTCACAGGCTGATCACTAGCTCGGTGAAGACAAAATTTCTCCTACTTACAGAAGTATGAAATTAGAAGCAGCAGAGTATTATACCTTCAGAGAAAGTGATGCTGGTTACTTTCAGAGATGAGAGTAATAACTTAGCCTTCGCCACAAGAGTGAAGTTTTAGCATCTGTTTTTTATTTATGCCAATCTGGGTCTTAAATTGAATCACTGTATTTCAATGTGATGTTTCATAATGTTTTTGATACAAAGCTTTCATTGTCACAGTGTAAGGGTACAACTCTATCATCTTAAAAACCAACGTGTTGTGCGCCAACATACTTTGCAGTTTAGATTCAGGAGTACAATTGTTCTTCAGGTTGTACTCAGTTCCCAGGTCGAAGTGAAGACCTGCTTTAATTGGATACTTTGAACACTGACACTGAAAAAAAATAATTGTCATGGTAGTAAAGTCAAGGCAGAATGACCCAGTGAGGTTTCTGGTTCAGGCAAGTTCTTACACTGTTGTCCTTCTACTAGTTCACTTGCAGCTGACACATGATGCACAGATAGTTGTTAATGTGCTATAACCCAGTTATTAGAAAGAAAATCCCAGTCTTGGCCTCAGCGAGATAATTAAGATGAGTAGGAAGAGGTTTTATCCTCTTTTGTAGGGTTAAGGGCCATAGGATTGATGGCATGACAGCAAATGCCTCTTCTGGCATTTTAGAGACATATTTAGTAACTCTGTGAAATTATGATACAGTCTTTGTTCAGTTTGAGGCATTTGTATTTTCCTCTTACACATCGCATCCCTGTGGCCAGGATGGAAGCACTGGTTCAGAGGTCAGCTCGTCAGTTTAAAAAAAAAAAACCTACACAATTTTTCAACAAATCTGTCAAACCTGAAGAGCTCCCTCCTGGTCCTGATGGAATGCAGCGGCATGGCTGTGCAGTTTCTGCCTAGGAGCCCACGCTCCTAGAGCTCATAGCTCCAGAAGAGCCCTCTGCACAAGCAGTCCTAGGGCCAGGGGCTGGGAGGGTGGTTTGGGATCCCACTTGAGCCAAGAGCAAGGAAGCCTTGGAAGCTCTGGATTTAACTTTATTTTGGCCTCCATCTCTGTAGCAGTCAGCTTGCAACTCCAGCTCAAGCCAAAACTTGTCTGCCTGCCAGGCATCCTGCCACGGAGGAGGCTGCAGAGGTTTATTGCTAATTCAGACTGACCTGGGCCGAGGGTCTCAGGGTTTCCAGGCTCCCAGTCCAGCTGGCTTTCCAGGCTCCCCAAGCCCGCCTGGAGTCTCAAAGCCGTGGCAGATGCTGACATGATTCCTGTTGATTTCACTACTGCTTAGCCTGACCAGCAGTCACTTGCTCAAAACTACTGCTGTGATCCCTGGAGAGCACCTTTCCTTTTGGAAATCATGTGTGTTGGTATTTCCAGAATTATTTTTTTCACTTTGCCTGCTCAATGGGAAATTTTGCAGGCTTTTTTCCCGTCTAATCTGCACATAAACAAATTTCAAAATGCCAAAATTTCATCCCTTCAGATATTCTGGGGTTTGGCCACCTCCAGTGTCAATGTTGGTATTTAAATCCCAAGAAAGATTTAATAGGTTCAAAGGGAGAGACTGTCAAAATCTAGTAGATTGCACAGGGTTACCATTAACAGAGGGAAAGGTAGAGCTCTGCTGACAATGTCCAGCTTCTTCATGTTTAAAATTTGAGAAAGTTCATCCCATGAAGGGATTGTAGCCAGGTTGTTTCATTTTCCATATTCTTTACGCTGAACAAGAACTGGAAATTCAGAAAAGTAACTTTTGCTCCCTCTGCAACTCTGGTAAGGTCTCTGCCCACTTATAGAACCATCGCTAACTTTTGTGAAGACAGCAGCTGTAATTTTTAATGCTCTCCTTTCTGGGTTGTTTTGTAAAATGTCTCCTTTTAGGGCTGACAAAGAAGTGCCTAATCGCTCATGAAAAAAAGGTTAATGTCAATGCATAAGGAAAAGTCCATAGCTTCCTAACTCTTAAACTTCCTGTGCTTCTGTGGCTAAACAATATAGAATTGTGTTGAGAAGGAAAGCACATTCCCAGTGGTACCTGTTTGAGCTTGGGATTACACCGTCATTTAAGGATACACCTAAATGCAGTTTTAGAAGGCTCCAGAGCTGGCATTTGTCTGATCATCCAGTGTTGCCTTAGTTTTAATACTGGTTTTATCTACCTTCTGCAGTTAACAACGTATATTTCTAGGTGATTCTGGGGTGCTGTGGTTTCCAAACCAGGAAGCCCCTGCAGCCATTGTGCTGGGTCAGATGAGTAGGAAAAACAGAGCAAAGCATCACTGCTTTGTAAGTACCATATCTCTCTGCAGGGCTTCTGAAAAAAATTTCAGAATAGCTTCCTGCTTTAGCAGGAAACTTCCGGTTATTTATATAGTCCTCTCTGTCACCTAACGCAAGGTGACAAGTTTTTAACTGAAATTTAATGCATCGAGTATTTTTTTATTATACCTTCATGAAGCTGAACCAATTCTCTCATTTGTGTTGCTTCATTCTCATGGGCACTGCTAGGAGTGGCATGAATAGAAAAGAAAAACAAGGAAGTTTTTGGCTGACTGTTTTCTGCTAGAAGTTCGCATTCTTTTTATATTAGAAGGAATTTTGTGAGGGGGGGAAAAGAGTCTCTCACATAATGCACCTTCAACATGCTGTATGTGCTTTCAGCTCTCTATTTTGCCTCCAATCAAGCCTTCAGGAATAGGGCCTTTAACCTTGCAGATATTTAAAGCTTCAAGGCTGTAAACAAGACACAGTAGAATATTACTCCTTTTGTGTGTTAAGGTAGAAGAGAACAGTGTGGTATGGCGGAATGGTATTTGGCACTGTGAGATGATGGGGCTAAAAATTAGGAGACTGCGTTATTTTTTCTGCCTCTTTATTATTATAATTTTCTTGGCAAGTGTGTCTTCATTACATATTACACCTCCCATACCTACTGTATCATCAGTAGAGTAAAGGCTATTGCAGAATGTTTGGAGCAGCAGGACGGAAAGTATAGAGTGGGTTCTCTTACTGCAAAGCAATTCCATTGCCACAGACTGCATCTGAATTTACAAAGGTGCAAGCATGGAAATGGGCAATCTGGCTGCACAGGCAAAGAACTGTTTTACTGGTGCGGATCCAAGGAATCCAGAACCCCAAGAAACAGCAACCAGGAGGTGTCCGTGCTGTGGCTTTTCTTTAGGGAATGAAGGTATGAACCCAAACCAAGCTATTTTTCTTAGTCTGTACTACCACCATAAGAGGTTTGCTCATCAGGAACAGCTGTGTACAGGTTCCTATCATTTTAAGTGATAAACAAGAAGAGTACCAAAACCCCTGCAAAAGCGTGTTTCCTGCAGAACTCTCTGTGTTCTCTCTTCCCTCTCCCTTGACAGCAATAGATGGAACAAATCTTTCCCACTTACAAAGGTGCAGTAGGCTTTTCTGCAGACCGTTTTCATTGCCTCTTCCCAACTGTTTTGGTTTTTGAGGTAAGACTGGTTTTATTTTTCAGATCTGCTAGGATTTGGCCGGCATGTTTTGTTTTCCTTTTCCTGTGTTATTGCAGATTTGTGCCCTTCTTGCTTACTTATTGATTGGCAAACAGATAATGACACTCAAGAACTGATTTTCTATGATTTTTTTTTTTTAGGAATATTTTTTTCCATGCTAGAAAAACCAAAGGCAGTGAAATTGAGTTTCAAAGTTTAGCATTCATAAGCATTGGTTTTATTCAGAATAACTTTCAATTTTCTCACTTTGAAATACAAACAACCAGAACTGTTATAACAACAATGGTGTCATAACAAGTCCCAGATTTGTTCATTGCTGTCCAGCCTGCTTTTAATTGTCTGAGTGTTGTAAAAGTAAATTCAAAAGTTTTGAATTAGTGGCATTTAAAAATCTGTGCAAATCTGGAACTAATAAGGCATGTACTGAATATTAGTTCTAGAAAGGAAGGCCATTTCAAAATATATTCATTTGTGGCTATTGCAACCTTAAGTTTTGGCCTGAGTTGACTTTGTACAGAACTGAGGGACGTTATGTATGGTATTAAGAGAGAAGCCAAGCCCAAAACTTGAGACGATGGACAACACTAGATGTGATCAGGGAAACAGAAACGCCTGATAATGTAAGAGTGGTGAAGAAATTGCAACCATATTGCTGTAAAACGACACATAAACAAAGGCACCAAACAGATAGGGTAGATGCACTTTCGAGAATTGTGTGTGAAGGAAAGTATCACTAATTAGGATTGCAGAAGAGATAGAAAAAAAAACCCATGTGAATTTTTGCAGCCACCTGCCATTAACTGACCTAAAGTCAAGTGAAAGTTACTGTGCAGCTAGAGAGACAGAAAGGAAGATTACTAAAAGTATTAAAATGAAACAGCTGAGCTTTCCTACTACAGCTACAGATACAAGGCATAAAGTGAAAGAATAATCACGGAGAATTTGAACCTAGTAATCATTAGATCAATAAAAAAGAATTCGTTTAGGACAACTGGGAACTTAAGAATGTAAAAGCAAGCACAAAAGTGATGTTTTGGCCAGGAACGTCTGGACAGGGAAAATAATTTTTTTTTTCTAATGTCAGCAGAAAACTTTGTCTAAATGTCAGCAGCAAGAAGAAAATGTGAAATCGTCAGCAAAAAGAAACATTTATCATTCCTGAACTTCCATGTCACCTATGGCAACTTCTGGGAACAAGCTTTTCTGCAGGGAATATTATGAATATTTACTGGCAATGGATTTCAAATATTTTTAAACATCTCCCCTAAACAAAATATGCCATTGGATGTCCACTCCAGCATGGCCTTCTGTATCTGAGAGGAGAAAAAAGTGAACAGTACACCTACTTTTAAGCAAGATCCAGGAAGATTTTCAAAAAAGCAAAGGCTGAAGAGGGTAGGGTTTTCTGGTTTTGTTGTACAGACACAGCTGATCCTAAAATGCTGAACCCAATGTAGCCTTACAACATTGTTCATCACAGTGAAGCGGTTATGTAGGAGTCCTTTAAAAAACCCTGAATCCAATAAGAACAGGTAGAGAAAATTCATAATAGGTTATTAGCAGATAAATGTGGGAAGTGTAGCCATACTCTGGTATGTACCCAGTCCACCACTGCTTCCCAGGTCCCACAGGTCCAACTGGCTCATAGCACCTTACAACCATAAGGACTGAAAAATGACAGCAGCATCTCCTCATCACTTTCAAGCATGTGAAACTTTCAGGGTTTCAGGCCACCACAGTGCCAACCACTCAATCTGCAAGGCAGCATATGTAACCGCAGCAGAAGACTGGATTGCCCCCTATCAACCAGGCTGGCCATCAGAGCCCTCTCCTGCTGTGAAATACTCCTTCTGACCAGTTCAGAGTAGGAGCTTGTCCTCCTGTCTGTCCCTTCCCCATTGAATACTTGGTGGTGGTGTAGCCAAGGCACTCCTGGGAGCTTTTCACAGTACTACGCTCTAATCCTCGTTTTGTAGGATGGGTCGGAGTTCTGGGCTGAGGTTGATAGAAAGTGCCTGTGTTGTTGGACGGAGGGAGGGCTTGGCTCTGCTGGTGGGGTAGAGGAAGAGGTCCCTAGCTTTGCTTGTCATAAAACTAGAACAAGTTACACCTAACAGAGAAAAGATGATTGACCTGCAGGTAAAGACTAGGGGTAAGCAGGTATTTCTCTGCCTACTAACATCTGAGTGGGATGCTCATTTTGAAGCTACACTTAAAAGTTAGTTTGACAGAGTTTAATAACCCAGCAACTAGGGACAAGGGGGTTTCTTTGAGAAAATGTTCTGGGGCTTGAGTTTGGTTTTTTTTGTAACTTGTGACACTAGCTGCATGAAATGTATGTCCTGCCACAGAGTCTATGCCAGGACTATGAAACCCAAAAGTTAAAGCATGGCATAGCTTAAGACCACAATAATGCGCAATTTCTGGAAGAACTAGACCTATCCTCTATGAGTGTTCACCAGTACACAGCACAGATTCTTATTTTTTCTGCTTAGAAGAAGACTCAAAGGACTCTCAGAATACCTAAAAGGACAATACCCTTTTTGTATTTTTCTACCAAGTTCCCACTCTGTAATATGCTAGGTTATTCATTTTACAGCCTGATTACCAGATACTGGACTATATAATCCACCACTTTATTTTTTAGGGAGAATATGTTAAAAAAGCTAAGTGAAACTAATGCTATTTGCATTCATTTTGTCATAATCGGAGGCATTCCTGTTTACAAAAACATACCTCTGAGTTTTAAGAAGACAGTAAGAAAATGGCATAGTCCCCTATCACATCCAGGATTACCATGTAACACACTCAGTAATGGGGAATTTAAGCCACTGCTGTCTGTTGTGTCACCAGATAGAAACTTTAAATCTCATGCATGCAAAGGCACAAAGAGGAATTGCTAACTACAGTCCTTTAGACTGTCTTGGGCCGCTGAAATGGTAAAAGTGAGGAGAGGGCAGCACTATCTCCACTCAGCACAATGAATAACCAGAATTTTTAGCAAATAGGCATGTTGGGGGTTTTTCTAGGAGTGGGTTAACACTGCAAATGATAATCGGTTCCAACCACTTCACCCTCAAGCTAGGAAAGCAAAAATCCTAAATCTAAGGAAAAAAGCAAAGCAGGAGCATCAGAGTACTATATAAGACTGTTAAAATCAGATGTCTACTCTATGGTTCCAGGAATTTAAAGGCTATGAAAATAAACCCAGTTTTACCATTCAATATCTAAGCAAGAGGCTTCATCATTACCTAAATGGCCTGCCAAAGCTGGATAGCAGTATGCATTAATATTTCAAGAACACCCTGATAGTGCTACGTAGAACACAGATTATTACTCAAAAGTTTCAAAAGTGCAGCTCCCACTTATTGAGGTTTCTGAAGATTAGAAGTCTGAAAACTTGGCTTTTTGCCATGTGGCCTACCTGTCTGCGCGTTATCTAAAGCTCATACAGTGTGTCTCACAAAATGAAGCCCAGATTCTGGAATGTAATCCTTGACTGGAATTGCGCAAATCTCTTGTTAAAAGGGATAAACATTTGCATTGCCTCTTCTGGGTTTGTGTAGTTCTGGACATATTAATACCACGGAAAATTCAGGAATATTTGACTGGTTCTGTTAAAGAAACACGTTAAGGAAAAGGTTAAATAAATCTCATGCCTATGCAATGATTCAATGGATTTACGATTATAAAACCCAAGCTTATGGAATTTTGAACCCAACACAATTTTTATTTTGCTGGATTAGAAGAGCAGATATTTTATCAACACACAGGAGATCCTGCAAATTTCATTTGATCATACTGCATAATTCTCTTTTCTTAGTCTCAAACTAAATTCCAGTGATCCAGAAAAATCTGAAGTGCCATTTTTTGATATAAGATTTGTAAGTACCTTTTTGTGTACATATATCACACGCACATGCACATGTGCATGCACCCACGTTCTCTTTGCTGTCATTTCACCATTAGGTTTAATGTAAAAACTGTGGAGGTTCTCTGGATAATTTCTGGTGGCTCAGAATACCCACTGAGGCTGAGAGCAAGCCAGAGTTTCTGGAAACCTAAATCCTCTCATTTTAATAGTTTTGAAAATCCTTGGCGTTTAGCTTTGAACTTTAACCAAGAAAGTTATATCTTATAAACAATGGCATTTGTTGATTGGCTGAAGGACTAGATCAATATTGATTTTGGCAACTTGTTTTGGCTGGGTTTGCCTGAAGAAATATGCTGGTTGTGGTGTTAAAAAGTTATGTCAGTTCCTCAACATGTGCCTCTTTTTCTTGGAGCATTGCCTGAAAATTAGTTTCCAAAGTTACTTCCAGAAGTTAACCTAGAGGCTGGCCTCCTCAGCAAAGGAAGCTACACAAAAAATACTGGAATATCATCTATTATTGTGAGCTAACAACAGCCTTCTGCTGAGCTATAACCGTGTATGAAATAAAACAATTCAAGAAAGATTAAAGACATAAAAAACAGTGGATTTTTGTTTCACAGAAGTGCTAAAGCATAGGACCCCATTCTCATTTCCATTGAGTCTAATTTACACTGCTCTTGCAATTTAAAAGGAGCTATAAATTAAACAAGTAGAATGATAGCAACAACATTTTAGGCACTATGGGAATTACCTTGTTGACATACAGCAAAATAGGAGCCATATGATTTCCATGAATCAGTTCCTGATTCAAGACCAGTGCTATGAATGAACAAAAATTATCTTTTAAAGAAAATGTGCCATTTTCATTTCAAAGTTTCCACTGAGGCAGAATCTGCTGCAAACTGCTAAACTGCTACAATTAGCATCACAATTAAAATTTTCATCTCATTTTGATTTGAATTTTTCTCATTTCAGCTTCCAACTGTTTGAGCCTCTGATGCAACTGAAAGAGACACTTTGAATGTGACTATCTATCTACCTATACATCTGTCTATCTACCTACCTATCTCCCATTTCCTGTATATGCTGTTAGTTCACATATCTTTCTCCTCTCGTGGTGCTCAGCCCTCTGATGTATTTCCAAGAAAGCAATCATATTGCATCCCAGCCTTTCTTTTGCTATGGTAAACAAGACAAGCTCCTTCATGCCTGATCTACAGGAGCAATTTTCCCCATTTTGTCCAGGTGCCTGCTCTACCCATGCGCAAGTTTGAATTTTCAAACATGAGTGAACAGAGTTTCCAGATACCATCTTACCAATAGCCTTGGCAAATAGTAATAATATTTTCCCATTTTTGAAAAGAACTTCCCTCACCTGATTCATCCTGAGATTACTTGTCCCTTTTTGCATTCAGGTCACTTTGTTCCCCTCACTGCAGCCTGAGGCTGACTAGACTGTTTTTTATTGTGCCCTGATGAGGAACGCCACTTAACAACATAAATTCGCATTCTCTGACCCAGAGGATGGAATACAGCTCCTCTGTCTTTAGGCACTTTCAGAAGGTGATTTAATGAGAGAAGAGCCCAAGACAGGTGAGATAAATGAGCAGAAAAAAGCTCCCATTTCTATACATTGAACAGAGATGCCTTTTGAAAACTGCTATAGTGGAAAGTATTTAATCAACAGATTATGTGAATACAGTATTGTATTCCCCCACCCCTAGAAAAGAACAAAACCACTTACTGAACATTTTTGGATTTTCTGCATTATTTCTAATTTTACTCTAATAATGGCTAAATACACTGTTTGTGGTCCTCTCTGGTCATTACTTTTGGCCCTTGATTTTATATATAGGTATATAAAAATTGCAATGAAATATTTATGGATATGGGAATTATCCCTTCCCCCATCCTGTTCAGAATGAAGGATATTTTCTTAATTTTTAACATCCAAAATAATTATTTCTTAAGGCCACACACAGGAGACAAAACAGCCCCTACTACCAAGGATATACAAAGTAACATATATATTTTGATGATATATATAGAAAACATTTCCAGTGGACTGTCCTTTATTAAATGGCTTCACTTTCACATCAAGTCTATTTTTTAGGAAAAAATGTGCTGTTTCAAGTTTTTTACTATTGTAAATTATTGCTAATGAAAATGCGTTATGAATCACATTATAAAAATTAAGTTTACATTAAAGATGTTAATCCATCATAATCTAAGGGTCTTGCTCTTATAGTAAACTGTTGCACTTATAATATCTAGGAAGTGACATATTCATTCCATAGATTTTATCTTTTTCCCCACTATCATGATGATACAATAGTTCTATGTAACTATTTTATTAATGAGCTAAGTTTGCTTAGGAATTTGCGCACTGTATGTGTAGCTGCCTTTATAATTTTCACGGAGCAACTTTTTCCTTAAAGAATTCAAAAGTATTTTACAAACAAACAAACAAATATTCCAGCTGCACATCAGAATTATTTTATTCAATAAAGGAACACAGGTAGCACTGAGATATGAAATGGTATGATGGTGTCAGTCAGTTTAGGCAAGAGGTGGATTTCAGGTGGAATTTAATTATGGGTTGGAATTTGACAAGTTAAATATTACTCTTCCAAAAAACAATGGAGAACATTTAACGGCGATAAATATTCTGCACTTGGTTTTGCTTAGTCTTCCCTTGATATGGAGAATATAATTTTGGAAGCCTACTTTACCCTACATTAGGACAACCAGAGGGAGGTGATGCATCAGTAGAGTTGCTGGTATAGAGTTCCTTTAAAGATTTTGTGATGACTTTTTCCACTCCCTAGAAGTTCTTTCATTATTCCAGAAAACCTTTCAGTGTATGCTCAGTTAAATATAAGTTTTTCATCACCAAATCTAATAATTTCAAGAAAAGGAGAGAAAATATTTTAAAAGTAAGTAGCCCTCTTTCTTTACTGCACAAGAAAATTTTCAGCCAGTTTTGGAAGCCCAGCACTTCCTGCAGCCATTGGGAGTCTGCTGCCTGAGTTTTGATCAATGCCAGTTTTGATGGCAGGTCCTGTTACCAGTTTGAAGTAGTATGTGGTAGAAGATTCTTTAACATTTTACTCTAAGTTTGGCTAGATATCTGAAATTCTCTAACACTCTTTTACCTGAAATGCTGATTCTGAATTATCATGAGAGCAGAAATAATTTCCCTATTTCTCCAGAATTTGTCAAACATCTGTGGAAGCAAGCTGTATCACGGGATTTCCATGTCTCTGCCTCTGACCCAAAAATGAGGAAACAAATAAAAAAAATTTCTTTCTCCAAGGGCTTAAAAGAGATTTATTTCCCTTTTGCCCCTATTTTCTCAATCCTAATACACATTAGAAAGACTCCTTTATCAGGCCCAGTCCATGATACTAAAAGCAATCCAGACTTCTTGAGAATCTCTCAGCAATTCAGAGGTGACCTGTCAGCTATATAGACATTATCTTGCCTGGCTTCTTCTCTAATGCACAGTGCATTTGGTGTAATAGTGTGTCCTTGCCGCTGAGGCTGAGCCAGGGCCACGGCCACAGCTTGTCTTGCTGGAGGCAGTGCCTGCACTGGATTCAGCAGAAGGAACAGTTCCATCCACGACATCTCAGTTGGACCAAAGTGGAGCTGTTGGGAAGGACATTCTTTTCTGTTGGGCTTTTAGGGGAGGCCTCAGATCACACCTACTACATCTTGTACTTTTGTTTATTGGATCGGAAAGCCCTTTATCATCAAATTGTTTCTTCCTCAATGAGCATGACTTGCAGACTCTCACCTAACTTTATCACCTACCTAATACACAGCCTGAGCTCCTGTGAGTCTTTGTATGTCCTCCAGTTCTTTAACCATTGCTGTGGATCCTCTTTGAGTTCTCTCCAATTTTTTGAGATTGTTCTTGAATGATGAAAACAAGAACTGTGCTATTCTAGAAGCTGTTGAAGCAATGCCAAGAACAGAAATTCTTAGCCCATTCGCTTGTCTTCTCAAGTTGATGTTTTACATACTGAATTCAACCACTGAGCTCCACCCTCCTGCTAAGAGGCAGAGAATAATCAATGAGGTTATCAGTCATCTCTGAGATCCTCATCAAAGGCCCACAAATATGAGACATAGGTTCCCCAGCTGTGCAAAAGACATGTTGACCCACACACCCACATGCCAAATCGTAGTTCAGTGAGATTCGGATGCTCACTGTCTCCCCACCAGCTCCTGGGAGGGACTCGTGGCCAGGCAGGAGCCAGCACACAGTTCAGCCACATGCTTGAAGCGGACAACTAGAATACAGCCACCTTGAGGTGCTTCACAGCATGTACCTGCTCTGCGATTTGAACATACCCACAGAGACATTCAGACTCTGTTTAGAGGCCCAGAACTGTAGTCATATGGCTCACAGAGAGAAAATAGTTAGAAATACAGAGAAAAACCACAGTCTTTTCATCCTCCAATATGAGATCTCTCAAAACTAGACATGAAGGGCAGGCAAAATGTAACTGACTTCAATAAGAATTACATAGTTATGCTTATTTACAGCACTGGGCACAGATCATTTAATTAACAATTCTTACATCAAGTCCTCTTTTCCGGAAAATATATTGCTGAAAGAGCCAATACGAAGTGGGACAGAGGCAGAGTCACACTGCAGAAAGGTTTAAGAGTATGTTTAAATAGTATAATAAGCACTTGCAAGACTTTCATTGGGCCTGGCTTACAGTATCAGCACGTGACATTCTTGCAGCACTTTGACCTCCTGAGCAACAGGACTGACAGTCTACTACTTTATCCCCATCTCTCTGTATCCCTCAGGCTTCTGGGCTAGGCTATGTTATTTTTAGCTTGAAGTGGAAAAAGGAAGTTATTCAGATCTTTCATCTGAAATTCACTGTCTACATGAAAGAGTAGACTTCCTGGTTCATATATGGAGCAGGTTGTATTCCTCTTTCGCTATGACTGTCAGATCTGTGATATAACCTCCACAAACCCACTGCAGAGAAATTCAGAGAGATTTTAGAGAAGTCGTTTACTTTTGCTAAATATAAAAGGGCAGGGACTTGCTTTTAAAGACTGAAATTTTGCTTTAAAAGTGTTCTTAGTAAGAGAAGGAAAATGAGTCAGTAACATGTGGAACATGTATTATGTGTGAGACATCTTACCCACTCAAGGGGAGAGGGGGTACAGAGAGGAGTTTTGCCTGCACTTTTAACAACCGCAGAAAGCTGCTTTCTCCTTACCTTGTGGGACAGCATATTTCTTTGTTTATATACAAAAGCAGTCATTATGTGTGTCCAGTCTTCTAACTGAACAGGCTGCTCAACAACATCCTTCTGTCTAGTATGACTACTTTGAGTGGCATTGACAGTGTGATCTGCCAATATAAACATATTAAGTGGTCAAGGCAGAATCATCTGAGTTTCAGGATAGGTCTTAACATAGGGTGCCTCCCATCTCACATCCTGCTGCGGTAGCTGCAGAAAAAGGAAGTGGCTGGAAAGCTTCTGACCCAGCCAGCTTTCTGCTGCATTTGAGGCCTTCCGTAACTCACAGAGCCCCAGCATCAGCTCTGTGATAACTATGTCTCTCCCCTTTCTCACCACCTCTCTGGACTGTTGCACTCTCCAAACATGGATGTGACGAATAGGAAGGAAACAGGATAAAAGCAGGACTATGGGTAACATTATGAAATCCCATGGCCAGTTGGCATCGACCAGGTTCAAAATTCACAAAGTTCTCAGAAAGAGAGATCTGAGATACTAGACAGGTCTAGTACCCTTTACAAGAAACACCCACATGCTTTTCTGGCTTCTAACATTTTCCCCTTTACATGGGTGCAAGGCAGGAGGAGGCTATTACTGCTTTCATTTTATGCCCAAAGAACTGAGACCCAGCAGTTATAACTAAGCAGCCCCATGCAGGGACACATAAATCTACCCAACTTAATCACATAGCGGCAAAGCAGGCACTGGGAAAACAACAGCCATGCTTGCTTGGTTTGTCAGCCCCGCTGGAAAGCAACCTGCATCTTGCTAATGAGATTATCCTGCTTCCAGAAGCCCGGATAGCTCATTCAGGGACTATCTTTTAGTATGTGAAACTTGGCTTTAGAAATTATCTTGGTATGAAAAGGTTCAGAGTTGGCTTGGTCATCCCTGCATGGAAAGATACCCAAAGGAACTGAATGGATCATCCTAAAAGTACTAAAGACTTTCAGAGGAAGTCGGGGCAGAGCAAGCAGTTGTACCCACCTCTATTTGCCAAACTACCCCCAAACCCATGAAACGTGTGCTGTTCTGTCAGCGGCTATGGAGACTCTTACTCACATGAAAAAGCTTTGACTTGGGCTCCTGGGTATGTCAATGGTTCCACTGAAATTATACTGCTGTTTTCATAAGCTATTTATTTCCTGTGAATACCTTGGAAAAATTCTTAGAAGAGACTTAAATGAAGACAGTATTGTAACTTGGCAAGTTCACTTCAAAATTCATTAGTGCTCATTTTCTGCTTTCCTTTGCGGAGCTCTGGTGCCTGTCATCAATAGTCAAGGGGAGAGATAGGGGCTGTTTTGTTTTATTCTGATTCTACAGAGGAAAATCCTATTGGCTTCAGTGTTTGGCCCTAAAAATTATTGAATTTCCCCTAGGAAGCTGCAACTTTAAAACATTCTGTGCTGATGCATTTTTAAGTCTGCCCAGATGTAAAATGTTTACATTAATTAACTTCACTTTTTGAGTACCTGAGACAGAAAGATTTCCTAATTAAATAAGATATATTCTGTATTAGTCTTTCCTATCTATTGTGATTCAATCCATATGATCAACCTATATTCCTTATGTCGTGGATTGCAGAGATCATTCAACCATGGTGATTTAACATAGTGCCATGCTGTGTTTGTGCAGAAACACCGCACAAGGGAGATTCCAAAGGGATTTTAGCAACCCCCGTCTAACACAGGAATTTTGAATAACATTACTTGGCCATAGGCAAAAGAATTTCCTTTTGGCAGTTTTTCTCTCCAAAGAAAACACAAAAAGTGGAAGTTAGATAGTACTGTTATTAGAGCTTTGTTGCAACGAGAGCAAAAGTGGTGTTCACAACAGCACGGGTACAGCAGCAGCTGAGAGACAGCTCCTCTGCTGGACCTTTGTTTGCTCAGCCTTTTTCCTGGACTCAGGTCTTCATGGAGCTGATCCCTCTCTTGGACCATGCCTGCACATCCCGCTTCCTTTTCTTAGAATCCTCTATATCATTGGGAGTTTTGGAGGGCAGAGAGCAAGCAATGAGGTCAATGTTGAGATTTTTCTATTTTAAGTGTTAGTTACTAAGGAGATGCTTAGAAATATTAAGGTTTGCTCTGTGTGAAGTTCAAATGGAAATAAAAAGATGAAGACTGAACAATCCTGTCAAGAAACCCGCAAGCAAAAAAAGCCACCCATACTTCCCCTTGGCTGCAACCTGAATAGTGTAGGAAGCACCAGAACATAGCAGGTCTGTTTCATGCACTCACTAGAGCCAGAGGAAAATGTTAGTATTTTCATAGAAAACATTTCAAAATAATCTCCCTTCTGCAACAGCTTTTGGGTTCTCAGGTTTTTTTTCTGGTTTGTGTTTTTTTCCCTTGCTCTCCTTCCATTTCACCGCTACTGGTGAAAGAAAAGGAAGCAGAAAGTTGGTAAGTGATCCAGCTAGTTAGATACATAGGTAGGTATCTTGCAATGACAGGGCAGTAAATATGCCTTGAGGTAATCAGGCCTGTTGAACTGAAATTTAGTTTTCAAAGATTTCTTCCCATACGCTCAGCATGCATCAGACTCATGCTTCAGTTCCAGTGAGTGGCATGCCGTGCTGAGGGCATTTACGCAGTCATGCACGAGGTAGTTAATGGCACAGTGTGCCACTATTTGCTGTCCAGCCGAGAGAATATGTATTCCTGCTCCGTTGCGAACACAAGGCAGAATTGACTCTAAACAGTCCATTTATTCTTTTAACTGCCATTTATCACCTGCATACGTTGACTTGCAACTTAGTCTTGTTTCCATTTATTTCTCCTTTATGCTGTGCATGGACAAAGCAACAGTACATCCTTGAACAATTCCCAATTTTCATTAACAGTTCTCCTGTTAACTTTCTGTTCCTAATTAACCATGCCTAGAACTGCTTTAGGCTTTGGAGAACTGGATGGTTCTTTTCCTTTAATCGTTTCATGCCGTATTTTGATTGCATAAGGTAAAAAAATCATAGAGCACTCCTCTTCCTCTGTTGGAATGAGCTCCTATTTTAAGTCATCTACCCCTGGGTGCCAGGCTTCCTGTATTTAAAAGTTGGTTCTTATTTTTAGACTCTTTTAGAGTCTGGCATTAGATACCTAACAAATCCAAATTGAAGTCAGACAAGATTTTTCTTCTTCTTCTTAATACTAGCAAATAGATGTCCCAGGCAGTTGCGTAAAATGACCAGGCTGTCTGTAAAAGGTAGTCACTGGTTCCTCTTTCAGAAGTTCACAGATGTGACCGATGTGCATAGGTAAGGCTTGGTGCTCCCCAGACCTCTCTGGCGCTAGCAGACCAGGCTGTGCCCACCGTGACGTGCAGCACCTCCTCACCCTGCTCCACCTGCCTGGACCAAGCTGCTGCCACAGATGGTCATGTTCCGGTTATGAGACCCACCTCATGGCATTGCAGCATACTGGTACACATGGCAGCACTCAGTAGAGGAAGAAAGTGGGTTTTTGAAATGTCATTTAATATGAGTAACTGAACTGGAGAACGATGCAGAGAACCAGAACTGGAAGGGAAGCCAACATATCTCGGAGAACACAGGCATGACTCAGAGTCACAGGACCCTGAACACTCGAAGTTCTAGCGTGTAAAATTAAACGTGAAAGGACTACTGGCTTTTCCTTCCATTTCCTTATTTTGTCTTTCTTTGGGCCATTTTTTATGGTAGCTTCCCCATCGGCTACATGGAACACCAGATGAACTAAAAAATACTAGCTTTCTACCTCTCAGAATGAAACGTCGTTTGTAACAGGGTAGTCCTTTGCACCTTAAAGCGGTAATATACACTAGGGGGTGACTATTTCCATATCAGAGTTGATTGTGTTACTGAGGCAAACAGCATAATAAAACCCAGCATTAAACTTTGAAGAACTTGAGACAACTTTGAAAAAAATAATTTCTTAACAGAAGACTTCCTTGTCTATGTTTGGACTACCATTTAAATTGCTAATAAAAATTTGGCTATAAGCCTGCTTCTCTCCTTCTCCCTTCCCCCCTTCTCCTAGTGCTGCAATTTTCAGAAGCAAAAAGAGGAAATCTGGTGATGACATTTTTCCAACTGTAGAACAGTTTTTCCTTAGTGTTCCCTGCAGTGTTCTTTGCGTAATGTTCTCATTTCTTACTCCCTTTGTACATGACAGTAGGAAGAAGTGGTTGCTGCAAGACTTGGTGTGCCCATGCTAGCTTTCCTTCAGAGAGCAAGGCCAAAGTGAAGGCTGAGGACCCAACAGCATGGCTTTTAGCCAGGGTCCCAAGGAGTTCCTGGTGCCCAGGCTGAACCCTGTGCTGCCGCACAGTCACTTCTGTGAATACTGGCTACACTGCCTAGGGGGTAGCTCGCATCTTATAACTGATTCTGTTGAGGCTACTGTCCGAATATATCCTTAAGTTATTTCTGTTTATTATTATCTGTTATGAATCTTTAAGGAGAGGGGCACAGAGTGCAATGACACTTGCACAGTGATTTCCATCAGATGGTCTCAAGATATTTTTTGCAAGGCATATTTGTGAGAGTAATACACTTTTAGAAACTGGCAGTGCACTATCCCAGAAGCCCTAGGGCTGCTGGTGTATTAGCATTCAGTGGCCCTTTCTGAGAGCAGACAATATCAGACATTTTAGAAGACAATGAAAAAATCCTTGTAAAATAATAGTTTATTCAATTTTAAAGAAAACTAATAGTGGCTAAGTCACTGGACCAAAACCGCTAATCCAAAACTAACAAGATATGTTGCATGGACACATCAATGTCCAAATAACAAAAGTCTCCCTCTGTCTGTTATATAGAAGAGTTTATAAAGTCAGGAAAGATTATAGACCAAAAGGCTTAAGAAGTTCAGAGAAAAATGCTTGCTGAATGAAGTGCTGGGTGAGATTACATCTGAGAAATGAGAGGAATGGCCCAAAAATGGTGAGCAGGAAATTTGGCTTACTTGGTGGACAACAAAAGAAAGGATAATCCTTTTTTGCTTATTGCCCTTTTGTGTCCATAATTCGATGCCAAGAGGGCTGAAAGGAGTGAGATTTAAATTCATGGCACAAAATGCCCACTGTCTGCTGGGACTTGAGGGTTCTTTATGGCATTGTTGGACCTTAATTCTCCTAATGCTAAGAGATGACGTGGGCAGACAGAGTCGATGGGAAGGATCCAAAAGATAACCCCATTTCTAATAGCTTCTGTTAACTTCTGAATGATATCCAGCATGTGAGGCTCAGGTTCCTGTTCCCAGCCTCTCCCTCCTATCTCCTTTTCCTTCTCTAGTTCAGTTAATCTTTCTCTATTCTTACCATCTGTTTAGTTAGTCTGTCCTAAACTGTTTCTTTTGCAACACTGCTGCAAGCCTGCAACCAGCAAGATAACCGAGAGCACTGCCTTTGACAGCCCAACGCTAGTGTAAATTTGCCAGGTCTCAGAGTGGCTGATAAGGCTTTCTGCTACTTTTTTTCTTTCTCTAGCAGCAAGCTTGGAAGAAATAGAATGAGAAAAGGACTCTGCTGCTGTTTTGCTGTCCTGGTCTCCCTCTCCTCTTAAGCTTTTTTTTTTTGTCTTGTGTTGTCCTGAAGAAACTAGGAGTCAGTTTTAAGTAAGAATAACAAAATCATCTTTTTTTGTGTTACACCAAACGGACAGTTAACATCATGAAAGATTCAGAACAAGGGAATGCAGGAATCCTCACAAGAACTTGCTACAGCTAAATGGAAAGGGAAAAAGAAGGAGGATTAACTCCCTTTCCTTCTTTGCCCAGGTCTTCAAAAATGTCCAAGTGATTATTAACAGTGACTGTTTGTCAGCATGCCATAAAAGAGATCTTGTTAACACTTGTGAATTTCTATGCCTGATAGTTTCATTGACAAGAACTCGAGCAAATGTGCCTCCTCTGCTTCTGCCTTCTTCATTGACTGCCTGTTTGTGGCATTGCTGTTATCAGTGCACATGGCACAATGCATGCTTCAGCCTTAAAATGGTATTTAGAAAGGCAGTTAAATGCTCTGGCATCTTTATAAGAAAATTGCCCACCTTCAGATTGTCTGTGATGAAGGGGGCTGAACTTCTCAGCCACTAAATTCTTCTCCTTAATCATTTTATGGCAATGGAAATTTGGCATTTATACCTGTTTCAAATATGTTCCCTTTAGTCTGTTTCTTTTTAGAGAATGCTACTTTTTACTTCCTTTTTCATTGAGTTCAGCTGATGACAAAGCATAGCAAGGAAGGCTGACTGGAAAATTGGAATTCTATTTCATTAAATTGCGTCTGGTTCCAAAACTCGTTTCTGTACGCATGCGAATGCAATCTGCGACCTTTCCACTGAAAACAAAGCACAACTCTGAGACAAAGCCCCCCGCCCCCGAGAAGGTTCATAGCGGCTGCACTCCCCAGGAAAGGGTGAGAGCCCTCTAGAGAGCTTTCACTAACCGGGCTGGCGTTGGAAAGTTGGTTTTCCACGCCTGGGAGAAAGCCATGGCCTTTCTCTTAGCTTGATCTCTCCTTCCTTCCATATATCATCTGGAGAAGCTATTTTGCCAAATTTTGGTGAGCTGACATTTCAATGTTTGAATGCTTCAACAAAATGGCATTTTCTGACAAAAAAAGATTTGTCAAAAGACTCCTAATGTGTTATAGTTGAGTGCCCAAATAACATTCTCTGTACAAGTCATTATTGTATAATCTTTTATTAAAAGAAGCAGCCCTCTAATTTTTTCTCTCATCAGTTGCACTGAAAAAAGCTCTCCAGTCTCAATGCTTGAGAATCAGGTCTTTTATCCCACAATTTTGACAACAACACAACTGTAGAAAAATAAATCGACAGCACAACATTTAAGAAAACTGAACTGTACAACAAACCCAACTCATAAACAAAAATTAGACTCACTACTTTCTGAACCCTTGTATTTTTCTGCAGTATTACTTGTAGGGTTTCATATGCATTACTTAGCATGGAAAATAAAAAAAAAAATATTGCAAACAACTGAGCTATAGTTGAAGCTTGAGCCAGAGACAATAAAATGAGTTCTTATTGTAGCTGCACTGGCAAAGTAGCCCGTTCACCTCTAAGAGCTGAAAATGTACCCTGAAGTGTACTGTGACATATTGAACCAGCATAAAATGGAACTGTCACTAAAAATATGGATCTCACCCTTGATGTAGTTTACACTTCTCTTTCCCACCTTCATCTCTTGTCTATGTGGTCCCTGCCCACACAAACAACAGGATAGCTTTAGCTGAGCTTCTCCCTTGATCTTGTTCACCATGAGGTCTCCCAAGCACATGCAACAGGAGAAAAAGATGGAGCAGAAATGGGAATGAATGAGCAGCTGGAGACAGACAGAACAAGGGTTTTTATTCCAACGGCAATGCCAGTTTAAGCAGGATAACGGCATTTGCTGCTACCTAGTAGTTTCTCCAGATAAGGTCACCAGAAGCTGCAAATTTTCCTATAAAAGTTGGGCTATGGGGAGATCTATTTTTTATGTCAGTTGCCCCTCTGTGTTTTCAGTACAACAGAAAGGAAGCATATTTGGACCGTCCTGAGAAAACCCATTTTCCTGAACCATAGCAGATGGCCATGAACTCTTCAATAGGTGCCTGGCATCCCCCAGGCCCGGGCTGTATTATATCAGAGGTAACCTGTCTGGCACAGACAACAGCAGTGTGTGATGTGCAGCATAGCACTGGATTTCACTCTCCCACCAGAATTTGGAAGATTCACATACCTATTATTTCTCCAGCTATCAGGAGTGGGAGTTACATGCTTAAATTCCTCAGCTGAAAAAAACAGACTATTTTATTGACTAAACAGTATTGTTCCTCTAAAAAAACACACACAAGACATAAATGCAGATGAACTGTTAAGTAATTTCCAATAGTTTGAAATACTTTTATTCATACCATGCTTGTGCACGTTTTTTCATCAGAATACATTTTGCACTCATTAACGAAGATGCTATTCCGTTTAAGTCAATTGGGGCTTCTCTGGTGTATCTTAGAACAGAACTGGAGCCAAGATATGTATCTTACTCAGTTCATTAGGCTCTCCAATGCTGTAGATTAAATAAGCAAGTATGTCACTAAATCTGTTCAGCATTAAAATGATACAAAATGTATTTTTCTTCTTCCAACTAAACAGTTTTCTTCAAATCTGAACCAGATGGAAACACAGTGAGTTATCTGAGATGAGCTCATCTGGACTTCTGAGTGGAATGTCCGACATTTGGTCACACATCTTGAGATGTGAGTTAGGGTCTGAATGGGGAAATTTTTATCATCTTATGTTTGCTCTTGTGGATAGGCTCATTAGCTTCAATGCACAACAAGTAAAATAAATGACACGCACACACAGAGCAAGAGCATGCAGGATACGTTCCTGTATAAAATCTTTCAAATTTAGTTTGCATTCCCAAAGACAATTGTCCCCCAAAAGTCCAGCAAACACAATAAGTGGAAACAGCATCAAAATGAGTTAAGAAATCTGGAGCAGCTCTTTTTTTTCTATGTGTTCTATTAAACCTGCTTTTGCTATGTTTGTCTGGGAGCTTAATATTTCTGGGGGCACGCTGACTTGTAAGTCTTTTAGGGAACCAAGCATACTGTTGCCATTTGACTAATTAAAAAAAGCAGGCATCTAAATTATTCCTTTTTATAGTTATGGAAAAATGATGAGGGGAGTTTACAAATGTAAAGTGGCAGATATTAAATCCCCTTGTTTACAGGATTAAAACCAAATGATTCCAATGAGAACTTGCTCCCACATGGCAATGCTACCAGGGACTACATATGTTTCAGCTGTAGAGTCATCTTCTGTTGTCAGGTACACTGAATGCTGCAGTGAAAGTTTTGTGTGGAAGAAGTATCTGTCCTTTATTAGCCCAATCAGCCTAATCTTGCCTCACTGAATTCAGGGAAGCTTTGCCGTTGCCTTCACTGACACTAGAATTTTACCTTTAGTGAAGAGCCTGAATATGAAATGTGTGGAGCTCCCACATCTGCAGCAAAGTAAATGAGACCTGAAAGTACGTCGTACCTTCTCTACATTATGCACATCTCATTTTTAGACAGTCTGGTGATGACTGCTTCAGGCTAATTTACCAGGCTTCCTGATAAGATAAATTAGCATAGGTGGAACTCCTCTCCATGAGAATTAAGCTGCTTCTAATATTTAGACTGAACAGGTTTGGTTCTTTACACTGCATTGAACTGGGGCCAGCATACTTTTAAAGTGCAACTCTCCGGACTCGCATGAGGAAGTTGGAAGAGTCTATTCCATGGCAATGAAGAACAGAAAATCTGTATATCTGAGAGAGATTTAGCACCTCTCTGCCTGAAAGTTTCTCCAAACTCTACTATAGGTTTTTGTTGTTGCGTTTTTTCGTTGGTTTGCTTTGGTTGTTTTTTTTTTTTTAAACACTTCCTATCAGAGTCCTAGAATAAAGGACTCACTCAGGACATCACAGAACATCAAACATCACAGAAATTCAAACAAAAACATTTCTAATCAAAATGGCCTGACTTTATTCCTCCTATGACTCCACTGCAGTTCAATAAGTTTTTTGTATTTATTCTTTCCCTCTTTTGGAAAGTAGACAGTGAAAATAGCTGCATTTAAACAAACTTCAGGCTCATAAGACAGCTTTCTATTCTGAAGAATTCAGAGTTTTTGTGGTTTGTTTTTTTAATCAAAATCAGAGACACGAGATCTGATTTGTATTGGTTAAATTGCAATTTATTCCTCTTGCCTAATGTTTCCTCCTGGCTGGCCCTGCATCTTTGGCCGTGTGTAGCCAAGAGGAATCACCAGGCATGGGGATGTTAGTGGAATTTAAACTGACTAAATCTGCCTTGGTGCCTTCATTTTGTGACTTTCTTTTCTGATACCCTTGAAATACTTGACAAAGGCTTAAGAGTTCGTGGACCGAAATCTAGAGTATTACTTGATCAGCAAAAGATGAAACAGAATATTCTGAAACATAAATGAATTTGCACATGAACTCAAAGTTGAATTTATCCAGCAGAAATTTTTCTGTAGGACTTAATGGACACCAGAAAGAATGAAAAATAGTGGGATTAAAAAAGAAAAAAAAAAAGAAAAAAAAAGAATCATACTTAGTGGAGCTGTGGACATTCTCAGGATAATTAGTTACATATGTTTTGGTTATGCCCTAGGGTAAAATAAGTTCTGGGATGAGGTAATAAATAAATTAAATGTGGTTTTGGAAATAGTTATCCCTAACTACCCAAAATGTCCACTGCTAGAAGAATTTGGATGCAGCCCACTTTGGAAATCTGAAAGGACCACAGAAACAACTTTTATAAGAGCAACAATACTGCAAAGAAGACACCACAAAAACTGAACTCAGCACAATCTTGAATGTGGCTGATTGATGCACTGAGCTAATCTAATTGATACATTTTGAAAAGATTTGTTTGAATAAGCTAGATAATTTGGAAATGAGGTATATAATAATGTACCCCCACATAAAGTCATCAATTATTATAGCACCAACTGAAATACTAGCTGTATCTTTTGTTCACATGGATGAATTCTATAAATACTGAATGGCTTTCCACTGCCACCACCCTTTTTTTTTTTTTCTTTTTCACTTTTTAGAGTGGAAAATGTAAATACAGCTTAGCTTCACTTATCATGTCATATGTTCATTTACTACTGTTATTCAGTCTTGCTTGCAGTACCTCTAGAGCAAACTCTTTTCAACTGTTATGGGTCAGATCCAGGTTAGATCCTGTCCTGCCCCTGTGATGAAATACAGAACCTGCTTGACCCAGACACTCTGAGAAGACAGATTTTTAAGTCCTTGACTAATCACTAGGCTTGTACTTCAGGCTCATTTCCACCTGCAAAAGACAGATTTCAAAGATTTGACAACATGCTGGGGCTTTATTTGGTCTTGTAGGAGCAAGGAGCTATCAGTAAATTTACCCAAGTCCCCTGCGGTTTTGGTAAATTGCATAATTTCCTCCTCACAACATGGCTGATTAGCCTCACTACTTGTTCATCAAATTTTCCAGAGGACTTCATAGAGATCTCACCATTTTAATCATATTCTTGGGTTGGACAACAAAATATTAATACTTAGTCTACAGGACCTAACTCATTTCCAAATGTCTTTGCTGTAAAGTCAGCTATTCAGTTGTTTGACTCCATTTTACCTTTTCTCATTCCTCCTCCATTAGATGCAGGACTATTCTGGGCAGGCAGCTCCATAAGAAGAGCCTCCAAAGAAGGACTCTCCCAGTGGGAAACAGGAATCAGCAAGTCCTGAATCTGGTGTATGTTCCCAATGCCTCTTTAGCATTTTATCAAACAAATGGACAAATCAAGGCCAGGCCAGCTTACCACTCCTGCCCCTTTGTGCCAGTTTAAGCTTCAGCCCAATCAGAGATAATGGAAAATTCAAATTACTCCAACATCCAAAGGATTGTACTCAAGGACTAGACTTTGGTCTCTTCTTAGTCAGGAGTTCCCTAGTCTTTGGATTCTTCCATCAGTAAATTTTAAGAACTTAGCAAAAAGATAACAAAAAAAAAAACCTTCCAATTCTGTCTTGCTGTTCTCCCACTTTTTCCATTTAGAATAGAAGTGTAGACGTTTTTCATTTCTCTTTTTAACTTTGAACAAAATAAAAGGGATCCTAGCATTTCACACCTTTAAACCCTTCTCAGGTGCTAAGGAGTAAAGCGAGAACCCAGAAATCCCCTGTTTAAAAAAAATATTTAAAATTCTGGAATGTTATAAACTGCTTTTTCTCATCCTGAAAAATTCAAAACAACTAAAAGACTGTAAAAAAAATTTAAAACATTTTCTTAAAGGAATTGTTTCCAGAGAGGTCCTGGAATCTTCCAGCTAGCCCTGTCAAGGACATAAGTCTTCAGACTGCCACTGCCTTATCTCCTACAAGTAAATGTTCCTTCTTTCCCCATTATGCTAGTCTAAATAATCAGCTCAGTCCCTGATCTCTAAGATACAGTTGTGTGTTTTGTTCTTAGAAATCCACATGTGAAATTATGCACAACCACCAACTGCCCATTACAAGAAGCCATAGGACAATATCAGTTCCATTTCTGCTATTTGGCATATATTTATTTTAAAAATAAAATTAAGAAAGTGCTAAATTTACCAAGTTTTCCATACCTGATAAATAGCTGAAAATAATACAATTTCAACACTGGCCAGCAATAGATCTAGTCTTTTAACCTATCTTATGCCTTAGGTGACTATCAGCAGAAGAATTTTTCAGATGGCCAATGGCCAGGTCTTCGGTCCCCTGCCATTAATATAGTCACTTGCATTAGAGAAGCAGCTCCGAACACCTACCACATGAAGTTAGCAGAAATTTACTCTCATTTCAGCATCTGTATATACCTATACAAGGCCACTAACAGAATCTAGGTGAAGTATTTTACTCCACAGTCAGGTCCTCACTCATCTGGGTAACTCACATGAATGCTGGGACCTCTCTTCCCTTTAAGTAAACAGAGTTGTCTAAGAAATGAAGGGACTACCCAAGCGACATAAGAAATTAGATATTTAACTGAAATGTTGAAGGCAAGAAGTAACTCTACAGGCAAAAACTATCATGGAAATGCTCAGAAAAAATTCAGGGCAATCAAAATAACAGAAGAAGAGATGATTATTGCTGTACAAGACTAGCAGAGGTAGACTGATCAGAGATGAAAGACCTGTGTTTCAAATAACAAGCTTAATCAATCTATGTTTGGCTTCTTACCTCATCTGAAAACTGTTTCAGCTGTGTAGGATTTTGCTTCAGACTGACTAACTCTAACCACAGCTTCTCCCGTCTTCTTGTCATGCAATCAAACACTAGAATTTTACCTAGCATTATTTACCAAGGTTAGTCAAACCTCATGAACACACACCCAAAAGAGGAGAAAGAGAAGATGGGATTTGTGGCTAGCTGATAAGAACATATTTCTGATGCTAATTGTCAACAACTGATAGGAACACCCTCACAGATTAGGAATCCATTGTTGATTCATTTCTTACCAACATGTTTTTCTCGAACCTCCTTAAGAATACAGGTTACAGCTGGGAAATATAGTTCACTTTATTAAAATTACTACTATTACCAAAGCTTCCAATGCAAATCTGAGAGTTTGCAAGTTCTAGTTTTGTTTCCCTTGTGCCTGTGTAGCAAACACTTTATTAGTCAGCTGTCTAGCAGAGCCTGGAAGGAACAGGGACTCCCCCAGCACTGCCTCTGAGCAAAAACATAGCATGAAAAAGTTGCTAGAGGACCCAAATTCTTTCCCCAACCGTGCTTCCATACACTGGACACCCATGCAATCGTGCTGTTAACCCTTAAAGAACTGACCATTATTTGCTTATTTGTTCCAGGTACCTCCTGACTACTTCTCTTGCAGTATCTCTTTGTTGAAAGCCTTGCTTTTCAAGCCTCCCAGGCCTCTAATAGTTTTTCCTTTTTTCACTGGCCCCCATTCCTATATATTCAAGTACCCACTGTAACACTTCTGCAAGCAGGTAACTAATGAATTAAAGAGGAAGAAATTGTCCACATAACATCACTTAGATAGGTTGCCTCACTACTGAGTTCCTCGGCCTTTTTTTCCTAGATGTGAGATTATTTGGGGTGACTAATGGATTTTGAAAATCTGTATGAATATTCACTTTGGGCATGAAAGCTAGTACAGGATGCTTGTGCAGACACCTTAAACATAATTTACATGGACCATTATCTTACTGTAGATAATACCAGGTGAGTGTTTATTAACACAGCCAGAACTTCTGAAGAAAAAGTTGAGTTAATTTTCCATCAGGAAGGTTCCCTTCAGAAGATCTTCTGATGCTTTTGTCCAGAGTCAGGCTTACAGTAATACCCATACCTAAATCCACATCCCACTAAATACCTTCAGAATGACCTTTACCTGAAAGCAGTATTAAGAAAATTCATCATATTAAAAGGAGAACAAGGACTGCACCTACCTCAGAAGGCTACAGATCAGTGGGTGTGCACAAAAGTAATCTGGGAAATACTGCTGTTGCCTGTCTTGTTCCTGTACTTTTCCCAGAATGCCTGAAGTTGACCACTCTTCCTGGTGGATTTTCCTCCAAAAGTAATGGGCCTTAGCCAGTCCCTAACAGAGCTGAACACCCTCTCCCCATGACCTCCCAGCAAAGTATGCAAGCAAAATAAAAACTGGGGAGAAAACAAACAACGATGCAGGGCAACAAAAATGAAAGAAAGGGAGAGATTTCATGGTCATAAGTTAAAAATGAAAAAAACAGTATTTGGAGCTCAAAGGAGACAACAAACAGAGGACCCTTCCAAGGGTCGCTGAAATCAACCAAGGAGCTGGTGGATGCTGTGCAGCAGTGCTCTGCCCAGAGACATGACAGATGAGAGAACGAAGATAGGCTCGTGTCTCTGGGATCCCCATCAGGCATCCCCTCCTGAGGCTGTGACAGAGCAGCTGAAGCACAGCAGAGGAAACTGATAGGGAGGTGTCCTACAACCCGGTGGTTCTTGGGTTAAGGCATATAAATAAAAAGGCAAGGGGAAAACTGAAACCAAAACCTGATTAAGAGGTTTTGGAGGAGCCTTAAGAGAGACTGCCACGTGGTGAACTCAATATGCTTGTACATCGTGGTCTTCCAGTTGCCACAGAAAGGACGTGTCAAGGGACCCACACAAGTTGCAAAGCAGCCCATGTCCTTATTATATGAGCACTTCCACATAGTATCAAAGATACAGGCTAAATCTAAAAAAGTTCTATGAGCAACTATATTTGCTCAGCTGAATTTAGCAACACATTCTGTCCAAAGCCACTGAAAGTCATCTTCCAATATCAGTCACCATCTATGTTCTATCAGCCTATCTCTGAGACATATTCAAGGGTGTTACAGAAATATGAGGTATTGTGGGTAAGGTAATCTGGACTCTGCACATAAGTCAGCAGTCACAAAACACACATTAACCATAGCTGGTGACTAGAGTTAGATTAGAGTTAAGCAGTTTTCTACAGGATTGTACTTTACAATGGTAGAAGGGAAATAATCTTGATCACATAAGTAGAACAAGTACCATTCATTCACTTCTTGCCATAATGGTATGTCAACACTTGTAGACCTTATTCCAAAATCTTGTGTTCCGAGCAGCAGCAATTTGCAGTAACATGACTGGTAGAACTTAAGTAAATTAGGATTCATAACTACTAGATACAGGGCTATGCATTGCATCACTCAATATATTAAAAGCTAATAATCATCTTGATTTTTTACAATATCAAATGTAGGGCTTTAGCACAACTCTTAGGGTTTTTTTTTTTTGGCAAGCAGAGAGCTGCTGCTGTAGTTGCACCACCAGACTGGCATTCAAGAGATGTAGGGTTAGCCACACGTTTCCTGTGTGACTTCGTATAAATTGCTTAATCTCTATTTCTCAACTCCTCATCCATGAAACAGAATTATTTCCTTGTGCCACAGGAATGTGTATTAAAACACATGTATTAATGAACAGGTACAATGGTGACACAAGCTACATAAAATGGCACTTAGGAAAATGTCAATATTAATTGAAACTAACAGCGAAAGCTCTCTGTAGTCATACTTGTAATTTATTCCTAACTTAAGCCCACTCTACTATTTCTGCAGACCTATGCCAATACCCCACTAGTAATTTTTTAAATTTTCTGCTTAATTCCCTAGAGAACATTGCAAAAATGCAGTGTTTATCTAGGTAGTATTCTGACAGAATAATGTTTTTACTATTTCTTTCAACGTGTGGCTAAAATACATGAAAAAATTCAGAGTAGAAGATCATCAGAAACTATTTACATGAGAAATTAAGTATCATATGAGGGAATAATCACACAAAACTTTGTGTCCTTCAACAGTTTTTGCCAGTGATAAAACTATTGTTGAAAATTTGTCCAATGTGAAATTCAGATATGTTAGAGATGAAACTGTAGGTAATTTAACAGGTAGAAAAAATGTAAATAGATTATAGCAATGCCTACTTCAGGACCTGTGATTAAAAAACGCTCTGGTTACATCTTGAATATATTGGAGCAACTGTTTTCATGGCAGGTAAGGGAAATGGGGAGGCGAAGAGTGACAGATGATGTAAGATTGCACAATTGCTCCACGTGGAGTGAATCTGCTCTAGCACTGAGGAACCATTTGCGGAAGCTGGGAAAAGGAGAAGGGTGTGGCTGGTGAAACCATGTCTCTCAGAGCCATAACCACATGTTTAAAATAGCATTGAAAAAATACACTCTGGACCATCTTTGTTGTTTTTTAGTGCAGTAAGTTTTCTACACAACTCCCTTAAAACAAGCATACATACAGAAGGAAAAATAGGAGCCGTCGGCAGCATAAAGCATGTCCTTAATTTCCACACTCCTCTCAGTTCTTGGCAAGAAGGAGCTGCCAAAGCCAAGACTCTATGTAGTTACTGTCTAACAGAAGCATCCTCTCTAGTGATGCACAGGGACAGAAAATGTTTATTATTGATAGCACAGAAAATGAAAGAACAGAAGAACAGGGAAAATACTAATTCTCATTCATAATAAAAAGAAATGTGTGGGCTTATGCATCATGAGTATAGATAGGTCATAGTCAGGAGGAATACAGTATTCTGGTAAAATGAGTTTCCACTTTATTTTTTTTTAAGAAAAATATTTCATTTAGGCAGGGCAAGAGATTTTTCAATGCTAAAGAAGTAACAAAGCAAGCCGTGCAACTAAAAGCAGTAACTTTGCCGAAGGTCTCTTTCTAACCAGTTATTTAAAGGGAGGGAAAGTAGACATGGGACTACCACAATCACAGCTACCGTTTGACTTTGACAAAATGCTTCAGGGGACAGTAAAATGACAGAATGAAAACAAAAGAGATCCTCAGAATGATCCATCTCAAAATAGGTCAAAAGGCCCTTATGTCACTTCATGCTAGCTCCTATTTCAAAATGGTTCAGAAAACCCTTTCCAGAGGGCAGCAGTACCACACCTAGCAGGCTGAGTCAGTTCTGAGCAGTGACAAAAGAAACTTCTTTTCTCTGCTTCTTTTTTTGTTTTGATTTAAACTGAGGGGTGATACCAAGGCTTGTACCCTGACATGACACTGGGATTTGAGGTTTTCATTGTCTGGAGTCAGTGCAGTTGTTTGATCAGGTACTAAAATGAGTCCTGAATAAGCAGGTACAAGACAGCACATCAAACAACTGAAAAAAACATTGTCTTGCTGTGTCTCAATGTTGTAGATCTTTCTGTATTGGATATGGTATTTACATCCTTCAAATTGCTAGGAGAGGGCCTCAGTCCTCTCACTGAGGTCTCACAGACTTATCAGTCATTTAAATTCTCGACTGGACTGATCAGCCTTATTGCAGATATTTGCTCTCTCCTGAATTCTGGTTCAGGGTGATGAGCAGGTCATTCCCTGAAAAGTTGCTCTTTTGTCAAGGTCTGTAAAGCAAAATTTACAGAATCACAGAATCAATCACAGAATGGTTGAGGTTAGAAGGGACCTCCAGAAGTCATCTGGTCCAACTCCCCTGCTCAAGCAGGGCCACGGAGGGCCAGTTGCCCAGGACCATGTCCAGATGGCTTTTGAATGTCTTCAAGGATGGAGACTCCACACCCTCTCTGGGCAATCTGTGCCCGTGCTCGGTCATCCTCACAGTGAGGTGAGGTCACTCAAATGTGGCCACCCACATTCAGAGGGTTTGTGATTGATTGTGCCTGTTGCCTCTAGTCCTGTCAGTAGGCACCACTGAAAAGACTCTGGCTCCATCCTTTTTGCACCCTCCATTCAGATATTTATATCCATTGATGAGCCTTCTCTTCAGGCTGAACAGTCACAGCTCTCTCAGCCTTAACTCATAGGAGAGATGCTCCAGTCCCTTCCTCAAATTCATGGTCCCTCACTGGACTGTCTTCAGTAGAGGTTTTAAAATAAACCTTCTCATAATTGGCCAAGCTGAGGAAGGACTGTATTCATTTCTTGCTTTCCAAGAAAGAAGCATTGGCCAATACTAACCTTGTCTAAGAAAGCGTCATAACTTTGTTCTTACAACATATGGCGCTCTCTCAATCTCCTGCCTTCCAGCTTTGCACTCTGTGGGATCTTTTGTAGAGGAAAAATGAGCTAATTTCAGACCTGAATGGACTTCATTGTGATCAAATAAGCTTTTCTGAACTTTCAAATATTTTGGCAAACTTGACTTGGCTAATTGACCTTGCTTTCATCTGAGGCACTGGCATCCCACACAGCAGCAGGGCTAGGTCCCAGTATTTTCCCTCCTGTGCAGGGGTGGCTCGTGATGTGTGACTACTGTACCATGCTGGGGCACATGCATGGAGAGGCACCTTCCCATCCTCCTCTTCTCACTCGCGGCACAAACACCTGCGGCTCTGCAACTTGCTGCCTGGGGTTCGCAGGCACCATAGTGTGCAGCTGTCTGAGATCTGCTCTGTTGTCAGATATCCACTCCCTTTCACCCTGGGGAAAAGGTAGCAGGTCAGGTCCAGCCTCTTCCTCTGGCTGTCCTGGGCCACATCTCTACCACACCATGGGGGACAGCGCAGCACACTCCAGGTGAGAGTCGAGCGAGTGGGCAGGACCAGGTCTGGGCAGTTACTACTTCGGATCCCCAAAGCAGTTCTGCTGCATTTGTACGCTGTTGGGTCAAAGCTATTAAGCACAGGTTTCAGATGGAGATGTGAAAGACTGCAACGAGCTCCTAGAAAAAATGTAAAATCTCCTTCATGTAAGGTTTATAATGACAAGTTAAAAATGACCTGTCAGGAAGGTGTATGGATACCTGATCCTGCATCAGTGCTGGGCAGTTCCAGGTCCAAGTTTTTTCCACCCTGCCATTCCTACAATACCTAGCTAAGAGCTTGCTTTCTCCACTGGGAATCAGTTCTTAAGTTGAAATTCTCCAGCCACAGCTTCCTTATTGCACAGCTGTGCACAGGCCAGTTGAACCTGAATAAAATCACTTCCAGCACTAGTGCTTCTAGTTACTTCTGACTCGTCTCACATGGGCAGCACATCAGGATGGAATCATGCCCCCAGGCTCATGCAGCAATCCCAGCCCACCAATGCCATGTCGGTGATGTTGCTTGAGCCTACTCTCTCCTTCTTATATGGAGAATCACCTTAGAAAGACCATTTCACCCCCTTTGCACCTGTTTCATATTTGCCTTGATTTATTGATCACATATCCAAGTGCAAGAAGGAAATATTTTCATACTACTTTGTAATCTTGTCATGTCACCTTGTAAGTTTCTATTTGTATTGATGTGTTATTACAGAAAACATAGCTCTTGTTAGGGAGCTCACAACTACTTCTGGCCTGGTAATTAGATAAGAATATTGCAGGAGGGAAAGTCTACCAGATGCTCCAGAATACTTCAGAGATTGATTGCAAATATTTTTTTTTGTTTTGATTGAGCTGACTTTAGATTAATTAGAAACACTGTTAATAAACAGTGAATGACTTTATGCTGAATGTTGCTGCCAGTTACTTCATTTAACTGTGCTCACAGTGAGAGTATTAAAAAAAAGATCTTATGGGAATCATTACATTTCCTCACTGTGAAAGGATTTCTTCTTGTTTATCCTATATACTTTTACTGCCAGTTCAGGCATTCAGATTTTAAAAAGTTCCCTGTCACTTTCTTGGCCTGGCACTGCCAATTCTCAACAACTGTCACCACCCTATTACCCAAAATGTGTACAAAGGCTGTCATTCAGATGTCTAGAATGCTGCTTTTTTATTAATTAACTGTAATATTACAGTTGCTACTATGATACTATTGCAGTAGTCCCAGTGTGTATCATGATAGTAACATTTCTGATATGCAAATACAAATAAATTAGTATCGCAGCCTAAAATGGTTACAGCATTTCCCTATGATCCCCTGGTTATGACCCAAACCTTGGAGCAATGATATCTGTATACTCACAGTCATGCCCACTCTGCTGTCTTGGGCCTGTCTTCAAACATCTGCATCCTTCAGTTTTGTCATTTGTGAAAGAGAGACAATGACACCTTTGTACACCTCCTTTATAATATTTGTGAAAAGCTTTGAAATACTGGGTTTAAAAGACGCTAGACAAACCCAAAGTAAAGTTAGGAACTTCATTTATTTGATTGTGTCTTACCTAGAATCTATGTGATCAGCAGGTCCAACTCTAAATGGCCTGGTGACAGAGGAGGAAAAAACCCAGACTGCAGGCATCATAAAAGATTAGAAACAAAAGATGTCTAAAACAGGCTTGCCACCCAGCATTCACCGGGCTTTTGTTTAGCTGTCCCAGAGATCTGCTAGACTTGTGACCAGGGTAGCTGGATTCAGGGAAACCCAAGCCCATCCTGCCCATACTCCAACCTGGCCAGCTGTGAGCCAGCTGTGGTCTGCAAGCCAGGTAACCATGTCCAAGCTGAGATACCCTGTGTTAGCATGGGTCAGGGCTTTCAGGTAAGAGCTTGGCCATATTCAGTTAGCTCAAAGGACTCTTGGACTGTCTACACCAGCACAAATACAACTGGCCTTATTCAGTATATTCCCCATCTCCAGACAGGTATGGTTATTGTTAAACCTCTCACTGTAATAATTTTGCATCTCACAAATACTAGGTCCATATTTACCTCTGTTCACAAACTCACTTCCCCACAGTATTTGTTCTTTAGGAAAGGGAATTACAGGTCGCTGCATCAGAAGGGACTCATGGATTCTCAACAGAGCAGACGAAAATGCATTTTGTCTCACTGTGGATGAGAGGTCAAACTCTTTCTGTCATAGTAGGGGAGGGCAAAAGGCAGAGGTAAGACAAAGACTGAGGGGAGAGCCCTCATTACTCATCCTGCCATTGGAAGAGGCCCTAAGCTCAACAACTCCTGCCCTCCTGCTCATCCCTGCCAAAGTCCATGGTGACAAGCCAAGGAGCAGGACCTCCAACAGACCAAGCAAGCTGCAGAGCCTTTTGCTGCCACTAGACATCTGCCACCCTTGATAATGCTCTGCTTTGCCTGTGCCGGCAGCTGGCCCCGACTGAAGCCAACCTCTACAAACAGCACTATCCGTCCCCAGTGTCCCCCCAGCTCTCGTTGTGAGTGTGGGCATGGGGCACTGGCAGCCATGGCTGTGGGAGTACAGGAGCTGCTGTTGTCCTTGTGGTCTAAACCTTTGTCTCTGACAGGACGTAATGCCAACTTCATCTGAGAAGGGCTTTAGAAAATCTGTGCAAGCAATTAGGGGATGAACCGCCTCCAAGGAAACTTTCTCTCTAACCCTTATTAGTAGTTAGAGGTTGGCCGCAAAGCAAGTAGCTTTACATTCTCAGACTTGCAGACACCATTATGATGGACGCCCCGACAGGAGCCAATTCAAAACAGATACACGGCACTTTGTTCGGTAACATGGGTGCACTGGTTTGCGTGAAGTACTAGCACTGCAACTCTGTACTGGATTGACGTGGCTTTATCTTTTCTAAGCACTGGTCTTTAAGAGATTAAAAAAGAAATTTTTTTAATCTAAAGCCAAAATAACTTGATTTTGACAAGACTTCAAATTGCCCTGAAACCAAAACCAGACAATCTATGAACATTTAAAAATGAAATCTGTTATGAAAAGTCATTTATTTTTAGGGGGTTTAAAAATATTATTATTGACATCTCATGCAGTAGTGTAGCAATGCTGTCTCACAGGACATGCAATGTTGTACAATACCTTCAATATTCTGTGAGCTGATTCTCGTGTTTTATTTTATATATGGACAGCTGCATCTTAGTCAAGGCAGAAACTCTTATTTTATGGATTGGGAGGTCTTCCGATTGTACTGTGACGCATTTTTTACAGAATGTTTCAACAGAATTTCCATTCCACAGGAAGTTTCAGACTGTGTTCATTCTGAAGGACAGCAATTTGCAAAGTGACAATATTTTCCATGACATGGGAATCCCAGTTTTTAACTCATTCATGTCCCAAAGCAAGGAACTGTGTGGGCGACTCCTTCCATCTCACTCCCAGCTCCAACGCCAATCCTGTCACTTCCTGCATTACTTACTGTTGCTTTCCAGCTCAGGGTTTATGTCTCCAAGGTTAGCAGGTATGATTCTGAGTGCGGGGCTAGGAAGAAGATTTCATGAAACGAGCATGCCATTTTTTAGAGGTGTCTCTCTTCAGATCAGAATCATACTTTAAAGCCAAAGTCACAGCCCCAGATTAAATATATATGGTGTGTGACCAAGCCTGCATTTTCCAGGTCATAAGAGTTATTATGACCTGGTCTTCAAGGGAGTTGGGTCCTGAGTTGTGCAACTATTTTGCAGGTCCTTTTATTTGCATGGACAGCTTCATCTATAATCATGCATGCACCATATGCAAAGTTGTGTTTGCAATTCACATAAATTATTAATTCACAGCTTAAGCTGCACATTTCCTCTATTAGTCACATTTCTTAGAGGCTTCTCATTACTGCAGCATATGGAAGTCCTCTTTCCCTATGGTGCTGTGCAGTGATTAATTGTGGGAATCAAAAGGTATGTAAAAGACATAATTTAGGACTAAACTCACCATAGAAATTTCCCTAGCACAAACCTCAAGCAAGTAGTAGAGTTACTGAAAGTTTATATTACTGCAAGCTTTGTCAATGTTTGAAGACAATGTATTTTCAGCTTGCCCAATACCAAATGGACAACAGGAGTTTGAGAACTGTTTGTAGGGATTAATGACTAGCTGGGAGGAGCTGATGGCTCAAACACAGTTGAGGGCCATTAATCCTGGACAGTCATTAATTCTCAGGCAACACCCAATGTCAGAGTTGTTACTCTTATGAACTGTTGTTTAAAATCATGTGTATGAATGTTTTTAGGGTTAGGTAGTTATAGTCAGCATGAATGGGGCATTTCTAGAAAATTAACACTTTGTATGTTAGGCAGATTGCCTATGTCATCTCTTCCCACGGCTGTCATTTGCTAATATAATTTATTTTGGATGACGGATTGTGGTTTATGTTCTTATATGCTCCCAGTACAGGACATTTAAGTCACATCTATTGATTTTTCAACAGCTTCCCTGTATGTTTCTCTGTGTGTGTGTCCCCAGCTTTTAAGACAGTGTATTGCAGAAGACAAACTCCATGTTGATACATCTGACGTGACTTGTAAAAACCAAAGGAAAGAATTTTAGGTAAATCACAAATGAAAGGGAAAACCTCCCAGGATGTTGCAGGTTATGTGAATATGCGAGAAAAAGACAAAGGAAGGTAGAGCAAACTGCAGACAACAGCTATACCTGCAAGGTATTTTTAAGTCAATTGCAAACATGCAGACACATGCCTGTTGGACACACTGCAAACTTCTCCAAGATGGGTACAGGACTGGTAAAAATGTGCAAGTTCAAAGAAGTAGGAGAAGCTCAGGAAAATCACGCTGGCATATGAACTAGTTTTCTTATCAGGCCTCCAATTAAAACCTTGCCAATGATAACCTATATCTATTTTTATCGGTTGTATGAAATTAAGATGTTGTTTCAGCTCCATTCTCAGCAAAGGCCTATTTGCATCACATAAGTCATCATCAGAGAAGATGTTAATATGACTTCCTTGTTGGGGAAGCCAAGACCTAAAGGACTATGGAAAATGAAGCTTCCTTTTCCTATTAGAGTTGTTTTCCAGGTTGAGTTGGAAAGATACTGGTAGTGAAACACAAAAAATATTTCTGTCCTGTGTGTGTCTCCCAGGTGTCTCAGCATGCCTAGTTAACACCTTTCACAACTGCAATATCCATTTTTAACGGTCATTTTAAGGAAAGAAAAATCTATTCGTTTTCTGAATATGACTACTAAAGCCAGCAAGCAGACATATAAAACAGAGAGCACATGAGCAGCTGCAGATGTAATCCAGGCAGCCAAAAGACTAGTGCGAGCATATTCTTCAAGACCTCAAAGCGTGCCAGAGGACATCCATCCTCTCCTCCCTTTCAAAACCCCATTTCCCATCCTGCAGATCTGTTTATTTTCCCTACAAATCCCTAGGTTCTGATGGGTTTTCCTGAAATAAGAAAATAAAACCCAAGTTACTGGTGGGAGGACTTAGAAGTCCTATTGAGATCAAGGTTCTGTAAGAACATACCAGTCTCAATATGAGCTTATTACTAATCTTGCTTCACATTGTGCTGTCTCTGAGAGCAGAGCATTTTAGAAGCATTACCTTGCTCTGCAGAGAGAACTTTTATCTTATGCACATGGAAAACAGAAGGGTGAGGGAAAGAAGTAAGGAAAGACTTTAATTCTCAGATAAAACTGAGTACTTAAGTCACCCTTTTAAAACATAGGGACATCCATGCAAATTTGACAGTTGTATATTTCCATGATAGGAAAACTGCCTCATCTGCAGATGCAGCAGAGTATTTTATGCACACCTGTTTGACTGCACAACAGCTTAGATTCTTGATCTTGCAATGAACTCTTCATAACCAGGTCCCTGTGCGTAGGTGCTTATTTTTTGATAATGTAGCCTCTAAGTCTCTCTTCAGAATAGTTTTAAGGTTTCCATGAACTTTGCTCAAAAATGTGCCAAAAGACTTCCAAGTAACAAACATGCTTTTGCAATTTACTGAAACTTTCCCCTTGTGTTCCAGAGAAGCAACCTCCCCATTACTCACCAGAGAGACACATGAGCCAAGGAGGAAGGAAAGCTAGTAAAAACAGGCAATTCCCTTCTTTAGTGTCTACACTTAGTCATTAAATAAAAAATAGAAGTGAAATCCAAACTTTTTTTTCTCCAAATGGGTCATTGCCTCAGCGAAGACTGCATAGATGAGGACTATTTGTATCTTGGTCTTCATCAGAACTTTTTGTAATCAGTTGCTTTTTCAAAATAATACTGCTGCACTTCGTACTGTAGCAGGGGCTATTGTGCATTTGAGGTGCTCTGCATTCTTCCAAAGGAATGCAGTCTCCCAAGTATATCTTTTTACAGTTCTTTAAAGGACTAGTGAACTATATAACCCAATAAGCAAGGGGGTTGGGTTATTTTTGCCCCATTTTACTTGGAAAAAATTGAGTCAAGGCCAAGGCACAAAGTTCAGATTTAAATCAAATTCAGTTTCCTCTAAAGTTAGTGTGTTGCAGCCAGAGGTTTCCAGCTGACTCTTTTCAAAAATGGACTTTTACAAACTTGAAGTGTTGAGCTTCCTTGGGTTCTAGGCTTGGCTCAATTTGGAACTGTAAAATTAGTTTTTGCAAGCTATGTCATGTGGAAGGACAAGCACAGGAGATCATAATGTCCCTTCTAGCCTTAAGAATATGGCAATCAAGTAGAAGTTGAATTTTCAAAGGAAAATGTCACTTGATACATGATGAAATGGTAATTCCTGTTCATTTCACACTACAAGGTATTCAAGGCCCAAGAGTGATATTCAAATCTTACTTCCTGCAAGACAGTACTGTACTTAGTAACATACTGTGTAGTATGAGTTGTACACTTGTAACTCACAAAACCCCCCTGCAGTTTTTCAAGAGTAGTCAGTGGTAGGTAGCAAAAACCAAGCACATTACTCCTTTTTCTTGAGTTATTGTTTGAAACCTTTCTCCACAAGATCACTGGAAAGATTTTTTGGGGGTAGTCCCTGTATGCTTGCTACATCAAAGTGTAGAAATCCATAAAATAATCAGTGTTACATTGTCAGAGAAGTGTTTTTTCCATGCATCCTGGCCAGAGCAAACTCTGAAAGGCTTTCTGGTGCCAAAGCAGTTGAATTAAATTTAAAATGGCTATATTTAGCCATCCCTCCAGATTTCAGTTTCTGCGTATCATTTGGCTGCAGATGAAGGTGCAGAAGGGCTCACAATCATGGTCAAGCTATCATAAATCAGCTGAGCCCCAGGAAATACCTGGCTGTACACTTTTAATTTGGCCAAACACAGGGTAGTATGGCTTAGTTTAGCCATCTTTCCCTGCAGGCAAAGCTATGTCAAATTGCCTTACATTTTCCGTGGGCTAAAAGCATTCACACTGGATTTACCACATCCCAGCTGACAGATGGTAACTTATTAAACATCAGTATGCTGATGAACATTTTGAGCCCACAAGATTTCTGAGGCTTTGGAAAGAAATAATTTCTAAAATATGCTATACAACTTCCACCTACACTGCTAGCTATACATTTGCAAATGCTTTGTGGATATAAGGTGCCGTATTTGCAAAGCCAAGCAGACGTGGCACTTAAGCCCCTCTCTTGCCTCCCTCCTACTCTCATGAATTATCATCCTATTGAAACAAGCAGGCTATTTGGGACAGTTGTAAGCGTGGTTACATAACAAAGCCCAAAAAAGCAGTTCCCACAAATCCAAGCCACAGATAAAGTCCAGTTTTAGAAGATAATAGGTACAGTACTGACAATGAGAATTATGCCATAAGAAGGAACAACTCTCTGACTCCATTGCTCACAATAATTATGTTTAAAGGCTCATATGTAAATATTCCAAAATCCAGTAAAAATTGAGCATAATAGTCAGGATGGCATTTTCCATTCATATCTTTTTCCCACACCTACAAGCCCACACTGGAGGTAAGCAAACTAGTTTGTACTGGGCATTCCTTCACTAACGTAAGAGCTGTCTCTGGAAGCAGTGCTAACAGCATTCTGTGTTTATATACACAAAAAGATGATGGAAGAAGGAAAAGGAAGGAAGAATGTAGACTTCAGAACTAATGTGTCTTGAACTTCTTCTGGAAGAGTCAAAAAAGTGCACCTATAAAGTCTTAAGAAGTCTTTGCTGGCCCAGAATACCATTTGACTCCTTTCTGAGGCACACGTATTTTAGAGGCAGATGCACAGCCACATTCCTCTGCTTGCAGGTATTGAGTAACAAGGGTTTGGAGATTTTGGTACGTGAAATGTTATTTTTCTCACATCATTTGGGAAATGCTTCTCATTACTATCAATTCCAGCAGTTTGAAATGAGTCATAAAAGAGCTGGTTGATTGTCAGATAAGCTGCCTAAAAGGGGCTCCCAAAGTATGTATCCTCCAGTGGAACTCGACAATCAGCTAGAGGTTCTTCACTGTTTGTATTTGCTTTGTAACTTTGCATTATTATCATTAATGAGGCCAAGAATGAAAATGAAAAGCTATGTGCTTTGTTAATGGGAACTAGAACAAGAATGACATGGTTTTGGCTAAACTCGAATAGAACAAGCAGTTGAGAATACAATCGGTGAAAAGAACAAGAATTTTCAGGTGCTGCAATTGTGATATTCATAGGCTCAACAAAGTGTCACATGTGTCTTGAGATTCTGGCCCTCTTACGTGTATTTATTTTTTAGTCCCAATCGTTGATGCAGGAAGAAATACGCAGCTACCATTTTATAAAATACTTGATAGAACTGGAATTGATTATGAATGACAAGAAACAAAAGTGAGTTTCAGACATTCCAGAAATAGAGTCACAGCTCTCATTTTAAACAAACAAACAAAAAAACCCAAGAAAAAAAAAACAAACCCAAAACAAATAAAGCAACCCACTCCCCCAATCCTAAAGCTAAGTTGTAGTATATGAAGCACAAGAACTAATTCCTTGTTATTACATTAACAGTTGTCTTAGATATGTTGGCAGGTTGAGTGTTGGGTAAGGACCAGCCAGCCTTGTCCAGGACACAATTTCTGATGTGTCTTGAGTCTACAGAACTCTTTGTCTGTGAGAACAACTCACAGAAGGAAAAAATAGAAAATAGAGGGTGGCTGCATAGCCATTTTAGACCAGAATCTTCTACTGGACAGGAGACCAATAGGAAAATAATACCTGTAAGGTTTTCACTGAAAGTGGTCAAACGAAAGCACACTGGCTGAACAAGGTACATGCCCTACAGATCTTCTGCATAGGACTGAACACTTAGGAGTGGCTGATGGAGTGAAACCAACATACCGCTTTTCTGGTTTGATCAGGACATTATCAAGCCCAAGTTCCTCCTCTCACCACTGCTCTCTCAGTGCTTTGGAGCTTTCTCATCAAACAGGTCTGCCTCTAAAAAGAACCTCCTCTCTGGAAAGTTCACTTACCTCAGGAGAACAGAAATAATCGTTCATTAATTCCTTAACCAGCAGCCCAACTACCTGATGTTAATTGTCATCAACATGTAAATTCCAAACTGCCCACACTGATAGTAAGTGCATCATGGTTCAGAGATGGCTCAAGACCAATGAATCAGACAGACAGAAATCACTCTTTAAAAAGTGTAGCACAATTACAACCAGAATAGTTAGTTCACTACGTAAAACAGCTCATCAAACCAGGCAGTTTAATTAAGACGTTAGACTGGAGCCCTGGAATCTGTGAAGAAAATACAAGACTGGTAAGATCAAGTAAACCCACATAGGAAAAAATGCTCCATCTTTCAACAGATACCATTACCTGTTTCATCACTTCTGGATGATCCCATCCCATATACATATGGCAAAGCTCAAGAAAAGTGGTAAAAAATTAGAGCCATAAAATAAGAAACAGTTTCTGCACTTCTGTTGACAGTGCAGAAGAAGTTTGCCTGCCAAAGATGGAAATAGCCAGTGCCTCAATTGGAGAGATTCACCTATCAAGCTCCTTGAAAAATAAGTAGTTTTTCCACTCCTCAGGAAGGAAACACTATCCCCTGAAGATCTCTGCAATTGCCATCTCATTTCTGGGCAAAACTATTAAAAATGCAGTAACCAGAAAGTGCCAACAGCATACAACTGCCAGCTTTCTGGAGGCCTCACAGTCAGGGTTCACATCAGGACACAGAATAGAGACTGCATTTATTGCCACTCAGGCTACCACTAACAGAGAGAAAAGCCTGATACTCCCATATAGAGCCATATGCAGGGGTGCAATAAGCCACAAAATGCTGGATACAGAAAGAGGTGACCCTGCACTGTGGCACCTGCACTGTCTTGTTTGAAGCAGAGCTCAGAATGACATGTAATTGTATCGTCTGTCCAGGCCTTCACCTGCAGAGTCACGCATGTTAACCTTTTTCTTTAACGGCTACACAAGATCACTGGTGGATACCCTAAGGTGGCAGAGGCATAGCTGATAGCACTGCAAGGACACTTACTCTCAACAGCTACAGCTATTACTATCATTGACAAGACAGAACACATACAGGAATTCAGCTCTTTGATAAAGCTTAGCTGCCTGGCTCAAGCTGAACTTAGGCAAGACTGAATCAGTGTTGGTCAGACTGGAGAAAATGCTTTGAACAGCCTGAAAAAACTCCCAAAACCTTCAGAGCTATTACAGTCATATGGTGAACTAGGGCATTGACTGATGCCCTGCTAGGTGTGGATGGCCAGAGAGCATCTCTTCCCTCCTTTGCTCTCCTGGAAAACTTGTTCCTTACTCCTTAGTGAAGATCAGCCTGTGCCTTGGTCAGATCCATGTTTAGGCAGCTTCATTTGCTGTAGCTAAACAACCTTTAAGCATCAACAGACTTCCTGTCCTCTTTCACATGGACTCAGATGACTGTGTCAAGATGCCCTTCCAGAAGCTTTGGAAGCTGGTTTGAAAACTTGCTTCTAATTTCTAAAGCAGTCGATGGGCTAAACCCCAGAAACTAAAATGAATTCTGATCAACAAACCTCTGCAGCTGCTTTATCCTCTGGGACAACACAATCACAATGCAGCAAAGCCTTCCACCACATCATGGCCCTTGTCTCAAATAAAACCCAAACAACTTTCCTGCCCTGCAAAGAACTCTACCCTAAGCATTATTTTTTTTTTTTTTTAATTAAAATGGGCAATGTACCAGAAACAACATGAAAACTACTAGGCGTTTAGCTAATTTTTAGAGATAGCATTTGCACATCGTGGTGATAGACAGTGATACTGATCCCATAAATAGGTAAGTTCAATACTGAGGAGGAATAAAAACAGGAACATAGGCAGTCAGATAAAAGAGTGATGGTAACTAGAATAGGAAGATAAACAAGGGAGAAGTTGAAGAAAAAGGAAGGCCTTTTTCACTCTTGTGGAAAGAAGAAGGTCAAGAACAGAAAGGCAGAAGCACAAGCTTATGAAGATGGGTTTCTCAGCTGAGTACCCTAAATACTGCTCAGTTTTGTGGTGGATATAATGAAATTTATCTTTCCCTAGTTTTGGATAGTACCCTATCACTTTAACGTGGACCATCCTAAAAATAACAATACAAGAGTAACAGCCTGTGTATCTGGGCCAGAGTGAATGGGACATTTTCATGCCATTCTGGTGATACAGAACAGCTGGAATGGACCTTGAATATGTCTCCATGATTTGACAACCTGGAATCTAAACTGGCTTCTTGCCTTTTCCTTCTATTTTCTTTTAAACAGTCCCCCAGCAGTTCTGAAGAGGTACTCCTCTTGCATACTGTATACTAATCACCATTTGCGTGCTCCTCAGAATTAAGCACTGACTTCATTGCGTGGAAAGTCTTCTAAAAAATGTGGAGGTGTGTGTGGGGGAAGTCATTTCCAAGTGACATTCCAAGCCCCTCCTTCTCCCTGGCTCCAAGGAGTAATTAGTCAGCTGGAAAATGAAACAACGCTGCTATTTTAGTGTGGCTTAGGACCTTGGGCCTGGTTTCATGTTTCAGATTAATGCTTTCTGTGCCTTTTGGAAATTCAGAATAGCAGAAAAGCCACCCTTCAGAGAGAGCTGCATCCTATAGATGCAAGGCATTCTGGAGACATGTATGACTTGCTGCCCCTTTCCTATTTTGCTGTGTCCCATTGAGACACGTAGCTATTTTCCCTCCCACTTGAATGAACTTCTAACCTGCATCTACAAAGCCACATCTGTTCTTCCTGACCCTCTGTCCTGGGCCTCCGGTTGCTCTGTGATGAACACTTAGTATACTTTGTTGCAACATACTAATAAAGCAAAACAGACTAAACCAAACTGTTTAAAAATGAAGTACCAACATAAGCCACTTTCAAGTCAACTGAAAAATCTAGTCTTATGGTATCTTATGATCCTACCTAATTCTAGTCCTAGTAGGACATGGCTGGCTAGAATCCCACATCTTTAAAAAAGGAGCTGAAATGCTTTCTTCAGCATATTCTTTAGTATTTCACTAAGCAACGCATAAGTGCTTCAGTTATAGTTCTACCATTTCTTATATTCCAGTGTGGTGGTCGCTCCAGGACACACCAGGGCAGTGGTGAGATGCCACGCAAGGGGAACTTCGACGTAACCTATCCGTCCGAAGAACAAATCAAAGCAAGGTACCACTTTACAGAAATGAGACAGTCTGAGACCAAAGTTTGGAAACTGAGAACGATTTCCAGATTGTGAGAATAAAGTAAAGAATAAAAGCTTCCAAAAGCAACATGATCAAGGAATCATCAACAGCTAAGGAAAAAATGATTAGAAGACTGACTCAGTAACTTGTCTTTCCAATATAATAACAAATCAGAATGAAATAAACTATGAACTCTGTGAATGTCTATATCCCCATTTCCACACCTTTCAAGGATTACAGAAAGAAATGGATATAATTTTAATAGCATTCTATAATCCATCTGCTCCTTTATTTGTATGTTCTAGAAATGGTTTAACATTTACCATAGGAATTGCCAGATCCACTCACACACAAGGTCCATTTAGATGAGAATATTTCCATTTAAGTGTCCAGCAGGAAATGTTTCAGCAAAGGGCACAAGAAGCCTCACAAAATAAAAAAAAAAAAGCAAGCCAGATGTGGTATACTTTGTAGCTGTACTTTCCACCCCAGCTCTCCATACACTCTCTTCTTCATCACTCAATTAAAGACAAGGGTCCTTTGCAAAAGTCTGCATGCTCTTCAATGTACCAACAATAACAATCCATACTGCTATAAATTCTTTCAGCAAAAGTAAGACAGTTTATTAATAAAGCATGAGAAGAATGAATTCCCAAAGCTGTGGGTAGGACATTCACCTATAAATCCCACATACATGGTTGCCAGCAGTAACAGTTCATAGCAACTAGACTGTGCAGCATCAGATCCCACCGTCTGCCCTCTGCTGAGAACATTACTGACCAGGTGATTGTCTCTGTTTGTGAAGTCTGGGAAGGTTTTCAATAGTGCAAAAGCAGACACACAAACACACCTCAGGTCTACCATATGTGTAGCACAAATACCTGGTTGATTCTGCAAAGTTCAGAGCTCTTAAAAATTCTGGCAACATGCATTTCACTTCTGCTTTACTAAGGTAAGCACACATTTTATAGGGAAAGTACAAGAGTGAAATCTCACAACTTCAAATAATTCCTTCATACTTCAAGAATTCTAATAATTCAAAATGATTCATTGATCTCTAACAGGCTGCCTAGAGACGATCACAGGGACTCCTAAAGCTTTGCATATTGTCACATTCTTCCTCCTGGTGATAAGATACCCAGAGGTGGAAATTGCCATCCCTTAGCTCCTTAACAGTGAACAGAAATCAGTCTCCAAAAAACAAATTATCACTCTCTTTTCCTTATGAAAAGCCATGATAAGTCACTCACAGCAATAATAGGACTAGTTCACCATGCAAGTACATAAACACCTCCCCATTCTTTTTGATGTCTCGCATCCAAGTTACTCTTTCAAATCCCCCAAACAATTCAGCCATATCTGATAGCAGTCATAAGAGAAAATGAAAAGCTGTGCTTCCTCAGGTAAGCTTTAATTCCCCCCCCCGCAGGTGCCACAAGGGTCTTTGAATGATGTAGGACATCATTGCCACCAGAGTGGTGCCATCACTTCCTCCTATGTATTGCTGAATCTCCAGAGGTACTGCATAAAAACTTCCTTCAATCACAGCTATCTTGCAAGAACTTCAGCAGGAACTTCTTCTGTCAACACTGAACTTGGGGTTTAGCCTTTTTTTAATGAAAAAACTCTGGAAATATTATTACGCTCTGTCTACCTCCAGAAAATGGTGGGACTTTGAACTTTATTATATTTCTTAAAGTCTTCCGGGACCTACCATAAATTGCTTCAGGGAGCTGTTCCAAGAACTATCAACCAGGCTTCTAGAAAATAATGCAATATAGTGGCAAAGTGACTGGCACAGGGACATAAAGTACAGGGACAGTTGAATAAAGATGGCTGTTGTTCACTGTTGTTCCTTGTGCTAATAGTATGAGTTCATATCTCTAGCCAAAGCCACAACAGTGAATAGGTTTCTTTTTCAACACAAATAAGTTCACTTAGGGAGAGAATATATAAATATTTTCTATGAAGCATGGAACTTTAATCCAGAAAAAAATTACTTCCTTCCTTGAAGCCGTGAGAGATTTCATGAGATTTTCCAATCCCCTGCCCTAGCCTAGCAAGCTAAGAAACACACAAATCCTTAGAACAAACAGAACAAGAGGCATCAAGTTACATAATTATTTAATAAAGCACTTAAATAAAAGTTGAGAGTATTAGGGACAATTTCGTAATCACTTGGTCAGTTAACTATAGCTTTTGACTCAACACCTTTTATTTCATATTTTCTCTGTTTTCCACATTGTGTCAGCAAAATGATTTTTATTCAAGATCACTGAAATTGGAGACAATTTCTGCTGCAGCATGTGAAAAAGAAGGAAATAAATCCTGATCTTCAGTTTCTGAATGATGGGGCAATGCTTTAAACACTTCTTGTTTGGGCCCTGCATGCCCAAATTGTTTCTCTGGCATTTTGGCTAACATAGGTGAATGAAACAGTCTGAGAAATTCAAGCCTGAAATTTTCTAACACCAACCAAACATTACAGCCAGTAGAAGGTCTGGATCCTAAAATCTGAACCCCAAAACAACTTTAGGGATTGGAAAAAAAAAATCTATCGGATTTTTTCACAGAAAGTTTTAAAACAAAATCCAACAAAAGATTTCAAATTGAATTTTGTTTGGTTTTTTGCTCACTTCACCCTGTTATGGAATGTAACAAGTTTAGTAGAGTTATGGGGATGTTCTGTCCTTTACTATTTTCACGTCTATTGTTTCACTTACTCAACAAACTTCCTTGCAGTTGGGAAACTTAGGGAGCAACAAAGCATCATGACTGTGGTGCCCTTAAGAGTCATGAAGTTACAGAGAAGGAAACAAGTTCTTTTTATGTGAAGATAGCTGGACATTATAAAAATTTGTGGTACTCTTTCCTATAAGGAGGAAAAAATTAAGAATATAAAAACAACTGTTTGCCCCTTATTTTTAAATGAAAATTCATTTCATGTCAAGCCCCATGATGGAATTGCAACAGTATTCTAATATTTAGTTTTAATTAGCTTTCTATTTTTTCACCTGCTGTATTCACTGCTCCATCAGAGCTGGTGTGCATGAGTTTTTCTTGCACAGCACTTGCAAGAACTTGGACATGGTGGCTGAAGACATTTGAGGATCAGGACAGATTTTACCTTTTAAAAGTGAAGTGGTAGAAGCTAGGACAGTGTTATCTACCAGAGAAGGGCCCATTCGACTGCGGAACTGAGAGATTTCTGGTGTGTTGGGGTAATTCCCTGACTGATTTCCTAACAATTGCTTTGTCTGCTTTTCTCCCATATTTGTGTCACTTCTTTCTTCTGTCACCTGTATGTCCTTGCCCTTTTTGCTGCCTTTTCTTTGTCTTTCTTCACCATCTCTTTGGTCTCAGATGGGTATTTCTCACTCTTTATCAGTGCACTTCCTTCAATACAAGGAACTTTACTGGTGCCAGCATTAGTTATCTGTGTTTAAAACACCTACAGAAAAAAAAAAAAATTAATAGAGTTTCTCCCTTTGTGCTGACTGTGAAATGCAAAATTTTCCTCCCAAGCAACACAGCCCAAGGTCTCAGTGCTACCACTTTTTCATACCCATCTCAATTCCTTGCTGCAGGAATTCTACCTAAAAAATTTATTAATCCCTTGCTTGTGTCTTCTTATTTCTCTCCAAAAAAGGAAATAACCTATTTCAAGAGTCCAATGTTTCCTCACCGCCCAGGAGTCATGACAAATTCAGCCCTGGGGAGGAATGGTGGCTCCACGTTAGCCAAAGTATACACTGAAATGCTGTTCTGGTGTTTATGGTTTCCAAACAAGTGTCATGTGGCAAAGATGTCACTTGGTACTTGATAGTTTAATCAAACCCTCAGGGGTAGCAGACATTAATTATCTTGTAGTCCAAAAACATTATTCCTTTCCCAAAGTGACATCATTTCCATATGACGAATGCATCTCCTTTCACTTTTCTGACCAGAAAGCTAACACCAAATAATTCATTAACGGTATCATTTTTTCTTTAATAGCATTGTTGCTCAGGTGGAAAACATTGCACAAACAAAGAATATTGCCATGAGCATGGAGGACAAAGTCAGGCCTCTGAAATAGATTGAAGCTTCTCCCATCGTGCCTTAGTGGTTGTTATGCAAATTATTTTCAGTTCCTACTTATCTGTTGGAAACTAACCTCGGCATTGGGATCCTTCTACCCATTTACAGATGTTTACCTCTCTGCAAGGTGACTTTTCAGATGACGAGTGCTTGACGTTTGCCTTGGGTTTCCATTTAAAAGAGCTCTGCTGAGGCGAAAACTTACTCCAGTTTGCAGGCAGACTTTAATTCAAACGGGCATAAACATTTTGATTACAGTCAGAAGGCCAGGCTGGTGCTGAGGTTTTGCACTCACCTTTAACAAATGGTTTTGTTTACTGCCTGGCCAAATGATAATTTTGTCTGGCTACACCCAAGAGACGTCAGCATTTCTAAACCATCTCTAGCTATCCAGGAAAAAAGCCAGACTCTGGCAGTCACCCTCTTCTGGCAGAAGCATTAAAATCTGGTATTTGTTTAAGTTTCAGGTTTATGACTTGGGGAAGGCACTCGGGGCCAGTTTCGGTGTGGAGCAGGCAGGAGCGTTCACCCCCAGCCCCATGGCCCACGCGTGCTGCTGCCGGCAGGGCTCCTGCGCAGGGAGGCGCTGGGCTGGAAGGCCAAAGCGGCCCTCGGGGCCCTGCCAGCCCCCCGGGGCTCCCCCACCCTGCCCACGGCCCAGGACCCCATTTCATTGCCCCCTGGGGCCACCAGTCCCTGCCCCAGCAGCGCCACAGTAGTGCCGGTCGCCAGCTCCCCACAGCCCTGCCCTGCCCGGCCACGGGCCGCACGTCCTGGCCCGGCCTCAGCCCGTCCCTAGGAAGGTGCCTGACGCCCGGAGCTGGGGCTGCCCCGGTGCCCCCCGGCTGCCTGCTCCTGGCCGGGGTGGGGGGACGCACCCCGGCTGCCGGCCCGGCAGCAGTAAGCAGTACCACGCTCAGTAGTATCCAAAAGGGAGGCTCTTGCCAGCAGCCCATCAGGCAACAAAAGCATCCTGGCACCATTTTAGCTGAGGAAAACAGAAAGGGCTCTTGGAGCTGCTGTAAAGCAGCGACAGCTACCAGCATGGCTTTCATTTATTTCTGTGAATGTCCTTACATGCAGCAATTGCTATGCAAGTGGTACGTTTCATTGCGGTCATCTCAGTTTTTGCTTTTAGCTGGAAAGCTCTTGGATGGAAAGGGTGATTTCGGAGTGGCTGGTGACCTACAGTTTGCTGGAAATGGCTGTTTTGGCGGTCATGGTCCACCACACCTGGGCCAGCACCCCTGCACGAGATCGGCAGGTGACACCCCAGTGGAGACCCTGCAGTAAAAGGTCAGTTTGGGAATAACCCCTCTTGGGATGACTGCCCTTCCTATACGTAAGCGAGACTGCAAGAGAATGTCTGACTCCCAAGAGCAACGCAAAGCTGTCACACACGGTCCTCTGGAAAGCCTGACCCTCAGCAAGCACACAGGCATTTAAAGCAGGTGCAGGAGTGGGGTTAGATGGCATTTACAGGTGACTGTGTGTAGAGCAGGCAGGCAAGAGAGACACAGCACCCGCTCCCAAGGAGTACTGCAGCTTCTGGCAGGGGTGTGCAAACTCCGCACAGCTCCTCAGTGGGATGTTTGGGAAGAAGAAATGAAGTGTGAGACAAAGGAAGCAGGAAACACAACAGAGAGAGAGAGAGAGAGAGAGAGAGAGACTCTCAGTCATAAAGCTAGCAAGGGGTAGATGAAAGCAGGGTGGAAATGAGAGATTTTTGTCTTGATGTATGAACGCAGGGATTTCCCCCTTTCACGTGGAAGTGAGAGCTTTGCCATGTGTGTCCAGACATTGGTATAGAGTCTCATATCCCCCAGATTCACCCCCTCATACGAGCATGTTTTGTACCACAGACCTGTGTTGCTCTCCAGCACATTGGCTTTTCTCAACATGGCTGGCACATAATATAATACCATGGGTATTTCTGCTCTGCACGTCAGCTCAGAAGGGTCAGGAGAGAATTTTCCCTCCTGCACGGTGCCATTTTCTCCTCATCCGTATCTGAAGGTTTGTCTCAAGTTGCAATCCTATTATCTCACAACCTGCAGTTTTACCTTCACTTGTGCCTTATTGTTCAATGTTGTAAACACAATCTTGTTCACTTGACCTGCATACATGACTTCATTTAGCTCTGCTGGACTTCTAACTCAAGCCTGTGCCATCTGTGGCATAAACACGCTACTTGCATATGCTACTTAATGGCACACTAACAGTCCTCTGTCTAGGAAGCTACTACTACACTGACTCACACAGGGTTTATTTACAGGGTACGTTGCAGACAGATGTTTCGGTGCTCCAGGCTGACTGGAAGTTGTGTAGCCATGTTAAAGAAGTGTTAAGCCACAGCTGCAGGTTTGTGAGTTGGGCCCTGCACCCTGCTAACTACAGTCACAGCTCAGAGCACAAGCAGAGGGAGCTCACATCTGCTGGTGAGTGACCACATAGCTATAGATACAGGTATAAGGAATTGAACAATAAGAAGAAAAGCCACACACAAAAATTCGCTGGAATGAAGATGTCTGATACATTTTACTTTGTTGAAGAGTATAAAGTTCAAAGACAGCAACTTTATGAAATCCAGCAATGAGGAAGTAAACATGTATCACCGTAATAACATTATTAATCATAGCTGGATCAAGGGTCCTGTTGAAAATGAACAGGATAAGGTAATAAAGACTATCTGTGGAAAGTGAAACATCACAAAGAAGCAATCCAATGGGTTATCAAAATAATTTTGGATGACAGCTTGATCTGCACTAGTGGGGGAAAAATGTGTTTTTTGACAGTAGCACTTGTAGGTCAAAACAGTCTGAAATTTATCCTCTGTTTTGTGCGCCTGAGTCAAATTATGTGCAACAAGCCTCAGATATGGAGAAAAATCCAGTGTCAGAGGATACCAGGGCAAGGTATCCTCTGAGCCCCCCGAGTCTTCCTGGTAACTGCCATGCTCAGTCCTCAGACCATCACTGGTGGTTCATCTTCCCCACCCTTCTTCCCGCTCACGCTTCCCAGCATTTGGTGCTGTCATTACTGATTAGGGTATGTTTAATGTTCAGGTGACCTAAGTTGCTCCTTCATGGCTGGTAGCCACCTCCTCCCTACCCTCATCTAAGATGGAATACTTTACAACAGATGAAAAGTGTGCATGTATCATCTGGACTATGAGATTTACTTATACCCCTCCAGAGATGTTTCAAGGTGAACTATTTTACTTTACCCTAAACTTGAACAGAAGCATGCATTTAGATACAGACTAATCTCATTCCATCTTAGGGAAAAGAAGAACAGAGGGATAGGATAACAAAAGGCCATCTTACCTGTGATTGGCACTACCGTAAGATTGAACTAGTCCTAAACTTTTCAGGTCCCTCATCACCTGGAAGAGGAAGTGCAGTCTGCCTTCCTTCTGCATCCTGACTCTGCCTTGTAGCTTCAAAGCTGATGCTTTTAAATCAAAGTCTTTTTCTCCTAATTTTCTTCCCCAGGGTCTCCTTCCCCTTGCAGGCTCACCTGTAATGCACATCAGGAAGTGGTGGTAAGCCCACAAGTCTCAATACTTGAATTACTAGCCAGGCATCAGCAAGTATCTGCCTACACACAACTACACATCTGCAGGAAGGAAGGGGTAAAACCATCTTAGACTGAAATCACCACCTGCCCAGCTGTAGCTTACAGTGTGGTATAAGTAAAAAGGCAAAAGATACACATAACGTGCCAAAAAAAGTCTCTGTCTTACCACTTAGTTGTACATGGCAACTAAGGGAGCCCAAACATGGTAAAAATCAGTTTAATGTAGGAAGGGTCTTATGTGATGAGGGAGCTATAACGTAGTGTACTGTCTTTACACTTTTTTATGTATTTGAAGGATATGCATTTGGAATGGTTCCACATTTTCAGTATGTAAAATCTAATTTTATGTTTACTATTCAACAGAAGCCAAATTAATTCAGTGTCCTGCATCAACAACATACTTTGATAATCAAATTATGTATTTAATACTAGCCCACAGAAGATGAGCTCTGACAGGTCCAGTCTCCTCTCAGCCCCCAGTGAAGTCCACAGTCTCACTCAGTCTTGGATTAGACGTGAAGAACTGCACATAGTAAAATAGTGCATGCAGAGAGAGGGCAGGAGAGCTGCAGCCTGCACACTGGACTGTGTTGTGAGAGTAGCTGAGGACTTTGCAAGCAGGATGTCAGAATGCCTTGAAGGCGTTACAAAGCAATACCGTGTTAAGTAAGGCCACTAAATTGGTTTCATCCATTTTGACAGTCTTAGTTCTCCACAGCTAGAGGTAAGGAAACAAAGCATGGTAGGCATGGAACAGATCTCTAGGCACCATCCAATCTATTTGCCCACCTTATTACTTCTTCTAGTTTTTAACACAGGCTTGGAAATTTATATTATACCTCTCTTCTTTATTGTATTGAAGATTTAAATCCCTACTCAATTTGGTTCTTTGCCATAGGTATGTTTTGGGTTCCTATCCTCTTAAAAGCAAAATAAAACAACAAATCACATATCCTAAGTATTGTTCAATCCCTCCTGGGGTCAAGCAGTCTCACAGATCAAGCTATTGCACAGGGAGGACTACGTGATGTGCAGACTCCATCTGCCCCTGAAACGTGTGTGCAGCACCAGGCCAGCAGCATGCTGAGCCACGGCTCCGTTCCACAGAGACACTTTCCACGTTTATTGTTCTTGATTAGAAAAACATTCCAAATTTTAGAATTGACATTTAAGACTGAATAAAGTTCCAGTTCGGTTTTATCAGGGCAAACTTTAAAATAGATTGTCTATTAGCCTTTGTTACTATATTTCTTTTATGAGTGTGAGTGGGAAGAACATTAAGGAAGGCCATAAATCAGATGCATACTTCTGGTGAGTGCAGGAAATCCTTTAACCTTTATGTTTCACAGAAATAGGAATAAATGCAGATTAATTCGTATTGTCTACATTTTCCGAAACATCACCTGAGGGGGCATTTCCAGAAGCAAAAATGATCAGAAGAAAATAAAGACAACAACAACAAAAAAAAAAATCCCCCAAAAACACAGTGGTGCCTCAAGCACCAATTAAAAGCCATTGCCTCCTACTCATATAAGACAGAAGAAGAGACCAAAAAACCCCTGCATTTTTGTTTTATTTTGGTTTTTTGGTTTGGGCGTGGGGGATAAAGAAAAAAACAAAAAAAACCACACCATGGTACTGAGACTTGAGACAATTCTCTTAACACTGATAGCGTGCAAGCATGTCCATTGGAAAATAATCTGCCCTTAGTGACTAACTCCCAGCAGAAAACTTGGCTGCTTGCCAAAATGTAAATATCCCTTCATGTATGCAGGAAATAATTTTCAGCAAACCCAGAGCTAGTCTAGGATGGGAGATTCTGAGCAGTGTACCATCCATATATTCTTATTGGAATGGGTTAAAAGGCGCTCACAGCAGCAAGTTATGGATGACACCAGCGAGAATTTAAGCATGCAGCATAATGGTAAAGCAATTAATAAGAGTAGTTGCTAACAGTTGCACAACGGAGGAGTGTTTAAAAATTCCTGTGCTCTTTAACAATAATGTGGAGAGATGCTGTGAAAGGGTGGAAAAAAAATAAAAAAAAAGCCTGGCATGGAAGGGACATTCCTTCAGTTCCTCTCAAAAGTTTGAAAAACCTCTGGATAGGAAAATAGTATTGAGCAGCCAATTCTTTCCACATTTGGCTAAGCCCAATGCCCAAAATACACAGAACACTACTTCACTTTGAAAGGATTGCAATACTCCTATCTGAGTCATCTGAAAGCAAATAAAATGAGACCTAAACAAATAAACCTAATTGTGCATGGAAACAAATCCAGCTCTCCAGCTTGGCCATGGCTTTGTTTTTGTTAGTTTAAAGCCTGCATATGCAGTTTTAGTGGCATCAGGAGTTATACAAATATTGACAACGAATTGCCAAATGTTGTTTTTTTCCCCTCAGCACACAGTGTGAAGAAGCTGGGGGAATGCTTCTAGGAACCTTCCCTAGTGCACTGAACCAAATCACAGCTTGATGGGATCTGCTCCAGCCTCTTCTCTGAAGGGTAGACACTAATGAGATTGATCTTGTTGATTGTTAGCGTCAAAGACTTTTATTTTTCACTCATGAACTCTGTTGAACACAAACCCAGGCTTTCGAAACGTAGCTCAAAAGTTTGCACCATAGCCAGGGCATTGTCACATGCTCTGTCCTCCACCCCGTGATTTGTTGCTAGTTTGTGTCATCCTTAACCTGCTTCTGGTAGTTCGGCCAGAAGAGAAACAAATAAAGATGACAAGTGAGAAAACCAAGCTGCTCTCTGACATCCTTCCTTTAAAATGCTATTGCCTCTTGCTGGTTGTGGAGAGGGGGCAGTCATCTTGAGATAGAAATTGCTCATGAAATCTTGCTGTCATCTGTCAAAGGTAGATTTCGACCAAGTTGGTCTGAATCTTTAGCAGCTCACAAGGAGAAATGAGAATATGTCAAATCTTGATCTGTCGCAAGCCAAAGTTAGAAAAAATATATTTACATTTGACTTTTAAATGAAGCCCAGACTTTCCTCTTGCACAGAGCCAATGAAACAACACATTTTCTTCTTCTTTGCCTCACATTTACAAGACACCTACAATTTTTATTATTCTAGCTGGCTGGATAACAAGGTTTCCTTTTTGCAAAAACATAAACTTTTAATTACAGGTTAAAAAAAAAAGAAAGAGTTTTAGAATTGAATGAAGACCCTGAGAGTTTTCACACAAAGAAACCACAGAAAGCAGACTCATGCACCCTCCTCAAAAGCCCAATGGTTAAGAGACTTATCTACAATACTGCACAGATGAATTCATGTACCTATTTTTCCTAATTCATCCTGAGGACTTAGAACTTGGTCTTGGACATCTCAAAGATCACCCAACTACCAGGTTATTGAACACTCTGCAATGAACTGTCTCTTTCTCTTTTTTATCATAAACAGCATGCCACACATAAGAAACTCCCCTAAGAGTTTCATCACAAGTATTGAATTTCCAGGAAGAGGTTTAGGTTTTAATTTTAACATCTCCAGCAAAGAAGTTCTTGACTAATTGTATGTCTCTTAGCTTTCAGTATTATAACATCCACTCTACAGTTACTATAGCATTATATACTCAGTATATTCAGTAAGACATTGATGCAGAAGCATCTGCATAGGCTTTCTGTATTGCATTTCTTATCATGGTGCAAGTGCGCCTAAGCACTTGCACGTAAAGCGTGAATCATTAAATTGGTGGAAGGAAGGCATAGCGGAAAGGCATGAGAACTTGTGGGTTTGTGAGAAAGTGGAGGAAAAAAGATCCTCTCTATTTCACTAACTCTGGACCTTCACAAAAAAAACCCAACACAATGCTTGGGACTGTTCGTGCTGTGAGCAAACACTGAAATATGACAAGGCATCAAGGCACGTTGCGTTACATGATATGCAGGCAGCTGCTGTGATGGCAGTTTCAATCCACCAACTGGTGCAACGAAACAAATCTGAAATGTAAAAGCTAGATTTCCACCAAAATATTTCATTAATATTACATGCATGTAAGTCAGGGAACTCAGACTACTAATCCCCACAGCTACCCTAAGTCAGCCCTGGAGGACAAAGCAACAACGCAGCTGCACAGATAGGGTCTCAGAAGGTATTCTAGGTTTCAGTTTGCTGACTGGAGCGTGCAAAATTTCTCTAACAATGTTTTGTTAGTGTATTTTCTTTGAAAATTGTTGAAGGGGGAAAATACCCATTGCTTTCTGTGGAATGTAAGTATGAAATGACTGCACACCAACATATGAAGATAGCCAGATATAGCCAAATTTATATGAACACCTACTAGTGGAAAGTCCCACTCTGTGCAACAGACCTCAGCAACATGTTTTAGGTCAGAGGAGAAGAAGAGAGCTGAATCTTCTTCTGTCCTTGACTGCAATTTGGACACCAATGAACTTTATGGCATATGCTATACGCCACCTTTGAAACTTGGCCTGTGCTAAAAACAGTCGCATCCCTCTCTGAAGCCCCACCAGCCAGTCTGTCAGCACAGGGGTTGGGTTGCCATAAGCCCTCACAAGAGGTGCAGACCCATTGCACAAAGCACCAGAGCCTTGCTTGCCCCATCTCAGCTGAAATACCCTGCAGGTCCCACACCACGGGGGAGGGAGAATAACCTATCACCAAAAGTCACCACGAAGGCAGGAGAATGACATACTTCCTAGCAAAATAAGAGAGGAAGCAGGAGGGCAGGTTTTGTCGGATGTAGCAAAGCACCTTCTCTTCATGGAGAGATCCATTCAAGCCACTTTTCAAATTTCCAGAGATTAAAACAACAGGGAATGAGGAGAAGTAGAAAGGAAAGTGGCACCTGAAGCTGTCCATAAAACAGGGCAATATATGTCTGGATAACAGATTACCGGACGTAAAGGGCACCTCGCCAGCCTGCTCTCTCCCCACCTCTTCTGTCTCTTTCTCTTTCTCACACACTCACCCACTGTTCCTTGGGCTGGGCGCCTTCTTGAGCACTGAGGCAAGTCAATTAAAACCAAATAAAGACTATAAATATCACACATAGGAAGGAGACTGCCCTCCCAACGCTGACAGCTGCTACTGCCAACCTGAACTGTGCAGGGGCACCGAGTGTCATCCCTTCTGACTCTCCCTCCTGCCGGCTCCCAAGGTGGGGAGACGTCAGTCTCCCAGCGCAGCATACAAACTCCCTCTGAGCACAACAAGGCAAACTGTCATTTTCCACCCTGGCTGCCGTTGTGGGTGGTCACGTTGGTGTCTGCTTGCATTTGCGCAGTACTGGACACAGTGGAGTGTACAAACTGTTCCATATGGCAAGGAGAGGGAAACATCCCGTGCAGAGAGAGCCATGCTAGCAATACGCTACAAAGCTGCGTTTAGCAGTCATGTTACCGTATAGAGCCCCTGGTCTGTATTCGACTTGGCACATCTGAATTATTATAAGGAGAAACGAGAAAAATCATACTTCTCAGTTCATGAAAACGCAGAAAGAGTGGCTACTAGCAAGTCCGTGTGCTTTATCTCGGGGTTTTACCCGTCGCCCTTCTGCTTGGTATTTGCCACATGTTTAACTGTTTCTCACAATCTTCATTGTTCTGTTTAAATAGCTTTTACTCCTTCCTTTTAACTTTCTAGGCCATGTACTTGTTTAATAGCTGATCTTCTCGTGCTAATTATTTGACTGCTGTTTCTGAGACACTTTGTCAAGTTATTTACCTTGCTGAAGTGACATAAGTTCTTCCCCCTCCCCTCCTCTCCCTATCCGCCCCCTGTCTGTCTGGTTTCCCCCCTCTAGTCTGGCTGAAGTGACAAACTCTCTCCCCTAGCCAAACATTTGTTTTTACAAGGTATTTTTATACCATCACCTCTTCCCTGCATCTCCCCCGCCTACCCACCACAAACATATGCTGTGGTGGGAGGACATTCTGGTTTCACATCATTTGCAATGTTAAGGTGACAAATTTCCCCTCCTTCAAGTCTTTTTTTTTTTTTTTTTTTTTTCCCAAGATCTGGTTTGTAAAATGCAAATGGCAAAGGGCTAGTTTCTCTTTGCCTTTTTTACCCTGTGCATGGAGATATCCTTCTTTGCTTAGAAGAAATCAGTGGAAAAGAAAGTAAAACCCACTTGCTTTATGTTATTTGAAACCTATTTGTGCTATAAAAAGATTCAAAAATATACAGAAAGAATATTGTCTACATTGATAGATTCCTTTTATTCATCCCAAGGAAGACGGGAATGATGAAGATTTCCAAGAAAGTAGGCAAATGTAACCACCCTACTGACTTCATTAGTCTATCACAGTCTGTTTTTCCCTGTATTAAAATGCACATGCAGTCACATTCACACAGTAAAAACAACCTCAAGTGCTCTAAGCATCAGGCTTGAACCATGAAAAACATGACTGTGGCCTTCATCATACCCAATTAGGGGTACGTGTACTCAGCAGTGATTCTGGTGTGGTGGAAAAATGCCTAAGCCAGGTTTAAATTAGGGAGGAACCATCTAGTTAAAACAGCATAGAACCCAAACTGGGCTCAGCCACTCTAACTATTTACCCTACTCTGAGCTAGAGGTTGCAGGGGCATGCATACTACCACGACTACAGAACTTCCAGTACCTACATTCACCACTGCAAAGCTAGGTCTGATGTGCTAAACATCCTGGTCATTCTAGCAGCATATATGCACGGAATGGGCCAAATTAAGACTGTTTATAAAAAGACTGAGTTTACGTGGCAGGATGGCTGAAAAATGTTTTTTTGTTCAGAGACTGTATCTATTCAGCACAAACCATTAGTCTTTTTGAAGCGGGATGGAGTCTTATTCCCTGTCCCAGGACCAAACTGAATATCGTTCCAAGATGTCAGCTGTATTTTAATTCCCATTTTATGCAGAACTTTTAGTGCAACACACAACCACCAAAAAAAAGTATGCACTGATAATGCATCTTTGTTAATTTAATCTTGTGATTTTGTCTGATATAAGAAGGGCAAAGAAAGATAAATTTGAAAAACAAAACAGGGTGGGTCAACTCACTGCCAGCAGCAGGGGGAACAAAAAGGGAAAGTACTAAACAGTGAAATTTATTTATACTGTGCGGCAACAGGCTCCAGAGAACAAATTATTAGCAGAAGGAGCCAGTCACAGCACATGCAAGGCTTCCCTCAAACCAAACAAATACGGCTGTCACTGTGGGCAGCCAGAAAGCAGAGAGAATGAGAAAGAAAAAAACCCTCTCCACAGACTAAAAGCATTTTGTAGTTAAGGGACTCAGAGCAGAAAGTGGGTAGGGCCTTTTGTTTCACTTTGGTTCTAGCAAGGTCATTTGGGGGAAATGTCCGCAGAAAACCATGAGGAGTGAGCAAAGCAAAGGAGGAGAAGAGGACAATGCAAGCTGCTCAGTAAAAAAGTATGCAAGTTGGAAGGACATGAGCTGTTTGTCCATCCCAAGAATTTTTGGAGATTGCCCCCTTTTGCATGTTGTTGAAAAGTGAGTAGAGGACCACCAGACCATCACAGAGGAGCCATCCACCAGAATTATCTGGGAATACATGGGAAAGGACGAGCCATCCCTCAGTCACCCTGGAGCTATCCATCTCCAGGGCTCTACTGGAAACTGTTCAGGGCAGTGCAGACCTGCTGGCTCCTAACTCATCGCCTAACACCTGGCACATACCCAGAACCAGGTGATATTTATTTGGCATCACATTCTTTACTAGAAAAATGATATGAAATCCCTGCTTTAACACCCTGCTGTTGGCTAAAGATACAGTCCTCTTCTCTATGCCACTGAAGACTAACAAGTGACCCCTGGATCTCAAAATAAGCATCCAAAGAGGTATCTGTTGGTCCATGAGGAAAATATTCATGCACATGAAGAGATTACTTCTCTCCCTTCTGGGTCACTGGACATTTCCCTGTATTAGACATTAGCTGAACGTTCACTCAGCAGGTAGACATGGCACAACCTAGCCTGAACCTATTTTCACTAGTGATAATCTACTCAGTACTTCACTTTTTCCATTTCCATTCCCCTCAGAAGAAGCAGTAGAAAAGAGAGATGTATCTTTGCAACTTGTCTTTTGTCTTCAGTCCAGGTCTTAGATTTTTTTTTTTTCCCTCCTAAAAATAGGGCAAATGTATCTTTACTAAAGTGACTGCAGTTCACTCAGCCAAGTAGCCATAGCAGTACCAAACTCAGTGTAGGCTATATGAATGGCAGCATCCAAAACAGGCAGTAAAAAGCTGGCTCAAATATGTCTGCAAACACTGGTATTAGCCTACCTTTGTTAACACTTTCAAAATGTTCAGAGATTTTGGGTGAAAGATGCTGCTTCAGCACAAAAGTGTTCCCGCAGCAGTAAACACACTTGGCTGGACCACTGCCTTTTCTTGAGCTCTGATTTACTTCAAGTAAAGACAGTCATTTATTGCATGTTTCACCTTCTCGTGGAACATCTGCTGCCTGTGAGGAGCCAAAAAGCAGACAAACTCTCAGTCCTCCTGAGATACCTCTGGCTAACAGCATGCATAGCTTTCCTCAGAGGCCAGCATGTCACTGAACAGTTGGCTTACTATAAACCACCGCACGCTGTAGGTGTTTCCAGCTGCCTCATGCTGCATTTGTGTCACAACCCGCGTTCCTGAGGAGCCTCTGCAGTCTGAGCCATGCTTTATATCTACCCTGGGAGCAGTAGGTTTCTTATAAAGCAGTTCTTTCCATCCACAAAGCAGAAAATTAAGAGAAAAATCACTGGCTCTTGAGGGAAGGTCAGGAGTAGAGCGTGAAAGTAGGGGGGTTGAGTGCTAGTAACACTGCTCAGGTTACTAGGAGAACAGCTCTTCAGGAACAGGGAAGGATATGAAGAAAATAAATAGAAGAAGACCACGAGGATAGGGGTGAAGTCAGAGGATGATGGATGGTCGGAACACACACAATGAACAAAATGCAAATGCTGACTGAAAACGCACTGAGGAATTTAAATTTCATTCAAAACATAGTGAGCCCATGAAAATATTCAAAGACAAAGGTAGATATGACAGGAGCCAAAGGAATTTTTGCTGTAGGACTGTTAGTAGACTGAATGGAAAGTAAAGAAAGCGGAACTGTGGCAGGCTGTAGGAATTTGGCTGCGAGAAGCCCAATCTGAGTCAGGCTGCTCACCATGGAGGAGGCAGTGTTAGAGATGAGGTCTGAGGGCATCACAAGGCTGCAAAAGAGGGAGAAGCTGGAGCAACCTTTGAGTCACATGAGGAAAACGTAACACAAATCACTCCTCCGAAATATGGGATAGGTTAAGGTAATGCCCAGATTCTGTACAATGTACTTTTGGAGAAGGTGAGCCAGACTCTTACCAGTTTAGACATCTGTAGAGTCTGGTTACTTTCACTGTCTGCAAAGGAGCTGCTCTCAGTTTACACCAGCTTAAACCTTGTCCCCCTCTGTCCTCAGTGCTACCCATCTCAGTTTTAACCACGTAATGGCTTCAAGCAAGAGCACAAAGTCATGCTAATCCAGCCAAGAATTCCTCAGTGCTCCCTCCACCCTGAGAAAAGTTTTGGATATCACAAACGGATAATGACAGATGGTGGCACATAGACCCCTGCACCAAACTAGTCAAAAGCCCAGCAGCTGAGGCTTTCTATACATATCTGAGAAGGTAGGCTCACATCTATTCCCCGTTTCAGTTTTTGCAAGTTTGAGGAGAAAGAGTTGGGTGTTTTTTTTTTTGTTTGTTTTGTTTTTTGTTTGTTTTAAAAAATCTTTAGCCAAGCTGCTTTGTTTTATATTAACATGTTGCATTTGTTTGGCCTATCCAGTTTAATATAAATATAAGTTTCTTCACCCCTACACCCAACTATCTCAGGAAGCTTTCCCCACTCTAAAATAAAACAGGATAGATATATCATTACCTTTTATTCAAGGCTGAACAGTGGGAGCTGCTTCCACAAGGGCAAGATATGCCCAACTAAGCCAAACAATGATATCTTGTATCTGGGACAAGCAGCAGCTCCCCACTGTCACTGGGCTCTGCACCTGCGGAGGCTCCTACCTCACTCACACAAGGCCAACTTCAATGGACTTGCTTGCCTCAGTGAAAGGCAGCAAATGGTTCTTGCACCTGCACCACATTGCCTGCAAGAACACAAACCAGCTCCAGGACTCTCACTACCAAGCTGAGCTCCAAGGAGTGGGGACAAAGCAGGGCATGCTTAGGGAGCTAACGTGTAGAAGAACATGCTGAAGTGTGATTCTGGCCAAAGGGAAACTGAGGACTCTACATTCCTACATGTTCAAGAAAAAGCTTGTACTCCTTAAAACAGGCAGTATTCAGGGACTGACTTATTTAGAGAGTCAGCCTCTCTTTGGATAAGCACATCACACGAAGTGTGAACAGGAAGCCAGAAGTGGGCAGAAGGCAACTGTGGCCAGCAACGGTGGTCACTCATGTAGTCTGTACAAGTCTGGGGCATCAATAAATGTATAAAGGTGACAACAGCTTTTGGAGGAGAGAATTGCAGAAGATGACCCAAAGGCAGGTAAGGTGATCTTGTCACTGGTACCCTCTACAGGCACATGGAAGACTACCAGGGACTAAAACTTGGATCCTTTGCATCCCCGTGAGTGTTGTAAACACCTAACTATTGGCTAGTTTTGGGGAGGGAACACTCATTCCCCTATCTTCGCAGAACAAAACCTTCAAAAGATTTGTTTCCATCCCTGTGTAAGGGACGGAACATCATTTTAAATCTCAGAATTTCAAGGAACAGAACAATTGTTTACCATACATGTTTGTAAAGAAAATAGTCCAGTTGCGTCAAAGTACGTAATTTACCCTTACAGTACAAAGGTAAAGAGCCTTCAAACTAAACTGTTGACCTACGAGCCAGCGAGGGCTACATTTTAACCTTGTATTCAGAAAAATCTTGACCATAACTATAAGGGAGGCTCACTTGCCCCATCTACTGGTCAATGGGAAGACTGAATTTACACTACAATTAAAAGCATCGCCACCGAGGCCCCGATGCGTTTGAACTCTCAGGTTCTCATTTCTAACTTTAAATAGATCTGTAAATGCCATCGACAGTAGCATTTCAGTAAGCACATAAGTGCTTTGCCGAACTGGAGCCTAAGGCTGATTGTATATCGTGGCAGGAACAGGGTAATGACTTCTTTAATTCTGAAAATGCATTATTTTCACAGAAAATACTAGGACAGCGTGTTCAGTAACACTGGCTTGTTAACCATGAAAAAATTAAATAAATATGCCTTCTTTTTTTCTGAAGTGGTCTAAGGTCATTTAATACTATAGAATAGCAGCCTGCAGAACCCTTGTCACAAAACAGCCACATGCATTGCAGCTCAGTAAGATCATCACAAGTTTACCATGGCTTCTTAGGGATTTTTTTTTTTAGAAGTATTTATTTACTAAATAACAAGTCCGATTTCCTAACAGCCTGTTAACATTATATTTCCCATCACTGTATGCAGTGCATCCGTCCCTCTGAAGTAGGTCTGTTACTTCAGGGGACAGGCTGGAGTCTACAGTGAAAATGTGAAGTTTGGGTTGACCTGAAGAGGCCTTTTACCCCACCCCAGGTAAGCTGACTTGTCAGATGTCTCACTTTGAGCACATGCCTCACTCTTATCCATGTTCTTTGAGGGCAGCACCTGCGTTCATACTGTAACATCCCTCTGCTCCACAACTCCCACACTGGTTGTAGGTCTGATCAGATGTGCCTAGAGAGAAGTTGCAGCCAACGGAAAGGCCACCAAAAAGTCTGGCAGCTGCCCACCGGGTACCCCAATATACCTGCAAGCTGATTCACCACGAGATCTTACACACAGACATGCTCCCTCCACATGACTCCAGCAAGCCTCTGACAGTTTGCTTAGGCAGACACTCAGTATGCAAGTAACTACACTTCCTTCATGACATAAAGTCTCCTGTCCAAAGAACTGCCATGTCTTGAAAAGTCTAGGCAGAGATGGGACTAAACTATCAGCATGTCTATCTAGGCCCAGGCATGAACGTTCACAGAGGAGTTATTGTCACAACCACAGCAGAGCATGATGACCACCGTTCTCAGCAAGCAGAGCCCAACATTGTCTTCAGGAGGCACAGGTGGCAAAGCACAAGTGCGACCATCTATCTTAAGCAGCTATGACTCTAGTTACCCAGCAAACTGTGTAAGAATAAACGAGCCGCAGCATGGAAGAGACTGTAAAGGAGGAAGAACAGCGTCCCCACTGAGGCTCATCCATCTCAGGTGATAAACCTGAGAAGCAATTATGACTACTTTCAAATACAGCATTTCTATAGCAGGCAAGGAAAGAAATCTTTGGCAGTAGATCTAGACTTCCTGGTATACCAAGTGATGTGTTGTACTTGAGAGTTCATAAAACACATGCACTAGTCTGAAGAGCTTGTTGAAAGCTTTGCTTCTCCTCCTCACGGAAATATATTTTGGGCTGAGTTATTTGTCTTAAGGGTATGCTCAAATGTTTCTGAAATCGCTAGAGTCCAAGACTCTATAATGGAAAAACCAATGGATTATAGTGTCTTGGAGCACATGCTTGCACAGCCTCACAACTGCAGTGTAAGCTGGGATCCAGCATTTCTAGCTGACATCTCTAGAGAGGTCACAAAAATGGCCAAGAGATTTCTCAGATGAAGCATGTGATAGCTAGCACCTCAGTTACCCAGGGACTAGGGTAGAAGAAACACTGTCAGTGTCCAGAAGCGTCTGCAATGAAAGTACACTGAAGACAGGCCCTGAGGGCTACCTCCCAGAGCTCCCTCAGCATCACAAGCCTGCAGGGAGATTGCCCACGGGCACGCAACCACCTGGCACACTTGCACTAGACGGCCCGGGGAAGCAAACAGCTGACAGCTAAGGTATCACCCAGGATGGTGCACAGATATGTGAACCACAGGCAGTGCCCAGAACTGCTGGAAGCGTAAGCTGGCTTCCTCAAGGGCAGGTGCTTTGGAAGTCCTGTAGCTAAGCACGCGTGGCTTCCTCAGTAATTCCTCAGCTGAGTGGGACCAGTAGCACAACTTAGAAGTATTTCAATTCTTCAGCCTGTAAAATACTGAGTGATGGAAGAGGGTCTAGAATTTACATCTGAGAAAACAGGTGCCAACTGTGCCTGGGCTTGTGAATTCATGCACAACTCCCGTGCATGAAGACCCACCCAGAGAAACGTACCTCCCAACAGCTCAGGCTTCCTCCCTCCTGTGAGGACACACAGCGCTTAGCTCCCCAAGCGGCCACCCCCAGAGCAAAACTTTCAACCCTGTTGTGCTGGGGGGACTCGCTGAGACCAGATGGTCGGGTGGAAGCTGCTGGAAAAGGAGCCACTACATGTAGTTGTGAAAGAGGCAACCCTGCTGAAGAAAGATGCTGAAAGGATGCCACCCCAGTTTTACTAGCCTCTGAGTAGTATTGTTCTCAAAAGCAGCCTCCACAGAAAAGGGTCAGGCTTCATTAATTCTCTAGTCCTTCATGGCAGACACCTTTGACAGGCCAAGTTCTGGCTTGTCAGGCTGGGAAAACCCACTCTGTTCCCTATACGAGGCCAGATTTAGACATCTGATTTATATCACGGGCCCAAAGCTTATTATGTCAATCTGAGCTGATAAATAATCCAGAAACTGGCAAAAGCAAATGTTTGGCGAGAGCTCTGAATATAAACCAGACTTTAACTGAAAGCTATGACCACAACGGCAGATAAACCACTCAGGCTTTCTTTTTCTCTTGCCACCAATGTACGTAAGACAATCCTCCTCAGCCTATAACTCCCTAATCTCTGCACCATTATCCGTGTTCAGAAACAATCTTCAATCGCTATTTACATGGCACTTGACAGAGTGAGGACCCTTTTTTTTTTTTTTTGCAAAACAAGGTGAATCAAACATCCTTGTTCCTGGTTGTGAATAATTCTATAATTAATTATGTTATTTATATACAACACCTTTGAGGGGGGAAAATCTAGCACTATTCTTCTCTGAAAGAATTTATTTTCTTGGTTACATAATTTTTCTTCCCTTTTACCTTTTTCCTGGGAACAAAGCCTGCATTCTTCAGCTGTGATCACTCAGGCTACCAGCTGTTTTGTTTTTTTTATTTTTTAATAATAATGCACAAGAAGAATAAAGACAGGGTTGCCTAGAGACTGAACCATGTATATGATATCAAAAGGCAACTTGCTTTCACTGGAAAATAAGCAGCACAGAAAATACTAAACCAAAAGTTTCATTTTACATTCAGGCACTTAGGAGTGAGCAATTATCCAATTGATTAGTCTCTGTTTTAGGGATTCTTCTGGGGTGCAGGGGTAACTATATCTTTAGTCACAGATATTCTAAAATTCAGAACAAAAGGAATAGGCAAAGTACCTGGTATATCACTTCTTGCTGCCACCACAAGCATTAAGAATATTCTTAAACATGCCACTCACCAGGAAATAAACATCAGAAGGAGCGGGAAATCACTGCTTTGCCACCACTCAGCTTTGACACTGTCACTTTCCACCTCCTTGCAGAAGTCCGACAGCACCTTTCCAAGCACCACCTGCATCAGGGCACACTGTAATGTCCCACGGGATCAGCCAGCTCACTCTGACATAAAACTAGGCTCAGGTGCTGGAATCAGCCCAGGGGCCAAGTCCCAGCTGGCAAATCTAAAATGACTTCCAGCCCAAGGGAAATGAGAGGAATGTTTGGAAAGAGCTTGCGTAGCGGGCTTCCAAATGGTAGTAGTCCTCCTTTAGAGAAACAGGAATACTGCCTAGGCTGAAGATCAATAGACGGTTTGGAATGTCTGAGGTGTGTTGGAGGGATGGTTCTCTTCTTGTCCTGGACCGAGCAGCTCCCATTCTTTTGCTGGCGAGTAAAAGGAGTTTGCACAAATGTGACTGTGGCTCTTGCTTTGCTGGGTGGAGAGAGGTGTGATTTTCACTTGTGCCCCACTGCCTGGCTGCCTTCCAGCTGCCAAAGCCATCCTGCCAGTGAGGCTTCAAAAGGGAGCATGGCTGGCCAGTTCGCCCAGAAATAGCTCCTCACTTCTCCTGGCAGTGCAAACACCTCTTCAAAAGCCCATTCCATCCATATGCTCACTAGGCAGTAACTGCTGGTTACCACTCCCTCATCTGTGGTGAGAAAATTAAATATAGCTCTCTAGCTTTTCTTTGCACTATGGACCTGTAATGACAGTGTTCATTGGACACACCCCTGCTCAGATAAAGACTGAGACTTCACCGTGACCCTCCACTTCCCTAAATATACTGCAGGCTGAATGGAGCCTCCTCGAAAGACAGATAAATCCAGTCAATGGCATGTCTTGCCCAGGGAATGTCTTGGGGCCTTTCCTATGCATAATTCCCCTTCAAAAACTCCACGTCACTTCCTACAACAGCAAATATATGGAGCAACGTTATACTAAATATAGTAATTCCCCAGATGCCTAGCCTCTGCAAATTTAAGTGGATGCGGCCCTTCCTTCATATAAAGTATCACTGTGGTGTTTTCTACCACGATACAAGATGGTAAATCTTCTAGAATTACAAGGAAGACTTTCAGCATAACAGCTGGCATTCTACTCAGAAATACTTATACGAAGCTGACCATAAAGAATACACACTTAGAATATGCAGACAGTTTTAAGGGCTCTCCCGTGCCATGTTTCAGACAGATAAGTTTAATGGTAACAAGATAGTCAACACATTAACTAACACAAGAGAACAGAGGGTACAATTGTTCCCATCTAGTTAATATCAGCAAAGCAGACATAAATATTACCATACTGCTTGAATACAGTAGAGGTAACATTTCATACACTGTTTCGTACACAAAGGCAGCTATTCACTCAGAACATCGTCTTGAAAATATCAGAAGATATTTTCAGGTAGCTGGGATCTGAAAATCCTGCTCGGGATCTATCTCAGGACAGATAGACCATGAGTGAAGAAGGTCCCTATACCATAAGTAGGAACTACAGTATCTCCCTTGATTTATCTCTAACCTGCAGAGGAGACAAAATTACTGAATCCTGAAAGACTTAAGTGGTAAGGAGCCTCATGCCTGTTGTACATATTTGCCCCAGGAGCCAGGTAATCCTAAACGCTTCTTCAGAATGAAACTGTGTTTGTGATTAAGGATTTCTGTACTACCAGCAGAACACCTAATGTGGACACTCCTAGTATTGGAGCTGTCTACCTACAAGTGTAGATAGGAAAAATAATCTAGAAGATGAGAAATCTTCCATAGGTTTAGAGCTAGAATTAGAACCTAGTCTTGAAGATTCATGACAGTCTCAACAGAGAGTAGGATGCAAATTTATTTTATCTTGGAAGACAGAAAATAACAGGAACAAAATACCTTTCCTTCTTCTGAGACGTAGCAATGATCAAAACTTTAGCTAGAACATGCCATCATGGGAAGATTCCTGGAAAAGGGTGGGGTGAAGTGACTGACTGTAAATAGGGCATTAAATTGGATAAAGTAAGTCATCTTTAGAATTTCTAGGATGCAACAGAGCATACAGATCCTATTCCAAGTAGTTCCCAAAGGATGTGACAGTTCACAAATTAATCACAAAGTGCCATCAAAATCATTCCACTAAAACCATTGGCACAATTGCAATATTGTGTTTTTACCTTTATCTGTATCTCTTCTGTGATTCCAAAGGATTGAAGCAAAGGAAAAGATCTTATTTTCTTGAAAGCAGTCATTATCTGGATATCATGCCTGCCTTGTCAGGAGCCTTTCTAAGTGATATGCACCCAATGACCTGTGGAAACCAGAACCACGTGTAAATTCTTTTGCACCCCCCTGAATAATTTTGCTAATGAATGCAGATGTGACAATTCACTTAATCACATTTTGTCAATAAGGCTTGCTAACTGTCCTTACTCCTCCTTGAGTTTGAGGAGTGATGGGTTTTCTGACTAAGTAAAACCAGCCTTGTGTTCTATGTTTACAGCAATTTTCTATTAGCCGAGCATGGTTCTTATGAGCCAATAATTGATGACACAGAGACAGGATGAATATAAACTTCTGAGCTTTTGAAAGGAACCAACAGCAGCAAACACCTCTCTTTTTTGCCTGGGTTGGAGACACAGGTCACTCTCATGATGTATAGGTAGTTCTAACAGACCCAGTCTTTCATTTTATATGCATTATGATGCATCCAGACAGAAAGAGTATAAGGATGTCTGGGTACTTCTGGGACTTCTTTTGGAAAACATCTACCTAGCTGTTATTCTTTCCAGAAGAGCACACAAGAATCACAGCAAACTCTGAAGTAATGAAAAGCGGGGACACAAATGAAAATTCCCAAAGTAGAACATATCAGAGTACTATTCTTGCTACTTAAATCGGGTAACCAGCTTGTCAACATGACAAAAATTCAGGGGATATATTCTATCTGGACTTTAGCAAAGCATTTGGAACAATGTCACGTGGGAAACAATTAGTAGCTGCAAGAATTGTAAGCCAAGTATGGAAGTAGCTAAAGCGGAAATGACAAATGGGAATTCATTGGTCTGCAGGGATTTTACTGGTGGCGTTCCTCAAAGAACTGTCCCAGGACAAGCTTAACATAATTGTTTGGCACACAAATAGCAGTACACTAATGAAATGTTCCGATTCAACAACTTGGGAGGCAATGTCAGTGCAAAAGAATAGCTGGAATGGTAGCTATGGGACAAAATTTAACTGTGCTAAGTGTAATAGGGAATAATAACAAGAGTTTTTGCTACGAACCAAAAGTTTGTCAGCTGAAAACAACTAGGAGGAATTCTGACACATATTAGTAGGATTACCAGACTTCATACTTGGGAACGCCTCCCTTAGATCCTCACAGCTCCTTACAGGTTCCTTCAGCTAGTGGTGCTGCTCGCATCATTGCTTTGATCAAGGGGCAGAGAGAGGTAGGCAAGGAGCAGGCAGCAGAGGCCACAACACACAGAAAATGCAGGGAGAAGTAATACCCCACAACTTCTCAGTGTGGGACATGGGATTTTGGACTGAAATATGAGATATTCTTTGTTATATGGGACATCCAGCAAGCCTGTTAGCCACACACGAGACTACTACAAGAATGACCAGGGGAATGGAGCTCATTTCAGAGGAAGCTACAAGCAAACAGTGAAGATTCTGTTACTAAGATTACCTGCTTTCCAGGCTTCAGAGGACTCCTAATGGTGCTGTTCAGCCAGTAATGGCACAAGTTAGAGTTCTTGTATGAACCTTCCTCTTATCTGCAGATGGGAGGAGATCTGAATCTAGAGCTGGCACCCCAAAAGTCACAAATAGACGAAGGAGCAAATGCTTCTGGTTAATATCCACAGTGGTTTCTCTTCATCCAGGGTGGAAGAATAATACATTCCTAAATTATGCCTGAGCCATCCAGTTCTGGGAGTGAATGGGTGGCTGAGGAGAAGGACTCCTTCTACAGGAATTTCTGCTGAAGCAATGGGTGTACCTTCCTCCTCTACCCTGATTGGTATTGCTGGTATTCACTGCTGAATTACAGGAAGAAACTGATAGTGAAGGAGGCACCTTTCCCTGTGACCTGAAAGATACTTTTCAGCGTGAGGTCCCTTCCCACCCAGGTTATTCTGTGATTTCTGACCTCTCAAGGTAGGCTAGAGTGAAGGACAGTTATATCATTTCTCCTTAGATGCTCTCTTCTTATGATAACCTCCTTGTCTTGACTAGGAACTTTCTTTAGAAATGTTTACCTCTGACCTGCTGGGAGGAAACAGAAAAGAGGGAAAGAGGTATGCCAGTTTGCTCTGTGAGCAACAGAGCCTATGAAGGCTGTATTCCAATGGATTTATGTCCTATGTCCCTCATGCTCCTGTGCATTCAACTGTCCAGTATGCCCTGTCTCCTCTTCATATCCACCACCCTGCCTCCAAGGTGTTTCTCCAGGGCTACAGGAGGAACACTCTTTCCCCTGCAGTACCTCCAGTTCTCCCTCGCCTCCTTTAACTGCCACCCAGCTTCCCCTGCTCAGTACTTGTAGCTCTCTTAGAAGACTTTTAGCTACTTTTTTGGCAGGCAAAGGTCAGAAGGGAGGACCTGTTGTTACAGAAGACAAGGGAAGTGGCAAGTCAAAACCCTGAAAATTGCTGAGGCACCTGGGCCAGTAACAAAAGCTGACCAATTTTCTGCTTTTTTGTGCAACTGTAGTAACATTCATATTGGGTTGCGTTTCCACTTACATGTAGAAGTTTATACTCAAATTTGGAGATCTTCTAAAAAAACATTAGTACTGTGAAAAGCAGGTGAGTTTTCTGTTTGATTCCCAAAATATAAAATTTCCATACCCAGAGCATAATATTTCAGCAGTATAAAGTCCTGGGAAATTTCAGAAGTTGTTTCCTTTTGGAAAAGATTCTTCAAAACATTTTCAGTTCTTGAAACCAAAATATATGACTCCCACACAAATCCAGACCTATTTTTCCTAACCATGAAGAAAACTTCTCAGACAAGAACTAAAAATGTTTTCTAGAGCACCAGAAAAACCCACACCTCTGTATTTGCCTTCATCATGCCTTGCAAGGAAGGGGAGCACTATTATTGCTATTTTACAGATGGAACTGAAGCGCTAAGGCTAAATTACTTACCTGCTGCCAGACAAAAGCATGGTGGAACAGGGGAACTACCCACAACAGTCCTAATTTCCAAGACAGTGTCTTAAACACTGCACCATTTTTCTCGCAAGGCCCACACAGTCTGTACTATGCACAAATATACCTCGGATCATAGGCTAATATGTGAAAATGAGAGCTTTAATATGCTTTGACCTGCACTTCGTTTTTTGCTCTCTCTTGTTATACATTGTCCACATGGAAACCGTGTATACTCTGCAGCACTTTCTCAGAAGCTGGAAAATAATTTCCTTCCACTAGCAAACACACTATTTGGGCTGTGTGGCACCACAAAAAAAGCCAATGCAGCTTTTCATTTACTGCTGTGTCTGCATGTTAACATGAAGAAGGTCAGTAGGAGTGTACACAGTACCGAGAAAATGAGTAGTTAATTATTGCTAGACTGCAAGAAGGGAAAATACATGATGTGTTTTGGTTTAGAAAACTGCAAATCATGAGGACTGCTTCTTTTTCTGGACTGTTTTTTGTGGGAGGGCATATGTACAGTAAAATTTGCGACAATTGGTTGAGGCTATTCAATGTGCTTTGAGTAGTACAGAAAAAAAATCCCCTCTTATCAGTGGGAACAATCTCAATAAACAAAGTACAATATTCAGCAAGAAAAATTCCATTTTTCTTGCTCATGTGTATAAGCTGGCAACTAGCCAATATCTTTTGCCATACTCACTCCTCCTGAAGAGTTGGTGCTTGAGGGTTTCATTGCATCAACAGTCTATAATGCTTCAAAACTAAGCTGCATTTAGACCAAAATGCTAGATTTGCTCTTCATGGCACAAGTTGTAATAATTTCAAAACTTATCAGCATACAACAGCAGGCCTAAACCTAGTACAACCATATCTTTCTCTGTTGGGATGTCAAAGCACTGTTTAAAACTTTTCTCCAGTCCTCCAAAGGCTGAAGTTATATTTGCTGTTCTTATTCCAGCTAGAACAAATACGCAAAATGCATTCATATTACAGAATAGATATGCAAACTGTTTTAAAAACAGCCTAAGAAGGCATTTTTATCAAATGTTTTGTCCCAACCTTTCTGTCAGAACAATCAGAACAGGTGGACCAAAACTAGCAAAACGGTTCCTCTGCACAAGGCAGACCAGCCCCTCCCAAGTATGAATAATTACATAAAATTATGCATAAACGCATCTAACATCTTTGTGTGATTGTGTTGAAAAATAATAGTTGTGGCAGGCTACAAAAGTAGCAAAAACTCTTACTTCCAGAGCAAGATAGGGGAAGAGTCCCGGGGAACACAATTTGCTACGCTCTACTTCACCTGTTACTGGGTAGCTGGGAGAAGTAGAGGCTTACGTCCAGTGTCCACAAGCAGAACAAAGCATTGTCACAAAGCCCAGAAAGCCAGCTGCAGGATTAGGACTTCCCATGTGAGTCTCGGGCCAATCTCCAGGCAACTGGCAAATGCCAGAGCAATCATAGAAAATTTCAGTGTAAATTCTGGAGAATTATTGTGGTATGTTCCTTGTTGACTTAACAGTTTTATACAGACAGAATATCAAAGACTTGAAAAAGACATTCACTATCCTAATGCTTTAAAGACATGGCCAATCAGCCCACTTCATTAGGTGGAACACAGCAAGTGAGAAGTGATGATCATTAAAACCAATATATACCATTTTCTGAGTTTAGATTGGCTTCAGTAGCATTCAACGGATATGCACTGCTGGAAAATCTATACAGGCAATTACAAAACTTACCAAGATTTTTTGCACTGGAATGAACTAGAGATCACGACCAACAGACACATACAGTTCTATAAATGCTAAATAACTGAGTTCATGTACTCAAATCATAGAATCATAGACTGGTTTGGGTTGGAAGGGACTTTAAAGATCATCTAGTTCCAACCCCCATGCTACGGGCAGGGACACCTTCCACTAGACCAGGTTGCTCAAAGCCCATCCAACCTGACCTTGAACACTTCCAGGGAAATGTTTTGCAACATTTAAGTAATATGAAGGCAAAAGCCTCGGCACCTGCCAGCAACAGCCACTGTTCTGAAACCATCTGACATTTTTCTAGGCAAGATCCAGACTCACCAAATTGCTCAACTTCACAAAGTAAATGAGTAGCAGAGACTGTCATATCTAACTCCAAACTAAGTAATCCAGTATCCTCTCTCACATCATTTATCCTGAAAGAGTGGTTTAATAATTGTTTCACACTACCACGATGTATGTTTTTTAAGCATTTGTGTCACCAAGTGACAGAAGCAGCATTATTGAACAATTCCCAGTTTCTCCTAAAACCCTTTGTTCTGCAGCTAGTCAGTTATAGATGGAGTATGCGCATTTAAGCAATGCTATATTTCCACTGGAAAGGTATTTTAGACAAAACCACCTGGCTGAAACTGTCTGATACATCAGTACGTTTCGTTCAAGAAAATAAAACCCAAGGCTCCCTCATTTCTGCAGTCTCACTGAAGAAAGATTTAAGTGATAAAAACTTATTTGTTCTTCAGTTTAATTGATTCTTCTCTTCCTAGCAAACAGTGAATTAGCTTTGTGACAGTGTTGCTCTGTGCTATGTATTGAAACTTTGGTCAACATCCCTACAGCGAATGCGTACACTCACTCTGACTTCAGCTATCACGTGAGAACTGAAAGGAGTCAAATATGGTCACATTTTCCCAGCAAGCAAACCGAAAAAAATTGTAATGCTTACAGTGATAATAGGAGACAAAAAAAAAAAAAAAAAACTCAGAAAGAAAACATGTCTCTGAGTGGGAGGGGAATGACAGCGACAGGTAGAAAAGGAATAGCAGGTAACAGAATGGCAGTTTGGAAAAGAACACTGTAAACATTGAGTCTTTCATCTGTCTTCTTAACTGTGATGTCCGAAAAAATTAACAAACATCTGCTAACTTTATAAAGAACGCTCACTGCGCATACATTCTTCGTAACATATACGATCCTGCAATGGTCTTTAAAATGTTGTGTACCATAATGAAGTGCTAAAAATAAATCAAGAAGACAGCATATTAAAGTTAAATGTACATGCTACACCTGTACTCAAGAACAATATTGGTTAGGTTATAGACTGTAACTATAGCTTCTAGACTGTTTCTTTATTTTGAAATCTGAAAACACATACTTTATTCAGAACCTATTATTAATAACAAGGCCAAGTGCCAGGTCCTGCACTTGGGTCACAACAACCCCAAGCAACACTACAGGCTTGGGGAAGAGTGGCTGGAAAGCTGCCCAGCGGAGAAGGACCTGGGGGTGTTGGTCAACAGCCAGCTGGACATGAGCCAGCAGTGTGCCCAGGTGGCCAAGAAGGCCAACAGCATCCTGGCTTGTGTCAGGAATGGTGTGGCCAGCAGGAGCAGGGAAGTGATGGTGCCCCTGTACTCGGCACTGGTGAGGCCGCACCTCAAATACTGTGTTCAGTTTTGGGCCCCTCAGTACAAGGAGGATGTTGAGGTGCTGGAGCATGTCCAGAGAAGGGCAATGAAGCTGGTGAAAGTTCTGGAGAGCAGGTCTTATGAGGAGAGGTGGAGGGAACTGGGGTTGTTTAGTCTGGAGAAGAGGAGGCTGAGGGGAGACCTTAAGAAGTTGTAGCAAGGTGGGTGTTGGTCTCTTCTCCCAAGTTACTAGTGATAGGACAAGAGGAAATGGCCTCAAGCTGTGTCCGGGGAGGTTTAGATTGGATATTAGGAACAATTTCTTCACTTAAAGAGTGGTCAGGCACTGGAACAGGCTGCCCAGGGAGGTGGTGGAGTCACCATCCCTGGAGGTGTTCAAAAAACAAGTAGACGTGGCACTTCGGGAACATGGTTTAGGAGGCATGGTGGTGTTGGGTTTACAGTTGAACTTGATAATCCTAGAGGTCTTTTCCAACCTTAATGATTCTATGATAACAAAGACATCCAATTTGGGTAAAGATTTTCAATAGGGGCAATTCTTTACCCACCTGTTCTCATGATCATTATGCTTACCATGAAAAAGTGCTTTTTAAAAAAGGTTCTTTAAAGTATCCGTTTTTCTACCCCAACATTTGGCATTAACCTCCTGTATCAGGTGTACTGGTCAAGGTTTTTGCAGCAAGGAAGGCAGGCTGCAGGAGTCGCCCCACGCCAGCCACAGACAGTTCCAGCTGGCTCTGCAAAGGACCCACTGCAAGACACAGCTCAGTCCAGCAGCCAGGCGGGAGGCACCTTTGTGAAAACACCAGACAAGCAGAGGAATGAGGGGAAAAAAGCGAGGAACAGCAGTATGAACACTGAAGTCAGCAAAGAAGGAGGGGGAAGAGGTGCTCCAGGCACCAGAGCAGATATTCCCCTGCAGCCCCTGGAGAAGACCACACTGGAGCCGATATCCACGCCGCAGCCTGTGGAGGAGCCCACACTGGAGCAGCTGGGGTTTCCTGAAGGAACTGCAGCTCACAAAGAGCCAATACAGGAGCAGAGGAAAAGTGTGAAAAGAAAGAAGCAGAAGAAACACCATTACAAACTGACCCCCACCCACTGCTCAGGGGACCGGGGGGGAGGAAATAGAGGACTCAGGAGTAAAGCTGACCCTGGAAAGAAGGAGGCAGTGGGAAAGTATTATTTTAAATTTTGTTTTTGTTTCTCACTATCCAAATCTATTTTAATTGGCAATAAACTACATTAGTTTTCCCCAAGTTGAGTCTATTTTGCCTGCAACAGTAACTGATAAGCAATGTCCCTGTGTTTATTCAGACCAGTGAGCTTTGTCACCTATTTTCTCCCCCGTCCTGTTGAGGAGTGGGAGTGAGAGTGGCTGGATGGGGCACCTGGCAGCTGGCCAAGGTTAACTAGCCATAACTACTTGCAATACAAATGAAAAAAATACACATTGGTTTAAAAGGAAGAACTTTTAATGTACAAATTTACACTCACCATGTTATATTTTCTGCATGGATGTCTCAGTATATACTTCTATCATGTTTTCATAATAAAACCACAAAAAGTAATTCTCAAACTAGGGAGGAAACTGTAGTGGTCTGCATGATTTATTCTATTCATAATTTATTCTACAAGTGTTTACAGATTAACCACAAAAATAATTCCTCTTCCCTTTTCTCAAGGAAATAAATATTTCACTTCTAAACTCAAGAATCATTCAGCTCTCTAACAGTCTGTGCACTATGCCCCAGCATCCTCTGTCAAAACTAGCATGTTTTTATCTCTTGGGATTCCAAACAGTAGCATTTGTTGCTCCTCATGTGCCCACACAGCATATTCAGAATTCTTCTCCAACGACACCCAAAGACACACTTCAGTGAAAGAAGAAACAGCTGAAGATGTCCATCTTCAGTTTTGCCTTGCAATACACCCAGCTGGCAACATTACTTTCTTCCAAATGGATCAGACCACACTTTTAACCCTACAAATCAAATATGAGAATACCAGCAGTTTGTAACTAGACTGTTGGAGACAAAAAAAAAAAAAAAAAAAATCGGTCGGCTACTCCAGCCTTGTTAGGCTCTTCCATTGTTTCCTACACAATTTCTGTACTGAACTCATAACTCTGCTTAAGCTTGCAGAAATATTTAGAAAAACAACCTCATCTTGATCTTAAGCTTCAGATAATGGAAAAATCTATCACACCTATAGGTAAGGTGTTCTAATATTGCTGGAACAACCATCTAGAATTGCACCTTGCACTTGAACTTGTCTAGATTTCACTTTCAGCTAGTGGATCTCATAACTTCTCATCAGCAGCTAAATTTAGATAAAAAAGTTATACTGAGAACTGGTCATCCGGGTACCTGCCTCTTGGATAAATGAGCCAGTCCAGTCCTTTTTAATGTTTAATAAAAAAGGCAGGTTTACCAGACTTCTATTTCACAATAACCTTCCTACTCCTCTTCAGCATTTCACCACTTTCCTGGAAAGTAATTCCTGCACTGATGATTTAACTGATGTGTGCTAAGGACATGGCGTTTATCCTGTTTGGTTTTCCCCTCCCGCTGATGTTAGGCTTTTCTAAAAATAGGAATAAGTTACCATTTAACATACTCAAATATAGAGTGTTTCATCAAGACAAGCACTCTCATGTCTTTAACAAGAAGTGCCAACCTTCCATAATGAATAGCCAGTTCTATTACCTATGAAACAATGAACTATCAAGGATGGTCTGCCATACTTGAATTTTTCCCTTCATATGCTTTTCTACACCTTCTACTGGCAACAGCAGGGATCAAAAAGCTATTAGCACTGCATTCCAAATTCTCCTTTATATGTAGTGGATTTCTGCCTTACCTCTCCAACCATGAGGCTGGAAGGTACTAACAAAGCACTCACAAACTGTGTTTCATCTGAGTGTAAAGCAGTATTCCACAAAACCAGGGTGCAATAGTGGATTTTTACAGCTAGAGCTCAGCCCACCCATGGTTGTTATTTGCTCTGAGCTGGTTCAGAAGTTAATTTCTGGTGTGGCAACAGGCATCTCTTTAAGAAGGTGTGAAGATAATGGAATCTCTGCAACTTATTTGGCCAGTTAAGTCACTTTAATACAAGTTTCATTAAATCCATAATTTTCAAGTGAAGAATTAGGCTGAAAAAAAAATTTCATGGTAAGTTTATTATATATGTATTCTTTGAATGTATTCTTCACTGTGTTATTCAAATCCACATGAATATTCAGGTCTTACTTCAAGAAGGTCTTTGAAACAATCAATGCAAATACATGAATCAAGTATACCTGCAGGCTGAATATCCTCTTGAACAATACCAGCTCGGTTTATTGACTGTTCTTTCTCTGGAAAACAGGACAGAAAGGACACTACTAAAAAAAAATAAAATACCAGACATCTCGATTGCACCCAATAAAATAATATTGAAAATTTTATTCATTCTGGATGCTACACAGTAAAATTCTGGCGGATATCCACCTACACAATGCAAACGTAGTATTCACACTTCACTGAGAAACGAACAGCTAGTCTGTTTTGAGAGATTACAGACAATGAGATAATCATCTTAAAGTAATGACTACTGTTTAATAAAGGATGCCAAAATACCTGCCATGATCCCATCTCTTAAGGAATGACTAGTACTTTTAGGAGCTATCACTCAATGCTCAACATAAAACCCTTCAAAAGGTTTATTCTTTCCAGAATCAGTGATCCCCATTTTCAGGCCCTAAAAGATCTAGCATCTTATCACAAATAGACTTCATGACAGCATCTGCAAAATGACTGCCTGTAAACTTTGTGAAATGAAGTATCAGAGGGATATTTTCAATACAATGGGCCTGTCTCGGGCTTTTCTTTTCTGTTTGAAAGATTCAACCGCTTCCAGGAAGAGAAATGGACAAAACTACATTATGTCCCCTTATTAAATGCCCCTCTTTTTTTTTTTTCCCCTTCCAGTTAAGTGCTTTACCACTGTTATACTTTGAAGCAGGAAGTCAAAGCTCAGCTGGATTAGCATTTTGCCCATACCACTGAACTTTTTAAGCCTTTAAAAAAAATTGTACGGTACACATTCTCAGGGGAAACTCAGAACTAAGCTCACCTTAAAACAGAAACTTTTCAGCATCCTATCCCACTGAGGATGGACAGGCACTACATGTTATTAGGCTGTGTAGGTATAAGCCTAATGGTACTAGAGGCTAGCAGACATATCACAATAATTCATTCTACTTGCAAGGAGGTAGGAGCTAGAGGCAGATCCAGCTTTTCCAGTTCTGTTCACCAAGCATGGTTAAGTGCCATTCCACCCTTTTTAGCAGACAAAATCTCAGGTAACTGTCTAATTTCAAACTAAAAGGTACAGAACCCAGACAGAGAAAACAGAATAAATTAGAACAAGGAATCAGACTTATTCTAGGACAAGGAGGAGAAAGATATTTAGTCTTAGGTGGAGTCTAAGATCAGAAGAGAGGTAGAGACCAAATGGGAATCAGTCGAGAGGTTGGGAAGACACTTGAGAACAGAAAGAGCTGTTAACTCTCAGGCAAAGAAATGAATGCAGAGAAGTAACAGATGAGAAATGCGGAGATAGGACACGGAACAGTCAATAGGGAGACTAGGGTGGAGCCTGGAAACAACTTGGAAAACAGGCAAGGCAAAAAAAGGACAATGAGGAAGAGCCAGTCTTGATGAGAGGACAACCACCTCACACAGTGGGGTAGCAGCTGAGTCTCAGAGTTCAGCAAAATCACAAAATCTACTGTGAAAATGCCCCAATATCAATCCAAATAGCAGCTGTCAACCCACCATTTTAATTAATCCAGGTGGAAGAGGTCTGTGCTGAAGACCTCAAAGTTTCAACACTGCCACTAAACTACGTGTTTCATATGAGGAAACAGTCCTTTTTAAAGCTAGTTACAGACAGGAAAAATATTAGAAACATCAAGGCCACAAACTGAGATACTAAAAACCTATAAAAAGATAAACCTATAAAAAGCACTTCTGTAGGAAATTAAGTCAAACCCCTGTGTGCACAATTTAAGGTACATATCAGCAATTTGATTACATACAGTTTTGCCAATTATCTTCCATTTTATTTGTTAAACTGCTAGGAACTCATCTGAAGATGTGTGAGAATTGTGCAGAAGTCTTCTTCCTGAATGTATTGTGCCTCATTTGTGTCGAATTTGGGAGATACACAAGAAAAACAAGAAGAAAGAAAAGATAGCATTTCACGTTTACATAATTGAATGTCACTCTAGAGAACTAAAAATCCATCCTTGTCTTTTGCAGGACTACTATGTGATCCTAATGGAAAAGTCTGACTTCAGACCCAGCATCCCAAAACACAGAACTACTGAGGATTCACCCATAGCTCAGGCCAATGGGGGCGTGTGAACTTCTACAGAAGTTGCCACACAGCTTATGAGGCTGTAGTCTGAAAAATCAAAATTCTTCATACCCCAAAGGTTGAAATACTTCCGCTCAAGTACCACAACTGTGAAATTCCATGTTCTTGTCTAAAATATTATAACAATGAATGCTTGTGCTTCTCTTATACCGCAGCGGTGAGCATAAAGAAAATCACATAGGAAATCAATAAAAGTGCGATCAAAGGAGAGTTTGAACAGCATGCAATAAGTAAAGTTTAGAATCGGGTATTAAATAGCAAGTTTAAGCACTTGCTGACTGCACACTGATTATCTGACATGCTAAATGGGGATTAGAAAAAAAAAATCCCTAACCTGCCAGGGAACATTAGCTCATGTAATTCACAAGTACAAAAGTGGATGCTGTCCACTAGTTCTGTTCCCTCCTTAAGGCTGAGTCACACTTCTAATATTATATTTTTGGAAAGTGCACTATAAGCAAAAATGAGTTAAGAATAAGGTTTTTAAATGGGAACACAGAGAAGAAACCCTATCTTTGTGGGCAGTTTCCAACTTCACAAACATAGCTTCCTTAAATAAAAACTTGCTTGCAAGTTAAATTTTACTTCAGCTTTGATGCAAGGCTAAAGTCCCTCCAAGAAGATCAATAACTTTATTGCCACTCTCCTTTTATTTTCTCCCAGAAATCTCTTCAGTTGTCTCAGAAGATTAACCACATGCATCTTCAGGTTATGACAACCAGCTTGCTTAGCTTTAGAGAAGCTAAAACGAGGGGATGAGACTGGTTACACCAAACTTTTCCACGCTTTCTTCAGCAGTAGTTAATAGAAGTTTAGGAGTAACAGGTGCACCCCCTGCCACCCCTACAGCATGGAGTGCCCGCCTGGAGCCGCTGAGGCTTCACACCCGACGCTTCAGGTGCCTTCGAATGCTTGAGAGCTCCCTGGTTACAGAGTCAGTTGCGGGCTTTGGCGGGTTTTCTGTGTTTCTGGCAGGAAAGCAGGGTTTTCCTCAAAGAAAATTTTTTCAGAGAAAACTCTGCAGACTGAGTCCAACTCTAGCAAGTCGTGGCAACTGATAAATAATCTGTTACCACGTTTTAAGTTAAAATTTTCAGTTGTGGCTAGAAAACATCTTGAACAACTTATAGAATTATAGAATGGTTTGGGTTGGAAGGGGCGTTTAAAGATCATCTAGTTCTGGGCCCCTGCCATGAGCAGGGACATCTTCCACTAGATCAGGTTGCTCCGAGCCCTGTCCAGCCTGACCTTGAATGTTTCCAGGGATGGGGCATCTACCACTGCTCTGGGCAACCTGTTCCAGCGTTTCACCACCCTCATCATAAAAAATTTCTTCCTAATATCCAGTCTGAATCTGTCCTCTTTCCATTTAAAGCCATTAACCCTTGTCCTGTCACTACATGCCCTTGTCAAAAGTCCCTCTCCAGTTTTCTTGCAGGCCCCCTTTGAGTACTGAGAGGCCGCAATCAGGTCTCCCTGGAGCCTTCTTTTCTCCAGGCCGAACGACCCCAACTCCCTCAGCCTTTGCTCACAGGAGAGGTGCTCCAGCCCTCGGTTCGTAACTTCTTTAACTGCAGCTAAGTCCCCCTAATCGCTTCAGAGGACAGGTCGCGAGTGCTCTTAACCACATGCCGGCCAATAACTCGAAACAAGAGCACTATGAGCTTTACTATTCCTTTTCATAAGGCTCTCTCCGGCGCGCAGGCCTCCCGGAGCGGCCCACCCGGCGGAGCCACCCGCACGCCGCCAGCCCGGGCCGGCCCGCCCGCGCTCCCGCCCCCGCAGCCCGGCCGGGCACACACCCGCCCACCGGCCCGGCCCGCCGCCCGCCCCGGGCAGGGACTCACTGTACTCCTCCGGCAGCAGCAGCGGCCGGAAGTAGATGGGGTAAAAAGCCGCCGCCACCACGGCCACGAAGCCACCGAAGATGCCGAGCGTGCGGGCCAACCCCGCCATCTCCGCCGGTACCCGCGGACCGGAAGCTGTGCGACTCTCGCTTCCGGGAGGCACCTGCGGGCTCCGCCCCTTCCGGCCTGCCCCGACGGGCGCGGCGGCGCGCAGCGCCCCCTTGCGGGGCGGCGGGACACAGCCCCGTCCCGGTGCCGGTGCCGGTGCCGGTCCCCCGCCGTGAGGCACGGGGGATGGCGCCGTCATGCACCCGCCGCCCATCGTTGTGCCGCGCCTGACCGGGCGAGCGGCGGCGCCTCCCGGGCAGCCCCGCAGGCGGCGGCTGTGAGGAGGCCCGGCCCTGCCCCGCCTCACCGCCCTAAAGCCACCCCGCGGCCGCGCCTCGCCCGTCGGCGACACCGGGGACCTGCCCCGGGCGGGGGCCGCGCCGGCAGCCCGGGCTGGGGGAGCCACCGCAAGGCCCCCGCCGCCGCCGGGAGGGAGGGAGGGAGGGAGGAGGCGGCCCTGCGCCGGGGTCCCGCCCGGTACCTCCTTTACTGGGGTGCCCGGCGGGGGCGGGGGCGCTGGGGTGCCTCACAGCACGGCCGGGGGGCGGCACCCCCCGGGGGCCCGGCCCCTCCGCTCCCCTCGGCACCTGCGGCGGCGCCCGGCCCGGCCCGGCCCTGCCCTGCCCGGGCGGCGGCCCCTCCTCCAGGAAGCCGGATCTGCCGCATCCCCGTCGGCGGGGCCGGCCGCGCACTGCCGGCCGCGCTGGGCAGCGCCGCCCCCGCGGCAGGATGCGGCCCCCGGCTGAGCCCCCCGCCGCGCCCCGCCGCCCCGCTCTGCTCCTCCTCCTCCTCCTCCTCACGGTGAGTGGCGGCCCCGCACCTGCCCCGGGCGCCGGGCGCCGGGCCCCGGCCCTGCCCGCCGTCGTGGCAGAAGGTGGTGGCCGTGGCGGGCTTCGCGCTCGGCCGAGCCGGGCTGCACGGGCGGGGCGGGAGGCGCAGCCCCCGGCGGGGGGCCGGGGCGGGGGGTCTGGGGGTGCCGGGCCGGGGGTGCCTCCCGCAGCCAGCCCGGCGCTGCCCGGCCTGCTCCGGCCCCCCCTGCACCCCCAGGGCTGCGCTGCCTCGTCGAGCTGGGGGACGTCGGGCGTTAAGTCACGGCGTTAACAAGCTTTCCGTCCCGGGCGACGTTACGTTTCTGGGTTTGAGAGAAGGGGGGTGCCCTTGACATCTGCTCACAGAAGCAGGTGCGAGCGTGGTGCTGCACTGGCTTACAGACGCAACAGCGTTTCGGGGGCATCTGCTAAACTACTTTCTTTTATGCTGCTAAACATAAACTCCGGTTAAAGTCTTTGTGTACCCATACGATGTTGACGCTGACTGGGAGCAGCGTGTCTCCTTCTCACACATCTTAAAATCTAGCATGACGTGGCAGGCGCTCACAGGTAAAGGACTACGGTTATCATCAGATTTTGTGCAAACAGGTGCAGTTTCATAGGGTTACGTGGAATTTCTGCAGGGGTGAGCTCAGGGAGGGTCCTGCTGAGCTCGCTTTTCAGCAAGAGTGAAAGAACAGTTTCTCATCATTTCTGTAATATTATGCTACTGAAAATTTTCACTTTCCTACCAACTGTGATTGCCTCCCACAGTGATTTTTATCCCAACGTCTGATGGGATGACTCGGGCGAACTCAGATTCAGCAGGTTTTAAGAAAAATATCAAGAAAAACTTTTACAGCTTTTGTGGCTAAGTTGCCCTACACAACGAAGCCTCTGTGTCTTGTCTTGTTGAACTCTGCCTGGTTTATGGTAACATTTTGAATCCAGCATAGCTGGCCTCTTTACTGTGCTGGGGAATGTTTATATTTAAATCTCATAATCACAGTCATTGTGTAATCCTTTCATCCTTGCTCTCTGTAGTCAGAGAGCACAGTTAACTCTGCCTTATCTGAGATAACGGGGAGGGAAGAACTAGGGGTCCTCACCAAGTAGGAACATTTAGATAATAACGCACGCTCGGCAGTGCGCTGGGGAGCACTGTGTAGAGGTAGCCAAGTGGTAACAGAGACTTAGCCGTGGTCTGGAAGAGTTTATGGTCTGCGGTCTCTGCCACAGCTGCATCGGTGTGGGGTCGCTCTGGGATCTTTGCACCATGCTCCGTACTGGATGAGCCTCCTGAAGGGTTTGTTAGGTGTGGTGTAACAGCAGACCCAAACATGCTTTGTGCATTTTTGCAGCACGTGTCTCAACTAATACCCAGGCACCAAAGAATACAAAGAAAAGTTTCTTGAGTAACTCTGGGAGCCAGCTAGCAGGACAGGCACTAAGGGAAAGGCAGTAAGACGAGCATGGGTGAAGCTAACCTTCTGGATCAGTAGTCATGGTACATCGTGCTTGAGTGCTCTAGGAACATCATGGAGCTGGTTCTACAAGGAACTGGCTTTGCGTTGCAGAGCTTACTACCTGGGATCCCCACCACAAAATTTCTGCCATTCACTGGAAGTCAGATGGCTGCATTCATACGCTGCTGCACCTTTGTTAACAAACTGTGCCAGACCCAAGCTGTCTTTGCTGCAGGCCAGCTCCCATATGTCTGTGTTGGACAAACTCCTGAGAAAACTGAGAGCTGGCTGCGTGTTTTTTGACAGTAAATGTGTGTATGTGGTAAGCACACAGTGGTACCACAATGCTTTGTAGTGTCTGCCTGGTAGACTTCTAAGTTTTGGGACAACCCCATGGCATTACTTTGATAATATATCACCATCTTCCTCATGACACAGCCCCCATATCACAAGGATTAAGCTGTTTACAAGTACTCTTTATTGTAAGATTAAAAAAATGTAAGAAATACGAATGATAACCATCAAGTAGAAGAGATTTAGAATAATTTGTGATTGCTGCTATGTGCTTTTAATGCTGTTAGCGGTATCTATAACCAAAGAATAAGTATGTAGGAAACACAAAAGAATAGTATATTTGTCAAGTCAAGCTCTGAAAGATATTCAAATTAATATTAAAATTAAGGTTCTCTCATCAACTTTTGTATCGGTATTTGTGCCAGTGTGTTATTACATGATATGGTGGTAACTTTTCCAATGGACACCAGCCTCCTATTGCTATTCCTTTTTTAGCCCCTTCCATACACAGCATTTTTACAATATCCGTTTTATGGAATGGGGAACGAGGCAAAGAGGAAGGCTGTCACTCTGAAGAGACTACCTGTTGTAGAAAGGCTAGATACTGACATTGTGGAGTGGTTTGCATTTTTATAGCATTTTATTTGTTCAAAGTGTATAGTATATCTTGGTGCTTACACAGGTGGTTATGAGTGTTCAGTATCACTGCACATCTGGCTTCCAGTGCCTGTTGTCAGACACAAGAAGATAAATAGTACTCGGTTGTTGCTGTGGAAAGTGGTTTAAGTGACAAGTTCAGAGAGACCTAGAACACTGAATAAATCTAGTTACCTAGAGTTATCCAGCTGCTAGCAATGATATCCAGCTTTCTCATCCAAAAGTTCCCTCATTCAGTTATGTCTTAGAGCTTCTGCTTTAAATAAAGTCAAGGTCTTGGGGTAAATAGTCTCCCCTTATGCACGGTTGTGTTCCACTTGCAACCCTAGAGCTCTTTTGTGCCTTTAAGGAGGTAGGGTTCTGGGGGAAAAATAGCATTTGAGCACATAGTTAAATCCAAAATCCTCATGTATAGGAACAAGGAAGTAGCACAGGTAAACTTAGTTCTGACTTTTCCTAAAATTTACACCTTCACAGGTCTTGCTGGCTTGATGTTTATTTCAGTGTAGCTCTCAAGGAGCATCAACAGATTCTTATGAAATAAAAAGCAAAATAGTTTATCATTAGGGGCTCTTACTGATCTCAATATTGGATTGTGGGCAAGGTCTTGTCCTTGAGGTGCATGACGCATAATTCCAATAATTAGAAATGTAGTAATGGCTTGGCCGAAGCTTTTAAATATTTTGAGAATCACAGTGAAAAACCCATCAATCCAAGGTAGAAATCCAAGATAAATTTCAGTTGGATTTGTTTAAGCTTAGCAAAGTTAAAAGTCTCAATCTAAGCAACCTTAACAACCAGCTTCCCTGGTAATCCTAAGTGGCAATTCTGAATATTTTAGATAGATCAGGGTATCTGGCAGAAGTGCTGTGCTGGTGGCTGGCCCTCTGAGCTGAGTAATCCTCAGTATCCTTGGCAGTGCATCAAGCTGGCTGCAGAGCAGAAAGAAAAGAAGCTGTTTGAAGCCTTAGAGACAAGAACTTCAGCGCAGAGGATAATCCTGGTGTATGTCCAAGCACTCACTCTCAAAATGTATTATAACATACATAGCTACAGAGAGCAAAAACTGAGCAAACGCTGCCTGCTGGTCTTGCTGCTCAGCTTTGTGAGTCCATCTTCAGGACAGGAATGTTTCAGTACTAAGCTTCTAAACATTTTATAAACATGAATTCATTCTCAGGAAACCATTGTGAGCTGCCTTAGTTCATTATTCTGCTCTTCAGGTACCTGAATAAGAGGTAACAAAATCAGCTAACTTTAAAAAGATATAGAAACTTCAGGCTGTGGCAGCACAAGTGAACAACAATACGAAGAATAAATGGCGGTACATTTTAGTATATACTCTTTAGGCTTGATCCTAGGAGCGTGTGTAAATAGCATGACGTGTAAGTCAGTATCTTAGACCAGATTCCAGTTGCGGAAGGGCCAAAGGATACGCCCTGTAAATACAGTTTGTTTGTAGACGCGTACATAACTTTGAGAGTTACCATTGTAACCAGACCTTGATGGTAGCTCTTCAGTAGTCCACATCTACTTGCTGTGTGAAAGAGTCCTGGTATTTTGGAGCTTCAGTATGGTATATAAACCTGCTTATGTAGTGTTTTGTTATTGCTGTGAGTGTATTAGTAATCACGTAAACTTAGATTCTCTGGTTAACATGTTTTGTGTTTTGGGCTTTTTCCCAGAATTTTGTGCCATCCTTTGGAAAGGAGACATTACGGACAACGGCAGTTACTCCACAATTTGAACGAAACATGGATTACGTGGACTTCATTCATTTAAACATTTTAGAAAAGAAAGTTCTTAACAATTCTGAGGTTTCAGTTCAGTATTTATGTTCTAAGCCTTGTATCATCAACTTGGAAGCAGTAGCTTCCTCCGAGTTCAGGACTGGTGTACCAGTGTATAGAAAGAGATGGAAGGATGAGAAAAACCTTTACGTTAGCAGAACTCGACAAGTACATTTGAAATTTCCGAGCATCATGGTTTACAGAGATGATTATATCATCAGAAACTCAATAATAGTGCACAGTGTGATATTATATGCATGGATTAGTCACAAATCAGTTAGCCGCTATGATGTTGAGCAGAACGAAGACTACCAGGATGCAGTTGCCAAGAATTACACTTTTTTAGAAGCAGTTCCACCTTTTGAACGCCCATATAAGGACCACAAAGTTTGTCTTCAGTGGGGTGCTGACTATTTGTGGATGCTCCAGGCAAACAGGATACCTCAATGCCCTCATGAAAGCGGTAGGTGTAATGTCACTTTTTCCCACAAGGAAACTAACAGGACCCAAATAACATCTTCGCTAAGCTGTTAAAAAGTGCATACCTGCAGTAAATAGTAAATGTTATGTAGAATGATTTACTTGGCAAACACTGTTGAATATGTAAGCTTCGTAACTGGGGGGTTAGAGTTGCAAATGACTGAAGCCATCATGTCGTTCAGAGCTGGCTTGTTTCATCACAGCCGGCCTGGAGATTTGTAGCAGCTTGGCCTTCTGTTTTCTGTGTATTCAAACAACTTTATTTAAAACCCACTGATGTCAATGGACATCGTTTCTTTGTCTTCAGAGAGAGGTGTTCAGTCCCTTACTGCGTTACAGGGACTTACAGGGTCAGTCCTGCAGTTCTTACGTACATAATTCTCACACAGGTGGTCTGCTTCTGCTTAAGATGATGGCCACAGACTCAGAAACATATTTTTAAGTCGTTATAGTGCAATAAACTTTATAGTACTTCTTTTTTTTACCCCAAAACCATTATGGAAAAGCACTTTTGTTTTAAAAATTAATAGTTTTAAATAAAAAAAAAAGTGTCTTGCCAACTGTATAAATTCCTGAAACTCACAACTCTGCTTTCTAGATTTTTGATGGTTCCAATTTTTTTTCTGTCTGCCTATCTCTAGCTTTACACCTGCTGACAATTCTTTTTGTCCTCAATATATATTCAAAGCAGAATCTGAAAGGAAAAAGGTTATTTGCTTCTAAAGGGTTCTCTCCTGGAAAATCCCTTCATGGTATTTGTGTCATTTATTTTCGCTACATTGCCATATAGATGCTCTGAAGATGAACAGGGAAGCAGTGATGTTGCTGCCTTCAGGGGCTTTCTGAAATACAAGTTGGAGACAGCAGGTGATCTCTGGCAACAGTGTGGAACATCTTATGTATTATCTAATTCTATTATAGATGAAAACAGTATAACAAAAAGAGGAGGAAATAACATTTTATTCAAATTTATTTTTTAAAATAAGCCTGTAACAGTTTGCTTGGGGTTTGGGGTTGTTTTTTTTTTTTTTGGGGGGGGGGGGGTCTTTCTCTTTTGTTGTTGTTGTTTTTTGTTTTGGGGTTTTTTCTAGGTAAGCTGATGATATGTCATGGCCTTGAAGATCGTTTTCCTGTTTCTTAGCAGGGGCAGCTTTATCAGATTTATTACAGGATTATGCATATCAGTTAAGAACAGAATTGGTATCTATTCATACATACAGTATAAACGGGAGAGCTGAAAATGAAAAGCAAGTCCAAGAGCTGTGGAGTAATGTCACGAAGGCAGGACCAAAGATAGTATGAGAGTTAGACAAATAACATAAATGAAGATTTCTTCCTTACTAACTGGTTCTTTAAGTATCTTAGATTTAAATGAGTCTGTTCTTTCCCTGCTTCTAATACCAGCTGGAAATGGACTCTGTTTCACTTTCGGTGGGTTATTTGGTCCAAGACTGTAATATATTTAATAACAGCAAGTGAGTTTGTGTTTAAGGACTTACTGAAGGCTTGTGTTAATTTTTAATCTGTTGAATATGTGATTCAAATATTTAATTGTACAAGTGTGAGCTAATTAATTAGTTATCAGTGCTTGTTGTCTGGCAGATTAAGAAAGATTGTATTTTGCAGATGGTGTCCAGATTCTCAACTTTATATACGCTTCCAGTGGGGAGAAAACAGGGATCGTGAAGAAGTTTGAACAATTTGAAAACAGAGAACTTGAGACAGTCAGACTACATCAGATTGATTATCCCATGTAAGTATAGACAAATAATTGAAGCAGACTAACTGATTATTGAAGGCCACAGTATACACTTAATTCTTAGGCTATACCACAAATTAAAGGAATACTGCCTACTAATTTGAGAAAAGGCTCAAAAGGAAGCTAGTTAGCAATGCCTTCTGTTCTCTGATTTCAGTTTGGGAGAGGATTAAGCTGAACCTCAGAAAGATACTTACAGTACATGTTGGTGCAGTGCTGTGTAAGAGATACCGGTAGTATGTGTAACTGAGCAGGTTAGGTGGAGTTAGGAGGGTAAGTTTGCTGTTACATGCTGTCATGATCAGACTGCTGTCTCATGACTAGCTAGCCTGGGGTTTTCTGCATTACAAAGAGATCTGCATTTCAAACATCATTTGCGGACCAAGTGTAGAGTAGGGTTTCTTGCAAGGGCAAGCAGTGTGGAGCAGCTTTTTCCCTATAAATTCACACTTTAGTTTATTTTGCAGCTGCCAAGTCCTTACTGAGAGTCCCCTGCCTAGGTAAGTCTTCCAACTTGAGCTTACGCTATTTCCTTCCATCATCCCTGTGTAAACTCTCCGAGCTGGACAGGAGTAAAACCCCTTAGCCCCTGCACACAATTCGGTTACAGAGGAATCACTCTGGGAAGATCATCTTTCTCTGCCTTCTGCCCCATCCCAAAACTGTCACAACTCTGCAGTTATATTTTGCAACTTTAGAGGAAAAAGTATATATGGAGATATATTTATATATCTCCCTTCCACCAGATGCTCTTACCCCACCAACATTATTACAGAAACAGGAAATGATCGCAGGAACTGGAATTTGCCTGCTGGTTTGTGTTTGGCCTGTGAACACAAGAAGAGTGCCAAAGAAGACTTGCCAGATAGCACAGGTTGCATACAAATTACTAGCCCTCAGACTGTAGCTCTGAAGTCATAAGTACAGACCAATATTTAGCCCCTGGCCTCTTCAGGATGGGCGACAGCCTGGTTTGCACGGCCTGCTGCCCTTTGCTTATCAGCATGGTTGCATTCTGCTTCTGGCACTGAGGCGCTCAAGCTCTGGTTGAGAATATATGGCATGAATTTATGCAGCGCTCTACCTGCTCCACACAGTTCCACCCTGTCTTGCCATTGGGTGGTGTCTCCTGTGTTAACATAAAACATTGCCTGTGTGTTGTGGTTGCTTGACAGCCTGGGGTAGCTCTGTTATGAAGAGAGTTTTCCTTCAGCTCTCTGTATGTGAGCGGTGGTTCCCTGCTGCACCAAAAGGCCAACAGAAGCAGGTGGATCTGACTGAAGTTACTCATCTGACTTCAGTCAGGGACTTGTAAAGAAAGAGGACTGGAGTTAGACAACTGTCATTTGAGGTGGCAACCAGTGGACAGCCTACAGCAAGGATAGGCTGGGACTGTAAGGGGCTACTCACGGTGTACGGCGTTCTGCAGCAGTGGGGGATGTGAAATGAGTCAACATTGTCCCAAACTCTGTCCCAAGAAATTTGTCCAGAACAGTTATGTGCTCAGACTGGCAACCAAGGGTTAAATGGAGACTGCGGCATTTAAGTTTGCTATCTTACCAGAGATGAAAGATGAAAAGAGTGATATATAAGCATGAGCAGTATTTCTGGAAGTGCAGTGGTTGCCTATAGGTCATAACAATCAATATACAAATGATTGTGATTTACAAACCCTTCTGTCTCACTGTTGTACCATCTCTGGAGGGTATGGTGTTACTAGCTATTTAAGGTGTAGACTCTATTGGGGAAAACTTCACCGCCCTTGCATTTTTTTTTTAAGCAGGAGAACAGGTGTTAGGCTTTCAGACCTGTATTGGTTTAGTTTAGGAAAAGATACAAGGTACTCTATGTTCACCAACTTCTTGAGAGAGAAGCAAGGCAAGCTGACCCAATTCTATAGTGTTAAAAAGAAATATTCACTTTTTTTTCTTAATTATAGAAATACAACACCCAAATAATATCTCCTTCTAAAAGTCACTAAGAAAAGAGAACTTCTTTATCAGAGGTTATAATAATCGTAATGCTTTGCTGGGTTGTGCATTGGAGGTACGGTTTTCAAAGGTGTTCAGCATTGGCCTAATGGCTATGGAAATATTATGGAAATAAGTGGTCTCTTCAGTGCTCTGTTAGGAGCACTGAAGCAGTTTTAGTGTGGCACAGAGGAACTCCTTAAGATTAGATACTGTGGCATAAATTCTGCTTTTAGTGCCTCAGCCAGCTTTGTACAGAAGTTTCTAAGTAGATAGCGTTGTCAGGTCTTTGGTTTATTTTATTTTGCACTGCTCCATAGTTTGCACAGGCTCCACCTTTATTTTTCCTGTGATAGCTCTGTGACAGCTATTCATACCTATCTGTACTACCCAGAGGCTGGATTCTTTTTAACTGCTTCTCCCAAGCACATTTTCACAGTTGGCATTTAGAAGAGAAGACACAGCTTAGTTTTTACTGGCTTCCACACTCAACATTACAAGACCATGCATTTGGGGATTTTGTACTGTAGCTTGCATGTGGGAGGGTGGCTCCAAGTTGTCTCAGTCATGTTTTCAGTTCCCTGTTGATGTGGAATCTGGCAGTAGTTCTGACCCACCATTCTGGAATTGATTCAGATAAAACTCCCTTACTCTCCTCTCATGTTGTTACCACAAAAGTGCGTGGTTGAAAGGAGATCACAGATCCAGGAGTCTTAAGTACTGCTGCTCTGAAGGTTTTCGCTGCAGAGGATGCGTTCTGTTCTGAAGATTACATGTGTGAAACAGGTTTGCTAAATTAAAGTGAAATGCATGCTTTTCAAATTATATAGGGACATTTCTCATCAGGAGTGGATTTTTTGTTTATTTTTGCTTATACAGGTTCACCGTTTCAATCTGGCTGTATTTACTCCATCACTGTGAAAAGGATCTGTGTGGTATACTCTATTTTATTGATGCGAAAGAAATGTATAGTACTCCTGCTGTATTTCTAAACGAGGAAGGTAAGGGATATTATTAATGGCCTCCAGAAGGGGTCTAATATAGTCTTTATAGACTTGTGTCTAGGAATAACATTTATAAATATATTATCAGACCTCTTTTGTGAAACTTTTCCCTTGTGAAATGCTTCTTTTTTGACTACAGCGTCTTAATAGGAAAGTAGCTACTAAATTATTAGGGTAAAACTGAAATAGTTGCATAGCATCTAGTCTTGGCTAACTTCAGAAAATGTCTGCTTTGTCAGGAGAAAGACTGAATCTTACAGGTCAGGAATATACACTGGGGCTAAACAGTCTTATCTCAGTGAACAACCTTTGTTATTATTATTGAAGTATTATTTTAATATTCTCAATTCTTAAATACATACTACATGAAAATTTTTGAAAATTTGAAATAGCCTCAGAAAAAGTCCAAATGATTCAAGGTCTTGCCTATATTGCAGTGTTCAAGAAGCACAGTCTACTTCCCTGATCCAAAAAAACCTTAAGAGGTGGCACTGTCTTATTCTAGCAACACTTGCAGTAGGGGAACATTCCTGCCAGAAGATGGCTCTTCAGCCTCTGATAGGGAATGAAATTCAGCAGCTGGCTGGGTGCTGGCTGGCAGGCTCACAGATGAAATGTGTGCAGAGTTTTAAAAGTGCACACCTGGCTTTCCCATAAGTCATTACAATTTTTCCCCTTCTTCGCAAGTTTCACAACTAATCTTTTCCTCTCTGTTATTTTTGTTATTTCTATTTTCTCTGTCTTGTAACCAAAACAATGGGAAGTTATCAGCTTGGTATGAGATTCGCTTGCAGAGGTTTTAGGGCCAGTTTTATTCTCAGTGTTAGACTAGATTATCATAATAGCCTGTTCTGGTCTTAAGAGCTCAGACCATGAGCCTGGCTTCTGCAGGTCCAAGTAGTGGAGGGTAGAGTCATCTTGTACTTGGTCATTGCACTCTCACATGCTAGCAGTTGAGTGTTGAGTAGATAACTGTTTTCTGCTATTCCCCTCTGCTGTTTGCTGCAAGTCATGTCTGCTCTCTGGTGTTTGGGATCAACCGTGGCACCCTCCCTGTTTGCCTTATGTTTAGTGTGTTTATCCCTCAGACAGTTGGTTTTGAGTCTGTGGTTTCATGTGGGAGCCTGGGCATTAGCATCTGAGATGTGTAACTGAAACGTGGAGTGCGTTTCCCCGGGATTCTGTGAGAGCTGATGTATGGCTTGGCAAGTGCCCAGATCTCTGTTGGTCATGAAGAGGATGAAGAAGACAGAATCACTGTGAATAGTACGTTAGGAAGCCCATTCTTAATGTTGATATTTCTGTGGTGTTTATTTCCTTTTTCTTCCCTTGTTGCTCTGTCAGGTTATGTGCATATTCAGATGCACCTCATGAGAGGAGATGACCTTGCAGTGAAAACTAGCTTCAGCCTTCCTCTGAGGCAGTGGTTTCGACTGGATCTCTCTTTTAAGGGTGGACAGGTATGCATGCTACTGAATTACAGGATCAAGGCTGAGATTTGTCTAGTTTGATTATGCCTCTGACAAACCCCTTAATAGCTGAGGCTGAGAAATACTGTAATTTGTACATGGTCACATAGCAAAAGAATGAAAAATTGAAAACTAGAAATTGTCTGGGGATGTTCAGACCATCCAACTTTGGGAAACCAACTTAGATGCTTACGATAAAAGCGTAGAATTACTGTGTATTCAGTGGCTATCTTGGCACACAGTTGCTCTCCAGAGACTTTATTGACTGTGCAGGCAACCAGGGCTCCTGGCTTAGATACCTTATCTAGACACTTTAATTTGCATGCTGTGAATAGCTCTGAGGGACTCTGCACTTGGAGGCTTAGGCGTTTTTACCATTCTGATATGAAAATCTAAGTGTCTGTGCTTCTGTACAGTAGCATGCCTCTTGCCTAGATGTGATAGCTAACAGGAGGCATGTGCAGTTTCTAGGTTTTGCATATTTGACAAAGTGGCATAGAATTGACTACCATTAAAAGACAAAAAATATTGCAGTATCCCTCTGTAGTAGATAAAATGCATAATCTACATTTTAACAAATCGCAATTGTTTTTTCACAAAACCTTCCAAAAGCAGCTCTGAAAACGCAAGCTCCCTGCCCAAGTTCTTGTCTGAACCTCCAGCTGTTAAGATATAGGGTGTGAAAATAATCAGAAACCTTAGTGTTCTATTTCTCAACTTCTTTCTGCTTGAAAATGGTTGAATGGATTACATTCTGAATTGTAAAAATAATTGCTAATTGATGGCAAGAAGAACTAAGCAAATTTAAAGTATGAGTTAAATGACTGAAAGCTGAAACAATGCTGTGCTGAGAGAGCAGTGTACAGGCTAAAGTACTGTTGTTCCTTTTTTTAAGTATGTAATTGGTGAGCAGGTTGATTGTCTTGCAAAAGATCAGGTAGAAACATGTATTTACTTTTAATATAATATGCTTTTAAATATATTGTTAAAAGGAGAAGTTATAAAAGTGGTTTATAGAATCAGAACTGTCTTTTTCTGCTGGTTTAAACTGTAGTTATAATTTAAGCTCATGGAAAGGGGAAGAGCCTACAGATTTTGAAGCTGAGCTTCAGGTGCAAATGTCAAAGTTACTGTCAATATTGTCAATATTGATACAGAGTATATTAGTCTTGACTTGTTTGAAATTTGAGGATTACGTGTACGATTAGATTAAGAAAAAATGCTCTTCCAACAGAGAGCAGAGTGAATTTGTTCAGGTGCGAGATAAAACCTGTGGTCAATAAATTTCAACTTCTGGACAAAATAATGGAGCCATGAAGAGCTGAATGAGCAGTCATGGAAAAAAGAGGAAGTAGGACCAAACTTAAAAACATTTCAGTACTTAGAGCCATTTTCTGGAACAGATAAAGCTGTGGTGCAGTTCCGTCTTATTGACATGTATTTCTGTAGTAAGTTTTTAAATGCTATGATCCTCAAAAGGTACGGAAGAATCTCCTTATTTAGGCACTTTGTGTCAAAGAGGAACAACAAAGCTGGTGAAGGGTCTAGAGCACAAGTCTTACAAGGAGAGGTTGAGGGAACTGGGGTTGTTTAGTCTGGAGAAGAGGAGACTGAGGGGAGACCTTATCGCTCTCTACAACTACCTGAAAGGAGGTTTTAGCAAGGTGGGGGTCAGTCTCTTCTCCCAAGTAACTAGCCATAGGACAAGAGGAAATGGCCTCAAGTTGCGCCAGGGGAGGTTTAGATTGGATATTAGGAAAAATTTCTTCACTGAAAGGGTTATCAAGCACTGGAACAGGCTGCCCAGGGAAGTTGTTGAGCCACCATCCGTGGAGGTATTTAAAAGATATGTAGATGTGGCACTTGGGGACATGGTTTAGAGGTGGACTTGGCAGTGTCAGGTTTACGTTTGGACTTGATGATCTTAAACGTCTTTTCCAACCTAAATGATTCTATGATTCCATGATTATTTCAATTCTATTGATTTAGATACATTTAGTCCAGCATGATCTGAGACAAAATATATAAATTAGGGAAGGCTGGGAATTGAGGCATCGAGAAATTAAGTGCCAGATTTTAAGAGCATCTGAAGATTCAGGTGAACCCCTAAAAATACCTAGGCACTTTAGAAAATTTGGCAAGGTTATTTTGTGAGTCCTTAAGCAACTTTTTACGATACCAACATGTAGGAAAATCTTATCTTGTCTTCCTTCTCAGGCATCTGAATTCCTTTAACCATTCTGGCACTGAAAGTCTACTGAAAGTACATCTCCTGTAGAAGTAGGAGTTGAACCCAGATTTTTTTAAATCATGGCCTGTTACATTGGCTTTATTCTTCACCTGTAAGCTACAATTTATTGAGATCGATATTCTCTTCATTTAGCATCTCTGCTATATAAAAGCAAAACAGCCTTTCACACGTTGGAGGAATAAAACCTTCAGCAAAGTACAGATGTCTTGTAACTGAACACAGGAATGAAATAGCTGAAGTAGGCAACATCTGTGCTATTTTTGCTATTTTTCATCACTCATGATTGGCCAGGACAGACCAGTGCCAATGCTTTCCATTAAACTCTTCTGACATATATCAGATATACGACACCATCCTCTTTAGTGCAGAGGAGATGCAACATGCTGCAGCTGTAATCTTCTGAACTGTGAGTTTAAATGGCTTAGTAAATGTACCTTGTAATATTTCATTTATTATAATTAATATTTTGTGTTCTTTTAGATAGAAGTAAGCAGTGTTGGGAAGAATTTGAAAAGACATCGTCATCAGTCTTTTATGTAAGTAGCATTTTCCCCTTTGCTTAGTAATATGTGTGTATGTTTTCAGATATGGAAAATGGGAGAAGGAGAGCACAAATTTGTAACTCAGATTCCAAATTACTTTCAAAATGTCTGTGGTCTTTTTCCACTCTATGCTTTCAAAAACAGTTTGCATTACTGTGCCTACATTGAGCATGAACTGAATAATTTTGTTAATGCCATGATCTAGTTGAGTTAACATGCTGCGTGATCTAGTACTAGAGTCTCATAACCCTCACTAAAGCTGTTTGGAAGGTCAGTGGCATTAGGACAAGTCTTCAGATGAAGTCTTGGCCTTACTGAAGTCAAAGGAAGTTTTGCTGTTGCTGTGAGAGAGCTAGGATTTCACTGGTGAAATTGTTATCTGCTTTGCTTAGGTAAGAGAGCAAAATTTCTACCAAGAATGTTCTTGCTCTGTCCTTTATTCTAAGCAACTGAATAATTTTTTTTAAATGGATCTTTAATTATTCTCTTTCACTGTAATTTAAGATTGACTCTTTCTTGTGCAAATAATTTAAAAAACCCCAACCTTTTAATACAGAAACTATGTAACAGTAAATTGCATGGCAGACTTCAGTGTTGTTCCTTCTCTGCTATGGTGTACAAACCAGAAATTGTAAATTTGTAGATAGTAACTGCAGGAGACAGATAACTTAAATTTTCATATGTCAACTTCAGAAGAGTGCAAGAGAAAAGTGGAACTGAAATCTTCGAGTTTGTGTAATGATACATAAAACACTAGAAGATAACTACAGGTCAGAAGAATAAAACACCCTGGTGGTTTAATATGTTTGTAGAAAAGGGATTTGTTAAATTTACTCCATAATTTATCACACTAAATTGCTGAGTAGATTTTGAGAGTAAACAGATGAGAAAAGAAAAAGATACTGGCAATGAGTTTAAGGCTGTCAGTTATGGAAATTCTGAGATACAGATTTCTTTTTTTCTTTCATAGTACCTCTTGATAGCCAGCTTATTTCTCTTTCACGTTCTCAAGTTTTAGGGAAGATTTCTATTATGATGACACTGCTGGATACTTTGTTCTTGGAGGCAGTGGTTATGTAAATGGTATCGAAGCATTCTTTGGACCTGTGAAATACTATCGTCTCAATGTGTTGGAAACAGAACAGGTAAACAGAAGCAGTATTTGGAAATGTTTAAATATTAGCAGCCAGCTATGGCTGTATTTTATGTTTTTTTAAACTGAATTTCTTACCATGTGATAAACTTGCTATGAAGCACAATAGTACTTGGGAATTTATAACCAAAATATGATCATTTTCTGTTGAAATCTAGGAATATTAGTTACCACTTCAAATGCCAAAAGATAAGACTTTTAGAAGTGAGTATGTAAAGCAAGGTTCCTAAATCTATCTTTACATGAGGACTTATTTTCCATATTGTGTTGTTTCCCAGTTTTTGATGATACAGTATTGAAAACATTTGATTAATTTATGATTTTGTTGAAATAGGTGGTAAAAGTCACATAGGCTTGTCAATTTTGGAAGTTCATCCATGGTTTCTTGGATTATGCTGACTATTTCAAGTCATAGTCTATAGTGGCCAGCATCAGGTTGCCTGGCACATTAGCATGATGTGCCAGATAAGCTGATTGTAGTAAACAATCTGCTTCCTTTTGTTATTTGCCTTCAAGACTTCTTTCTAGTCAAGCATAGATGACAACAGATACTGTAGATTACATTTATCCATCATTTGCCTTTTTATAGATTTCTAACCCTCTTCATGACAAAGAAACAGTGGAACAAATTGAACTCTACTACGAGAGATGTATGGACATTCAAGAAATAGTTTATGAGTACCGATATATTGTAAGGCAAGGTGAAAAAGCACAAAGAAATTGTAAGTGTTGATCTATGAGATATGAATTTTAAACTGTCATCTTTGGAGACCTGTTTTCTTTCTTTTTACCAGAATCTGGATAACGATCATCAAAAGTAAACTTAAATTCAGCTATAACAAGAAAAAAGGCGATTTGAAGAGTTTAGCCTTGTTACTGGTAGCTAAAACTGTGGGTTTGCCCCTGCAAAGATTTTTGTGCCATGGAATACAAATTTAATTCCTGTTCTTGATATTTCTTCTCTAGTAAGACAGGTGCATAAAGGGACAAAGAAACACTTTCAAGCTTACATGTAAGCTATTCAATTGCCTTTCTTCCATTTCATTCCCAAATGACCCCAAAGGCACATGTATTTTAAGCCCTTTCCCAAAAATGGGTGGGTTTTGCTAGAACATCTCTGCCACAGTTGCCTGATCTGCAATAATTGACAGGTTTATACCAAAGCAACCACTTCAGTGAAAGACTAACAACATAGCTTAAATGTGTGCTGAAAACTAGCTTATGTTTCCAATCAGAATTCGATCACATGCATTGTGACCAGAGTATGAAAGAGAGTAGAAGAAATCTTGTATATTTGTAAGTGGCCTGTGCTAGCTGTATGAGTTTTTAGCACTACTTTGTGTGAAGGATGTGCTCATCTTGTCCATGAATTTTTAGTTTACACTAGAAACATCTTTTTTTTCTACCAGAAGCTTATTTTAAAGGTCAGCCAAATCAGTTTTCATGTCTTAAATATGTTGTTTTCTCTAGGTTACTATGAAAACTATTATTTGGAGCTGATTCACAAATATGGAGAAAAATCCAAATGTGATGCCTTTATGTGGGGAAAAGAGCTCAGGGAAAAGTACCACACTTTGTTCAAACTGTTAAAAGAGATGGATTTCAGTGCTCCAGATGGTAATAATTTTATTTTATTGTTCTTAAATAACTCCACAATATATGTCATGTAAGTTAGTGTGCTTTGACTTCAGTTCATGTTTTATACATTTTTTTTCATATCAGCTAACTTAGTAAAGGAGTGTCATGTGTCTTATATGTTGTGCTGCAAATGAAGGATGGCTTATTATGTAAGAAGGAAATAGAGATATCCCTACATTTTTAGTGGTTAGTTACTTTGAGACAGTCTTTTGGATTTTTATTCACCCTTTCTATTCAATAGTACCTTTTACGTCTAGGAATTTTGGTTGTCTGCATTGAGAATATCATTCAGCATGAGAAATAACAGAATCTGTCTCAGTCCCATTAAATTAATGAAGGGAAATCGATTCCTGATTTTCACTCTTGCAATAACTGTGCATCCTATGTTTTATTTTTAGTGTTAGAAGGTGGAAGTGATACAGTTCTAGAAGTTGGCCGGAGGATATTTGAGAAGGTTACAAAGGGTCTGTCCAGCACCGATGGCCTCAGCAATATGGGCTCCTCTGTCCCTCTCTTGGTGGATTCCAGTTGTTGTGGATACCATAAGGCTTCCTATTTCCTTGCAGTTATATTTGAAACAGGGCTCGCTGTGTCTATGGATCGTACAAAGGTACTGTGTTTAATATGTTTGGTTATGTCTGTGAAATTAATTACCTTTACAGGCAATTTAGAAATGGGATGAATTTATGATCAATTGAACTAAAAAATGTGAAATGGCCTCCAGATCCAGGCTGTGGTTGAAGGGATTCCCCAATACAGCTACTCCTAAATAGCCCAATGGCAGTGAAGTCTTTATGAAGTCCTGATGGTGGGAATCATTGTCCTGCTCATCCAGAACAAGGAAATCAATGCTTTAGTAAGACCTAAAAATGGTGGTAAAGTGAACAACGTGGAACATACCGCTTTTCCCAGTCGCTGAGGAGGTAGAGTGAGGTAATAACCCTCAAGTCACCCACAGTCATTTGTAGATGGGTATGAAAAAAGTCTCAAGTCAGGCAAATCTAAAGTGGAAAGGTTGTGTAGCACAGTCAGGAAAGAAGTCCCATTTTACAGTGTGCAAAAATGTGGCTCTGAGTATATTGTGGTCAAATGATTAAAGGTAACGAAAGTAGAACAGTTTTCTTTTGGAAAAAAACTTGCCATGCTTCAGCTGAGCAGCTGCAGAGCATGTGAACTCCTGACCTTTTAGGCAGGTTGCAAATAACTGAAATGTTTCCATGCGATTCCATTGCAAGGTCAAATAAAGGGGAGGTGTTTATATATCACTGCAGGAGGGCTATACTGAAATTGCCAACAGTTATTTAATTGTGATATAATAGTGTAATATAAAATGCTCATAAAGAATAGCAGATCTACCTAATGTGGTTACAGGATACTAAATCAGAAGAACCCCTGAGAGGCCATTCTGAGACCAAGCTCACTCCAGTTTCTCAAACACAAGAAACCTTAGACAGAAGCCTTTTTTATACCCTAATTATGGAGTGTACCTAGTGCTAATTATGGAGGCTAAGTAATTTCATTATTGTATCCGCTTCAGATAGTGTAGGAAATAATTTAATATCCAGTGCAGATGGGGCACCACTGGTGTTTTTTTTTTACTGCACAGGTGAAAAATAATAGTAGTGCTGAAAATTATTTTGAAATGTGTGGTACCTAGACTATTTCCAGCACCAATGAACCTGTATCTCAAGGGAGCTTTGTGCTGAAACCTTGTCAGCCACAAGTCCCATCCTTCTAGTCCTGTCAGATCCTTAGGGTAAGATTTTCAAGTGCCGTTTGTTAACTTCCATATGTTTCCACTGGATTCAGTGTGAAAACTCCAGGTGACATCAGTGAGTCAGTTAGGTCACTGCTGAGTATAAAAAGTGTCAGAGTATAGTTAACACTATAATAAAGTGGCATTAAAAATTGCTGCACACTTAGTGGTAGCACAATAAGTGCAATACTTGAAAATTATTTAGAGAGTCTATTTTTTCTTTCAAATCTTTCTGTCCATATAGAAGACATTTTAACTACTTTAGGACTGTGCTTGATTCTATAACTGTGTTTACATGGTATAGCTAGTATATCAGCTACCAGTATGAACACTCTGTTCCCTGTAAATCTCCACTGAAGTGCTAAACTTGTGAGATGTGCAGTGAATTCACTTATGTCTGTTGATTTTTGCCAGGGACTGCTGTATAGTTTGGTTGGTGCTCAGGGGAATGAGAGACTTGCTATGATGAATCTTGGCTATAAACATTACCAAGGTATTAATAACTACCCACTTGATTTGGAGCTGTCGTATGCTTATTATAGCAATATTGCAATAAAGACATCGTTGGATCAACACACTATAAAAGGGGAACAGGTAAAAGAGTTACAAGTGTATCTGAATTTGTTTTCTGTGCAAATGACTTCTCATATATTAATATTAATTATGTGGCCAGAACATTTTTGTCTAGATTTACAAATATTAGCTCATCTGATTGATGTCCCTGCCCATGGCACGGGTGTTGGACTAAATGATCTTTAAAGGTCCCTTCCAACCCAAACCATTCTAAGATTCTATGATTGCTACAAAATCCCCCAAATTACATGCAGGTATCATTACTCCATTTCTTAGCAAGGGGGAAACCAAATCAAAGTTAGTCTCAAATCCTCAGAATTGTCCACATGCCTATTTTTCAGTAAAGTCTAAGTCTTATTCTTGGGCCCTAATTCCTCACTCAGAGTTTTAATTATTAATACAATTGGATGTGTTTTTTAAGCAACTGATCTGCTGCTTCAGTAGCCAAACATCATGAAGTTCATGCAAAAGATGAATTGTCCTCTCCATACTTAACACCTTTTCTATAATAAAATGGAAAGATTTGGCTGTTAAATAGCCATCTGATGAGATAAAGTTACAGTAAAATGATTTCGGAATGAGCTGCTAAAGAGGAGGTAACACAACTTTATCTGCAAAGTATACTCAAGGTAGGCCGGTACTAGGATCCTGGCTTATCAGAAAGAATGATTATTGTACAAAAAATAGAAATATTTTGATTGCTGAAGAACTAAAACTCAGGAGACAGCCACCTAGATAAGAGTGCTATAGGGCAGGTTTTCATCAAGCTTTCTGCCAGCCTTTCTTTTATCTTTTACGAGAGATTTCTATAGAAACTAAAAAGCATTAAAAGGCTTAAAAGCACCTCTTTGCCGTTATTAAGTGCATTTAAAACTACAAAGGTGGGGGGGGTGGTTCCTCTTGGCATATCTTTCCAGTGTAGAGTAGACTTACAGTTTTGTGCTGTAACGAAGCAGTAAATGGTTTTTACACTTCATGTAAGGATGGTTCTTAATGCACTGGCCAGCAGAGGGCGGTGAGAATTTTAAAACCCAGAACTGATCACAAATCTTTAGCGATAAATAGGAAATGGGCAACATTTTCATTTTAGTGGCAGATTTATGAACTCATTGTGTAATAGTTTTTTTTCTGTTCACCTACTCTTTAGGCATTTGTTGAAACTATAAGGCTGATGGATGATGAACTGCTAAAAGCTCAAACAAAAGAAAATGGTGATGTCTTTATGTGGTTAAAACATGAAGCAACAAGAGGAAATGCAGCTGCACAGGTATAAAGTAATACATTTCCCCTTTCTTGGTTTTATACACACATCATGTATGTACATCTATAGATTATGTAGGAAAGTTGTCGAGGAGAGTGAAGTGGGCAGACGTTTTCTCTTTCCACCCAGAATTGCTTCTTTTTTATGAGCTTTTCCTCGTTTTTATGAGTTTTATGAACTATTTCCCATGTTTCTGTCTGATAATATCCAGTGACCATGCAAAAAGCTATAAAAATGATGCAAGGCAAAAGGGAAGAAGACTTGTCAAGACTTAGCAACTTCCTTCTCTGATCATTTTTCCCTGGGTTTGGGTTTGGCATGGTGCAGTTATTGCTGCTGATCTGAGACCAGCAGCAATATGTTGTAATACTGAGCCATTTGCATATATCAACTCTGCCTTTATCACTTACCTCTGCACTGAAATCAAGCCAGATTTTCATGGTACTAACAGTTGTAAAAAATAACTCTGCTGTAGATTTAATATCAGTACATATCACCACTTGGAAGCCCTCTGAATGGTCCTGATAACCAGTTGTTTTCAAACTGTTGAGGACATATAACTAGTTTCTTCACATATTTAAAATCCATTTAAGCCTGCAAAAGCCTGCTCCTGCAATTCCAGTTTCAATACTAGCATATGTTTGGACTTGATGATCTTAAAGGTCTTTTCCAACCTAAATGATTCTATGATTTTATGATTTATAACATTAGTTCTTATGTTGTTTTCTTTTAGCAACGATTGGCTCAGATGCTGTTTTGGGGCCAACAAGGAGTGGCAAAAAATCCTGAAGCTGCGATAGAATGGTATGCAAAGGGTGCAACAGAAACAGAAGATCCAGTGTTAATATATGATTATGCCATTGTGTTATTTAAGGTAAGTCATGTTTCATATTTTCGCTTAAAAAAAATCACTTCTATGACATGGATGTTTGTAAGTTATCTGCAGTGACACCCTGTGAGAGTGTGTACAAGTGCTTTTAGATTTGCTCTGAAAATCAATCGATAGTTATGAAGCTAATGTTGATTTTTACCAGATAAGCACAAAAATTTTAAAAAGAGCAAGTGAAAAGCTGTTTAGTCACTTTGTTACTAGCCAGATTCAGGGTCAAAATACCGCCTAAACTGTGGATCCTGTTTTTTCCTAATGGCTTGTCATCTCAAAAATCTAACCAGCTAGTAGGCATAGGCCTTGATGTAGAGATGTAGGTGAAAGTTCAGTCCTTTCTCAGAATGCCCTTTATTAGATCTCTGGGAAATATTTTTTAGTAGGAATTAAATAGTCTCTGCATGCGGTTAGTTTTCCCCTGCTAGAAGCAGTAGACAGCAGAGGCTAAACTCAGGCATAATCTCAGCTGAGTCAAATAAGTTGTATCAGCTAAGCAATGTCACCCATAAGACATTCAACAAACAGTAATAAAGTTTAGAGATATTAGTGAAGAACTGTTAGGTCTTCATCTCATTCCTTTGACAGTGGAGGGCTTTCTCTACAAAATGCTTGCTTAAGTTTTGCTTGTGTTAATTTTGAGCACCCATGGTCTGTTTGACCCATGTCTGGAATTAATTTATATGGACGTCATCAGCATAACATCTGTGTATTTCCTCTGGAGACACTCTGACATCCTTTTTCAGGAAAGCTGAGAGCATATACTCATTGCCAAATAGTGAACAATCTATGCACCTTTGAAAGCTCTTCATTCTTCCTTAGCTGCTGAAAATTAAAGGTCTGTGATACTGTTTACCCATAAAAATCACTTGGGTCGACTGATGAAATAATTTTTCCTAGACTGAATCATCGAGATTTTGTAAAGCTGTGAATGAAGGATGAGCACAAAGCTGCTTTTTCTGTTGTAGCTGTTTAAAGCTGAATAACACCTAGTAAATAATAGTATCAATGCTAAAATGCATTTTGAATGTGTATATGTGAATTTTCATCAGCCTGTATTTTGTATTTGTAAACAGTGATTGTTTCACATATCCATTTCCTAGGGCCAAGGTGTGAAAAAGAATACAAAACTTGCTTTGGAATTGATGAAGAAAGCAGCAGCCAAGGTAAAATGTAATAAATATTTTATTGTAAAAGTCCTATACCAGGTGCTAATAAAAATGAAAGCTGATTTATATAAAATGCGTATTATCATAATTCTGTGTAAATACTAGTTGTTTTTCCCAATGTCTTCACCATGAATGGTGAAAGCCTTATCTCCCCATATTGGGAGACTAGACCACTCAAAATCAGTCAAAATTTCTATGGAGAAGAAAGAATTCTCTGCACTTAACATCTTTTGGAGCTTGATGGTAGTTAAGTGACTTACAGAACGAGTAGTTGATCCAGGAATATGTTTTTGCCTCGTGTTCCTAAGCATTTTCTTCTAGACCATACTAGGTATGTTTTTTCATAGGAGTGCCTACCAGACTTGAGCTTTTGACATGGTGATCTCTCCAGAGACAGGTGGAGATAACTGCCATCTTGGAAAATCCATGCCAGCAGCCTTTGCTATAATAACAGAGCGTCTTTAAGTTGTAATGTGAATGAAAAAGAGTAAAGACCAAAGTCTGGGTTGTACTTCCACAGTCTGCACTGAGTGGTGGTGCATTCCTGTAGCACAGGAGCTGAACGTGGAAGAATGGTGGCTTACTGTCCCACCACCCTTGAGCTGTGGTGGTTTATGGCTAGTTTTCTCTGCTTAGAGTTAGAACTCCTCCAGAGAATGCTGGTGACGGGAAAAAGACTGTATGCACTCTTTCTGGCCAGCTCTTCCCTACTTCGGGGAGAAGACCTGGATGTCCCAAAGCCTTCTGTTCTTTCCATAGCAGGGCGAAACATTGGCAGGCACCACAGAGAAGAGGAGCCTCGCTCTGGTCCTTAGTATAAAAATAAAGAGTACCTAGACCTTGAGTACCTTCCTAGCTCTAGAACCAGAACTAGTTAAATTATTGACAATGTGCTGACCACCATCAGAAAAGAACTGTGCTGGTTCTATCATTCCTTTGACACAGGAAGGACTACCTGTTCTACTGCGTGTTTGGGAAAGGCTTGAATAAACTGAGTGGTTTTCACAGTGTGATCAAAATTCCCTTGACTCAGGATCTTTCCTTACTCTCCTTGGATCCAGATACTTACGTTTTTATGCTCGCGTGCACATTTTCTATACAAAAATAACACCATAATTCTTGAAAAGTTTAACTGCTTTTGCATTTTAATGGGTAAGCTAGTTAACACTGTTCAAATCTGAAAGGAAAAGGAATCCTTTTCCAGAGGGCCTTTGTAAGTGCCAGTAGCATGCAGTTCTTTCTACAGAGGTTACAGGAGGAGACTGTGCAGTGCAGAAGCCAACAGTAGCAAGCAAATAACTTGTATTTGTGCACTGAGATTTTTTAGGTAGTTTTTACTTTATGTCACTGTTCTGGTATGGTTGCTGTTAAACATACATTATAAAGTAAGAATAAATAGCATGTTCGTGTTTATTGGTACAGAGTAATTTGAACTGCTGGCATGCTTACAGCCACCATATGATCCACCAGTTTATGCAAGGAGATGGTGACTCATTGCAACCAAAATAAAAACTGTCCCAGGAGGATTTTCTCCTCTTGATCCATAATTATTGATGCAAAGATGCAACTTAGTAATAGCATGTAGCACTATCTTAAGCAGATCTGTATGGTGTTGGTCAAATACATTTTGAAAACAGCATCACAAAGTTCTGTGTTCATTGCTTCCTATTTATTCTTAGGGAAATGTTCTACTTTAAAAGAAGTAGGTTTTTTGATTGCCAGTCCTGTCAGCCAGGTTCTGGGTGTTCACAAGAATAGGTGTCCCATTTTGGCTTTGCAGAGGAACCAGGTGAAGAACAGTCACAGTTTGTTCTTTTCAACAAGTACAAATCTGAATGCAGACACGGCTGAGACGCTGTAGAATAAGATGACACTGGAGTCCTATTCCTTGCCCTCAGCATGAGGCCACAAAGAATAGCATGAAAAAAGCCAGCAAACCTTTATATCCCTTAGTCCCAAATGAGTGTAATTTTGGCTGGATCCTTGTGCCAGGCATCTAGATAGGCAAGGTCATGAGAGCACCCAAAGTCAAGCAGCAGGTTGGAATTGCGAAGTGACCCAAAGCAGAATTAAACGTGTGACCTGAGGTTGCTCTTCTTCCCCAAGGGCTTGCCCCAGGCAGTGAATGGATTGGGATGGTATTACCACAATTTTAAAAAAGACTACAGAAAAGCAGCTGAACACTGGTTAATTGCTGAAGAATTGGGAAATCCAGATGCATCGTACAACCTTGGTGTCCTCTATTTAGATGGGATTTACCCTGGAGTACCTGGTAGAAATCAAGTGAGTAAATATTTAATAGTACTATTTCTTACATATGGGCCCAGTGTAGAAGTTTTTGCTTCATTCTAGAGACTGCTGTATTCACTCTGAGTTGGATTTTGATACCTTTTGTCACAAAGAAGGGTGTTACTGGGGAATTCAGTCAGATTGTTTAGAGAGAGATGTTACTCAGATATCTCAATGATATGCGTCTGTTTGTGTTCCTTTAATTTAGAAACAGAGCAGGTGCAGGTTTAGCTCCAGGGACTGCCTGTGCTTTCCTCCTTCCAGTGACACTGGCTGGGATAGTGTGTGCTCTCACATCGTGTGATCCTTTCAGTTTCTCTCAGTTTTAGATTGGAAAGGATATAGGGAAAGGATGCTTTCCACAATAGATGAAAGCAGCGGAACCTTGTCCCTGAACTTGTAATCAGCTATGCTACATTCACATAGCTTCTGTGAACCTCAGAACTGCAATAAAACACCTTCAAGCCAGACTTCCATGTGTAAGTGTTTAACATAGTCCTGATAAACTGCACTATCTTGATTTGTCTTTCTGTGACACAGTCAATTTATTTAATTTTGCATGTGTCAATGAGGAAAGTTATTTTCCCCTTAGGAACAGAGGTCTTCTTAGGAATAGGAAGCTCTACTTAGGAATAGGAATAGGAAGGGTGTGGTTTGGTTATATTTCTTTTAATTAACTTTGAAAAAATTGCTCTATGTAGGTAGTTCACAACCAACAGCACAAACATAGTGAGTTAGGCTGTAATAAATGCAAGCAGACCTCATGCTTGGAGCTAAAAGATGTTTGCAGGCTGGCCTTTGAGTTCTGAAATCTGAATATACTCCAGACAGCGAGCATTTCTGATGCCAGCAGCAGGAGTGCTTACCAACACATGCATTTGACAAACACATTTTCCTTCCCCAGGGACCAAAATACACATTTGGGAGTGGACTGATAATAAGAGTACACCTAAAACTGCCCAGGTTTCCTGGGAAAAGAATTACTTAGTTATGGTTGTGATGGATACTCTGAAGTCCATGCTCACTCACAGAAAACATAGATCAATGGTTAAAAATTTCCTGAAATAAATGATTTTGGGCTGTGTGCTGCTTTGGTTTACGTTACAGATTCCATGTTTTACACTCAGAAACAGTAGAGTCACACAGCCCTCCTGCTTCTGCAGCCCTGGCCCTGCCTACTCAGCCTGTGTTATCTTTTATAAGCCAGTTTCAGAGGCTTGAGCACTGTGGTTGTGCACTGCTGGACATACTGAGCATTGCCACTGCTCCCCAGCCTTCACTTGGGCATGGCCAGCATAAAAGTCCCATTCTGTGTCTCTTCTCCAGGATTCCCTATTAATCTCCCTACTAGTGAATAACTGATTTTACTTTTGTCAATGCGCACAAGACTTGTGTGTTACCAGGTGTGAGTTACACATTTAGACACTTTTCTATTTGACATTCAATGTATTATCAGAATTTATATTTTTAAAAACCTTTTTCCAGCTTAAACTATTAAAAAGTTAGAAGAAAGGAATTCAGTTCACCTAAGTACATTAAAAGTAGTTAAACTGGCTTGCCCTTATTAGCCAATTGCCTCTTTTAATTCATTTCATGAGATGAGTCCCAGGAAACAAAACTCAATAATCATTAATAATGCAGAGTTGCTCATTGTGTCTTGTTTCTTCACAGACAGTTGCTGCACGCTATTTCTATAAAGCTGCCCAAGGAGGACACATAGAAGGGACTTTACGATGTTCTCTGTACTACATCACAGGAAATATGGAAGACTTCCCTAGAGATCCAGAAAAAGCTGTAATGTAAGGAATGAAACCATTTGTTAAAGGAGAATATATTTCTGGTGGGATTATTTTGATTATTGGTGATTTTTTAAGTCTGTGGTCTAAATATCTTGTACTTCATGGTGCTTACCTCCTCAACAAAAAGTTCTTCTGCAGTAAAGTGTGATCCACGTGAATATGTTTATTATTTAAATGGCGAATAGATTTTGAGAGATGCTGAGTAGTTTTAGTGCTTTTTTTTCTGTAACAACTCCGAGAGGTTGTATCTAACAAAGCCATGCTTATTTGATTTTCAAGAAATACCAGGCTCCTGATGTAGTAGAACTGGTATTTTGCATCAAGAAAAAGACAGATGATTAGTTATAGCACTTATTAACTTATGCTTGTTTTCTTAAAAAAAAAAAAAAAAAAAGTAATTTTGCCAAGAAGAAATATAGGATGTCTCTGATATGCTCATGGAGATGAATGGACAAAATGTTCTCATTCAGTCAACAGTGACAAGATTGATGCAGCAGTTACTGTGAAATCCCATAGCTTGCCTTATGGAAGAAGTCATAAGGTGATCCCATATCCTTTTGTGACTTTGAGTCAGTGTGAGTTGGGATAACATTACTGGAGCACAGCTGTTCATTTTGTATTGTTTGTTCTTTTCTACAGCTGGGCAAAACACATTGCAGAGAAGAATGGCTACTTAGGTCATGTCATCAGAAAAGCTCTCAATGCTTATCTGGAACTTTCATGGTACGTTTGTTCTGTTCTCTTCAAGTTCATTTTCTATTTTTCACTTACTTCATAGCATGATAAAACAATTAACATGGGGCCATCACCTCAAAAAACCACAAATAGCAGCACCACTGAGATCGGTAGCAAAACTCCCATTGACGTAAAGGGAAGGAGGAGTTGACCTGAAGCATAATTCAACAGTTCTGACAGAATCAAGTGAAAAAGAGGGAGTTTGTAGAGTGAAATGGTGTTGTATCTGCTGTCTGTGATTTTCAGCCCGTAGTACTGTAGTGTGTAATGTGCACTGGATTAGTCAGAGGAATGCCTTTCATTTTTAATACTCTCTCTGTTCCAAAAACCTTACTTTGCTTTCTCTTTTCTGTGTAATTCCATGTCATGAAAACTCAGGCTGGCGGATTAGATTTGTTCTTCTTTTGTATATGGTTAATATTACCTTTTCTGTAAAATATAATAGGAGGCTACAGTATCCAGTGAGCCGACCAAGAGGTTTCAAAATAGCCTCCAGGTTAATGCTCCATTTTTGCAGCGACCTGTAGGCATGAGCATCAGATACTGTACATGCAGGCATCAGATTGTCATACGTGATTAAGACAATGGGTCGTTTAGTCTTGCAGCCTCCTCCTGCTAGTACTTAACTAGTGCTTTGGGCTTAGCTGATCTACAAAAACCTGTCAGTGGACTGTTCTGGAGTAACCCATTCCTAGAAGAAGTTTCTTTTTATTCGGTCCATCACAGACATTTCTCCTGAGACTTGACCTCACTTTTCAACACTGAAAAACTCTAAGTTAATATTTTTGTAACATGTTCTGATGTAAAAGCCTGTGACACTGCCCAGCTCACTCTGCATACAGTCGCATCAAAGTCCTGTGCACATGACAGGTAGCACATTAAGATCCCAGAAGGTCTGGTCTCAACAGCTAGGAGGAAATATCTGTTGGAGCCCCACTTGAGATGCCAGTGGCTGGGAGTGTATGGATAGTTACTTATAAATACTGGTCCTAGTCATCTCTGGTTTTAGGAGTATATTCATGTTGAAATCTTTGCTTCTGAATATTTCTTCATGTATCTTGCACAGGTGTAAATTGTTATGCTGCCAAGCAGACCAAATAATACATGTTCCTCAGTTGTTGGTATTAGCAGCCACATGTTCTACACACCTGTTAGTCCTGGTAGTTTGATCTTCAGAGACTGTTTCAAAGGCCTTAAATGTAGTTTCCTTTCTGAATTGCGCTTTGACACTTAAGGATCAGAAGAACTAACTTCCCAGCTTAGGTATCCTGAATTCCTTCTGTGGTGCCAGGTCTCCATTGTCCCAGATGTTTTTACAGGGCAAATACAAGGAAGAATTTCTAATCTTGCAGAAGCAGTTGGGAAACAGGAGGTTACTCTGGCTAATTCTGTAAGGGCAACCACTTTCACAATTTCATTTAAAGTTTTTTTGCTTAAGCACCTACTCTTGAAGTCAAGTGCATATTTAACCATATTTGCTTCCAGTTAAACAAACCATTGGACCCTGAAACTGGCCGTGGTTTTGGCTTTGTGTTGTGGAGAAGATCACTGGAAGCATGACCCTTTAATAGGAAGCTTTAGTAGGAAAAAAGTAGTACACCAACTGGTTTTTTTAGTCTTGTAATTTTAAAACATAATTTTAAAGACTTCCTCTTAATGTTGAATGCTTAGTCTTCATAATATTGAGTAGATGAGTGACAGAGAATATGAAAGAGATGCTCTCCTCTGAAATCATGAGTAGTGCTGTACCACTGTACTGCAATACTGAATTGCTATACTGCAAACGTAAACTTAGCTTTTATTACTTGCTTTACAGTTAGTGAGGTGCCTAGAGTCCATAAAGGGACTGAGACTGTATTTTATTCACACATTCAAATATAATGAGAGACAATTCCTGTTCCAAAAAGCCCATAGTCTAAAAAGATAAGACAAACAAGTCATAGAAATAAAAGGGTAAAGAATACCAAAGAAGTACTCAGATGTATGTTTGACAGATATATACGCAGCTAAGTTAATGATGGAATTTTTTTTAAGTGGAGAAGGTGAGAGTCTTCTAAGAATGTTTTATCTGAAACATTTAAATAGATAATTGGGCTTAATATCAGTTGAACTTTTTCATCAGTCTCGCACGAAGAGTAAATGCACACTGGAGCCAATCTAGCTTCAATGCAAGAGAGAAAAACTAAATTCTTGAGATTCATCATGGCTTGTTACACCAGGCATTGCCAGTAGATGTAGCTGTTGCATGGGTTTGCCAGCTTTTAAACCTTCTACCAAAATTCTGCTCTTAGGTGATTTTATTAACTTATTTAGTTGGTTTTTTTTAACTATACTAAAAGGCATGTTATTTTTGTTAGGTTTTTCACTAATTTATTTTATCAAACCTTAGGCATGAAGCTCTGCTGCATTACGTTTTAGCAGCTGAAACTGGGATTGAAGTGTCACAGTCAAATTTAGCACATATCTGTGAAGAAAGACCAGTAAGTAAATGTATTCACAACTCATTATTCTCAAAGGAACACTTGTTAATAATAATGTGATCCTAATCTCTTATCTGTGACATGAACGGATCAATTATTTTCTTTCCAGGACCTAGCAAGGAAATACCTAGCAACTGATTGTGTTTGGAGATACTACAATTTCTCTGTTTCTCAAGTCAATGCACCCTCATTTGGTATGCATAAGGAATTCTTTCTGAATTTAATTTTACCTTTTTTTTTTTTAAATTTCAAACACTGTGTTTGTTACAACTTCTATGGGAGTGAGCAAGTTAAGGGAAGAGTAATCACTGCTTATCATACATTTCCTTTTCAGTGTTTTAACAGGAATATCAGGAGGAAAAAAGGTATTTTAAACATTGTATTTCAGCACAGCTTTTCTGAGAATTTCCTTTTTATGGCATAAAATGGATAAAATTTGCATAAAATAAAATAAAAAAGCTAAACTCTGAGAAGGGGCTAGGTATTTAGGAGCCTGTGCAATTGACTCAAGGTTTAAGGAGAAAAAAAAAAAAAGCAGTAGACTTTAGGAGCTCATGCTGTTTATTTTATCAAAGAGAAAATCCAAAAGCAAATATAATTCCTTATCATAATCGAGTCATGAGAAACTAATGAAGGTTAAAGAGTCCTTGTCTAATTTATTATGAGTTTTTCTGTTAGGGTACAGAGTTTATCAACATTGGCACAGCTTATCGTGCGGAACTAAAGGATTCTCTGTAAAAAAAAAAAAAAAAGCCTTTCTGGAACAGAAGGTTTATTTACATATAAGTTACAGTCCTCAGGCCTTAAATTTTGCTACATCTTTATGTGTAAATGACTTCAGTGACTAAGTCATTTTGGTGCCTTTGAAAGAGTTTTTCAGTATTTTAAAACATTGATCTGATTGTCTCACAAGAAGGTTTAAGTTCTTTGTAATAAGCACGTGGAAAAGTGGAGTATGAAAATAATTAAAGCTGTTCATTTAAATACACAGCAGCATGGAAACTGAATGCCACGTTGATACAGCCTGAAGCCGCAGGAGCTGACAAACCCTGTTAGCTTTCGTGAGGAGTTTGTAGATGCCTTAGCAAGGTGCAGTTTGGATGACCCTTTGGCAGATCCACTGGTACAATCTTACATTAGAGAAGCTTCTGAAGGTCAGACTCATTGGGTGAGACTGTGATTCCATTCAAGTAAAGGAGAGAAGACTTACTGGCTTCAGCAGGGGAAGGATTTTATTTCTTTATCTCTTCCTCACATGAGTAACATAAGGGGAGTTTTATCTCACATCCCTCTCTGCAGCAGTGGAGGATCAAATCCCCGGTGTAGGGCCTGGGGTGGAGAGTCTAACCCTGGCAGCAGAGATTCCCAGGGCTACATTATCAATGCAACACAGGGTGACCTCAATGCCACTGCTTATTATGGGAGTGCTCTCTGGGCCAAGACTGGAATGACACAGTTGGTAAGGTTAAGGGAAATGCTCTTCTTGATGATTCACTACAGAGTTCATGGCCTTTCACTCTGCATCTGTGCCAGCTTGTCCACATAGTCTTTCTGCCTTTACTGTTGGGTCAGTGACTTGCTCCCTGGAAGAGCTCTGCTATAGTCCACTGTAAAAACAGGTGGGATTTCTAGATAGCTGCTGCAGACGCACAAGGCAAGGTGTAGAAGTGTTTCAAACCATTTGGGGAAAGCTTAGGTCAGATAAATGTAGATATGGTCATGGGAGTTTTTAAACTCTTTAGCATAGATAAGTGCAATGTTATGCTTATTCCTGTCTGGGTCAACGGCCACTCTGTTGGTGCATTTCATTACTGTGCAATATCACAGAAAGGTGTTTGTAAAATATTTGCTGGGCTTTGCTTCCTTCTGGACCAGGAAAATTCTACACCTGTTGTTGTCCTGGGTTGGGTTGGATTTGAAAATAATGAATTATCATCAGCGAAGTTCTGTAAGTTTTGGGATGGATTCAGCCACCGTAGTGACAGGTACAGATCAAGCACTTAGACAGCATGTTTTTAAGTCTCATCAGGTTAGTAGGGCTAACCTGAATAATAAGGCTACAGGTTGCCCAAAGACAAGATTCAGCAAGTGAAGAAGGAAAACAGTATTAAAGTCGCTAAGTCTTAGGTTTTTTTAAAAGTAGCAATATCATTCACTAAATTCATTAAAGAGAAACCATGAGAAATTTCAGCCAGGATAGATATTTTCAGTAGTCAGTCTGATGTAAAGTAGCCACAGAGACAACCAGAGAGAGGGTACCTTTTTTCCTTTTTTTTTTTTTTTTAATATGCTGCTTTAAAAAGAATTACTGTTAACTTCTCCATCATATTAATAGTTGGTTAACTCTATCTCTACAAATACTCTAAATGATCTGCTACTGGTTTCTTCCACAGCTTATTTGAAGATGGGTGATTTCTACTACTATGGTTACCAGAACCACTCTAAAGACCTTGAGCTCTCAATGCGGATGTACGCACAAGCTGCATTAGAGGGAGATTCACAGGTATGACTGCAGTTGTAATGTGTTTATAAAAAAAACCAGAGTTTAGAACAATCTGAGGATTCACATGAGACTGGTTATTCTGCCTGGCTATGTCTGCATTGAAGAAACCTGCTAGAATAAGTTATAATTATTTCAGAATACCTTGTGAGTCAGTAGTTGCTGTTTCATGATAATAGAAGCTAAAGCTAGCATAGATGGATGGTCCTAGGGTTAGGCTGTTTTGAAAGCTAAAGGTGAATGGCCCAATTCAGTCCTACCCTACCTTGACACAATTGAATCTGTTGTGACCGTGGTATTTTTGCTCCTGCAAGGGGAAGAATTAACAGACTGCTGAGTTTTATTCCAGTCCTATCCTCTGCTATTTTAGGAAATAAACAAGACGACTGGTCCATTTCCCTTAGTATATTGAGTGAATCCTAGGGTGAATTTTGTTCACTCCACCAACAAAAGCTTCATCTTAAAATGTTTTATAATGAAGAGATACACCATGTCACATTACCAAAGACATGGCATGTTTCAACACTGAGTGTCCTGCCCTCAGACCCTCCTGAAGCGTCCTGGGTGCAATATTCTGTTCTCCCTGTCCCTATGACAATGTCCCCAGACAGTATCTTGTATGTGAATTTATTAGAGGTAGCATAGTTGGGTTCTGTTTTGAGGATATTGGGACAAAACATTACTGCTAAACTAGCAAAGATAAGAAGAGAGGCATGAACAGTTAAAGTATGAAAGCCAAACCGATGGAGAATCCTGTAATACATCTCCTGTGTGTTCATCTTCATGGCTCTGAAAAGACATAGGGATGCCTAAGACTTGTCAAAACTGTAAGATTAATGATTTAAATTGTGTGGAGCAAATTTCTGCTCTCAGTTTCACTATTCAGATTGCTATGGATCTACAGAGCTAGGTGGAGGGGAATTAAACAGTAACAGAACCCGAATCCATTCCTGCTTTGAGTCTATATTTCCCTAGCAGATAAATGATTACAGTGTGATATCGTGTCTGTATTTAAAGGGCAACTAAAAATGAGAAAGTTAAGATCTTTTTCCAGATGGTTTCGAAGAAAACGGTGTCACAACAAATGAACACTAATTCTTTTGCATTTTCAGTATTTAGCTGGGTGTATGGTTAGGAGAGAAGGCTCTTGTAATTACTCAGTCAAGATCATATTATACTAAATGAATTTATAGAAGACAGTTATAATTATTTAGATGCTTGATGCTTACATTAGACCTTAAATATACATGTGAAAATTTAATGGTTAAAAAGTGTATATACTTTTTTATTGTTAGGGTTTCTTTAATTTGGCCCTTGTCATAGAAGAGGGCAACTCCATACCTTCCTACATTCTGGATCACTTGGAAATTGATCAGACATTGCATTCTAGTAATACTTCACTTCTTCAGGAACTTTATTACAGGTGAGTCTTTTTTCCCCCTAATCAGCAACTTCTGTTTTTCCGTGTGAGTAGCATTTACTCTGGAGAATATCAACTCCTGTAATTATTAACTTTGTTCACTTGTATGATTTAAGGCAGGTTAAGGTCAGCATGCTTGAAATGCTTAAACTGCCTAAATGTATTTCAGTTTATGCCTGTTTTGAGAGATGTGATTATATGTGGTTACCCAAAATAGCAGGGACTAGATTTAATGATCCAGGAGGTCTTTTCCAATTCTGTATATTTAAGTTCCTAAGTTAGGCACTGACAATTTGTATACTGTCCAAAACAATCTTTTAATGATAAATATAGTGTAATTTTAATGTGGAATTTAAAAGTATGTAATCAGGATAATAGCAGTTCTTCCTATTTATTCTGCAAAAATGTTCCAGCCTGTTTCTGCTCGCACTGTGCCCCAGAGCATCCTGGCACAGATGTTGTGGCACAGAATATTAGATATGTGAGAAGGTTACAGGTCTGCTGTCTGAACTGCCTCTGCCAGCACTGTTCATGCACAAACCACCCAGAAACCTCTGGTTCTGGTACAGAACTTAGGTTTCCTTTACCTGGGTAAAGCAACATGTGTTGAAAAGTACAGTGGGAATGGGAAGCTTACACAATATTTGGTGGATTTGTGGAATTGCCTTTCAGATATTTAAAGGAGGAGTTGACGGGTAATACATGAGGCTGTGAACCAAGAATGAGTGGTTTATCTTCTGTTTTTCTACTGAGTGTTGTGTGACCCAAAAAAGCAGCGATATCATCAACATTAAAACCTCATTTGTCAATTCACCAACAATCCGCTGAAATTGTTCCTCACTGCATTTAGCCTGAACTTGTACCCTAAATTACCTCCACTCCACATGAAATTACTAGCCAGATAAATAGGGCTTCTGGACCAGCTGGTCCATCTGGGATTGTAAGCTTGAGTCTGAATTCTGCCTTCACTTGGGCTGAATCCATCTGCTTTGCAGTGAGAATAACTCCAGAGCACTGCAGGGATTTCCTGTCATCATACACTTCTGTCCAGAAGGGCACATACTTTTATACCCACCCACCTCCCTCCTCAGCTTGGTAGAAAAGAATCAATTGTAGCTTAAAATAGGTGCCTGTGATTTAGCTGCCTGAACTCCCCTAGTTGGTGCAGTCCTAACTGACAGAACTGAGAAGCAGCTCAGCTCATCCCCCAAGAGATACCTTGTAGCTAGTCAGCTAAAGCACTCTCTAAGCTCTGACTACATCATGTAGTACTTCATTGTCTCTAAAGGGGGTTTAGGCATCAGTCTCCTGCATAGGCAAGTTGATTTTGGACATCTAAGCTTGAATCAAGTCCTACTACTGTTGACTCGCATTAGTTGGAACAAAGTGTCTTGGGTATGACACTGTACTGTGACGTGGCAAGGGTAGCCTGGATGCTTAGACCCATTGTTGACTAATAAGAAAATAAAAATATGCTCCTAGGGTAAGGTATTCCATGCTTAATGAGGTTAATCTGATATTTCTATGAATTTTTACTTCACCATCTGTGAGATAGTGATGATACTATCTGCTTATTTTCTGGGTTACCGAGGTTTGCTGCAAACCCACTTGAGATTCCCAGATGACAGATGCCACAAAATTGCAGAGCAGGACTAATTAGTTGTTTTAATCTTCTTGTTGTAGGTGCTGGAATAATAGTAACCAAGAATCAATTAGTCCATGCTCATTAGCATTGCTTTATTTTTACATGAGAGTTTTCTGGAACAATATTTTACAATCTACTCTGGTATGTATTGCTCCTTTAGTACATGCACAGTTCATTTGGAGCACTACCTTGGCTTTGCACTGCTCTAATATATGTTTTTAAACTTATTGTCACAGATCTACTTCATGGGAACCTTTCTTTTATCAATTCTGGTTGCATTCGCAGTGCAGTATTTTCAGTCTTTGTCTGGTAAGTATTTGTTATAGTAAAACTGAAGAAAGAGGAGTGATCTTTTTATTTCAGTAAAAACTTCAAAAATAAAAGCAGGAATTCTAGATTTGGAAGAGCTACTTCTGAACAGCACCTTCTTGGACACAAAAGTCATTTTTCTTATCATTGAAAAGGGGTGGATGAAGTGAGACATAAGTTTAAACCTGTTGATTTCTGGAGAATTTCCTTTGATAAAGGAGATTCATAATAAAAACGTTAACTGCAGGAGATTATGTCTGGAAATAAGAGTCTTTCCCATGTCTCAACATGCAGTATTGTTAGAGTAATTATATGACTTTGATTTCATATGTTGTCTCCACAATATGTGATTAGACTGTGTTCCCTGTTTCATATGACTGCATCCATTCAGATACAAGGCAGGAGAAAAAAGTAAGATTCAGAGAGCTGGTACATTTGAATAACTTAGGAGGAAGCAGTTCAGCCTTGTAACAGAATCAGTAAATGCATTCAGTCAGCACTTGCAGACTCCTCGTATCCTAAACTAGAAGGGTTTGCTGTATTTTCTCTGTTCTGATGGGACAGAGAATATTAAGAGACAGAAAACCAAATGCCAGACTTCAGTCTTTTAAAACTCCCATTATTTTCTCACTGTATTGAAAGAGATATCAGAGACAGGACTACATTGCTCAGGAAAGGGGGAAAAAAAACCCTACCATCACATGCAAAAATAATGAGTCGTCATTTAAAAAAACATCGCCAGCTTCAACCAACTGTTTCACTTCAAACTGCAAGACAGGATCTTGATCAAGAAGTTGTGAAATGAATATTACGAGTTATGAAAAGAATTTCTTCCACCAAACACATTTTCTTATGTTGTGGTTTAATCCCAGTAGGCAGCTTAAGCCTATGTCAGAAAATACTGTTTTCCTGACATATTTCTGTAATAAAATACAGAAAAATTTACTTTCCACATTGACAACCCACAGCTACAGGGAATAGTATTTTAAAAAATAACCATTAAATATAAAAAGATTATTTGAATTTTATAATTCCTAGATAGCATTTAAGACAGGTAGCTGTGCATAAGATTCTGACTATGGAAAAAATTCTGAAACCCTGCTTTCCTTTCTTGCTGGCTATAATTGATGTAACTTGGGAATCATACTACATATGTATAAAGTATATAAAGTTACAGATATTCTTCTTTTGATCTTTTCTAACCTTTGAGTATTATCTCTATATTGTGATTTTATATCCATATAATATGTAAATATTCATGAATAGACTTCCTAGACACAGTGGGGTCTTTTTTAATCATTTCTTTTGATGTTTTTCCAAAGCCCATAATTCCCCTGGAACAAGATCAGAACCATCTTCAGCCGAACCTTCTTCCTCAGGGAATAGCAACGAGGATGCTACCAGACTAGTACAGCAAGATGAATCCTCTTTTTCAAACGATTTAACACAGCAGGATTCAAACCCTCAGAATCCTCTTGTTATGAGCTGAAGTGTAGTCTTCTTCAGGTTGACGTCCCATCAGGAAAATGAGATATGAACAACTACAAGTCTAAGAACTGGCAACCCACCCTATTAGTGGCATTAATGATGCAGTCCAACAGCCAAAATCGTAGGGGAATTCACTCATCTAATTTCTCCACTGAAGAGGAAAACCGCCTCTACAATTTATTTAACACACCAAACAGATAATGCAGATTATCTCACTCTTCCCAACACAAGATCATACTGTATTTTATTGAAGGACTGGAAGAAAACATGCAGAGTCTTTGCCTCATTGAAGAATGAGCAAACCTCCCACTAGTTTTGACAAAGAAGTTGTTCTACTTGCATATCTAATATCTTATTAAATTGTCTTTACTGCATTTCAGTTTATTTTATTGGTGAAGTTACCAGAGTTTTCTGAGTTGGAAGCATGGAAGAAATACAAAAGTGAAACCCAGTCACCAACACTTTCCAGGTTCCATGGCACACCTGCCAGGACTTTCTAGTACATGCAGCAATAACAATTAATTTTTTGGCATTTTATATTCCATCCTAACTCTTTGATGTGAAGAGGGGTTTGTTTTGAGGAAGAAAAAAAAAAAATAAAAACCACCAGGAAGATTTGCAATGTGATCATAACATAGTAGTTCTGCTGACTAACCTTTGAAATGTCAGTGTCAGCAACTCCCTGGGAGACACGACAGTTAATGGTGCCCGCTCTGCCAAAGAAAGTAGCTTCCCTAATGAATAAGTAAAAGAAAATTTAAGTGTGAACAGGTGACACAAAGTGAATGAGCAATTTATTTCTGGACTCTTAGATAGGTAACACTGGAAAGGATTTATTTCATGTTCTATGGTAACTCTTAAAGACACCTGTTTAAGTGACAGTTTATTTGGTAAACATTAGATGGGATATATGTGTAAGAATGGAGTGCAAATGCCTTCTGTCTGATTTAAAGCTGTCAGGTAAGGAAGTGGCTGTAGGAAAGGTCTGACCTTTAAAGCAGGTGTGCATGCACCTCTGCAAATTATATAGATCACAGACTATAAATTGCATCAATCTATGCATTATTGAGGGTTAAATCCACTCTCCTTGCACTACATTATTTACTCTTGTAAATAAAAATATTTTTCTAATTCAGCCTGTATGTGTAGGATTTTTTTTTTTAAAGCACCTGTCAGATGAAATTCTCTCATCATAACATCTTGCTGTTGCAAATTCGAGAACGTTATTTAGGTGTCTGTTTTCTTGGCATCAGATGGGGCAATCAACCTTGCTGTATTCCTCAAAGAAAGCAATTCTCACAGAGCAGATCTGGAAGAGTTTTTGTTTTGTTTTTCAATCAAGACATGGGATTTTTCAGTAAGAAATTAATTAAAAGGAGGAAAAAAAACCAAAACAAAACCAACACATTCAAGAGATTAGAATATATATAAATTTTTGTATATACATATCATCCAGGTATATTTCTCTTGCAGAAAACTGAAAATTCAAAAGTGTTTGGAGAAGAGTTGATACTTTGAGACAGCAGTTCTGTTGAGTAAGCTAGGGGGAAAAAAAAATCCAGATACTGGAGCTTACACACACAATGAGAAAGTGTGCCACATTACTGATTTTTTTCATTTAATCTGAGCAAGAACCATGCAAACAGTACTTTTTGTTCTTAGTACAGTTGTGTATAGAGGCCATGTAACATGTTTTGTTGTGCTTTTTATGCATAGCTTGGTGTTCCTTTCTAAGTATTTTGAAGTGTTGAAAAGGAGCTTCACTTCTACATCCTAAACAGTTGTTGGCTTGCAGAGGTTGTATACTGTGCTTTTGGCATCCATTGCAAATGGATCAGCAGCATTTTTTGAGTTGCAAAACCTTACACAGCTAAGTTTGATTATATCAAATTCCTTAACACAAATATATGGATATTTTAAGAATCCTCTCACATTTACATTTCTCACTTAATGAAAGAAAACAGTGTACACTCGTAGTAAAGCTGGCAGGGTCAGCTGGTGAGCCCAGAGGTATTGCAGAAGGTAAAACATAGCCTTTGAAGACAAGTAGACAATTTTCACAATATTAGGCACAAAATGGCACATACAGTTAGAGCGGTCACAAAAACCCCTGACTGTTGGGGCACGCGTATGGCAAATCTTGGTTGTAGTAAGCTACACATGTAAGATGGATTTTACTATGTATGTCCTACCTACATAAGTGACAGTCTCTACACAGGGAGTGCTGCTTTTTTGGAAGCCCCTAGCAAAATATTAATCCCAGGGAAGTTTAGTGGTGGTGGCATGGTTGTAACCCATCTGTTGAAATCTTGGGGTTCTTAGAGCAGCACTAGTTTAGGTTGTGTACATATGGGTCAGAGTTAAGTGTTAGCAGTCAACCTCTCCAGAAGTAAGCTCATGTTCTCAACCTCAGTAATTAACTAATTTGAGGAGGTTTGCCAGAAACATGATTTCACATCTGTATTTCAGAAGACAATTGCCAAAGCTGGAATATATTTCTTGACAGCAGCAGTTAATAGTTAAGTCTTTATTTATTGTTGTCTACATCAGAAGTTCCACCAAAGAATAGTTTAAGTATGTTAAGATAAGCAACTCTTCATAATAAACTGGCAATGCTTAAAGGCTGAAATAATAATAGTTACATTGTTACCCTTTACTTCTTTTGAGATCTAGGAGGCTATTTGACAACCTGGAGAATCAAACAATTCCCAGAGAGGATGTTTAGTTGAGCAAGGCAGCTACATAATTCTGCTACATCCACAAAAAAAACCACACACACACCCCACAAACAGAAAAAGCAGTGGGCTCCCTTATGTGGGTGATTTTGTGACCACTGCATGATTCTGCTTCCCACTCCATACAGTGATGAACATTACATCCCAATATAGAGGCATGAGTGCATGCTTAAAGTTATGTATTAATACATGTTGAAAATTCATACCTTACAATAGATTTTTATTCAGTGATTAAAAAAGGGGCCAATTCATGGAAATTAGTCCTGGTACATTGATTATGATTATATATATGATAAGTATATCCTCTATTGGGACTTTTGTATTCCCATTTGAGCTACAGGGAAAGCATAGACAGTCTTTCCAAGCACATGGGAAACATGGATTATCTGTGAAAAGATTTGTTTTATAGCAGACTCCTGTCTGTTGTAAGCTGTCCTCACTAACTAATGGACTATGGCATTTAACTCCAGCTGTTGACCCTTATCCTGGATGAAATGCAGCACAAAGATACAAAACAGGTTGAATAAGCTTCAGCTGAGGAATTCCACCTGCACCCCCTTTCCTCCCTCCCATAAACACATGACCCACATTAAGAGGCTGGGGTGTAGAAAAAGAACAGAAGCAAAAGAACCAGCTGGAATTTTTGAAGAACAAGCCCAAGTGTAAGGAAGCTAAAGAACCCTGAGGGAAGTCCAAGCATGGAGCAGTTTCCCATGCTGTCTTCTAAGATCTAGGTGACAGGAGCAATTCCTGAATAATCAACAGAGCATTGTAAGTGGAGAAACAGCAGTCACTGGGATACAGACATGCTGGAAATGCATCACAGCTTGGATGTTTATGAAGAGTCCCAATTCCTGTGCCAGAAGGCCAAACTATTATTTACAGTAAAAAAAACACTAACAGCAAGTCTCTGCCTAAATACATGATATCTGTGTTAAAGGCAGCTGCGTAAAGATTTGCATAAGCAAGCATCAGAACCAGAAAAGATTGGGAGTAATGAGTAACCAAAATGGAAAAGCATTGCAGTATGTGTTTATACTAGAGTAAACATTAGATGTGTTTGGGAAAACAAAAACAAAACCAAACAAAAATACACCACCCCACTTCCTGAAGATTAGATATTCTGAAGCATTGAGGTTCCAGCACCAGTGCTATGTGCCCATTAACTAAAGGAACTTTGGTTGTTTGGTAGGTGCTATCAGACGCCCATCAGTTCTGCCAGGTGAACAGGAAAACGCACAAGACCATTAGCAGAGCCTGGCACCATTTTATAACAGTCCACCAAAGGAGGAACCAAGATACCGGCACAGCATTTTCTATCTGTTCATTATGGCATGGCCTTGAGTCATGGATTTACGCAGCAAGTATCTTTAATTGCACAAGTTAGAAGCAATTCTCCCTGGCTTAATTGTATTAATAGACTAATGAAGGCCAAGCTCCACTATCTGACTGTGACTAGTTAAACACTTCTTGAGAATCCAGTTGCCTTGTGTACTGCTTGTTGGGACCAGCCCTGATCCATAAAATCCCCTGAATGGTGCCAGGCCGTCATCTAGGAGGGTACTACTCAAACAGGCTCAAGTTAAGCCAGGAAGCACACCGCCAAAGAGCAGAGATGATCATGAGCCAGTGCCCAAGCATATTCTTTAGGCCTTGTTTAGATTAATTGTGCAGATGAACTGAGAGTGCTGACCTCTCTGATTTAGGCTGCGAGACTCCATTCCACCCCCATGCCCCAAGCAACTGCTCTAAGATCAGTCCTTCTGATTTCACCAGCCTGTTTACCCATGTGCGTCTTCCAGCAGTCCAAACATGTTCATAGCTGTTTTGAAGGCTTACCTTATTGGGTTCAGCATGCTCCGCAGGTGTTTGTAGACTACAGGACAACCTTTCCAAAAACACACCAGCACTGACTGAAATAAGTCAAAGTCTCCACTCATGCTTTACCTCATTCTGGGAAGACCAAAGCATAGTTTTCCCCTCTGCTCCGCAGAGTTGGTTAGTGGCAATAACACTGTCCCTGCCTCCTTGTCCCCTACCGACCCCATCTGCTGTCCTACCCAGCTGCCAAGGTTTAGAGGCTCACAGCTGCTCATCAGTGTTACATTGCCCTTCCAAGCCAGCTCCAGTTGCATGTGGACAGCTCTTCCGATTTCGAGTCAGCCACAGCATGATAGTCCCGGAAAACAAGTTAACCATTTCAATTCGGTTGGTTACAACATCAATATGAGAAACCCAGGAATGCCTGGAGTTGTCTACATTAAAAAAATATGAAAAACTGGAGAATCACAAGTCTTTCCTCTAGGTATTTTTATATTCTTACTGCTCAGCTGTGTCTGGTCCCAAGCAATAATAAATTTTATATAAAAGTCACCAGCAGTCTTCAGAAGCACCAATAGGCCAATATTTAGGAGTTAATTTACTGACCTGGAAAGCTGCAATAAAAGAGACATGAATCCAAATACACCATAGCCTAGAGTCATTCTGGCCAAGTTCTTCAGATACCCAGCTCACACTAGCAGCGTTAAAAGTGGTCTCCTACACTCATTAAGAGCATGTAGATGTCCTTAGAGAGGCTGAAATCCACAACAGAAGTGACAGGCATGCAGAGATAACCATGACAAGTGCAGATGCGACCTCAGAGCCTCTTGGGACCAGGGTCCAGAGGTAGTCTGGCTGTGTTCCTGGATAGCCTGTTTCTCGGGCTCTCCTAGGGCAAACTCTTTATCCTGCATGACACTGCATTATTGTGCTCTGCAAACATAACCTCTGTGCCTTTCCAACATTAAATAAAAAACTTCACTTTCATATCTTGTGTATCTGGTGAGAATACACCAGGGATCCTTGACACTTGGATACTATCAGCACCAGACAAGTTTGCACAGAAGAAAGCATATGACGGAGTCAGTTACACTGATGCTGATATCAGGGATAGAAAATACCTTGTTCAGCATTTTGAGTAATAAAATACCTGTGCACTTTTCCAAGAAAGCTTTATTACCCCATGTACTAATTCAGTTAATAAGGAGGCCGGGGAAAGGGGGAGAATCAGGCTACCCTGCAAACTCCTACCTTGTACCTATTTATACCTTGTGCCTCAACACCATTATCCTGGGAATATTCAGATTATCTTGTGATGCATTAAATGCTTGTTAAGGATATATGCATAAAATAAAATCCTTCTTCCAGTTGGAATAATTTTTATGGTTGTAAGTCTGCCTGTAAAAACCAGAACAGGTAAATTCCCCAGGCACCCACCTACCCCACCACCACTTGCAGAAGAAAGCAGAAATTTAGATATTTACCCATCACTTTGTGTACCGGCCTTATATAATTCCAGAACTATTTGAAAGGCTGAAGATGGGAGGCTGGGTTTAATAAAGGCCCCTACTGTAAATTCAAAAATATACATACAATCCATTCTTTCACTGAATCCAGTAAAAGGATTTTCTTTGAAACATTTAAAAAGATTGTGCTAGTGTTAACAACTACACTCCTTGGACAAAGGCAAGTTCAGCTTATCAGATGCAACTTTTGAAGATACACAAGATCAGTGCTACTTAACTGAAGAATGATTCATCTAAAAACTTAGATATTTGTCTCGCCCTTGATCTCCTCCACACACAAAATCATCATGCCGGAGTCTTGTGCTTTAAATTGAGACTAGCTGAAAAAGAAAGCCATTTTTGTTTGGCTGTGAATAAATTGAAGCAACGGAAAAAGAAGGGAGAAGGACACACAAAAAAAACCCCAAACCCCACGATGACTGGAGTCCTGAGAGTCTTCCAAAGCCTCTTACAGTCTCCAACTCTCTTCTATCCAGAAAAAAAGAGCAGTTCTCTGTGTCTTCACTGCAGTTCTCTGGTAAATACAGCGGCTTTGCTTACCACAGCACAGAAAGGCTTAGAATATCCTCCTGCAAGTCCATGTGTAGCACCATTCAAGACAGTAGTTCAAGGATGATTCTTCGGGGTAGTTCCTTGTATGGGCTATCCCAGGTGCTATCAGCAAGTTAACTTCTACTTGCTCTTCAGTGCAGATATAACTGTCCCTTTTCAGCCAACAGTACTGGGCAAAGGTCCAAACAGCAGCAGTACTTGAACCCTGCTAGATTTAATAAGCCATGCTAGATCGCTGATGTTGAGTGGTAATGCCACAAGGAGCAGCACAGCATTTGAACACCCATAATTGGTCCAGGGCATGGCTAGACTGTGATCTGGGGCTTGTACCCTGTAAATTTTCCATACTGTTGGCCTTGTCATAGTTTCTGTTCCACCAGTCCCAACATACATCTCAACCACTCAAGGCTAGTCTGCACCAACATTGGCACAGGTGAAGTAAATTCATGAGGTGCATAATCTACACTGCAAGACAAATTTATTTAACCTCTATCAGATTAAGAACATTGAGTTACTCTCAAGTGTCCTCCTTCAAGATTTCTGCTTGCTAGAAGCAAACATAAGAGAGTGTACTCAGGATTTGTGTCTCACCAACAAAAAAAGTAATGAATTAGATTGTTCCCTTGGACATTTGACTTCCAGATGAAATATTGTACATGTTCAGAAAGACAGTTTCTGATAGAAGTGGGTTATTGTTGCAGAACGACTCGACTTTATACCACCATGCAAATAAAACAGAGCACTCCTGAGCAGTTGCCCTCACCACAGGAAGAAGTATCACATGCCTGTACTTGTGTTTTATGACAGAAAACTGAATTATTCTGCTAGACCTGACTGTACACATGAGCCTTTACAGGACTTTTTCCTATTCAAAGATCACAGGAGAAAAGCCCACAGGCCTTAGCAAGTGTGAGTATTTAGGAGCTAAAGGGCAAATTTGAGAGCTGGATGTCAAACTTCAAAAATTCTCATTTCTAATAGTTTCTTCCACACAAAGGCAACACTCAGGTAGTTGATTTTTAAGAATTCAGGATAGTTACATTCTCAGTCCAAGCCTTTTCCTGCCTTACAAGCTGGAATTTAGACACCTAATTTTTGTTGATGTCTGCAATTATAAGTCCCCAAATCCATTTGACATACCTGTTCTTATTTTTGCCTAATTTGCTCCAGCACTCTTTAAGACTCAGGGAAATAGCAGGAGGGAACTCAAAACCCAGAGATACTCGTGGTACATCTTTCTGACTAAATTTGATTACAGCGTCTGGTTACTCTAAGTGCTAAAAAACTGTCTGTGTGAAGGTGCCCCAGTGCCTAAGTTACTCTACTGCTGTCTTTTATATGTATATATACACACACACATATACACACCTAATACACTGATAGGACTGTGTGATTTTTTTTTAATTATAAAAACAGCCTTGTGACTGGAGAACCTACCCAGGATGAAGCAGCACTCAGCAGCCTCTTAGTCTGAGGATATTCATGTCTACCTCTCTCACTCCACAGAAAACTGCCCTGCCTCTGCAAATTATTGCTACATCAGAGAGAAACATGAAAGTCCGGTCAACATCACCTGTATTTGTGCCACAGGAGATATGAATGGGAGCCTCGCTTCACAACATGCTGAATCCGTAAGCATTCTCAGGAGTTGTTCTACACCCCAGTGCTATTGTAACCCAGCGCCAGCATTTGGGGGACTGGTAGTATCCATGAGTGTTTTCTCAGTTGCTACCTAGTCCTGTGGAAACCACTACAGGGCTAAGATTTCTACAGGTGGCTACATGCAGAACCATCAGCTTGCTGAAGGTGCCAAGGGGACGTGCAAGGCTGCCCAGCCTAGCATCCACCTCACACGTGGCCACAGCAGAATGACTCCTCATCTTTTGGGGTTTGGTTTTTGAGGTGGTTTTTTCATTGGTTGGGGTTATTTTTGGGTTTTGAGGGGTTTTCTTTACTAGTGGTGCCTGATCTGGGACACACACCCCTAATGCTCCTCCCAAAAGACTAACAGGAAAAAAAAAAGCAGCCACCACCTGCCTGTTACACCAATAGCTCCTAAATTCAGCAATCTAAATTCATATCTCTTTTCTGCTTAGAGCTTTTGAGCCAGCCCTAGGCTGGAGACACCCAGGCTAGCTCACAGCAAGATCAAGTCCCTGAAGCAGCCTTGCCACTTCACATCATCACGCAAGTGGCAATCCACACACAGAGTATTGCCATGCAGTATATGGACTATGCCACTTGCAGGTCTGGTACTACCTACCTCTCACTAGACTGGGGGATCTCAGCATCACATTGAACTAACCCTCACCTCAATATCCTCTGCAATGGATGGCTTCCCACACATGTGGTGGTTCCTCTCTCAGCTGCCTATCTTTCCTTCCTTTGCAGAGCTGTGAAAATGCCTGAAGCTAGGCAGTGTAATGCCAAAAAATGTGGTGCTTCAGCTTTCCTTCCAGGACAGGAATTCTACCACTCAAAGCAAAGTGAAATATGTGTGATTTTTGCTATTATTAAACACTGTATTGCCTCACAAACTTGGAACTTGTCAGCTCCATTTTGTTTCTGTAATCCAGTAAACTGCATACATTTTTAGTGAAAAGGCTTTCAGGTAATAAATAACAGGTTATGATCCTCCAGCATGTCAAAAGCTGTGCTACAGCAATATTTTCTGCACATTTTTCTTGGTATCTAACATGTTGTCGTGGTTTAACCCCAGTCAGCAACCAAGCACGACACAGCCACTTGCTCGCCCTCCCCCCGCAGTAGGATAAGGGAGAGAATCAGAACGGCAAAAGTAAGAAAACTCATGGGTTGAGATTAGAACAGTTTCATGATTGAAATAAAATAAATTGTGATGAACAGGAAAACAACAAAAAGAGAAAGAGAAAAAAAAACCAGGAAAAACACGTGATGCAACTGCTCACCACCCACTGACTGACACCCAGCCACTCCCCAAGAAGCAGTCGCTGCCTCCAGCCAACTCCCCCAAGTTTGTACACTGAGCATGACATCATATGGTATGGAATATCCCTTCAGCCGGTTGGGGTCAGCTGTCCCGGCTGTGTCCCCTCCCAGCTTCTTGTGCACCTCCTCACTGGCCGAGGATGGAAAGCTGAAAAGTCCTTGACTTAGTATAAGCACTGCTTAGCAACAACTAAAACACCAGCATGTTATTAACATTATTCTCATACTAAATCCAAAACACAGCACTATACCGGCTACTAGGAAGAAAATTAACTCTATCCCAGCTGAAACCAGGACAGATGTTTAGAACAGTAGTGTCAGTAAGTGACTATCTGGTTCCCAAATGCTTTGGTCAGAACCTGGCCTAATCTCCTGTCAACAAAGTACTACTTTCCATTTACTCATATCACCGTTATCCAGCAGTTTTCCTAGTCTGCCTGTGGGCTGCCCTGCCAGCTATCAGCCCTGCACAACCCCAACCCAATCCATCCAGAGCTCCCCCCAAGCAGAGAGTGTCTAAACTGGGTTTTAAAGACTGCTTTGCAACCTTGGTTAAGGCTCATATCCATTTCAATCCATTGGATAAACCAGCACTCCCTCTTACCCACTTCACGGCTGAGAAAGCCGCATCATGTTTAAGCATTTTATCACACAGTACAGCTGTAAGGCTGTTTCGATTTCCATTGTTTTTTATGGACTTACAGAGCCCTAGGTGACATTGGTTTGGTATAGATCCCCTCTTCTGTCACAGCATGAGCTGGGTCTGCTGGGAATAGACTGGGCCAGTTTTAGTTGATGGTCCTGAGCAAAGACAACAGGCAGCTGAGGAATAGATGTTGGCCTGCATCAGTGTGATTTTGGGTGGAATTTCCTCAAGGCTTTCCTCATTCAGGTCTGTGTCTCCTTCCCATGTTTCCCTGTTCTACAGGGGCAAGTGCTGTTGCGAGATGGATGCTGACGGAACACACGCAAACGCACAAGGCCAGACAGAATTCCCACTTGGAACTTCAGCTGGATTTTCTGCAGGATGCCAGCTAGATGGACAGGAGTTATATCCCCAACCTCAGCAGCACCCCTTGTTTCACAGGACAGCCTCCTATCTCAGGGGCTGCCCTGACAAGTTATACCCTTCACATGCAGGTGCCCCCACCCTCAGGGGCAGGCAGACATGATCAACCCAGGCAGCAAGACCTTCCTCAAAGTTAAATATTTAAGAGGCAAGCCACCATGCCTACACAACAGCCTTGGGTAATCTCCTTTGCTTATTACTAAGTACAGTTTCAGCTAGAAGTTCAGTCTCAGTGAGCACATCGGACACCAAGTCTTGTCCTTGCTATAGAAGGAAGCCCTAATAAATCCCAACAACTGCTACCTTTTTCTTCCCTCTCTCCTGGGTCTCTGTCATATCTAACTTCTCATGCTAGATCCAAATAGGTGGATAAATTCAGATAGAAAATAATAATAAAACAAACAATCAAAAACCCTACAAGCACACCTCACCAAAACCCCTCTCAGAGTGCAGGAGGCTGAGCACACAAGGTAATTCCTGCATTCAAATCCTAGTCTGGCTCTCTCATTCAGATTATTCCCCAGACACAAATCAGAAGCTCCTGCTGCTAAAGTCCCCCTGGCCAGGTCTCTCAAGAAGGTTTCTACCCAACCCTTACTGCCAAGGACTTCCAACACGAGTGACGGTACTCACGCTTCCCTTCCTTTGCTCCAGCAGCTCTAGGATCAGCTATTGCCCCCTGTTCCTTACCCTCCATTCCCCTGACTTTCTCTGGTTTCATGAGAAAGCACAACAAGGGCCTGTTCTTTTCCTGACTTGCCTCTTGCTTTCCACTGTCTTTTGCCTTATCTTGGGGGTGGGGTGGACTGGGGGAAGGAAAGACAAAAAGAAAGCCTGCTCAGCAAACACAAATTCAGGTACCCTCCCCAAGCCACAGCTCTAACTCAGCTCCAGAGCTGTCTCCTCCTGCCCCAGCAACATCCCTGCAAGTTACCTCCTTGGGGAGGGATGGCAACAACCTGTTTGTTCCTAGGCACTCCTTGCCAACGCCTCTCCTCACCACCATGCCCTCTCTCCCTTATCACCCAGGCGCTGTGTGCAGCTTGTGTCTGTCTGCAGATCCTTCACATGCCATTTTTCTGGAGAATTTTCTCTACCCATCCCCAACTAAAACTCTCAGCATTTCAGTTCCTGCAACATTCGTTTAGAAAAAGTTGGCTGCATTGTGTAGTGATAGTAAGCAATGATAGTTAGCCACATTTTATGCCTCTTTTTCCTCACAACAAAGAGTGCAAGCTTTCATCAGAAAGACAAGCATTCTGCTCTGTATTTAGAAGCACCTAAAGCACAGAAATCCAATCCATCCCTCCTAAAGCATTATAGCAATAATGAGCCATAAGTATATGTAGCTATATATTGCCTTACTTGTTTTTCCTCTCCTAGGGACAGAATAAAGTCTTAACTAATGTTTATCCATCATATCCACTGCACAGCTAGCAGACAGAATTACAAGTTTGGTTTGTGCATAAAACCCTCACAGAAATTAGCTCATGACTAGGGAAGGGGGAGAAATTAATAACACTCCTACAATAAAAATCAAGGAACAGATCCTCAATGTGCCCAAGCAAAATCATCCTCCCCTTCCCCCAAATCTCCTCTGCTTCAAGAAAACACTCCTCTGAAGAGAAATCTCCTTCTCTTCTGCTACAGTACAATGGATTCAGACCAACTAACTGGTGCTAAATGACTAAAAAATTAAACACTTACCTCATTAAACAGCCACAGTCTTAGACCATGTCTCCAAGACCATCCTCACCTACTATGAGCTAATCTTCAGACATTTATATACATAACAGCTTCCAGCTCATACCCTTAAACCAGAAGCTAACTGCCTGTAACAAGGTTTTTCTTCTTCAGTCTCTTTTCAGCTGTTTTCTATGACTCCTTTTTGCTTTAAAGCATCACCAGCTGTGCTCCAGGAGCCCTAATTTAGCTATTTGAGATACTTTGTCTCTCTAGGGCAGTTTTTCCTTATCCTTTCTAAGCTGAAAAGTTGCTTGAAGATTTTAGGGTGAAACAATTCCCCAGCCCATCTTGGGTGGTGTTAATTTATAACCCAATAGATATTAAGTAAAATTTTGAGTGTTCATTTATTATTTTCCATTTCTACTTCATTTGTTTGTATGTGTAGAAATACACATGGATATTTAAAAAAAACAGTTACAGCTACTTGTGATATCTTACACAACACCAATTATCCTACTAGTCATTTGCAGACCTAAGACAAAGAAATGCCTATCATACAACACGCACATTCAGGCATAGGCACACTTGGAAAGCTGTGCCCTACGGAGCCAAGGTCAATGGCTGTTCCTGAGGTGAGCAAGGCACCTTGCCCAGGTGAAGCAATTTTTAATTCCTCTGGGATTTGCACCTAGGAGAATTGCCAGGGCATTTCAACAGATGGTGCTGAAATGGCCCTTTCTACTGATCGTATAGGAAATTCATTCTCAGCACTGTGATATTTTCCATTAACCATAGCCTGCTTTGTTGAAGATGCTGTACGTATGCTGAAGGAATTCTGCTGTCCAGTCTCCCTTGTCATCTTTTAAAAGGTCGCTAAACCTTTTCAATGCTAAATTTGGTGTGAAAGCGCCAAGTGTTCACTCTCTAGTGAGGAACCATGCTAGTGAAGTGAGTATGGGGACAGCCCCAGGGGTACATGCCTGGCCATTGCATCCTGCTATATCTCCCGATTCTTCACGACCCTACAAACGCTCTAACGCACAGCAGGGGTTATGCTTTGCCTTTGTGGATGCTCCAGCTGAGTCATCCTTCCAGTGCTTACCAGCTCAGCTTTTTGACTCAAAACAGCTTCTGCAATATTATCTATAGTGTCTCTGTAGTATGACTTTTTCATTGATTGAGCCCCTCATTAATTACTTTTATTCAAATATTACCCTGTGGTGTGTCCTGAAACAGATGACTAATTCGGAGTGACAATGGCTGAGTAAACATAGCTTCAGACATTCCTCTCAGTATGGCACAACAGGTCTTCCCCTGCAAGGCACTGCTGCATTGCAAGCCAATTGACTTGAGAAAGCCCCAAAGCTTTACACTAAACTGTGGTATGTTGTAATTCAGCCCTGTCACCTGTTACACATGGCTGAGACATCTTAACAGCTTTAAAAGTTGCCTCTCTGACTCACATCCAAGAGGGGCAGCTGAATATGGCTTGGGAACAAGTTAGTTTTACTAACAGAGGAGGAGTGTTCGTGCTGCTCTCAGGCAATATCTGTGTCCATCACAGGACAACTAGTCACAACAGTAGAAAACCACTTATCAAGCAGAATCTCCAAATTCACCAGGACTCAGACCTCTCGTTCTCTGGAGGGGCTAATGATGGTCTTTAATGACCCACACAATTTGTCCGACTATTTTTCAGTTACTGATTTCAACAGTGTTGTTTTCCTAGCTGTATATATCTCAGCTTTATAGGCTGGTCACTGGTTACTTTTTCACATGGGTCATTCTTCCAGCTGCAGATATATGTCCTAAATGTACCAGCATGCAGTGATTGCACCCAGCACATCAGCAACCCCTCCATGTGTGTATATACCCAAGGAAAGATGGCCTGGCTGCTGTGCTGCAGAGGGCGAGAGATCTTCTCCTTTCCTCCCCAAGCATTGCCCAGGATGAAGCCCTGTGATGGGGTGCCCCTGAACACTGGGTTGCTTTCTCCCCTCAGCAACCTCAGTGAATGCTTTGAGTCCACTTTACTGAAAGATTTGTTGAGATTGCGAACGCATGGCTGGTGGCTTCCTATCTGAATAGGAGGTATGGACAGGAGGTGCTCCATCACATCCATGACCATGAGGTTTCTAGAGAAGGACTGTGAGCTCCGTGATCCTGGGCGTAGGGTGCCTTCCTGTGCTCACCAGGTGTTTTGTTTCACTCCAAAGTAAAATGGATTCCTTTCCCTGCATTTCAAGCTAGTGTTGAAATTGCTTCTGATAAATCCAAAGTGATATCTGCCTGCTGTGATGTGCATGCAGCCATTTAACCACCAGGTCCAAACTGTCACCTAGCCCCAGTACCAATTTCACCTCATTCGACCCCCAGAAGACCTGCCCTATTTTGGAGCTCTGTTCCTCCGGCCCCATTCCTGCTCTACCTGTGATTCCTCAGCCCCCAGCATCCCAGGCTTGCAATGTGGAGGAGGGAGGGGACAAAATGAAATATCATTCCCTGCCCCTATTTTTGCCCAGCTGGCTGAACATCAGCTTGGGGGTTCCTTGGTTCAGCAGCCTTGGCATGTTTGAGGGGAGGGAAGAAGAGCTGTCCCAGGTGCACAGGACTGAAGGCAGAGATAGGATCCCACCTGAGCCACAACGATCTTTCCCCTTTCTGTGAGAGAGGTGTCAGCTCTGAGGGCAGTGAGGACATGCCCAGCCTGGCCAAAGGCAGCAACCAGGCTAAGCAGATATCCTGAGCACACACTTAGACCTCCTAAGTTTCTTTCAACTTCCAGCATACAAGCCCACAACCTGAGCCATTGTGCTGCCATTTTCATCAGAAATGCTCCTTGTGTCACACCTGTCCTCATGCATGGGCCAAAGGATGCTCTGCACCTAGTGGGTAGGTGTAGCCCTATGCTTCCCACTCTGCTGGGGAGCGTTTGAGACTGTGTTCTAGCACACTCTTTGAGGAAGATGACAAATTACATTGATTGGGACCTCTTAAAGGTATCTTTTCAGGCAATATAACAGCTGGAAGCAACAAGCAAGAGTCAATACCGTATGTTTGTACTATCAAGCAACACCAGAGCTAGCCTTCTGCTGGCAACCATTTGAGATCCAGTGCCTGAGGCCATTGTATTAGTCAGTTAAAATAGGGCTTAATGCTACCCTAATTCACACGTGCACTAATTTTCCTAATGTCAGTTATGGTTGCATGTTGCCTAACCAAGAGCAGCATTTGGTCCATAAATTGTTTGCATGCCCTGTAATTTATGGGTTTTACATTGTGTAAAAAAAAACCCCAATCTATCAACTGTAGTGGTGGTTGCAAAATATCTTCTGTAATTACCCTGATTGTTTATGCCGTAGTAATGTGTTCTTAGACACTGAGCAGTGTAAAAGGACTGATACACGCCAAAAGTGTAAATGGCAATTAGGGAATTTCATCAGGTGCTGAGTAAGATGGAATGTTTGTTACATTTTAATGCTAGCCTTCACTCTGTTTCTCCATCTTGTTGAAACACTCGGATCTCAGTTGTTAGGGGAAACCTGCTTAGGGACAGCTCAATGAAAATCAGTATAATTACTATCTGATATGCAAAGTAAATACTCAGCTCTCTCATATGAATCATGTTTCCTTTGTAGTAGGATTGTAATAAAGGGACCAAGATCTACAGAGTATTCACTGTAAAAATATCATGAGTGTGTTTACACATACAGTGTCATGCCTTTGCCATGTGGCAACACGAGGATTGGCCATTAACTAGAGAAAAAAACATCCGAATGCAGATAAAGCACTTGCATGGAAGCACAGCCTTTGAAATTATGCAGCTGAAGTGTGGCCTGGCATTCCCTGCTATCTGTACAGAGTATATCCTCCCTTACGCAGCTTTTGAAATAGCGGATTTTTGCTCAGTACTACTCACTATTTAACTGAAAGGGTCAGATCCTTTGCTACTGTGTGTTGGTCAGCTACTGCCAGTGGTACCACACCAGTCTGCACCCCCAAATAATTTTCTGTAAATCAGAGAACAGCCTCTCTCAGTGGCATGGCCAGCAGCTCTCCTGGGGACCTGACTGGGTGCCCACCACTACATGGTAAGTTGAAGAAAGAGGTGATGAAGTATTTAACCTGCCTTTCTGACTAATGACATAGTGGTAGACCTGATGCATTTAAATGCAGTGTTAAGAAGAATTTAAAACTGGGGGAAGTGAACGTGAAAATTCAGCAGAGGTTGAAAAACCACCGGAGCACCAGAAGGAGCTGTGGACTGCACAGTTAAGTTGCAACCAGGGAGGAAGAGGGCTGAGACCAGTCGCAGGAGCAGCTATGCAATTAGCTGTAGCTGAAGCATTATTTTGAACATTTTGAAGGTTTCTGATCAGTGCAGCATTTCATGACAAACCTGCTGTTAAATGCCTGTAGGCATTGCTGAAGTTTGCCCTAGGTAGCTCTGCAAAGAGTTTGGAAACGGTGAGATGGATGGCACAACCTGTGCGTGTTTCCTGGATGTGCTTTGATTCTTGATGGACAGTGAGTCATGGAGGGTGATGGCACACAGAATTAGAGTATTTCTGCATGGGTGTAAGAAGCTGTAAGTTTTAAATTAAGGGCCTAGGGTGCTTACTGTTTACATTTTTAGAAGAAGACAGTTTACACTGTGGCGCATAAATATTTCTTTTCTAAGAAATACTTATGTTATATTCATTTCACTAAAACAAGGCGTAGTTAGGAATGACAGTTGTTTTTGGGACTGGTTCCTCAGCTACCATTGAGCTTGTGGTTAGGAAGTCTAATGACCTTTTTAAATCATCTTTAAGGCATTTAAGGAGTACCTTTTATTCTCTCCGTCTGCTTAACTTTAAGCTCCCTAGGTCACGGGTGATTAAAAAAAGAGCAAGATGGCTATTTTTGCCCAGTTATAAGCCAGACATCACTCAGGTCATGGGATATAAGAAGCATTTTGGAAACACTCTGTTGGCAATCTTTCATGTAGAAGGGAGAATCCGAGCTGAGCATAGCAATACACATAATTTTCTATAACTCATCATGCATCCTGTTGTTAAAACAGCCCTGCCTTTGCTCTCCCATGCTTAGCTTCACTGAGGACAGTCTGCAGAACCCTGCCGGAAAACATCTTGACCCACACAATTGCATTGAGCAATTGGTTTTATTTTTCTTCATATGAAAATCTCTCACTCATATGAAAATGTTGGACATGCAGGCCTCTGGTGGTTTTCTTTAGTGCTTGATGCTAATCTCATTTCTTATACATTGCATCAGCTCAGACTAGAACTTGTCTGCATACTTATTTTTCTGCAACCTTCCATGGTATGTATATAAACAGATATTATGAAAAGATTTTATTTTTTTAAAACTTCTCTTTATTTTTACATTCAATGCAGGAGGACAGACAAGATTAATATTCATGACAAAGCCATATACTGGCCTCAAAACAGTTAAAAGATACAGTGTTTGAGTTTAAAAAAGTATTTTAGAAAGCTTGTATTTGCAAAATTCCTCATTACAGAAAAGTCAAATCTTTTAGAAGAGTTCGATATTCTTGTGCATTAAGCCATATGATGAAAATATGTAGAAGTTTTTCATCTTTAAGAAATCTGTCTCTGCATTGTTAATAATCTTTACATAACCTATTGATGGAGCCAACAGCCTCCATAATATGCAGTATACACAGTTACAAACAGTTTGAAAATTTATATTACAAAATATACAGTAGTTCCTTTTTACATTTTATAGATAAACATTGCATAGTTTTCAAATATGTAATATGTAACACAATCACAAACCTTTTTATGTATAACTTACGAAAAATTCTGTACACTCAAATAATTATAAATAAAGTGTAAATATCTTTTGGTAAGAGTAGGGGGGGAAATATGCCAGGATATGTCACGCTATCAAGTCTTTGTCAGAATCTGCCCAAAAGAATGGCACAATATGGCCTGGAGCAAGGAGAGAGGAGAGTAAGAACCGAATATATCAAAGGGAAACATTACCATGGGGAACCATAAAGTATTGATATGTCTGACTATTAATTATTACCCTGATTCTTTTGTAAGAAAGGACTGCTTTCCCACAGTTATTATTACTGTGCTTGATGGTTTTACCTCAAGATGTAAAATAAGGTGCATGTTGTTTAAGAAATGAGTAAAAGTAGATTAAAATGTTTCCTGTTTCAATGGGTGGTCAATGGAAACTTGAGATAACTTGGAAAGAATTCTGGATATTTTTCTCATATTTTTCCCAAAGAATCAGAGCATGGGAAATGCATGCTGTGATTTAAAGAAACAGATTCTGAAAGCATCCAGAATTGTGAGAATAAAATGAAGAAGAATTATTGAAGATACTAAAATTCCACTTTATAAATGAGATGCTGACAAAATTCTGTTTCAACTATAGGAAGTTCAACATTTTTAAAAGAATACTTTGGCATAACTCTGCTCTCTGCTACTAAACCCCAAAAGAGCAGAACTATACCAAAACTAGATGCTTTTGGAAATTCACTCTGATTCTAAACATTTTGTCACTGGTTCACAATTATAGAAACAGCTGGAATCTCAGTATGAATGCAATTTGCAAACACATTTTCAGCAACCTAGTTTGCCAGTTTAAATGTCAGTTCAAAAAAGTAAATGAAAACAATTTTCACTTCTAAAATGTACATATTTATCTGATAGCCAAATTCAACCTACTGAATTCCAGAGCTCTGCAGAAAACAACTATTCAGAAGAAAATATGTTCTAGCAGCACTGAGTGGCTATGTTAAACTAAGAGTCTTCTCAGCATTTTGGTTACAAATTTCATCTACAACTCAGCCATGTGAACTGGCTTTAAATGACACTTGGGTTACACTCAGCCACCTGATTTTTTTTTTTTAACATTAGTGGTTGGACTTCAGGTAATGTCCCACATTTGCAGATATCCAAGCTACTGAAGGCCAGCAGAAGTACTCAGTGCGTCTTTGAAATGCTCTTTTTCTGGCATTGAAATGATGCCTTTTGTCAGCCCATGATTCAGAGCAGCTTCATGAGCATTTACTAAAACATCAGTAACAGTAAGATTTGAGCACAAGCAGCTTCCCACCAAGTGCTACACTACTTATGGATTGACTACACATGGTGGTGACTACACTACTTAAGGATTTTATTTGGGGTTTGGATTGCTATATACAATTGCCAGTAAAATTCACATTATTTCCAAGGAGGGTGGTTCAGGGCACAAAGTGAACACTCCTTTCTGTCTAGTAAACATTACTGTATGTGCCATGGTAGTCATAATCTACTCTCCAGGTTCCCTCTCTTGTAGCTCTAAAGCCAGTCTCCAGTGCTACTCTGAAAGGTCATTTTGTGGCTCAGCCAAACAGACTTGCAGTTGCACAGAGATCTCCTGGCATCAGCCCAGGCTTGGGTGGCTGTCTCCTCCCCTACATTGGCCACTTGTCCTCCCTCCTGCACCATTCCTCTGTGGGGTTACGTGGTGAACAGGATTGGAGAGTACCATCTAGAGAGAGGAATGGCCACACAACCACATCCTGAGTCCATCAAGCCCTTTGGTAGCCACCCAGTGTCTCCAAACCCAGTGCTTAACCTTCATCAAGCAGAGGGATAAGCAATTACTTTTATGGACTATAGCTTAAGATAATAAAAGATTATGAATCCTGTCCCTGGTGTTAAAGGAGGCAGAACGGGCTCAAAATGGGCTTATGCACACCCTCATGCCAGAGAAAGGACTCCCAGAGCTTCTGAAGGATGTCCCAGGGTTTTGTTTTCCTTCACACACATAGAACAGATTTTGTCCATACTGGGAAAACGACTGTCTTCCATTTTGACCACTGCAAACAGGACAATGAAAACATTAGGATTCCCTCTTTTTTTTTTTTTTTTTTTCCTATTTCCAGAGCTTTTTAGGTATTATAAAGTAACTTCTGCTGAATAAGCCAGTAGGTCAGAAAGGGTGTTCTACAAGTGCATTGTTTGTCTGTTTTTTTTTAATTAAGTTTGAATTGATCACCACTCCTTTCAACCCTCTTTTCACGGAACTACATCAGGATTTCTTTTGTTTGTCACTGATAGCATTGGATGAAGGTACCGCATAGTAGATCCTCCTGTAAGCTAAGCTGTCATTAGCTTTTCAACTGATCATAGATTTTCTAGGGACTCTGTCAAGCTTGTTTGACTCCATTCCTTGATGAATGATATATCACTGGCTGCAGGAACCTAACAAAATGTTCACTCTGTCCTCAGTGCATTGTCCACGGTGGTTTTCAAGAGCCTGACTGTCCTGTGCTGCATCTCTGCCAGTATGGGTTGATCCACTACTATAATGCTGTGTTGCTTGTGCCTGTTCTTTCAACACAGGCTGCAGCTGGTTCCCTTCTTCCAGCTCTTTCTTCATCAGCCATTGCAATCGTGTTTTCATAAATCTCCATGGTTTTCAGCTGTTTGTCTTTGGCACCCTCCTGTTCTGCATTGACTTTGCAGCACTTGCAGAAGCCGCAGCAGTGTTTCCCACAAAAGGAGAGCGCAGACATAATTATATTGTCCCAGGGCTCTAGGGAGTGCATCCAGATGGGTAGGAAATCCCAATTTTGAAGCTTTTCAGGCAGTGAATGTGGTCGCTTCGACTGCATAATATTAATTACAATCACAGCAATAAAAAGAGCAAACAGGGGAAGGCAAACACCCAAAAGGACTGGCCAGCCTGCCAGTGACAGACCGAAAATAAACAATGGCAAAAGAAAGAAGCAGACGAGAAGATAAAATATAGCAAACCATCTGTACTTGGCTGTTATGTTTCCCAAGGTCTTGCACATGCGGATTGGCAGCCGGGTAAAAGGTAGCGGGTAAAAGAGAATAATCCCAGAGATATTGAAGAAAAAGTGGCACAAGGCAATCTGAAAGCAAAAACATTTGAGAAGTTCATTAACTAAAATGCCTTTAAATGGTCCTGTTCACATGATAATAATTTCCAGTGGTACTAAGACTCCATAGTTTCCTTTCTCTGGCTTCCCACTCTTTTTTCTTGTCTTTTGTGCCATTTCACTGCAAGGCCTTTCCTAGCACGAAGCAAGGACTCGGTAATACCTCATACATTGAGAAGATCACTGCCTACAAACAGGGGTCAGCATTTGGAAACAAGGCAAGCCTAAAGGGAACGACGTATCTCCCCGCAGACAGAGAATGTAAAATGTAGCTTTCAGGTGCAAGAAATGGAGTCCATCAGAAATAAAGCTGACAAACCAAACAGCTATCAGGAAACAGTCCTGTTGTTAGTAAGGCATGAGAACTACACAAGAACTGTTCATTATTGGGTTCTGCATCCATAAGTTTTCAATTAAAAGATTAGATATTGCATACAGGCTACTGAGAACTTGCTAATGGTACAAACCTGGAATTTCAAAAATTACCTAAAAGTTTATAGGGCACTGAGAAGATTCCTGGAATGTGACTTTGTCTGAGTCTTTTGTAAGAATTTGATTCACATTCTTCAAAATTATTTTTTAAAAAACAAGCTTGAAGAGACACCTACTTGTTAAAGCTTTCAGAAGTCGCTTAGACAGAATAAGCATATACTGAACAAAACAGTACATTCCCTGCTCACCTTATCTTATTTTCATTCTATAACTGTTATCAGACTAAAGTAAATACAAAAGTACAGGGGTTTATTTCTAAAGCAAGTTATAAAAACAGCAAGTTATCACGAAATCTGGGCTTGGTCAAGATAGTATCTTCTCATGATTACATCTGTTCTATCATGCCTGAGAACAATAAAAGGACTTCTGTCATTTCTTAATTTATTGTGGCTAGTACAAAACATTCATCCTATTCACAAAGGAAATTTCATTATCTTTCCACTCTTTGATGTAGAGGGTTCATTCAAATGTTATCTTCTGTCTGGAATGTTCTTTACTGGGTGGTAAATGGGAGCCCAAAGCCAGGCTGCCTACTTTTCAAATAGTCTGAGGCAATAATGAATTCAATAAAACCTGCTCAGATTAGATTTACAATGAGAAAATAGATGTCATGATGCTCACTGCAGCCTCAGGTAGGTAGGCAGCTTGCCATCTTACGGGTTTTACAACCTCCACGTAGGTTACAGGAGTCCCTATACACTGCATGAACAGAGTTAGGGTCTTGAGGAGAGAACTTAGAGAAATCAGTAACCCTTATAGGGGACTACCTAATAGGGCTGTCAGAGATGTGGGCACTGAATTCTAAGCTGCAGAGGCCCTACACTCAGAGATCAAGTGGCCAACCCTGTCCAAATTCTGAATTAATTTGATCAGATCAAGCTCAATTTATGAAAGCAAGATTTTACTATATATCAACATTATGAGAATGCTTATTAAAAGCTTTTTGCTCTAGTGTTTGAAATTAATAAGCTGCCATTAACAGCTCAAAATCAAGCACGACATCCATGCATATTTGCATCAGAGCCAATTTTGTCAGGTTTTATTAGGCTTCATAAAAGTTGCAACTCTTAAAAGAAGTCAAGGAAACATTGGTTTATACTGACCTGTAATGAATATTTTAATGTACTCCCTGGACTTGCTAAAGCTGCAAGTATAGCTGTTGTAGTTGTGCCAATGTTAGCTCCTAAGGTAAGGGGATAAGAGCGCTCAATGCTTATAACGCCAATGCCTAGGAGAAAAAAAAACAGGATTGAGTGGTTTCAGAATGTTGAAGAAGATAAAACATGGGGATGAAGAATACAGTATTGACAACTTACCAACAAGGGGTGTAATAGCAGATGTGAAAACAGAACTACTTTGGACGACGAAGGTCATACCAGCCCCTGCAAGCATAGCCAGGTATCCAGCTAGCCAAGCAAAAGGAAATGGGAAATCTAAAAAAAATAGAGGAAGAACATTGTCTTTAGGATAACAGAGTGCTCTATGTAACAGTAACACAGCAGTGGAAAGACCATTAAGCATTTCAATTGTAGATATATTGTTTGCATATTGTCTCTCACATGATTTTGGGTCAGTCAGTTCTACTAATCTAATTTACCCTGTTCGCTGTACTCCAACCTTCCACCACTGGATACACTTTGAGATGGATACTAGACATTTGTCCTGACCCAGGGTAGCATTTATGTTGTAATACAATTAGGTACCAGAAATGTTTCCACAGAGGTCAATAGAACACCTTCTAGGTGTTTTGAGTGCCTTGGTTTCGGCAACCAGGCACTCGCTGAATGGACTGGATTGACAGAAAGCTCTGAAGACCATCCTCAGAAAATCAGGTTGTTTGTTCTAGCTAGTTTCAAGCAGAGCACCTCCTAAAAATTCACTTGTTAACCCTTGCAAAAAAAAGCTAATCACACTGATTAGAGAAACTAGGCACAATGGTCCCCCGTAAACTGCAGATTTATGAGTGAGCCAGGAAGTGAGGACTGACTTAGTTGGAAAGACACAGAGGAACACCGAGTAGATCACAAATTAACATAAACCATCAGCTGGTTACTTTCTACCCTTCGTTGTTTTTTTTTTTATATTGTTCTTTGCCCAGGAGAAGAGAAGACAGCATGGAGTCCACTTTGTTGCTTTCCCCATTTCTGTGAACCGTCTCTTCAACCACAACCAGAGACGTCCCAGGACTGCTTTTCTCTGCTACAGGTTCTAACCTCTCCATTCAAGGGAAGATGAAGAAAAAGCAGCCAAGTGAAAAATAAAAGCATTTGCGCTCAATGGATCCAGGCTGAAAAAACACCTGGAGAACACAGGGAAAGACAGAAAGTACCACTATTCAGGGCTGCCTTATCCTACTGAAGAGAAGGTTAAGGAGTGGAACAGGGCAAGCAAAGGGAATTGAATCATTAATCACTACAAACTTGAATTTTTCAACTTACTTTAGAAGAAACATGTAGGCTCTGTGCCAGAGGAGGCAATCATGATCTCAGTACTTCAGTGCTATCTTTTGAAGATGGGAACATTACATTTCTAACAGCTAATCATTACACATCAAGAAACAGAACCTGGACTTTGGTCTCTGTTGCTGTTAATCTGCTGCAGTTCTGCTGCAGTTCACAAGCAAGCTGTTCGCTAATAGACTTTTAAAAGAAAGAAAATAACATGCTGACAAGAAAAAACGGGGGGGGGGGGGGGGCAATTTTTGTTTAATACTGTTTTCTTTAAACTATTCTATAATATCTGCCAGAACAGGAGATACCAATAGATGTTCTCAGTGTCCTTGTCATTCCTGAAAACAATCTTCAGGAAAAGCAGATAATTACCAGTGTTGATTATCTTCTTGATAACGCTTGCCACTTGTCCTTTAAGCACCGAGTTTAATAGCTTAACAATCATCACCAAACAGGAGCACAGAACAAGCAGGGACAAAGCCAGGAGGATGAGACCGATGGCGAGATCAGGCAGGTCAGTGTTTGCAAAGAGATGCTGGCCTGAAAAAGAAAAGGAAAATTAATCAGCCTAGCCATATTTTTGCTCTGATCCCAAGCCCAGCTCTGGTTTTCATACTTGCCCCTAAGAAAGCATACACAGCTTGAGGGGGTGATGCAAAGAGTGAAAACATTATCTCCCTTGGTCCACAAAAGCCATGTCTGAGGGGGGCAAGAGGGGCTCTTGTGTGGACATGCTTATAAAATACACAGCAGGCACCTCTGTGGGGCAGGCAGGAGCTGGGTGACCATGTGTGAGGGAGGGGAATCCAAGGGCATGAGGAAATTTTGGTGTGGTCTGAGCAGGATGGTGCGTTCTTCCCAGAGGTGGCTGCATGCCTGAGAAGGGCTGTTCAAAGTCCTGAAGGGCATGCATAGGGATGGAGAAATCCAAGCAACCATTACAGCAAAAGTAACTGTAGCTCCAAGTCACCTGAACAGCAAGGGTGACATGATACTGAAGACCTCAATTACTGATACGAGGGTGCATGGAAAGAGATCCGTCTGCAGCCAGGTACCATGATGAAGCTGGTAACTCCAGCTGTGTAGCTATAACAGAGCACGGGCTGCTCTGTCTGCACCTGCAGTAGTACCTTGTGTCCGCATAAAGGCGAGTGCCTCTCAATATACCTCTGAAGTGGTCTGTTAACACCATTAGAAAGCTATATACATTTGTAAAGATATTACCAAAGGAGAAATAGTTCTACTACTTACATTTACGGATATATTCTGTTTCAGTTACATTCTTGGTAGTCCATGTCACGTTTCCTTCAGTCCAGCAAAGGTCAAGAGATGTGCAGTTTTCTGAAGATGGAATTGTGACATTCTGCAGTGTCTAAAGATTGCCAGACAAAGCAGATAATTCAGTCACCTACAACCCTTCATTAAGAGCTCATGCAGAGTTCTGGGTTTTTACTGCAACCAAGGATTCATCAACTAAAGGCAGATGTGTAAACCAGAGTGGAGTGTAAGCTGGCACCACATTCATGACAATGCAAAATTGTTTGCATTCTTAAAATAAATGGTTGTGCTGTTACCCAAGTCAATCGATACAGCATTTAAAGATTAAAATATCCCCCAAATCTTCTTCATTGTAATAACCATAGCACCAAGTCATCAGTAGCTAAGAAACTTAACTACTGATGTCAGGGTCTGTGGAATGAGGTTCATGTCTGGCTGCAGCTGGGGAACAGTGGCATTCCTCTTTCAGCCAGTGCCACGGTTTCCTTGGGTCAAAGAAAGACCTCTTTACTGTCATCTTATCTGCAATTAATCATCTGGTGAGTACTGCACAGGACTGTGATTCAAAACACTACAGTACTAGTGCAGCCTCTGTTGCTGGATAAGCACAAGCTGCTCTCACTGCCCTCCCGAGCCTCAGTTTTCCTGTCTGTCAAGACAGAAGTGCTGTTACTACTTTTCTTTTTAAGGCTCAAATGCTATCTAAGAGCTAATTACTAACACTATGATTAGCATTAGTATTACTGAGTGGAACCTGACTTTCTATTTATACCTCAATAAAACCTTCTTTATAAGAATTCCTAGCCCAGACATATTGCATTCTGATGCTAGGTCCATAAGTCCTTACGCAGATTAAGGCAGAGTTTGCTGACTGAACTGTACAAGAGCAGCTAACAGCCAAATGGACTCTGAACTACACTGCTGAATAGGAGGTATATTTAAGATGTGTTTGAGTTATTCTCTTTTGCAGAAACGGAGATAGAGAAATCATATTTTCTTTCTGGGCACTGCCTGCAAACACCCACATTCGCATTCCCCCTCCAGCTGATGCAGATGGGCAAAGCTTGGGTGGATCCAGTGCCCCCACATCTTCAGGGAGCGCCTGGTCTCCAGCCTGCCCCAACACGTCAGCCTTTACAAACACAACACAATATTGTTTCTTGCCTTCCTGAAATTTTTTCAGATATCTGAGTTTCAAAGCAGCTGCATTAGATCAAAATGTTTATCCTTATGTTTTGCTTTAAACACATGGGCTCTGCATGTATTTATCCCTGTTGTAAGTCTGTTTGATCATTTTTGCTAGAAATGAGTTTAATCCATTAGGAATGTAAATCATTTAAATGATCTTCCTATTGCCCCCACCAAGTTCAAATCAAGCTTGTAAGGGTTTCATGTGTTTTTGTAGTTTGACTATAAGCTTGGGAAGTAGTTACACAGCCAAAATATAGACAAACACAGAAAAAATTGTGTAAATGGAAATGTAACCCTCAGCCTACACTTTCCCTGTACTTGCTTGTCTTCTAAGAGTGGGAGGGACTGTAGGACTCAGGGGCTTAGACCTCACTGAGAGTTAGGCTGTGCCTGCCAGGGCAGTGCAGCGAAGGGGTAGCCAAGTGCAGGCTGGGGGCCTGAAAGCAGAACAGCTGTCCAAGCATCATGCCTCTCCTGAGATGAAATACCCAACTCCTCAGCAGCGTAACCTGAGCAGAGTTTCACATTAGCACAGCTCTGCTCCTGGCACTATCTCCCTAGCTAGTATTTCACTGGCCATCCAGACCATCATTCAATAGGAGCTGAGCTCCTCTGAAAACCCAAGCTCTTAATTTTAACTTCTGCTGTGGGTCCATAAGCATCTTCTGCCGCAGGACTTCAGGAATTACTTTTCTATGTATACCAACAAGTAGAAGAGTCTAATTAGAGATCCAAGGGATATTTAATGCTCTAATTGTTAGTTAGCTGAACAACACAAGCCAAACACTCAGCTCCACAGTTTACCAAAATACTCATTGGTGTCGATCTGGGCAACAGATTCCTTCAAGCTGCAGTGTTGCTTGGGTGAAGAACAATGGCACGTATCCCCCACAGAGGCTTTCTCTGAGGGCAGTTTTCCAAGAAAGCTGCAAATAACCAGCTGCCACCAGATCACCTTAACACATATAAGACTAAAGCTGGTTAGATGACTAGATAAATGGTGGGCAAAAAGATATTTTCTTTGGCCTATATTGCAGATTTTTTCCATTTTCAGGGCATCAGTAGGAGTATCGAAGTTTAAAGGCATTTGGATGTGAAAGGAGTAAAAGGCTTGGCTCCAAACCACCAGTCCTGATAAGCAAGGGCCTGCATGGTACCGAAAGCAACCAGGTCAAGCTCACCACTGGTATGACATCCTTGGTTTAAGTGGAGCAAAAACTACATTAAATTGTTTTCATTCTTTTTCTGCTGCAAAAAGAATACTCATTTAAAAATCTAATTTCACAAGCCCATGATAAGGAGTGTCAGCTAAAGATCAGTAATACACTTCCCAAGGAACCTGATAATGAACTTAGCATGATACTCACTGTATTGGTTTCAGTTAAACACCAAATCTTTACCAGGCTTTTGTTTTTTGCTGATACATCATTTGTAGCAATTGCATTTATTACCGATTTATCAAGCTTTAAAAAAAAAAAAAAGAAGAAAAGAAAAGCATTATTCCAACTTGCATCACACACTTCTGTTCAGCTCTACTCAAATAAATCCCTTGGGAAGCTCAGTCAAGTAAAGCCTGCATGACTTTTTCTAATGCTGGAGCTGCTGCCCAACAGGTAGGAGGGGGCTTACTCACAGAAAAAGGTACAACTCTACTCACACAAACACTGTGTCTCATTCTCCCCAAATCATCCACCACCTCATCTCACCCTTTCTGTTTAAACAACTATACTGACACAACTGCCTAAATGCATTTACTGTCATTTTAGGAGCTGTGCGCATCCCCTCTGGCCTCCAGCTGCCCCTCTAGATGTGTGCGATTTTCCCATAATGTCAGTGTCATCTCTTCAGGTCTTACGCAGATCTTCTGGATGGACTAGGTTGTCTCAGCTAGTACTATCTGCCAATGTCTAGGCAACAGGCTGCTGTCCCATCTGTCCCACGTGTCTGTATTTGTCCTCACCTGCCTTCCCAATCCTCCTAGCTAGATCTATCATCGTTAAGGTGAAATGTGGAGGAAATAGAAACAGAAAATATAGAGCTGGGGCTTTATGAAATGTGAATAAAAAGAAGAATCCATCTCCTCATGAGCTTTACCCCAAGGACACAAACAAGTGAGTGGGAGCCCCCCTCATTCAGAGCATTTTGATTAGCTGTGACTGAACCAGGTAAGCGGCTTCCTTGAGGAGAGAAAGAGCTTACCTCAATGATGAGCTTTGTAAAGGGGTCTGTGATAACTTTTAATAGCTCAGGAGCATCCTCACCACTTTCAAGATGAAAGGACTCAACTATAACATTGGTGAGATGGTAAAGATAGCCAGAAATAACTTCAATGGGCAACAGCACAAACACAGCGAGCCAGTTAAAGAAATCATGGATTGTTGCCCCAGCAAAGGCCCTGCGAGAAGAAATTAAAAAACAGAACTGCTTTTAATTAAACAACATGTGCATAACATCAATTAAATATGAAGTCGTAGAGGTGGGGATGAAGCCCATTTCAAGATGGGAATCATTTCATTTCTGGGGTCACAGGAGATGGCTGCTTTGCTATAGAGTGCTAAGTTGTCTCCACACCATTGACTGAGTGAAAGAGCCAGCCAAGTGAGTAAGACAAGACAAACTAGAAAAGGCAAAAGTGATCCTTAACACAATGCTGCCAAGAGTACTTGTCTGAAGAAAGAAGTGGCTGTACAGCCTACATTTGTTTTGCCCCTCATCCATTTTTGGTACATTTTTATCCTCAGCCAGGCACTGCCTCTGGGACCTGTTCTCCCTGACTCATGGGGGAAGATGGCCCTTTGCAGCCCTCTCACATGTTCTTGCAAACCGCTAGCGTACAGCTCCCTTCCAGGTTCTCCTCCACAGCATGAGGAACTACAGCTCTTCCCTCAGAGGCACTCTTTCCCACCTTCCTAATAGCTGCGTAATTCTCTGCAATCTGCCTGTATTTGTTTTAAAATATATCTTCTTAAATTAAGCATTGTGAAGGAAGAAAATGTGGAGGGAAAATTCCTTGAAATATTAATCCTGTAATTTAGGATCCCACTGACAAACTGCTTGAGGGGAAATCAGGGAGAACATTCAAAGCAGGCCAACAAATAATCAGGGGGAGCATTCAAAGTAGGCCAACAAAACTGACAGTGCTACCACCTTCAGTTTACAGTCTGAAGTGATTGTTGAAGTTGCTAATGAATGTTAAAAATCAACTTTTCTCATTATTATTTAAATTCTTCTCCTGACCAGATACTAATAGGCTACTTCGGTGTTGGAATGTAAGTGACAGACAATAGCACAACCAAAGATTCAGGACAGTAAATCTTGGAGAAATATGCTTGCGCTAGGTGTATTTCACATGTCTGGTATACCATCAATGACAAGGTACTAAAGTCTCATATCCCTCCCAAGTTTACTGTCCATCTCCAGTAAGCCATGAGCTCTCTCAGCGATAATGTCAAGTGGCAGTCTAAAAGTTGTCACTGTATATATTTGACAGCAAGAACATTTCATTTCTCTACAGTTACCAGCGCTTTCTTACTGTAGACATAAAAAACCTTCAACCCTGAAGTCTCTTTTAAGGAGAGTAGACCAAAATACTGTAATACTAACTTCTTGTACAGTCCTCCCATAATTAAGAGATAATCAAAGGTAGGTGGTATAGTAGGAGCAGTTGAAAATTTATCCTTGTGCAAGATCCAGTTAAAAATGGTGGATTCTTACAAAACCACAAAACCTTTAAAGGAACCCAATATGCTTTTCTTCAAGGGTATGAAGCCTTTTCTTCAAGTGTATGAAGCCATATATCTAGACAGCATTATACATTGGCCATGGCCATGGCCATGCTTGTGACTTTCCTAAATAGACATTCAAATTTTGGTCAATAGAAAGGTTGAATGGCTGTAGTAGTGATAGGGAATATAGAAGAAAACCTACAAAGAAGGAAGAAAAGCAACTTTTCAGATCTAGTGTTTAAGTACAATACCTTCTAAATTCATTCCTGTCCCCAGCTTGCATGAGTGCCACAACTGTGTTTGTAACAGAGGTGCCAATGTTTGCCCCCATTATGATAGGAATAGCTGATTGAACAGTCAGCACTAGAAAGCAGAAAAGGAAGCATTGAATGAAAAAATCAGATTATTAGCAAGCTCTTTGCTCCAATGAAAATTAACATCTATCAATGTCACCAGAACCCTGACTTCCCTTGATGTCACTGGGATTAGGCACTCCAATCCAGATGCATTTGCTTTAATCTAGCCCCCTGGGAACGTGGTACTCCCACAGTCCCATAATTGCCACTGAAACTGTAGCCCATGATTATCCCTTTTCACCACATGTTAGAGGGCCACAGTAAGACAAAGTCTCTTCTTTCCCAGACATTTTCCGACTTACTGCAGAATTTTGAAATTATGCCACAGAAACAAACGATGTTCAGTAACTGGCTAACATGAGATAAGTATGCAGATACTTCCAAAACTAATGCATTCAATGCCAAGGTTTCCAATGATTTTCATTGCAGTTATGGGCTTACTACTACTATTGCTAATATTAATTATTACTTTTAAAAATTTTATTTTATATCAGGGCAACAGCTGTGAAAATCCTTTCCTGCAGTCTCGTCTCTTACACTCAACGCTTCTACAGCTTCAACACAGGTGGGGATGTTTGCGCCGCAGACCACGATTTATGAGTGATCTCTAGGAAGATACTGTAAGCAGACTTACGTGTGGAGGACACCATGCTGACCACAATGGATGAAGAAGTGCTGGAGCTCTGGACCATAACAGTCACCAGAACTCCAATCACCAATCCCGCAACAGGATTAGACAGCACTGAATCATCTTGAAAAATGTCCCCTGCTGCTTTACCTACAAAAAACATATTATCAGTGTGAGGGAAGTGCAAGGTAAAGTCCATAGGAATTATCAGAGCATTTAATTAAAGATCACTCAACCATTTAACTGATATATATATAGCCATCCTTGCCAGCCAAAAAATGTACAAGGTGATGCAGCCCAGGGATCCAAATTCAGGTCCTGAACTCTCAGCTTCTCTGTTATCAGAAAATACTTTATATTCTCTCATTTCAGTGACTGAACAAGCTCTACTGAGCTCTGCAGAGAACCATGTAAAACCATGGCTATCAGAGGAAAGACTGTAGGATAAAAAAAAGCACACGTGCATAGATTTAAATGCTAATTACTGCCTTGATATTTTTGGTTACTGCATCAAGGAAAACTATTTTAATAATCTGGAGTAATTCTGTTCCTGCAGCTTTCTGTGTTGCCAAAAATCCAAAATACTTCCACAGAAGCTCACATATTTCTCTGATAACCACTTCCAAATCCATCAGCAGAATTCAACCCTTGGAGATAGGTAAATATAAAAAATAGATTTCAATATTTTTGTCTTTGAGGGATCTGGGGGAGATTTCAGTGCTGGATGCTTTCATCCAGAGCACAACCTTCATATTTCACCTTGTTGAAATGTCTTTCACACGGGACAGATTTATGCACAGATGTAAACTCTCACTCAAGTAACAGGAACCTACTAAGAAATTGGGACCAATAATCCCTACATCAACAGCTCTTTGGAATTTGAGAAACAAAGGCCCTTTCAAACAAATGAAGGTCAGTCTTCAGTCAGAGCTACTTCCTTCTGAACCTATATCTCAACACATAAATCTATGGAGAATGTTCTTAAAGAGTGATACTTGTAATTTAGTCACTCAGATGAAATTTAGTGCCTCATTCATAGTTTGTTCTTGACATTTTAGACATTTTCATACCTCCTACCAGTTGAAAAGCAGAGCTCAGTACATCCAGAGAACATACAAACAAGTAGAGTAATCCAAGTAGCATAATAAACTTCCCTATCCCGTAGAGTACACGAATGATTTTTCCTTTTCTATCCAGTTCTGCAAAACAAATACATTATGCATAAAAGACTTGCTTGATGTGTTTGGTGTTCTTTCTGGAAAAATCTAGCCCACAAGCAGAGTCAAAGACAGTGTTGTGACCCCAGTGTGTGATTAAACCTGGAACAATGTTCTTAATCAAATTTTAACTGCAGAAGCAGGTAGTTTGTTTACCTAGTTTTACCATGTAAAATCTTTTGGTATATAACAAAAGTCTTATGAAGTCTGAGACTGACCCTCAGTTTTACACAGTCATCCCATTGAGTAAAGAAAGACCAATAGGAGCCTGGATATAAAAATATATTAGTTTGGGATTGCTTTCCATGTGATTCCTTGTGTTTTAAGGAGGGTAAACAGCATGATTTCCAGATTCTTCTTAACTGACTATATATAATATCCCCATTCACCATTAGGGAAGTGTAAAGACAGAGTGTAAAGCCTACATCTGAAAACTCCTCAAATCTTAAATTCAGTTCTGCAGCAAATATCATTTCAGACAAACAACTGATATAAAGAGAGCGGAAGTGATGGAAAAAATAAATGCAGTTAACTTATTTGCTGAGAAATGGCTACCTGACCACTTGACCCCAGTGTCCTGCAGTTCCGGCAAAGCCCATGGGTCTCCTTCTTCTGGCCTTGTCTCATCTATCAAGGCTATTGTGGAGAATGCAGGTTGAATTTCCCCTTTATTTCCAAGTGAACTCACATTGCCTGATGAAACAGAACATTTAAAAATGGTTTAATTACTTTCCATCTTCTCCAAGGATCCCCAAAACTTATATATCTTTGTAACTCACAAGTGAGCGCACATTACCTTTGTGATTTTCTCCTTCTCTCCCAGCCATGTTCTGGTTTTGTTTGGAAGAGTCCCCAATATAGTTATTGGTTTCAGGCTTTTCCACCTCAGGCCAGGGAGCCATGATCTGTGACTAACAAAGTAGTGCTGATTAAAATGCTCATGCAGTCAAAATACTCAACTTACAACACGGTATGCGAGAAATATGATTAAGTTTAAGAGCAAAAGAGATGGAAGTGGAATGGAAGCAATTTGTCCTTGAGCACAGTTTTTTATTAATCTTTATGAATTATTCCTTTATTTGTGAAACCGATTTCTCAATTATTTTTTAAATCACACAGTTTATTTCTTTGTGCAATTCACACAATTAAAAAAAAATATTCCTATCTCATGCATGTATTTTTGTTCACTTTCAACTGTCATGAAAGTAAAGATTCCTCTGCTTTCCAAACTTTAGGCATTTCTTTTCTTTAATTCATTTTATATCCTTTCAGCAAAAAGTCAGAGGACTGTTTTATTTTCTTCCACCTTCTGGATTTAACTGACTGCCTTTACCAAACTGGTAACTCAATATACAGACCTTAACAAAGAAAGTTCTTCCCTAAAGCATTGCCTAGTTTGGGTCATGTATGCTAAACAATCTTCTTGTTGCTTTTACTGGTTCATTCCCATGGAAGCATGGAGGGGAATGTGACCCTGGACAAGGTGGAGGAAGACTCCAGAGTTTTGAGCTCCAGAATGATGCTTGCTGAATGACTGGACAAGAGCGTAATTAGACAGCAGTGGCCATTTGCAGGTCTGTATTTGCCTGTAACTCACAGCTGATGCTGCAAGTGAAGCTGAGTTAGTGGCAGCAATGTCAGGCTCACTCATCTCGCATAGGGTCTCTGCCTGAACCTCTTCTTTCCTGACCCCTTTTGAGCACATTTGGCATGCATTGTAATATTAACAAATAATAACTTAAAAAATAAGACATCACATGGCCAAATTCTGCCAGCACAGGTACAAGCACATAGACCTAGCCCAGGCACAAGAGGAGGAGGCAGCTGTTCTTTGAACCAAAACCTGAAAGGGTCTTGCTTATTTACTTCACCAACATCAGAAGCCAGAGGGAGGGACATGAAAGAGGGGGAAGGTGGCCATGGGGAGCTGAGACCATATATAATACTTCTACCTTTCCAGGCCTGTAAGGCTGTTGGTTACCACAGCCAGTGTGACCGCAAACTCAGTGGAAAGGATGGGAAAAGTGAACCCTACCCAGAAAAGCCTCACCTTTGGGCCTGTCTCTTCCACCCTCTCTGCCACACGAGTCAGTCAGTGCCGCAGGCAAAGCTGCCCCGCGGCCACTACGTCTGTCACCCGCGCAGCTGAAACATCGCTGAGTGAATTTGCCTGCAATGCTCCTCATAAACAGGGCACCTGCGCCCAGCCTCCAAAAGTCAGTGTCAGAGTTGGTATCATGGTCCTGTAAACAAGGTTCACCTGCATTTATCAGCCACTCTAAGGGAGTACAATTAGTCATTCATTTAATCATAATCCTTTATATAGCTGATGGTGAAAATGCTTTGTCCCTGCCCACATTAAGAAGCCACACATCCCCCTCCTTTAGCTGGGAAGGAAATGGCACAGACAAAATCACTCATGTCTTACTGTAACAGAGGAGAGTATTGTCTTCTGACACTCCATAAAGAAAAGAGTATCTCCCCTCCCACATTAGCAGGAAAAATTATTCTACAGTCCCATTAGCAAAAACTATGCTTTTACACATTCTTTATCTGTGGCATAAAATTCAGACCAGCTCCCAAGATACACAAAGAAAGATCTCAGAACAGATGGAAGAAAATAATTCTTGCTTGTTTCAACAGGGTTTCCATTTGCTTGGAGCAAATTCTCATATTTTCACCCATGCTGGAACAACCTCCAAGCCCCACCCATGCCAGAACACCTCTGTCCTGTTAAACGAGTTTCATTTATATATGTTCAGCATTTAAAGAGCTCTAAAAAAAAAAAAACTGCTCAGCCCAAGTGCTTCTTAAGTGAAATGCAGTCGCGAAAATGTGTTGGAAATTCAGATGTGAAGTTGCATTGACAACATATTCTTACCACAGAGAGAGACAGAATATGCTGGACACTATCAGCCCTAGAGATGTCGTCAGTACTTTTACAGCTCTTCTGTTACATTCAGTATGGAAATGAAGGATTCAGCCTGCATGATTACTGTATGGAAACTGAGCTGATGCATTCACTGGAGAAACTGGAGCTTGAAAACTTCAGCAGACAAACAGCCTCTATGTCTCTTAAATAAACTCTCCCCATTCAAGAATTCAGAAGGACATTTTTTCATAATAAGCATCTCTCATGTTCCTGAGGTGCTCAGGATCCCACAGGTACGTCAGGTACTACTACTGGTTTTGCTTTATGTGATTAAATACACTGGAATGAGAGTTGACCATCTCTGTGGAAGAAGTTTGCTTTACAGGTATGTATATAAAATTATTCATATGAAACCTAGTCAACCTCTGATTTGGGAAGGTAGACTTGAATATCGGAGGTCCTTACAGTATTTGCCTTGTGCATTTGGGTTTGCAGAGGTATTACTACAACAGCCCATTCTGTGTGATTAGTATCAACGACTGATGAAAGCAGAACCACATAGGTCCTTGAAGCGCTACCAAAGCTGTCAGCTTTCTCCAGATCCCGACTCCTGTTAAGAGGAACAGCTGAGAAGATAGTTTACAGCCACCTGATACTCTGCTAGAGTCCTGGTCACAGCTACTTACTGTTAATTAATTGCTGTGTTACAAGGATAATCTGCATTCTACAGTTTCCCCTTCAAGGAATTCTTCCTTGGCCCCAATACAGACATTAATATCTTGAGAAAATAGTCAGAAGAGAATCTGGGTGCTGCAGAGGAGCAGAGCAGTGGGGTGACAAAGCTAACTGCATCATTCCCTGGCAGCTCATATTAGCTGCGTCTTTGGAAAGGCTGACGTCAAGCACAGTATAAAAGACCAACATCATTTGACGTAAGATATAAATGACAATGAAAACCCTAATAGTGGTTTACTTTTGAACACAGAAGACACAACTACACTGCGATGGAACATGTTAGAGAACGGGCAGAGGATGGGCCAATGACGACACACACCACAACAAGGAGCTACGTTCAGCTGGACACACCGGTCAAGGTCCAAAGTAAGGATAGCCACAATTGTTGGATGAGGTGCCCGGAGTGATGAGCTCTGCCCATCCCTGTGCCAGCCCAGGTGTCTCAGCGCCGGGTGTCTCAGCGCCACGCATCCGGTTCCCACCTTAGTTGGCAGGATGACGGCCAGGATGCCTGCACCCAGGGAGTAGTTGTGGAGCTCGCGTCCAGATAACCATTGGTGCTTTGGATATCCACCTGTTCAGATCTGTGCTGAAATGGGAGCTAATCTCCTCCTGAAAGTGGCAGGTAAAAATATGCTATGCATATTGCAAAGGTCTGAAAACTAATGCCTGCGCAAACTGTAATCCAGTCCGTTTCGGTGAACCTCACGGCAAATCCTCTCACACCATCGTGTGTGCTCCTTTCGGTGTAAGTATAGTCTTTCCTCGCCTTCAGAAAATGCTAACTACATGTGACATCCTTTCTAACTCCAAAAGAAACTGAAACCTCCTGCTCCTAAGAGGCAGATGGACGAAAATGATGGCATTTAAATTCTAAAATAAAATCCGAGAGAGAGAAAGACGGAGCCAAAGTGGGCTCCCGTGGTTTTTATAGCCATTTTCATTCTCTCACTGCAGCATTTCAAAGAGTTAAAGTCTGTGGGGAATTATTTGAGCAACACTAGGTGTCATGCAGTTGCCCTATATTGCGTTCCTCAGTGATTCATTGGACTGTAACAGCATTGCCTCAGTTGCAGGGCTAGACTCTCGGTGCTTTTCAGTTTTAAATCAGAAACAGTTGTAAATCTCTTTATTTTGCTGGACTTAACACGGAGAATATGAACTACCACTTGCACGTGCCTGGACGGTATTGTTTGTACCTCTCCACCCGTGACAGCGCACTGAAAGGCCACATTGTGCCTGAAATAAGAACTATGAAAGAGCAAGCCTTAAAGAAATCTAACCTCCAGGGGAAAAGACCCAGTCAAACCAAGATGAAATAAAAGTACTGCAGAAAAAAGCAGTATTTTCAAAACCAACTGGTAATAACTGCCACAACCACAAACGTGACCGTACATGTGCCTACAGGTTGCTTAAGCAGCTCCAAATCAAGTTAGGGGTTCAACCAGGCTTTCCCCTCTCTCGCTTGCTCTCCTCTTCTCTCGGCTTTTCTACAAATACAGATAACTTTTTTGTCATTCACCACTGTGCTACGGTTTTTATGTTAAAAAGGGATTTATCAGCTAATCTGGTATCTGACTCTATGACTTAGTAAATATGAATATTTACCACACATACTTCATAGGAGTAAATACCAAGCTACATAGCCATCATTCTTACACACAGCTTGAAGAAATATTGGGGTTTCCCCCTCCTGAAAAATTTATCTTTTCCAATGTAGAAGCACATTACGTAGACACAGGAAAGGAAAGATCCTCAGCCAGCACAAATTCATTCGGTAGCTTTACATCAGCTGATAATTTTGCCCCAGAACCTGTTCCATGGAAGCCACAAATCCCCAGGTGCAACTGAACAGGCAATGACTTAAATAAACACCAGCAATGATTCATCCTTGCTAGGAACAACTCTTGCCTTTGCTCTGGCACCAGCTGCTTCCTTGGGGCTTTTTCTCTGAGTAAGTTAGCAGGCTTAGTCAGGATGTAAACTTTCAACTAATGTAGTAGTAAAGGACAAAATGAGTATGTGAAAGCTAAAAAAAAATTAGCATTGTGCTCACTGTTTATTCCTATGGATCCCTCAGACTTATTGCTTACAAGCTTGAATCTAACACATAGCAAAACCAAAAAAACATATAAAACAAATTAGTAAAGAGAACTAATTTCTAAGCAAGTGCAGAAAGAAAACAAATCCCAAACATTAAGTTTTGCGTTCACAACCAGGCAAAGCACTGGACACTGCCACTGAGGAGCCAGAGCCAGGAAACATCAGTGAATTGCTTGAAATGCCTACTAGATATTTAAATAAAATAACTACTTTTATAGAATAAAACAACAAAAAAAAATAATAATCTCACCAACAAGGAAATACAATAGATCTACCCCATCCTGAACACAAAAAACATAGTAAAGAATCAAGAGAGAAAAAGTAATGACATTAAAAACACTTACTGATCTAATGGAAGAGCTGCTAATAAAAGTTACTGAGAAACCAGTTGATTTCTGCCTACTGCCACATTACTTGAGCTAACTACATTAGACTAATGTATTCCTTTTACCTCCATGTATCAAACCAAATTAGCATAACAAAATGTTTCCATCAAGAATATCCTGACACGGACACAGTGCAGCACACAGACTTTACACACTATCTATGCTAACACATGAACTGACAGTATTGCCTTCCGATGTTTCATTAATCGTATCCCAGATATTTGCCAGTATCCAATACCACTGATTACTGTGACTTAAAATCTCTCTTCGTTTCAATCCAAATAATAGTTAAAACAATACTTTCTTATGCTATAGGCAGTTATTGGGGGGGGGTGGGGGTTTGACAGCTGCTAATAAAATGCTTTTTTACTTTATCATATTCCATAAAAATAAACCTAATTATTTGCAGACAAAAAGTAGCACAGTTTGTTTTTAGAACTACGATTTCTTATCACTTCCTTAAAATATAAATGCAGTTGAAAGAACACAAAGTGAAAATGCTAACAAGTGGATGACATTTCACATGCCACTCCAGTTCCCCACATTAGCTCTCTGTTTTCATACCTTGAGCTGCAAAAGCAGAGCTTTGGATTTACAAGCTAAACAAGTTCAAAAAAGAAGAAGAGAAAACTTGCTCTTAGTTGTTCTTACTTACCACTTCTTTATTCCCAGACAACAGAGCGAATGGATCAACTGGGCAGCCACTGAAACCTGCAATATATATAGACAGGTGTTGAGCAAAGTTTGCTTTCATCACTGCGCACTAACATTCCTATTTTACAGTCCAGAGGCACTGCCTACCTGCAACTTAATGCTCACAATCAACCTTTTTTTAGCAGGAGTGGGCAGTAACCAAGACTGATAAAACTACAGGCTATTTCACACTTATCACATTCTAAAAAATGTCCCATCAACATTTAAGTACAAGTTACTAATGTGTTCATGTGAATGCTGGGGAACGGTTTGTTCCAGCCTGAAAAATTGCCGTCCGCCTGATCATTCAGTAATCTTTTTTCCAATAATAATTTTCCAAAAATATTTTGCAATCTCAAAAGTCTGTCAAAAGGGTGTGAAGAAGATGTAGTACTGTTATTTGTCTGTTCAGGTGCCTATTAATCTGCCTAAGAACAGAACTGAAGGAGTATCAGATAAAAAGCGGTGTAGGTAGGAACCACATAAGAACTTCTTTGAGAACAGAGGATGGAGTTTCATTCTCATCAGTGCTCAATGTTTACAATTAACGTGAGCTCATTAGCATTTTGGCTGTGGCTCTCCTTCTAAATGAGATTTAAAGATGCAAGGACACCTTTGGTAATTGCATTCAGAACGCTAGCAACAAAGAAGACTATATGATAAATAGATATGCTATTCAATAAATACAGTACGGCATTACAGATTACACAGAGCAGTCACTAGCATTGCTATCTGTTCTACTGATGAGCTTAATGGGGAGCTGGGGGGGGTGGAACTGCATTAGGCACTGTAGCTTTATTATCTTTGAATGTTTTCTGTTTCGACAGGCAACTTATACTGAGAAAATAAGCTGTAAACCAGGAGCCTAATCAGCAGATCTGCTTTGTCTGCGTGCACGTGGTCATATCTCCCAGCAGCTTAGTGACTTAGTAACTTAGAAAAATAAAACTCTTGCTTTTTGCACCTTTCAGTCCCGCAGAGACGCCCAGCCTTTGGAACTGTGAGTCAGAACTTACTCTTCACCTGCATCCGCGCAAGAAATGTTTAATAAGTGGTGATCATAAAAGCCTCCACAACCCCGTACGCAGCATCACATCACAGCAGTGGAACTGCCGAGTACCTCCCCTGGCCGCAGCGGCTGTGCTGGTGAATACCCCACCGCCCCCCATTACCCTGGGCACAGCTGATGTTGGAGCCCAAGGATGAAAGCACCAGCCCTGCCTCGCCCTTCCCAGCTGCAGTTTGCACAGGGATGGCTGTGGAAAGGTAACCCATTTTTCTTCTGTGCGAAGCGGAGAACAGTCCAAAGTGGAAAGAAGTGATGGAAGAATGGACCCAAGGTCCACCTTGGTGGTTCACAGGCTGTTTTCTTAACAGAAGTGTACTTAAACATTGCATCCAAAAATAGTAGGTTTTCAGTGATGCCCTACGTGTAGGAAATCAGATGAAGCTTTTAACTGGGAATCCTTGTGTTTCTCTGAGCTGTGGCTTATTCTCTTCTGAGTCACTCTTTGTGAAACCCAGCTCTGGCAGTGAGAAGGCACGAGACGGGCATGTTCCAGGTACCCAGTTAGGGCTCAGCCAGCGCGTGGTGACGTCTTTCACAGCATTTTTATTCCAACGCTGCTCATTCCATTTGCTAAGCGCAATCCTATGTGCTGACCATGTTAATGTTTTAGGTAGGCAACAATCCTAGATCAGACCCATTGTATTCCCCAAAAAAAAAAACTTTAGAAAAGAAAAACCAGTCACTCACACAAAGGCAGGTGATCTACAGTCTGTCTTTGGAAGTCCAGGGTGGACCTTCTGCAGACTCAGTCTGGAAGAGTCTCCATAAGGAGCTAGCCGCAAGGGATGAAGGTGGGTGTTATTTGTCCCAGAAGCATTTCCCTCATTCAGGATCGGAGAAGAGGCTGAAATTCTTCCCAGGACACCAGGGCAGTCAGAGTGATAGCCCAGAGCACTTTTCATGCATCCAGCACAGATTCAAAAGATGATGCTGCTGAGGAAGGATAACCCAGTTTTCCCCCTTTAGGATTTGCTTTGAAGCAACTGGCCTGATTTCAAAAAATATTTTTGGATAGGGAACATTCAATAAAACAAAGCAAGCAAAAAAATTCACGGGTCCTGATTTTGTGTCACAAAGGTGCTGGATTACTCTGCAGCTACTTGGAATAGTACCTGCATTAGTCTCGCATTTAGCAGGAGGTGCAAGCACGGAAAATGCCTCAAACACAGAATGAGAAAAAATTCCTGGCATGTGCAAATTCTGTGAGAAGTGAACTCTGTCCAGGCACTGTTATATGTTGCAAGAAGTTATAACACAGGCAAGAAACATGTCTACATAACAGAGATCTGTGCTACAAGCTCCCTTACAGAGCTCCCACACAAAAGGAATACTTGCTATGCAAGTGTCAACCCCGTTCATCTTTAAAACCCAGGCCCTAGTACACTAAACCACGTGCACCTAAGACACAATTAAAATAAAAATAATTAAAGGGAAGTAAGAGAAATGGTCATCCATCCTGCAAAGGTATCAGAGCAGCCCAAGATACATATTCACTAACAATAATATTCGCATGATGAGGTTTGCTCTTTTAGTAGACACAGCTCCAAAAGACAGCATGCATGAGCAAGACTCTCAGCTAACATCAGGAGACAGACTGTCTCTCCTACAGTTTAATTTAATTTTCAATATTCCATAAATCCACAGAATGCACAGGTAAACACTTACTGTGCGTTTGAGATGTTGGGACTCTAGAAACAGTTACACAGCTCTTTACTGAAGAGAATTGGTATTGTTTCCATCATTTGGAAACAATCTTGTCTATTTTAACTTGTTCAGAAACCTTGAACAAATCTAGTTGTCTACATTTGGGAACTGCATTAGTGTAAATTAGCCTTCCCTCTTCCGCATACGTAAAACACAAAGCCCTGATCATTAAAGAGCGAGACCAGTCCTGATTTCAACATGAATTACAGCCAGAAGAGTTATTTAGTTAAGGACTTACCCCTACTCAGCTGAAGAACACCTTCCTTCTTTGTGCAATTACCTGGAAGAATTTAAGCCCTGGCTTTCTCTGTTGTCTGAAACGTATCCCGCATGTAAACATTTTAACAACGCAGTTTATTAATGAAAACACGCAGTCAGATATGTTTTGTGAGTATTAAATTCCACATTGATACACACCTGGGTATTTACTAGGAATCAATATTTGTAGCAGACTCTGCCCCTGGCATTGTATAGAATGCCTTGATTTTGGAACAGAATGTAAAAGCTACAACTTTGTAGTTGATTAATTAATTAATGTATTTTCCATTCAGAAGTGTAAATTAGTCTTTGAAACTTCAATGTCTACCAGGAAATTGTCTGCTTTTAGCTATCCTGTAGTCTTCTGCTTTAGGTGGGTATGGCTGCAATGCATCCTTAGACCAATTTTTTGCCCAGTATTTCTACCATAGCTGGAAATAATAGTGACAAAGTCCTAAGACTACTTTGACAGCAATAAGAAAACACCTCATTTAAAGTCTAAAGAACCTGGATCCTATCACAAGGTTCTGTGTTACAATACTGTGCATTTCATCTCACACAAATAATACACAAAAAAATTAATGGAGTTACGGTGGTTAAAATAATTCCAGAGCTGAGTAACGAATAAAGTCATAAAGAGGCAGCATCCAACAGAGCCAATGCCAGGAACAGGAGGGGGAAATAAAATGTGAAGTGAAGGGGTCACAAAGAGAAAAACTACAGAAAGGGCTTTCACAGATAAAAAGGAAAAGAAGTATTACAATACAGGAAAGAGTTTTTATGAAGGAATAATATGGCCAATGATTTTAGGCAGATAGCTGTGTTTGAAAGGAAAAAGGGACTCTGTTTTGGTCTTGTAATAATTGAGCAGCCCCTTCACCATAGAATGAGCTTATTCTCATTACAACCATGCCTCAGATGTTTTTGTCAGTACAAATGCATCCTTGGACTACAAGTTAGTGAGGTTATTTTGTTCACATTCTCTGTGATAGCTATGTTTTCCATTAAAGTCACACATTATTATTTTTTTTTATTCTTCCTGGAGTACCTTATTTTAACTTCCTATTTACTCAGTGTTTTGCTACTAACATATGTCAGTGCCCATTCTCAATATTTACCAAAACGTAAGGGACCGCTCATCCAGAGCCTGCAGCACAGGCATAGGGAGCCAGGGGTTTGGAGCGGTGGGAGCTCTGCCCAGCCCTGCAGCGAGACAGCAAGCGCTTCTTACCTTCTCCCTGGGGAGGCATGACGACCAGCAACAAGGCACAGACTAAAACATGGCACATGTAAAAAAAATGCACCAGTACTAGCCTGAGTTTTATTTCAACCAGAATGCTAAATATATGAATTTTTAACATTTACTCTCACCTGCTTTGAAAACTAAAGCCCAGATACATTTCCAAACCATTTTTTATCACAGATGCTCTAAACTTTCATTGTTTGTCTTGAATGTGTAACTAAAAGGTTTAAGAAATGTCCTTAATGGACAACCCCAACCTCAAAACAAAGATCTGCTGATGCTTTAGGGTAAGAAATTTTTAATCACAAAAGAAACCCAATATTATTCCCCTCTTGCTAACCTTTCCTTACTCTTTTTATAGTCTCTCCCCTTACCTCACCCCCACCCTACACCCCCTCTCCTCCTTGCTCCTGTTCACTCTCTCAGACAATCTTATATTCCACATCCTCCCATTACCTCCCACTTTGGACACATATTCATGAATGCAAATAGCATCTTCCCAACAAAAAAGCAACGGGGAAGAAGAAGAAAAGAAGAAGTGAAGGGAAATGTGAGAACGCTTAAATAAATAATAATATTTACATTTTTATGTAAACCTTAATTTAGAGATCTCAAAGTGCTTCAGTGCTTCAGGCATTGTTGACTACTTTATCATTCACAGACAGTTCAAGATTTTAAGAAATTCATTGTTTTCTTCCTACACAATTTGTTAACCCTTGGCTGACACTGGAAATGGTGTTCCCGATAGCAGAATGAGCAAGTATAATTACCAGCCAGCCAGCTGAGTGTGTTTACACTGAAGGGAAGGCTCATCTCACATTTCCAACCTATCTACTTCTTCTGCACCTGCATCGGATGGACTGCTGGCCTCCAAGTGCTGCCTACAGAGCAGCTGCTCAGGTACATGTACAACACAATAAGTGTACAACACTTATTTCTCTTCTACCTCAACGACTTCTGCCTAAAAGACAGATTTGAGAATGCCCTAAAATGAGGACTTTTGACAAAATAAATACTCTCCCACAAACACACTACTCTTTCAAAGACTGTATAGGCACTAGTTCTCTATGGAATTGTACATTCCAAATTGTGCTGGTTTTGGCTGGGATAGAGTTAATTATCTTCACAGTAGCTAGTATGGGGCTATGTTTTGGATTTGTGCTGGAAGCAGTGTTGATAACCCAGGGATGTTTCCGTTACTGCTGAGCAGGGCTTACACAGAGCCAAGGCCTTTTCTGCCTCTCACCCCACCCCACCAGCGAGTGGGCTGGGGGTGCACAAGGAGCTGGGAGGGGACACAGCCGGGACAGCTGACCCCAACTGACCCAAGGGATATCCCACACCATATGGTGTCATGCTCAGCACATAAAGCTGGGGGAAGAAGGAGGAAGGAGGGGACATTCGGAGTGATAGCGTTTGTCTTCCCAAGTAACCATTATGCACGATGGAGCCCTGCTTTCCTGGAGATGGCTGAACACCTGCCTGCCCATGGGGAATAGTGCACGAATTCCTTGTTTTGCTTTGCTTGCATGTGCGGCTTCCGCTTTACCCATTAAACTCTCTTTATCTCAACCCACAAGTTTTCTCACTTTTACCCTTCCAGTTCCCTCCCCCATCCCACTGGGGGAGAGTGGGCGAGTGGTTGTGTGGGGCTTAGTTGCCAGCTGGGGTTAAACCATGACACAAATAAAGCATTAAACATCTCAAATTCTAATTTAAACATTCCAAATTATTTCATCAATGACACCATTTATTACCTATTGTTGTGAAATGCTTGGCAGTATCACATTTCTGAGTCTTCATCCCTGAAACAGCTTTTGGACAACTCTAGGTGAGTTACCTTAAGGTGATATGTTGCCATAAACTGAGAGAAGAAATCTATTTTCTTTGAACTTACTTTACATACAACTAATTATCCAACACTTTAATTCTGTATATATCTTTAAACTAAATCCAAAAAATCAACAGCAAAATTAAACCATTTGCTATTTAATAAATATCAAATATAGTAACTTTCCTTAAAATAAAGCTTATGAGCGATTACCCATGATTATCATCTAATATTTCTGCCAGAATAATCAGTAAAGGATCTCAGGTCAAGTTGGGTGCAAGGACAGTCCTCTCCAGAGTGAGCACTACGGTAATTTTCTTACTGCATTAGGCAAACTAGTTTTGCTGCATAGTTGTGAGATCTTGCAATTAGAAGACCTCTCTGTGCCACACATCAGAAAAATTTTCTCCTTCTATCACAGCAACTTCTCCCAGTGATGCCTGTGCCACATAAACTGTTTTGATCCAATACTACTGTCACCTGCAAAAACTGTGGATGGTTTTGGAAGATTTTATTCTCGGAAAGACAACACTGTACGTGGTGCAAGAGCCATCCCCAGTCACCCTGCCATTTAAATTGAATGTTCATCCTCAGCCTTCACAACATATTCCACGTGGAGAAATGTAATGCTTTTTTTTCTTTAACATAATTCTATTCCCGTGGATTTCCTACAGACTTCAGGTGCCTGTGTTGTAAGATGCACATAATGAATGACTTCACTAGAATAAGATGACAGCTTCCATCTGTTAATGGCACAGCTTCTTGTAAACTATTGAAACACAGACACATAATTTCAGTTCCTATTGACTTGGAAGAACTTACACATATGTATGTAAGACATCATATGGACCAAGGCATGCAGGCAGTATCTGCTTTTTAATTGTTTAGAGTTCATCCTTTTACACAAATATTTTTGGCTTTATAAGGAGTAATTAAGGGAGTAATGAGACCAATATTTGCTCTTCCAAAGGAAGACTGTGATAGACACAACATAAACCTAAAGAGGAATCCAGGATAGAAAGCATTTCCTCACAGCCCTCAGCCATAGCCGACATGCAGGGTTTTCCCTGCCTGTTTCCATTAAAAAAACAGAAACTGATGCAAGTGTTTTTACTGCAGATGTGTCTCTTTACAAGGAAAATATATAACAGTCTTTCATGTGGGGACACACAAGGTGGAACTCAAAGGTATTGAATAAATCTCTGAACCTTTGGTCTCAGTGCTGGCAAAAAGATGCTTCAAGCAGTAAGGCAGGAAAAGGGATTTAAAAATCAAATCACAGCAAAATATTCTCTGTCCTGTTCATAAGCTGAATTCATGGAACAGGAATTTGAACATTTCTTGGAAATACAGAGAGATATTTCAAGGACACCTGACTGCATCATTAACTTTTTTTCCTAAAGTAAACAGATCCAAACTTTGGCTGATCGCTCAAGTCCGAAGAGGTAATACTACAGCAGAGACCATCTTGCTGTAAAAGGTGGATGTTGTTAACTATTAAAATGATTATGAACAATTCCTCTGCATAGGAAAATATAATTTTACATCTCTAAAACAGATCAACTGATAAACCTCTGGATATATATATTTTGGCTGACCTATCTAAAGCTTCTTCAAACTTAAGCCCAAATATTACGCTTATTGATGAGCATAAATTGCCTGGCATAATATCACCTAATTAAGCTGTTGCTTTTGAGTCTTGCTAAGTATCTCTATCACTCTGTGGGAACACAGTCTTAATAATCCATTACTCAGTTAATGCACTTTCATTAAAATTGTTGCAGTATCAATGAAAATTACAATATCACAAACATAAGACTTCCATTACTTTAAAATTGTTTCTTTGTTTAAGTAACAAGCATAAATTAGTGCAGCAAGAAGACAAGAATTGCTTCTCAATTATACTGGAAGGACTTTTTTTTTTAACCTGAAGGTAACAAGTGTCATTTTGCATACTTAAAGATTTAAAGAGGTGTCTCTGTTACAGCTGATGTGTAACTCAAGACTCAGAGAGTTGTAAAACTGTAACTTTATGCTAATTTCAATAAATTTTGTATAGCTTATTTACAAATACGTTATGTGCTGTCCTTGATCCCCACATCATGCTTCGATTGGTCTGCTATTTATTTATTGGCTTGATCTCCACAGGCCTCATAAACTGTTACTAGGTACAGGAAATAAGATTTGACTTATCAGCCCTTTCCCCTATTAGTCACAGCAAGGGTTTTCACGTGCCATATACCACAGTAGCACTTTGTTTTGTTATTATTAAAAGTCCATAGAGCTGCTTTATTTGAAAAATATAATTGAATAAAATAAAGAGGATGAAATACAGAGTTTGTGATTTTCAGAGGTATTCAAAACAGACATTTCAGAATAATTATTATTTATTACTTTTCCACCGACTGAAGCCCTTGATCAGATTTAATTGAACTGTGCTTGCAGTTATTCTTTTCACTGAAACTTGGCGTCAGAAATAATGACCAAGACATTTTTTCAGCCCAGGCGCATTGAGGACAACAGGGCATACTGCACCCAGGATGAAAGCCTGTCTGAGGCATTCTCTGGGAACCGCAGCCTGCAGGGACAAATGGTGCTGGGGCTGTGGCTGGGGAGGAGGTGCCCGCCTGTGCTTGCTGTCCCAGGCTGCAGCCCCCGACCTGCCCCTGCTCCTGCGAGGTTGCTTAATGCATGCTACAATGGCTACACCAAGGCCTGGGGGCAATCAAGCATCAGTTTCTAGATGTGGTGCTTTGGGAAACACATGGCTATTTCTCATGGATTAATAAGTAGTGTGAGGAAGTATGAGCCCTGGAAAATGGGATAATGGGAACACAGCGAACTGTCAAGGCTTCCAGTGGAGGTTACAGTGCGATTGCACACACCAGACAAGTGCACAAGACTCAAACCAACTCCGTCCCCTTTCAGTCATAGAAGAAGGCCATGTAAATGCTGTTACCAGTTGCAGTTTGTCTTTCATGTCTGTGAATCGTCATGCACTCGCCTGCAAAGATGAAGCACTCTTACGTAGCAGGATATTAAAGAGATGAAGACAGCAAACCATCACAGCAACGGGGAATGTGAAGAAGGAGAAAAAGTCTCTTTCACTGACTTACTGATACTTCCTCTGGGAAGTCACTACTTCTTGTTGTATTAGTCCCACCATTTTCTGAAAGGTGTAGTATTCACTATGTGGGCAGATTCAGCTACTGTTTTTGCATTTGATGATTAAAGCAGACCATAAATGGTATTAATGCAAAGCCAGCACAAGCTGTTCAGGAGGCATATAGAACAGTTTCCAGCACCTTTGGTGTATTCTGTAAATAAAATGCATAAGGCTAATTATTTCTGATACTAGTATAATAATAACATCTGATGTCTGTATAGCGCATTTCCCATTAAAGGGGATTAATCTGTTAAAGCATGTTGAAGATGTAAGGTTAAGAAAAATACAAATGGTTAAGAGCAATTGCTGGTGAAGGACAAGTTAGTGTTACCTGGGATAGATACCATACCATACATGAAATACCAGCATGTCTCTGTTTTGCAAACCTTATTCTAAACTTTCCAGATTTCAGGTGGTCCTGAGCTTAAAATTGTTCTTTGAAGGGGAGATAAGGGAGATGCCCGTTTTGAACAACCGTTTCTGAGAACTTTCTCTGCTTGAAAGTGCTTTCTTAAAAGAAGTGATTCAGGGCAGTTTTATCTGTGCCAGTAAGCACATGAACGTTGGGGTGGCCAGTTTGAGAAAGCTGAAAAACTTTCTGCTGAGTTGTTCAAGGTGTGCCACCTCTCAGTCAGGCAACAGCATCAGGTCACCTCTACCCATGAAGCAGTTCCCTCTGACTCCCTGTGATCCCTTGGTCAGCCGGTCAGGCTTCCCACAGCACCCCAGCTTGCACTGCCGCCATTTGAAAGAATATTTGGGCTTACACAAGCTGTAAGGAAATGGTGGAAACCTTCCTGCCCTAGCCACAGCCCTTGCTGGGACGCTCTGCTTTTAGCTGGACTCCCCAGACTGCCGTCAGTGCAAAGCATCCCCCCCACTGAACACCTTCCTCCTCTGCTGCTCAGGCAGGCAGTCGCGCTGCACCAGGTCCCAGGGCAGCCTGACCGCAGCAGCCCGCAGCTCTCCAATGCTGGCAGAAGAGGTGAATTCATTGCAGGTGGGAGCAGTCATGGGGCTCACGCCACTTCAGGTGCAGCAGGTGGCTGCTGCTCTGTGGGATGCAGGAGCAACCCAGCACATCAGGGCTGCTCACCCCATGCAGCTGTCCCTGTGTAACGTGCCAGCACCTGCAAAGGTGGGTCGTCTTCTGGGAACAAACTGGGGTTTCACAGCTCGGTGATGAGGAAGAGCTGGCAGGGCTGGGGAATGGCACAGCAGTGCTGCTAAGCCCCATAAACCATGACGGCTTGGTTATGGTTTGCAAGGACAGGCATGCACAGAGGGAGGGCAGGGGGTTGAGAGCTGAGGTGTTCTCTGTGCAGTCGCACTTGTTAATGTGTGAGCTGGTCCTCGCTCTCAGCCACCAGCAAATCCAGCTGTGCTGGAATTTGTTGCCACGCAGAAATATACACCAGCTCTAACACACAGGGTGAAACGTGCAGATCTCATCCTCCCCAGAGAGTTTACAACCAGCCAGAAGGAAAGAAAGTTCACAGTCCTGGAGGTCTGCTGATGCTTTGTCTAGTCCACTGATCCCAGTGATGCAGTAGAACCGTTCACAGATAAGAAAACGCATAGGTTTTTGTGGAGTTTGGATTACAGGGATTGCAAGAAACACTTGCAAGATACAGCTCCACCTTTTTGTTATTTTTTCTGTTCTGAATTAGGACAATCTGGATGCTAAGGCCATTTCTGCCACAGTATTAACTTTGGCAGGTGGAACAAGCCTCACTAAAGGAATTTTAGCCTTGGCTTGAAATTCAAGAAGTTAAAATGTGACATTAGAGCTACAGTGGAGTTTCTAGTGTTGGAAGATGACTCCTTCAGTTCTATAGGAGAACAGGGAGCCAGAATTGGATAGATAAGCTACTCTTCCTAGACTTACTTCTCCAGCTAATGCAAACAACAGTTGACTGCTAATACTCTTGCCATCCACCCATTTTGTATTCTATATATGTTTAGACTGATTTCTAGCACTGCAGTCCTTGGGGTTTTTTGGTATGATACTCCAAACCTTGTCAGTACTGACTGACTGATATACATCTGTCAGATAGCTCTTCAGCAGCATCGCACTTCTAACACTAATACTTCTCCTCCAGATTTAGATATTACTTCCTTTCTGAGAATATACTCACAGTTTCACAGGAACACAGATCAGGAATTCAGCAGGCCTAGAAAATAAATGTTTTTATTAAAAAAATTTGTGGGTTAGCACAACCTACCTGCACTTGATTTTCTGTTTTATCAGCCTCTATATGTTACTAATTCTTGCCTTAAAAATTGTTCTGAGACCTTGCAGACTATAACATACCTGTATCAGTTTGATCACTGTTTTCTCCCTTCTTGTATGGATGACATGCTACGCTCACCATTTCCAGTCCTGTTGTCTTCCTCTTGGACTGGCAGACATTTAAGCCATCTGACCTACAGCTGCCTCTGCCCATTATTTCAGAATTTCAGCTCTCAAGTAACCAGCCTCCCCAGCGCACTGCAGCTCTTGCTGCCATTTCAGATATGGTCCGTATATTCTGACACCTCTGACCCAAATAGCTACCCTATGTTTTCCCCGAGGAAGAGTAGTCTTTTTCTTTTTTTCCCTCTAAGACACATTGTTGACTTGGTAATCAACAGGAGACACAGATACCCACATAGCCAAATTTCTTTTAGTGGTAAAGAAAGGGAGAAACCATTTGAGCAACATTTAACAAATCCACTTACCTAAAGCCCATCATGGAGTAGATCCTCCCTGTGTTAGGGTGTATAAGCAAAGACAAATTATCTCCTATTTAAAGACAAAACACACCTATCATTTCCACAGCCAGAAAAGGGTTGTACGGAGGATTTGTTGTGTTTTACACTTGTGAGCCTTTTGAGGTTCTAGGCTTCTGAATGTAATATCACTTTTTAAATTTCTCTTTTTTTAGGTAGATCTTAGAGGTGAGAACTGCCTTATAGACCATGTCATCACCTCAGCTGCTGTTACATCAAATAAAAACATAAAAGAGCACACTGTATCTAGGATTGCACGTGCAGCATGGGAACTCACTGGAAACCCTTATTCACCAAATGCAGTTGCATATAAAGCAGTGTGTTAAAAATGCCTGAGAAACAAAATGGGGGACGCTTTCAGTCATTACAGTAAATACTTTCCTACCTGACAGCAGAGAAATTTTATTGAGTGTGTCATGCAGAGCAGCTGGCGTAGCCTTCATCTGGTGCAGCCTTCATCTGCTGCCAAGTCACACAGCTTGTGCCTCTGAAAGGCATCTGCTGAGTTCAGGACTACTGCTTACAGCCAAAGACACAAGCAGACAGAGCCAGCTCAGGATGGCTGCTAAACTTGCAGTGGCAGGTCTCCTATGCCAACCCTGAGATGAAAAGGCCAGGACAGAGGAAACCTCTGAGGAGAAAACTACTCTGTATCCCTTGAGAACAAAACCAGAAGCTGGAAAATCTCACAGGAAAGTCCTCCCACCTTTACTGGGAACTTGGTCAGGCTCACCAGCACAACTTGAGCCTTGACCAATACAGAAATCACTGGGTAGGAGAACCAGCACGGCAGATCTCAGGGACCCTGGAGAAGAAGGAAGCCACTCTACCACCCTCCACCTTTAAGCCGTTTCAATTAACTTTGGGTTTGTTACATTTGATTCAAAACAGTTTGCATAATTTATTACTTATAATTTGTAGAAGGCCAGCTCAGTAAACATGGGCTTGTATTCAACAGTATTGTACATAAAGGTAATCAGGAACTTGGATCTGAAATTACATATGTCAAGCCACTCATCACAGCTTGATGGAATAACATAACACTCCAGTGTCTCACTGACCTTACATTCAGTGTTTTGTCATTTGAGCGCTTCAAGAGAAATGGGAGCTCGAGCTCAAGCTCAGTCAAGCTGCCTTTCTGAAGCATTGCCTAAAACCCCAAGGAGTCAGGAAAGGAGGTTGGAGCTGGACGGAGGTGTTTGTTACCTTCCATTTCTTAGGGAATGCTGATTTGTCAAAACTCTTTGTGATTCATACATTTTATAATGATAAAACTTCTGAAGGAAAGGTTTCTTGGACTGGGAAATGGACTGCTGTTCAAAAGCTTACTGTTGTGGGGTGTGAGCCCAGGAAGTTTAGTTCGTGAGTAACTCCCAGTAAGGCTTGACTGTATATCCGCTTCTAACCACAGATATTCCACACAAACACCTGTGGACAGGGTCATTTGAATAGCAATTGCTGGGGTCAAGAGCTACTTGAGCTCATTTTCACTGGAAAAGATTAGGAGTTGATAACCTGAGCAACTCAGCAGCAGAGCTGGCTTTGGAGCAGAGGCGGCCATCTGGCAGGGGCTTGAAGATACACCTCATTTAGCTAACACAGTTGCCCTTCATACAATGAGAAGTGACCAAAATTTTCAATAGCAATCAGCATATCAAATTTTGTATGTTTAACACCAAGTACCAATTATGTGGTGATTAAGACTACAAAGGAAACATGATAAGATTAGAAATTTATATCTTATATTCACCTAATGGTCAGAAAATAGAGAAAACAATAACCTTTTTATTGTTGCCCATATCACTTGTGTAACACTTTTGGATGCAAAAAGAATTGAGGCCCCATGTGTGAAAGAAATGTTGCATCCTAATAGCAAGTCTTAGCAAAGCTCAGGAAATTAAAAAAAAAAAACATTTATAGGCAAATAAAACAAAAAGGTCATAATAAATGAAAGTTTAAAAGTTAGAAGTTCAAAGAAGGGAAGGAGGAGAGAAAAAAGATAATGGGTGTAGAAAATAATTACAGTACCACGTGAAGAATGTAGTTAAATACAAAGCTTAACATGCTTTAAAAAAAAAAAAAAAAAGGCAAACCAAACCAAAACAGATTTTCCAGTTTTGATCATTTCCTTAAACATGTCTCTTCTACCGACTCATAGGAGTAATTTGAGTACAACACTTTTAAGAGATGTTCCCATGGAAGTACCTCCCTCATGCTGTTGCTTGCCATATATTCCAGATACATAAGCAAACTATAATTCCACCATTCTTTGAGCATTAATTCACATTAAAATCCCCTTTTCTCAACACTACTGTTTTTACATTCTTGTGATGCAGATGTTTAAATCTGATTAGAGCTAACAGTGACTGTTATAAGAATAACAAGCAATTGCCAAGAAGAGGTTAAAAGTACTTATGGATGTGATGAGTATCATCAAAGAACTCTGAGATCTGTAGAGTTTAATGGCATTATTAAAAGCTGGCATTTCTAGTGATATAGACGAATAAGAAAGTACATGACCTTTTTAGTGCTGCTCTTAACTTCCTCTGTTTAGAAAAATGCAGCTTCTCTGTAAATCCCTATTCCCACTGAAGAAGATATTTCTAAATCTAGTATTCATCCAAATGCTAGGCAATGAGACAAAGTAAAATCAGTTCTTGAAAATTCGAAACATGTTGAGCTGAAGAGAGAAAGAAGGCAAACTTACAGCCAGTCCTTTCAGTACTGGAAATTGTCCACTCCATAGAACAGAAATAAAGGACATTATTGTTTTTACATGGAAACACATGTTGAATATTTACTTTAAAACCAGGATTTTAATTGTAAGATATAACTACTGATCTGTAACTACTTTCAATAATTTCAGCTTGCGTTCCTTATTTCAAGAAGACCTAACTACAGAGGTGATATATTTCATTCTTGTAGTTCTCTTGAGCTGGTTCCTTGTTCTCATGCTTTCCCTTTTCCTTCCACGTGTAAAGGCTGTCTGACCACTGGAGCAACAAAAACACTGAGGTCCCTTTCTAGTCACTGGAAGAATGTGGATCCCTCCAAAAATTGTTTCATTCACCTACATAAAAAACTTTACCTAAAATAGAGTGATCTGCCTTCTGTTAACTGTAGGCAGCCTGGACTACTACTGGTCTCTTCAGAGGCTAAGCTTGGTGAAATGAATACTAGCATAATAGTCACTGTTTTGTCATAGTCTAAAAAAAAAAAAATCCTTACAAATTCCTGACAACTGTATTTCACTTACCTCCACGTGAGGACCGTCCCTTTCAACCTATGGATAATAAAGCTATAAAAGCACTAGGCATACATGAAGGTGCTGGAAGCAGTCCATCTGCATCAGCCTGGCATCAGACTGGGCCAGTCTACCTTCAGGTACTTGTATTATGCCAGTTCTTTACCTAGCTTTACATTGAATGTGCTCAGGCAAAAAGAGTTATGGGTTTTTTTTATCATGTAGGGTTTGTTCTGACAATGTATACCTTCACTGCAGAAAGTCTTGAGGGTAATTTGGAAGATGCAGCAGATAAAAAGGCACAACAAGAATATTTGATATCCAGAAAGGAAAGAGAAGAAATTGGGAATTGCAGAAAAGCACAGGGCTGCATATTTGTGTTAAAATGACTGTTAGACAAATGATGTAAAAAACCTGAGAGAAGAGGACTAAACAGACCAAGCCCACCCTTAAGGCAGTGGGGTAAGGCCAGAACAGAGAAGCAGCAAAGCACTAAGAATATTAAGGGATGGTCTCTCAAGAAGGAGAAGAAAATGGGAGGAAAAACCCCCACCATGTTCCCAGATGATGTAGGCTGGACCGTAGTCTGAGCTTGCTGTCTACCAATGACCTTTGCAGAGATATGAGATATATTTACGTGCCCCATGGACCCAGTATTTAGGTTTGTTGACCTACTGCCAAACCAGCTCTAAAACTAAAACAGTGTAACTGCATCACCTAAGTACTACTGCAGAGAGGACATTGTAATTAGTCTGGAGATAGTGCCATCCTACAGCAGCAACACTCTTCAGGTGCCCTTGCACTGCAGCCACATTAGTGCATTGTACCACACTCACCTGTCTTGGAGAGTTCAGCTGGGATGATGCACAGTGCTTTGCAAACATCAGCAGATATCACATGGGTGAAGAAAGATTCGATGTTGACTTTTGAATTACACAGATCAGGAAAGAAAAGTCATGGGGTATTTAAATATAGTAAATACTCAGGAATTCTAATTGATGTCCCACTCACAAGAAGGAATCAAATAACAGTGCCTCAAACCTAATGGCATGCAAAGCATGACAAAGGAAAGATTCCCCAGTGTTCAGCTTTTGATTGTACATGCTACAGAAACCTCAGGTTTGCCTCTGGTGACAAACAGCATGGAAGGTATGAAGAGATTACAGGCCAATGCTCTATGATTGCAAGCCAAAAAAAAAAAAAAAAGAAAGAAAGGATAAATTAGATGTTTCCTGTTGATGAAGCAAAAGCGATGCCGTTCTCAGAAAAATGGCTAACTCCATGAAACATGTGGTGCTGCAGAAGTAGTTAAAAAGCTCTTCTTTCCCTTTCAAGTAGTCGGGGGATTACATCGCTATACAGTTAAGATCCCAAACCAAGACAAGCCTAAGTAACATTGCTTGACTTCCAGCAAGTGAGAGGAAGACTGGGTTTAAAATAAAACCACCCTAAAATATGCTCCACTCCACTGTTTTCATCTTTTTGCAGCAGTAGAACTTCTTAGGTTAAAAAAAAAAAAAAAGCATAACAGACTAATAGCATAACAGCCTCCTCTTCAATGTAAAGAGTAGTACAGCTTCACCATTCCCATCAGCTCAAGTTTGTAGTTTGGATTTTCTGTAGTGTATTTCTGGTATTTCTAAAAGAATTTGAAAGAGGTTGCGTCAGCTTTGCATACTATTGCTCTGGATCTATGTGTATGTTGCAAACTTCTTTTATACTGATTTTAACTACTGTTAAAATTCAACATGTATTCTAAAGCGGTTTCAGTTATTCCAGAAGTAACATTAAGACTTTAAATAGATGCTTTTACCAACTTTGTACACCATAGTGCTGATTAAGAAACACTAATATATGTAGGCCTAGATATAAGAACTTGTTGTTCCACCTGTAAGCCTATAAAAATGTATAGTCATGCAATATATGACACCCAACCCCAAATGCGTGTCTTTAGCCTATTTATTCACACTCAAAAATCTGATTATTCATTTCCGTTAGACTTGTGCTACATTCATAACTACGCTCAATTTATACTATACCCAACTGCCAAAATCAGAAACAGACCTTACAACTCTTTCCATTGACGTGGGTGGGACGGGGTGTTAACAGCTTCTGAATGAGCAAGTGCTGGCCAATGTTTCACAGAAACCTCAGAGAATTCAATACAAACATAAGTCTCATTTGCATCCACAAAAGTGGGAAGGAAATGGGCAAGTGTGATATATCTGTGGTTTTCTGTGTTCATAATAATTAATGCCAGACCCCTCTTTCTTTCATCCAAGTTTATTCACTAAAAGCTTCATCCTGCTCAGACTTTTCAAATGGACTCCCTGACTTCCATAGGACTAGTCTTATATCTAAAGCAAGTAGGACTGTAAGAAAAATTGCTTCATGAGAATACAGTGAAAGTGCCAAGGAGTACATCTTGTTGAACAGCAGTGTGTGTCTCAGGCTCCTTGCTTGCTTACATCAGTCTCCAGGAACTGCTGAAACAGAGCACAGATACCTCTGAGAGAGCAGAAGTCAGAGGGATTAAGTGGTGCCGCCAGACCAGTGCTAAGGAGTGTCTGAACTACGAGGTCATATGTGATAGGGTGCAACATTTCTCTAATGCAACTACCTTGATTTTGGATCCAAGCACGCAGTTCTGCGCAAAGGCACTGTTTATGAATAGATGAGCTTGGGTCGGCACCACTTCAAGTCTTTCTTGTGCCCTCTTCCAGTGGCTGGTGCTGACCTGTCCTCTGTGAATTAGAAGCCCAAATTCCACAAACATCTAATGAGAATGGTTTTGACATTACCAAGGGCTTCATTTTACTGTGACAAACACTCCATTTCTGGCCAAAACAGTCAAGTTACAGGCACGCGTGAGGAACCACAACATCCCACTTTTCAGGATACTTCTTCAGCATCTCTTATTCTCATAGGTGTTCTTATGGCTGATCACCAACAGTCTTCATGCCTCTGAGTATAATTAAAAATATATAATGAAACAGTATAATAACAATACTATACATCTAGCATAATAAAAATAGTTTGTTTTTTAAAAAAGAACAAAAATAGAAGCTAGCCTTGTAAGAGGAAAGGCATGGATGGGACTGCAGGCTGTGAGGTACAGCTCTCCACACCGCTGCGGCAGGACTCCAGAGTCACACCTTGTAGCTGTGCAGTTTCCAGAACAACATAGAGGATGCTCATAATTAGCTGATGAGAGGCTTAACCTTTGAGGCATTGGTGGTGTTAAATACTAAAACGTAGGCTCCATGCATTTGCTTGCACTTCAGCACAAAAACTCTGCAGAACTGTCCCTCTCCTTTTCTCTGGCTCTATAGCACTGCTATTCACTTGTTAAGCTTTTCACCAAACACAGATAATAAATTTTCTCCATCATTTATAACACTCATGTTTGGAGGGTTTTGCTAAGAGCTACTTGTTTTGCTTTTGTATTTTAGCCTCTGTGCTGATAGCCTTGTCACCAACAAAGCAGATGGAGCAGAAATACAGATGCAAATAAATAAGTAGAAAAGTGAATCCATGTTAATGGATTTCCCCATTTCAGAGAACATGAGAACATGAAAAAGGTGTGCCAGAATACATTTTTTACATCAGTTCTACTTTACTTCTATTTTGTGGTATCTGAGTGACCAAATGCTTCCAGCTGAGGTGGCAATGAACTGCACATAAAGATGGACTTTAGAGCTGAGGTTGGGCTTCATAAAGCTGAGAAGCATAGATTTTTTTCTGGCCTCTGAAAATGTCAAATTCTGTGGGCTAAGCCTCTCTTGAGTGTTTAACATTGTGTGCTGGTTTTGGCTGGGATAGAGCTAATTTTCTTCACAGTACCTAGTATGGGGCTATGTTTTGGATTTGTGCTGGAAGCAGTGTTGATAATACAGGGATGTTTCCATTGCTGCTGAGCAGGGCTTACACAGAGCCAAGGCCTTTTCTGCCTCTCACCCCACCCCACCAGCGCGTGGGCTGGGGGTGCACAAGGAGCTGGGAGGGGACACAGCTGGGACAGGTGACCCCAACTCACCAAAGGGATATCCCACACCATATGGTGTCATGCTCAGCACATAAAGCTGGGGGAAGAAGGAGGAAGGAGGGGACATTCGGAGTGATGGCGTTTGTCTTCCCAAGTAACTGTTCAGTGTGATGGAGCCCTGCTTTCCTGGAGATGGCTGAACACCTGCCTGCCCATGGGAAGCAGTGCATGAATTCCTTCCTTTGCTTTGCTTGTGTTCAAGGCTTTATCTCCACCCAGGAGTTTTCTCACTTTTACCCTTCCAGTTCCCTCCGCCATCCCACTGCGGGGGAGTGAGCAAGGGGCTGTGTGGGGCTTAGTTGCTGACTGAGATTAAACCACGACACATTGCTTCATTCCTGCGAAGTATCATGGAAGATGGCTTTATGATCCAATTTTAAAAAAAAGTGGTTTGTTTGGAAAGCTTGTTAGCCTTTCAGATAAAGTCAGCTTAGCTGCAAACCTATCTATCAAAGTTTCATTTGATTACAAATAAAAAATCCAGATAAAAAGGCCAAACAAACACCAGCAAAACCTGAAGACTTACGTACTCAGGGTTCCCAGATTCTCTCTTCATTTTCTTTGGCTTTGTAGTCATGATTATTCATTACTATTTTTAGCACCAACAGCATGCTTCTCTGAATATTAACAAAACAAGCAGAGTCACATTCCTACAATGAAAGGAAAGACAAGCAGACAATAGAGCACCCCAGCCTAGTTCTAGGAAGGCTATGCACTATGGAAAGTGTAAGTCCAAGTAAATGAATAACACCCCCCGTGAGGCCTGCAAGTACTATGCCTTGACCAGACATGTGCAGGCACAAGCTGGCATATAATGGGACCCAACTATCTTGATTCCCATGCCAGTGATCAAAGGGCGTGTTTCTCTGTCAGCAACACAGGCTCACCACCCACTGACTTCTCAGGGAAGAGCTGAAGCTTCCGCCTTTGCAACCAAAAGGAAAACAATACCCAGAGAGATGGCTCTGGATAAAACAGCCATTGCAAGAAATGACTTAGGGAACAGTAACAAATGAATGCCGAGTTTTAAAGCTGCATAACACCCAGAACTGCAGGTGTCCCCAATGCTGACCAATTTAGCACTGCATACTTGGGATGCCTAAAGAACAGGTCTTATTTTGGAAAACTGAGAAAGTTAAGAGAGTACAAACCAGTGAGCACTGCTTTGCATAACACACATTGCAGGTAAAAGGGGCAAGTAAAGGGCTGCATTTTCATGTCCTCACTCACGGTAAGCAGCACCTTTCTCACTACAGTAGGCTTATTTAGATCACCTGGCCTAGAGAAGAGCTTTCTCAACATAAATGTCAGAATCTAATGGATGTATTTTCCATTTATAGACCTGGACCTGCTCCAGAAAGACAAGAGGAAAGACTCCTCTAATAATGCAGAGGGAGAACAAGCAAAGCATATTTAGGTGATTTGTCCCTGGGAGAAAAAAAAGCAATGGCACTGGCGTTAGTTTATTAATAGGCTGGAGACTGCTATGCACTCTACTTTCTCCTCAAACCAGAGACTGCAGCTGCCATACCTTGCTGCTTAATTGTGATGATAGTTTTGTTTCAGTACCTGAAAACATGCACTATATCATTGAAATACATTTGAGAAAGTGTAGAGTTCTATAAAAGCAACAACTGAGGAAAAATTTTGTATAGATGTAAGAGGGAATGATTATTTATTGTCTCCTCTGATTTGTGCAACTGCAGTTTCTGAATTTGACCAAATGACTTTGCATCAAACTCACAATTTTAGATTAAGTTGAAGCACCTACTTACAGAAAATGTTTAGTCTTGGTTTAAAGAGACCAGATTATGAGAAAACCAATACAGAGCAAGTAATTTTTCCAAGAAAAGTTTTACTTCAGAACTGAATGCTATAGTCAAATCCATGCACAGGCTATTTTTCTTTTTCTGTATTCATCCTAGCATGTTTATAATTAGAAGATAAATTTAAACAGGTTAAAAATTGCAAATAGATATTCACAGATAAGAAATATAAATTATGCTATCATATGGAAGAAAATCCATTGCAAAAATTAAAGAATAATTTCTATGTCTTTGTTTTGTTCTATGGTTTCTCCTCCATTATTTACCTCGCACATTCCTACTACCAGACCTTTCCCACATTCAGGTAAAATTTTGATTAATCTTGGCCATGTATTTACGTTGAAGACTACGACAGCAGACAGAAAATCAGTACATGTACTAACACAGTTTTTCCATAGCTGGTAAAATTTTAATTAATCTCCACTACGTATTTACATTTGCAACTGCATCACCTGGGACCAACTGACACCAGCTATGCTGCCTGTTGGTCAACAGACTCATTTCCCAATGCGCAAGCAAGCTGAATCACACAAACTTTATTCACATTCAACTCTGTTCACCATCCCTTAGTTATAATGTCACCAGAGATGCATTATTCCTCACCTACAAAAGGTTCCTTCCAAAGACAGCAGATCAGCATTGTGGCCATGAAGACAGTGCAGTCACTCTGCCTAAGATCAGATTTCTGTAAGTCCACAGACAACAAACAAGCATCTATTTTTGTTACTATATTTACTTTTTTATTATCTTTGTCTTTATATAAAGTATTTAAGGATATAAAAACAAAGGGGAGTTTAGTAATAACGAATGCCGAGTTATGCACAGATGCTCCAGAAGAGACAAAGAGTGCGAGAGGTCCCTCCCGGGCCCCCACACAGGAGGGTGGTGTGGCTGGAGACCCATGGGTGCTGCAGCTCTACACCTACTGGCACAGCCCAAGGCAGGAACCCAGGCTCCCCAGCACAGCACCTACCAAGGACCACGCGCCTCCAGATGTTGCAGCAGGAGAGCCCAAAAAATCCCCACCACACACCGTGGAGCAGCCATCCACTTCTAACCCCTGTGACGAGTGAGCAGGCAAAGGATTTGTAAAGGGGGTCCCATGCTGCCAGCCCACACCAGCCCAGGTCTGTGAAAGGTTGGCTACTCCAGAAGCAGGATTTCTCAAACTTGTTGCTGTTATGTCTATACTTACTAACCAAAAGTTATTGGGCCACACCCTATCTCATGCTAGGTGACATTCAGATGCAATGCAATGTTTAATTTCACGAAACCTGTCTTGCCAAAGTTTGCAGTGACCTCAGCCTAAGTGCTACATCCTCACCTTCCTTTGACATAGGTGCTTGCACTCTTCTGCATAGGATGTTGCCTTCCTTTTGCTTCACTGCCAGCCTTCTGCTTTTTAATTCTCTTACAGTTCTGATAAAAAGTGTTCACCTTACTGTGTCCTCTGCCTCTCCTCCACTTTCTATTAGCATCCTACAGGCCTTTGACCTTGGTTTCTTTCTCTTCACCTTCAAAAATTCCTCCTAGAATCTCAAGTGCAAACAAATTATAGCTGTAATTTCCATGCCACTGAAGTGCTAAGGGTAGAGGAGGTCTTATGATTTTTTTTTTTTTAAAGTTAGGCTTATTTGCAAAATAAAAATAGTGTCTTGTGTCAGAGGGCTTCTCCAATGTTTTGATGTCTGGTTTTGTATGTGACTTCCCTAAAACTTTATATACAGTGTAAAAAATTAAACAAGCCAGAGCTACTACAGAGCTGAATTTGTTCATGTTCGGTCTTACAAGATGCACTTCAGTTTCACAGAATACCTCGAATTGGAAGGGACCCCATAAGGATCGTCGAGTCCAACTTCCAAAAAACCTGGGGGAAAAAACCTAACCTGATAGCATATTATTTGAGAAACCATAAATAACGGTTATTTGCAGGCTGCAAATAAGCAGCAGCATAAATTTTACATGTGCAGGCTTACGTGGCCGTGTTTGACTTTCAAGTACTTGCTACAGGCTTTTCATGCTTTCAGTTAATTCCTTGAGAAGCGCACCAAGTTTACCTACACCTGCAGTGTTATGAGCATGGGAATAAAAAGCTATGACCGTGAGACAAATCTTGGCCCTTCTGAAACAGGCGTCAAAATCTCTACTGACAACAGCAGCTAGCCTTTCATTGTCGTGTTTAAAACCAACGCAGTCTATTTTTGAAGCTTGATAGAATATGTACAATCTGCACTAGATGAGAGTAGTGCTATGCTTACAGGAACCATAAGCACCCCAAAGAAAGCAGACCACCACAAAAGCTTTTTAAAATGCCAACAATGAAAAGAAGTAATGGGTTTTATACTCAAAGTTATCAGAGCTGGCTCCATCTCAGCACAGCTCTCTGTGCTCCAGCACTGCAAAGCACACATCAGCCCAAAGCAGCAGGAGCCACAGCAGGTGGAACCAGCCCTGGAGCTAGGACCGGGGAAGCCCGGTCTCCTACGCCTGTGGTGGCCTCGGTGACACTGCCCACCACGGAGGCAGGGAGTGCCATTTAACCTGAACAAAGGTGTGTAGAAACAACAGATTGGGAGAGGAAACAAATTAGAGTCTGGCAAGAATGGAATAACAGTGAGGAGTTGCAGGCATAGCTGGTCATTGGGGTTGGCTAGATAAGGAGATTAGGGTTTAGAAATCAATGAATTGTCTAGGATGAGCAAGAAGTGAGACAGATCTGAGGGAGAGTACTGGTAAGGCTGGTGAAGAGTGTGAGACAGAGCCAAGAAACAGGGAACATTTGAATGGAGGAGACTGGGGAAAGCAACTATTGTTGAGAGGGAGGGAAAGATTAGGAAAGAGGGCAGTTAGGTGCAACAGGAACCAGCTAAACAAGCAAGACGGGAAAAAGATATTGGGGCACTGATGGGGGACAGGACAAGAGCACCCCAAAAAGGAGGGTGGTGTCTGAGGAGGGGGAGAGGTTTGCAGGTAGGAAGCTCAAAAATCCTGGGTAGTGATTTCCATAGTGAGCTCAGGGGGACATCTGGGACTGGCTGGAGAAGGAGACTGGTAGAAGATACCTAAAGAGAGCAGAGGAGATGACAAAGCAACCAGGGTGCACAAGGACAGGGGTAGGTCAGGCTCACATTGGAGAGGCGAGGAGAGACGTGACCAGCTTGGGGAGAGGGATGACATGAAGGAGCAATTGAGTCGGTGGCACCAAGTACACACTTTTCTTCAACCCCTGGGACACAGTCCAGTGCTTAGGAGCCTCTTCAGCCTTTCCCTGTGTCCAGGCTACAGCACTACCTTCTATTTTGAACAGCAGCAGACTTGCTGTGAATGGGAGTGCCTGCAGGAATTAAGAGTTCATATCATGTTATTAACCACCACCTAGCCCAGAAGCAGTTACGGATCTGTTACAAGAAACTCAAGGTTTTTTTGTATATCACTTTCTGATCTTTGAGTTCAAGTGGTGGTTTTTAAGCTAGTGTAATGCTGTTTATTTTATTAATGCTTATTATAGCAGGCGAGAACACAGAACTTGAAAAATTGTAAACAAGAACCATCAATATTATCTAATGATTCATCTAGCCTGGTTAAGGAAGATGTCTAACTCATTAAGTGTATTTTGGGAGTTGGTTTGTCATGAGAGATAATGCCAGACAGCTGACTTCTGCAAGGAACATTTTTTCTCATGATTGTAATCTTAGAAAAATATTAGAATTACGGAAAACTATAATTAATCAAATCTGTTTATTAATTTCATTAGTGCAGGAATGAATTAAATACAGTTATCAGTAGGAAAGCATTTCTAAATCACTATTTATCAACAAAGATGAAGTTGAGCTCAGAAGAGATCATCTGAAACCAGACACTTTGAATTAGTTGACTGTCCCCCCCAGTCTGGCTACCAGCAGCTATCAACTTGTTAGCTACAGGGTAAGAACATAGAGCCAACGTAGCGGGAGGAGGACTGGGCTGCACCTTGGAGACAACCTATTTTCAGATCAGTCTACATCAGCAATGAAGACTGACCCCTCTGAATATATCAGCTGACTGTAGACCTGTATTCCAATAACTTATTTGTGCTTGAGAGAGTGGGTATTACATAAAACTGTTTCACTTGCAGAAGAAACCATTTCACTTGCACTTAGGGAAAAAAATAGCCTTTTTTAAGACCACACAATGACAATTTGAGGACCCAGTCTTCCTGTTATTCTTGGGATATATAACTTATATCTGGCAGACAAATAGGAACAGTGTTGACAACAAAGTGATTTTTTTTTTTTGGATGCTAATCAAATTCTTTTTGCTACACGTATGCTTACATATACATGTGCAAGTATTCTTTGCAAAACACAGCTCGATAGCTACACATGCAGATTGTTATCTTTCAGGAAGGACAAAACCAAACTGAACCTACAGCAACCAAAAGAAAGTAATCCCTAATCTGCACTGGTATGTTCATGCCAAAAGCAGGTGAGGATGATGCACTCCCCTCAAAGAAAGCATTATTTCAGGATGCCCTGTAAAATCGCAAGTTGTATCTCCTACCTTGTCCTCATGGACTTTCCTGTCCCTCCCCTACCTACCCCAATATTTAGAATGCCTTTCCTTGTGCAAAGCCCCTCAGGTGTTGTTTTTGGTTTCCCCCAGAGCAAGGGGGAGTCACTCTCCTGCCTGTCCCTTGTAGGAGAGGCATTCGTTTTTGGCCTAGCCCAGTGTTGTCCTTTGTGTTATGATCTAAAACTGCCTCAGGTCTTGCATTCCCCACTCTCACCTGACCACGGCCCTCTCACAAGGGTGTCTGAATACATCCCTTTTTTTTTTTTTGTTGGTTGGTTTGTTGGTTTTGGGTTTTTTTTCCTCCTCCCAGATCTGCAGCCTCCAAAGTTTGTTGATATCACCTTGAGAGTCCTTATCTGCTATGGTGCCAAATGATCTTGAAAGATAAACCAAACAAAAGCTGATTTAGGAAGATTTCAAGTGAGGTTAGGAGACTGAAAACAAACACATCGCAAGTATAGAATACAACACAGCTGATACTTGGCTGGATACCTTCCGAGATGCTTTTGCCTCCCTTGCCCGAGAGTTCCCAGACATATCTCATTAGCTGGAGCTGGGAACACGAGTTTTACAGCACGAACATGTCAGCCAGATGTGGACCAAATTCTGAAATTTTCTAAGGCAAGTTAGAGGAGGAGGGAATTTTACAATTAGCATTACAATTTTAAGTTTCATTTAGAACCTTCTTCTCAGTACAAGTGGCCTTAATATTGATAAAGCTTCTTGACAACTAATATTATGTCAGCTTTCACTGTTCCCTTACTGTGTTTGGTGTTAACATCTTAAAAATACAAGTTGCTAGTTTTGCTTTGTGAGCAGGAAGAAACTCTCTAGATGACACCCTATCTCGGCTTTATGACTGTTAACTTCTGCCTACACCTTATCATCACACTGAATTATCTGAACTCTGACCTCATGTAGAAGATATTATTGGGCTTAGCTTCTGTTCTAGGGTCTGATCTTCTCATTTGATGGCAAAAATTCTGACATCCTAGATACATGGCTTCATCCTACACCATTTGCTCATCTCACAGCAGTTACAGGTTCAAAACATCAGTAAAATTATCTGTGAATTCTTCCATGTTTAACTACCTTCTTCCAGTGATGAAGTTTTCAAGCTTTTATTTATTTATTTTTAATTTATGACAATATTGTGAAAATTTTCATAATAAACGATTAAAAAAAAAATTTTCCTTCAAAGGGAACACCTGGGTTAGGATGTGTATTTCCAGCAGCAGATTCCTTGTAACAGCAAATGAAACAAATAGAAATTAGTAGCACAAATTCCTAATTCAGTTTCCTTCCTGTGACATCCCTCACCCCAGTCAAGTTCCTTCAGACTGGGACCTCAAAGTATAGGATAACACAAAGTAGCTTCCTCCCCAGAAGAGCCAGAAAAGAGAAAAAAAAAAAAATTACTTGCATTTGTTTGTTCTCCTCCTATTTGCAGCGTCCTCTTCTTCAGAAACAAAGCTCTTTTACCTTGTAGGCTTTGCCATCATCCCTCCTACACACTCGAAGCCCCTGCTCTTTCTCTGGTACCAGAGCTGCTGAAATCAAATCAGATGTAAGGAGAAGACCATGGAACATTGGCCCATACACAGGAATCTGAACAAAGTTTTGTGCTTGGGCTGTCCCATTTGACATGTACCAGAAAGTTGCTAAAACATCCTAAGAAAGGTTAGCCACTTCCGGGTGCTATTACATACTCTAGGGAACCAAGGACATGATTTTGTATTTTGAGTCTGCTTTAGAATTAATAGCAACTTCTTTTCAGGATGCACTTGTATCCACATGTAGGTGGACTGCAATCCAAAAATCAGAGCTAAGAACTTTGTTAGCTTCAATCATGAATTCAACGCTGGATCAACAGTGCTTAGCAACTCCAGAAAATCACCCCTAGAACAAGTAATTCATAAAGCTTTTGGTGTTTGAGGCTCCATATTCAAAAAGACACTGATTACTTTTATCAGTTACAGGAGGGACTAAGTGTATACACCTGCTGAAACACATACAGTAAACTATACAAAACAGGTGGAAGGGACACAAGTGCTATGCTGACGACTTTGTTTTTACCTCTATAAAATAAATTAATTTTGGTCTACTTCTTGAACACAGCTACATTACTTTCATGCACATGCTGTGTTTCTTCTCACTCTCTTACCTTTTACTTTAGCAGTGTTTGCCTCCTTCATGTCTGCACTTCAGGGATGCTGCAGAGCTCAAGAACTTAAATAGCAGCAGTTACATATTCTAAGGAATTATCAGGAATTGAGGATACTCACTCAAGAAACATGATGCACCTTACTGTCTGCAGCCTCCTCTGGAGAACAGTTGTCCTCCACCTCTTCCTCTGGGACCACTTAAAGAAGATGAATCAACTCATAATTTGACACGCCTAATTATTACATGCTAACAAGCAAGGATGCTGTCAGATAAAGAAGAGGGTGTAGCCTCCATGCAAACGTGCTTTCCTGCTCTCAAATCAAAGGCCTTCCTTTAATTTGAGTCATCTAATTAATTCAGGTCCAAATGAAGCTTCACAGGCAAGGGCAAATCCAGATGAGGCATCATAAATAAGCAATACAAGTCACTCATTCACCCTATAATTATTAGATGTTTTCAAAACAAGCCTTACAAGGAGGCTGAGGTCCCCTATTGTTTCTATCAGGAAAGGAAGAAAAAGCCTCTTTAATCACCTTATTTTGAAATATATTTATATAGAAGATGACTAAATGAATAAATACAGTAACCTAGAAAGTTTAGAAAGCAATTAAGAGAGATTTTAAAACAGCTAAAGCTATTAGAATGATGGGCAATCAAATCCTTCCCCTTGAAACAGTTCTGGTATTCTGGTATCAAGCGATGGGTCGGCTGTCTAACCAATACTTAGCTATCATCTTCCCACTTGCTTTCTTTCAGTACACGCTATCCACTAATCCTGGCAGGAAGGGATGGCAGAATAAGTCCAGCATTATTTTTCTAATCTTTCTTTTTTGGGGCAGCAAAGAGATGCAGCTGAAGGGTACTTTATTCTTCCAGCTACACCAGCAACATAAGGCGAATAAGATGAGGAGAAAGAAAGAGCTACAGATTAGTGGGATTTCTGCAAAAGGAAAACTGGCTCGTCTCTCTCTCTTTGCACCTGACCAGTGCTTATCTCCAAGGCAGCACTGCTCACACAGACTATGGAAACAGCAATTGTTCTGGAAAAAAAGAGCAGACCTCATATCATGGCTTAGAAAGCAAACCCCTATGCAAGAAAAGAAAAAAGGAGTAGCATCTCTGTTCTCATCTTTGGACTCCCGCAGCCCACCAGCTCTAGTTTACCTGTGCTAGCATGTAGTACACTACTTTTCTTCAAGTTCTTTCAGGTATCTTCTGAAAAGCATCTTGAGACAGCAACCTACCAACTGAATCAGACACAAATTTAGGGAATGTGATACTAATGAAACATTCACAGCAACTCTGCCATTTCATCTGAATACATACAAAGTAAAATCGTTCTTCCCTCTTGATCTGGTGAGTTCAGACAAACCCCACTTTCAGTTACAGCAACTATTTAAGTGAAGGAATCGATTATAATGACCTCAGAAGATGGTCATTAAGTTTTTTCAAAAGGCAGGCCAAACAAGTTTTTATAGAGAGACGGAATATTTTGGGTTTTTTCAACCAATCATTTGCTGCAACAAACTGTCAGAGGCCGAAGCAGCACTTCTCTTCCTTAAAGCGACTCTGCTTTTTTGCAGATACATCTGTTGGTCTGATAAAATATATTAGTTTCTCCCTATAAATACTGCCTTTCAGAACACCACAGATGTATCAAATCTACCACTACAACAACTGATTGTGACAGGTTTGCACACTAAAGAGTCATTTTAGGACAAACTGTGAAGGAGGATTAAAGCTGTGTTTCTGAAGTACCAATAATACAGCCACAGACAGCACTTCAGACTGCATAAATGAAGACAGTACAGATTTAAATAGGTCAAATAAAGTTATTAGTAAACAAAGTACATTTCCTCAAAGCACTTTCAGGATGAGCTCCAAAGCATGGGATAAGATTACTGACACTGGCTGACCTACACACCTTCGTACCAGAGGATTCCCAAACACAACGATTAGGTCAAGAGAGAAAGTGTATTGAGGCCTCTGGCAGGTCACTGAGCAAAAGACACTGGCATTTGAAGTGCCATCTGATATAAAGAAAAACACTGGCTGAAGGTTCCCAGAAATACATGTTTACTTAAGATGAAGACAAACAGGAATTCAACAGCAGCTTTTACAGTTAGAGAACAATGAAACCTGTATTTTCCACTTATCTAATTTAAAAACAAATCCACCTATAATCTGTGTACTAATTTTCTGCATTTGCTCTCTGTTCTTATTTCTGCAAACAATTTGACTAGGCAGAATACTTTTAGAAACTGACTTTTAAGCAATTACTACAAAGAGATCACTTTGAACTTGGAGTGCTAACAATACACACTGAAGGCAGACTGGACAAACATAGCCTGAACAAGTGGGGTGTGTGTGTGTGTGTGTGTGTGTGAAGAAAAAGCGATTCATTGTAGTCCAAATATGCAAGTAATAAAAGTAATGGGTAGAGCTGGCTTCTTAAGGCCCATATTCACTCCAGCCACATGCTCCCCCAGCTCCTAGTCTCCTCAGTAGCACAGTGAACCCAAAGGTTTCTGAAATCAAACTTCACTACATAATTCCTCCTTTCTTCCCCCCTCACGTTTCGTACAACAGGGTGGATTTCATGGTGTCTTCTTAAACTGCCTCATCTACTCAAAGAGAAAAATGCTTCTGCCTGTCTTCTCCACTTCGGCTCTCACACTTTTAACCATCTCAGATCTGTTCCTAGCTGGGTCTAACAACTGAAGGACCAGCCAAGAAGGCATGGTAATATTCCTTTAGCATCACATCACAAATAGTCAGAAATGGGAAAGTACAGGTTTAACCAGAAATCTTAAGTCACAAATACAGTCTTCAGCTGAAACAGAAATGACATAAAGGAAAAAGGACAGTGTCAAAAGCCTTCCATGGTTTCTGTTGCCTGGTACAAAGTTAAAGTTTGGCTTTGAGAAAGTAATGAATGTGCCAAACACCCGGACCTTTAAAATAATTGTAGTGCTTTACACACTAAAACATGCAAATTATCCAGCAGTCAGGAAGTAGTACCACCAAACTTCTGAGGGTTTCTTCCCACATAGACCCTCTTCTTCCCCTCTGGGTATTTTGTTTGGCCATTTCTCTGTGTTTTCTGGATATTAGGTGACTGCTGCTCCCACGGGGCTATCAAGTTCTAGAAATCCTTGATGAACAGCCACTCCACATATACAGACCAACCCTGCAAGGTGTGCAGTCACTGCAGCAAGCATGTTGAAGGCCAGCAATTTTTTATCCAGAGTCAGTAAAAATAAAAATCATGCCTTTCTCCAAAATCCACACCAATCTGTCATGAGCATTCATCAGGTCCACATATATTTCAGATGAGCTCAAAACAATAGGAGCATGTGCCCAAAGGCTTCTGTTCCATTCTCAGGAAAACATTCCTGACTGAAGCCCAGATTTCCAGAGATACCTGCCAGGTGTGCAGAACCTCTCACAGACACATAAAACATCCAATGTTGGTTCTAGGTGAACCCCTAGAACCAATGTAGATTTACATCATCCAACAAAACTTGAGCATTTTTCTGCACATACTCTCTGTGTGCTCATTAGAATTATATTAAAAAGAAGGCTCAGGATATTCTTTTACAAAAACCAATTCTACTTGATAGAAAGATATGAAGACATGACTACCTAAATGAGTTGCTGTAAGCTAAGGCAGGGTGTGTATTTACAGCACACAAGGCATTTCACAAAAACTGCCCTTGAGCATACCCCTTTCACATGGTGCCAGTGAGCTGACGTGCTACAAAACAAGAGTTGTGTGCATAGGCACTCACCAGCCAGTAGCTTATTTTTATAGATCCAAAGACTTCCACCACTATGCCGTATCTTGTTTGTGGATCCATACACACTGGTCCAGATTTTTAAAGGAACTTAGGCATTTAACTTGGCTGTTCGGCATTTAATGGATTGGCACAACGCAAGACTATGTTAAGTCACTGCATATACTACAACAAGGACAACTGTGTAGATTTTCTTTTTTAATTAAGAGATGCAGCACAGGCCTTTTTAAAGCACAGCCCCACCTGCCTATGTGAAACTTTTGAGTTACCCAGAGCTAAGCTAGTAACAGATAGCCTTATTAGCACACAGAAACAGTATTGGGCAGGTATTGGGAGACACCAAAAAGGTGTGCTCTATTTTAATTCACATTTTTCCAGATAGGTAAGGAACTTCAGTTAGATCTTCAAAAAGAGGAATTACATATTTGGCATCGCATTAGTATTATCAGTATTTGCCTACAACACTTTGAAAAATAAACCTTTCATTATGTCCAGACATGATTTACAGATATAATCCTTCAAATAGAAACACTGTGTTGATTTTAAGACAAATCCTTTCTTCTGTTCAGATCTGATTTACAGTTAATTTCCTTCAAATAAATATGTATGACGCAGATTTCCATTTGCTTTCCGCCAGAAACTTCTATTTTTAGATGCAGGGCAACTTTATACTCCTTTAATATGCCTACCACTCCTATATAGCAAATAGCGCACCTTAGCAAGGGCTGACACATTCCATTAGATAAATAAATCCTGCAGAATTGCTGACAAAATTGTATCAACATTGATAAGAAAAGCAATGTGTTTGGACCTCCTACTTAAGTAATTTTCTTTAGCAGACTTCCATTAACTTTTCTTTTCTCTTCCTTCTTTTTCTTTTCTTTTTAAAATTTTTTTACTTGTCATTTTTATATGTGGAAATAAACCAGAAAAAGAAGTAGCTCTCTGGGTACACTCCACAGTGGAACCAAATTGCTCTGACACAAGATGTCCTTCTGCATCTGTCAAGTTGGGGCTGCTCTAGAAGTTTTCACTGGCTCCCATTTTCAAGGCACAAGGTCTCAGTCATCAGCTTTGCCCAATATTGTCTCCACCTATGTCTCTCCCATTTCCTCCCACACTCACCTCCCACCCTCTGTGCTCTGCCCAAATTACTGATGACTGACCCTTTTGGATTCTTTATCCACTCCCAGCTGTGGACCTTCTTATATCCCACCCATACCCATGCTAGTAGAAACAACCTCTCGGCCAGTATCTACCAAATATTTTCCCTCCATCAAGAGCACCCAGAAAACTCCTGTTCTGAAAAACACTCTGCTGTTAGAGATTATGGGGATATGTGGAAAACATGAAATAATATGGACCGTACCTTCTGTCTGACCCTTTGCGTGGCATATGTTTGGTAACATACAGACAATATAGATAAATATTTTACTAGCTAAAGTACTGAAACAGTTGTCTTGTTTTGCTTTTCTTTTTCCCCAAGCAACAAAGCTGGGTTTAGCTTTTCAATAAAAATGAAAATTTGGCACATATTTGATACACACATATGGGTTTTTTCTTTTCCCTCCCTATCTCGATATCAAGTCAAACGGAATTTTCCTGATTAGAAAACCAGGTTTTCTATCTATTTTGTCTCCATAATGGCCTGCGTTTTATATTTTATGAAATGATGACAACTTCAAAACCATGTATTTGAACACATAATGTGAGAGGAATATGCATTTACTGCTCTTCCTGAAACTAAACAGCTTATTATCCAAAGTGTGGAAACACAGACAAAAAGGACTTCATTTACTAATTTTATTCTTCAGAAGGCCTCTGCAACACAAGTAATGTCAGAGCTCAGTGAAGATCACAACTCAAAATACTGTGTTTCAGGGATCTGTAACACTCCTTGCTACAGGCTTCTGGGAAAGAATGAACTTCTGGTAAGAAGTTTTTCTTCTATTAGTTAAATGATTTTGAGTTATTTCAAACTATGAATATTTGTCCAAATGTCTACATCACTGAGCAAATGTTAGGTAAATTCCATCCAAACAATGAAGCAACTTCCAGCAATGAGTAACAGAAATAGTGCCTCCCTTACATATTTACTTCAGTAAACGTCTAAAAGCAATCCCATAATCAGGTATTGCAATGAGAATGAAAGACGCTGGGAGGATCGCATCATTTGGAACAAAAATGCTTTCACCATAATGTAGATAATGTCTGTGTAGGAAGAGAGACTTTGTACTCATTTTCATTTCTCATGGATGTTCTCACTTATCTATTCTTCTCAACGCTTCCAAATTAATTCCTGCTTTGACAAAACAAAACTATTTTTAGAGAATTTCTCAACTCTGGAAAAATATTTTAAAATAACACTTGGAAAGCCTACTAGAATGAAAAAGACTTCCCCCCTGCCCCCCTTAGTCTAACTGGTACTGTCAAATATTTCCCATTTTTATTTAAAACACTTCCATAAACTGAGAAAACAAGTTCCTGGAAATAATTATACTTAAAAAAAAAGCACAATTCTGACTGAATAGGAAGTCCTTCGAAAACACAAATGCAGTCTTCCTCACATTAACAACCAGCTCCTTCAAAATCATCTATTATAGAACTTCAAGTGTTTAAAATCAAGCATTGAATTAAAAGAGTTTTGTCAAGGATACGTTATATAAGCATGTCCTTATATATATGGGTTAAAATTTGAGAATATGAATATGGAGTATGCAGGAAAAAAAAAAAATCAGAACTGAGTTTTACCTGTAACCGAAAGTTTAAGTAACTTAGGAACCTATTAGATTACAAAAATACTTTTTACTTATTTTTGCCATATGACATTTTCTCTATTTTCTACAGAACTAGTGAACAAAGTTGAAACAAGAGTGTCACCTATGCAGCTTATACAGCCATCTGCAACACCATGAATATTTTTTCAAAGTCAGTGACTGAAATTTTTGCTGGCTACCTATGACTAACACGTTCCCTCACATCTCAAAACAGACCTCCAACTATCATGGAGCTACAGCACCTTGTGTCAGCCCCACATTTTCAGAGGGCTTCTAGATATGTAGGAGGAGTACTGAGATTTTAGATGAATGAAAGGTCTTCCTTCTCAAACAAACAAACAAACAAATCACAGGCCACGATCTAAAGCATTAACAATAATGACGTGGTATTTAGGAACATTACTTTAAATAACTACAAAGTTTGCATTAGAATTAAATAAGGTTATGATAGACACAGTGGAAGCAGTCTCCAAAAGTTATACCAGAAAACAGCAACCCGGTGCCCTGATTGCAAAAACTAGTACAGAATTTCCACCGCTGCTGTCTCCCTATGGGCAAATCCCCACCTCATATTAAGAGTTGGCTGGAGAAGCAGACTTTCACTGTAGAAGTCTGCTATATCAAAGCAGCAGCTAGAAGAATAAAAGACAAGAAAGGTAATATATGGCATGATCCATGTCCTGCCACAGTTGTTTCTCATCCTGCAAAACAGATAATACTTCCTGACCTCAACACGTCGCAGAGCGACGGTATTTTCGATATTGCTGAAGTGCTGATGCACAACACTAGTAACTCAAACTGTATTTGGCAAAGAAATTGAATTTAAAAGAAAGCTCTCTCTTGGGAGAGGGAGCTTCAGGAAGCAATCTCAACTGACATCACTTCCCAGTGCTGACACCTTGGTGACATAATACCATGATGAAGCTTTATTTTACTGCCAAGTCGCGTATCCTCTTGTGAATCTAAATTGAGCAAAGAGGTCATCTTCCCTGCACCCTTACTACTGCTCTTCAATCACAGGCAGCAGAAAAGTTCTTGTGAGCAAAGACACCTGGATGAGCTTATGCTGGATAGAAAGTGGTATAAGCAACACTGACTTTGCAATATATCAGCTAAGGAACAGTCACAAAATCCATCGCAGAAGTGATAGTAACAAACAAGAGGGCAAACAAACAAATGAAGAGCTTGGAAAGATAATATAGTTACCACGGCAAACATACGTCCAACCTTTAGTGAGAACTCAGGGAAAAATGCTATCCCCTTAAAACAACAGTGGTGTTCTGTGTAGCACCCAGAAGTCTCTTGTCTGCCTCCTGCCTCAGTCCAGTCATACTTAGTTTCTCAGGTAGTCACAGCAGTTTGCTATAAAATGACCCCAATATCACTTTTAAGGATTGTTAGAGCCTTGAACTTACTCACGTCCTTTATCTTAGGTTTGAAAATGAAGTCATGAAATTACCTGATAAAACACACATGCTATAAATCCATAGACATAGATCACAAGTGAAACTATAACGGCCAACAAAAAGTGACTGGAGTTTAAAAAAACAAACTACCAGAACACACACCAAAAAAACCACTCACCAAAAACCCTCCCACACAACATTCACAGAACAGCTCCATAAAGTTAAGTTGCTCTCATTCTGTACTTCACGCATCCTAAGATGTTCAGAACCACATAACATCCAAAGGTAAGAAAAGAATATTGTCGTAACTGGTAATACTCAAATCAGGGCATGAGTCTGGACCTTGCAGAACATCCATCAAGTGCTGATTTTGCAAAAGTCAAGCTGATTCAGTCTGAATTTCCATGTTCTCCTTGAAACCCTGTGGAAGGGAGGGAAGTGCAGTTTCCAGATTTAAACCTTCCTTTGGTGTCAACTCAATGGCTTGTTTTAAAATATCATCACTTGACCACAAACTTTGGCTATCTCCCCAAGGTACAAAGTGTGCAGAAAGAGAAGTATGTGTCTGGTCTCAGGTTGTGGAAGAATCCCATCCTGAGAAAGAATTAAGAACAGTGAAGACAGGTTTCTGTTAAAAGCATTTGCAGATGTGTGCAACTGGGCTACTTCATTCACCACGAGTGACCTACAGCTTCTCACATGACCAAAATATTACACTCAGGAATAGTTTGAGGATACAATTGTTCCTTTGTGAGTTCAGGCTGTCGCTAGCACAACCTTGGAGCTGCAGGGCAGAGGACAGCAGTTTAGCTGCAGCTACAGCAAAATCCGACCCATGAATCAGAGCTTAGAACCACGCTGTATATGGTGAACAGATGAACAAAAGAAAAACAGACTGAAGGATACAAGCTGTTCATTTAAATTAGGCTTCACCTTGCACATCTTGGAACATAGTATGACCTAACAAGCAAGCAATGCCGCTTCCAGCCAGATGACTATACGGAGAACTATTCTTTCTACATACAATACCCCTTGTATGCACTTTGCGTAGTAAGGGGACACGACCACAGCAAGCTGAATTAACCTTGCTAGTGTTTAACTGAAAGTGGCTCACTACAGATTGGACAATCCCACTCTAGGAAGACAAGTTCAACTCAGATTACAAATCCAATGCAGCAATAACTGAGCCACATATGCTGTTGTCACGAATACATGCATGTTAGCATGTCTGAGGGACGTTACGGAATAAAAAGTATATATAATCTCTAATGCAAGCATTAGAGGAAGTACTAGAAGGGAGGTTTGGGTCTGTTTCAGATTTGAGGTTCTGTAAGTCTGTAGTTGTAACACAGAAAAAGAACATTGTGGGAAATGGAAGGCGTAAGTTTCAGCTACATTTGTTCAGGACCCCTCCTCAAAGTATAACTGGCAGAGATGCACTTGTTTTGAATTTCTGCGTTGGTTCACTTTGAGACAACTCAATTCCAACATGCCTGCAGGGACACTGGCACAGCTTCACTTCAGTAAGAGACAGCTTTTGTAATCGGAGCTCCCGAGGGATTTTGTTCTACAAAATACATAATAGGTGCTTTCGTTAAGGCACTTTATTTCAACAAATTGTAAACATTTTTCTTGAATTTGTTTACTACTCCTCTCTGACTCTTAAGGACTGTAAAGACTTGCAGATTTCTGCTGATGTTAATGTTAGGAAGTGAATCAGATGAGGATATTCACTGACATCTTCTAAGCACTGCTTTTGCAGCTGTTCAGTATTAAGCTAGGAGTGAGGAGAGGAGGGAAGCACTCTCCCCTTGTTGGGAGATCTCCTTCGACCAGGACTCTAGAACCAAAGGCTGACCCTGGATCAGTTTTTACTGGGTTAAAGACAGGGTGGCACAGGACTTTGGCTAGAGCTGAGATCGTGCCAGTAAAATGTCAGTATACTCAACCATGACAGATAAGGTTGTTCCTTCACTCAGTACCGAGTGATCAAGCTTCAGGTCAAGGAATTACCAGTAATCTACGAAGATAAAATATACTGGGGAGACAGGAAGGAGGAGCCAGAATGTCTCTTCACTCTCCTCCAGCTGCAATTTGTTTAAAATCCCTTACACTCTGGTCATCTCAATCTATTGCTTCCCTGAAAACCAACTCAAACAAACTCTGAGTGTCATTCTTCCTGAACAAGCCATCAGATCCCTTAATTTCAATCAGATCCTACTTTTTCTCAGCCTTCAGTGACTTTGAACTTCTCCAAAATATGGACTGCGTATTTATAAGAGGATATCACATCCATTATTTGACATGTGAATATTTTAATATTTCTGCCAACTACCAACTACAGTGATTCTTCACATCAAAAAATATTCATTCTATTTTTTAAATTATTTTAAAATTTAATAGACAGGAAAAGGGAGAAAACCAAGACACACTGTAATTAGCCATGTATTTATGAATCACCAGCACAAGTCCTTGAATGTGAATCTCCCAGGTACAAACCATGTCTTCTTATTTGGGAGGACAGCACACCTAGCATTGTAGATCTCCCTGCAGTTGAAATAATGCTCAAAATTTGTAAGGAAGAAAGTCATCTGGGTGTGACATAACTGAAAAGTGAAAAAGCCCAGTCATATTGTCACTTCTGATTTCAGATTAGTGGCTGCTTTTATTAGAAGGCAGAGAACAAGCCTGAGACTTCTCTACTAAGGAGGGAGCTTCAACTTAGAACATAGGTAGAAGCGAAACGTGTACTTGGGAAACTGAAAGCCTTGGATCACTTGTTACTTGTAGGATACCATTTTAGGAACATCAGTGTCTTTTTAAATTCCTATGAGGCACTCAGCTCTGCTGGCTTATCTTTTTTTACAGTAGTCTGGACATCGATACCAAGTACGAGGAACACTTCTTATTCATTTATTATAAGATATCATTGGACATATTGTGGTCATGCAGGATCAATCTCTGTCAGAAGTTCTGGTGAGAAACCAGACCAAGAAGTAGGTCTGATCTCACTGTTGCCATAGGTGTAGGTATTTAACAAAAAATTCTGCTTTTAATTGTGTCCAGGAACCTCCAGTGACCTTTTACAGGGATAATCAAAGGTGGAATTTGACCCAGAGCAATTTGCTTTTAGGTTGCACTCAAACATCAAGATGATTTATAGATACCACAGAGAAATCAACATATCCCTAAACTCTGGACTGGTATTTTAAGTCTTCCAAAATGATCTCATCAGATACACTGCTGAAAATCTTTGCATCCAGTTCTTGCGCTCCACTTACCCTTAATGCTCTCTTTAGACTGGGTCCATCCTTTCAATCTTTAAAAAACACCTGGCTACATCCATCCATCTTCTTTGCCATTACTTCTCATGTAATCAACACTGTGGCAGCAACATAGCAAACCATAAAGCCAGGCAGTATAGGAAGGGAAGCTGATTTCATTTGAAAACAAAACTGATTTCATTCACTCACACCCTCATATCCACATACTCACAAGCAGCTGGATCTGTGTCCAAGTAGTCTGTGCAGAATTCAGATGCCAAGACTCCTGAGTCCAGGAGGTCTGTCTAGGACTTCTTATGATAACACAGAGAAAAAGGAATGCCAGCTGTTGAGTTCTTACCACTTTGGGCTCTTCTTAGGCTGGCAACTGTGTGCTGGTTTTGGATAGGCCTCTTGTACCCTTTAGGAATTGTCAATAATCAGTCTGTCCATCTTGTCCTACCTCCAAGAGCCATCCGGATTTGCTCATTTGCTCAGGTCCTTTGTCTCCTGACCACCTGTATGTAGACACATACTAGGATTTTGATGACCTGCTAATCGAAGTGACTTCAACACATGCCATTCTTATAGCTTATAGCTGCTGTTGTTTCTTCTGGTACCTCCGCTCTCAGACATTCTCATTCATACCAGTCTTAACATGTCTATCACAGTTCTCCAAAATTTCAGTGACCACCATCCATGGAAGAGAACTACAGAAATTATAACCCTCTGCAGAACAAAGCTGAGAAATTGTTTCAGTGCACAGCAGAACTGCACAGTATTTTAAGGCAAGAAGTTAACTAACTATAATTCGGTCATAGGTTATAAACAGGTTGTCTTTGATATTAATTTCTTTAATAGTCATCTAATAAGACCATATGCATTCCATGTTATCTCTGTCAAGGGATTACCACATGCTGAAAAATGTTCTAAAAAATAAACTGATTTAAAAGAGAATTATTTCTAGGTACCACAAAAAAATCCAGAACTCTCATCTGCTTTACTCACTAGTTCATCTTCCTGCCTTAATAATACTTTTTAAAAAAATAAAATAACTAGAAATTAGGGCAAATAGTATGTTATTTTTCATGCAGCTTATCAAAATAACATCACCTCAAAATTAATATACTATCTGGAAACCGCTGATGCCTTCCAGCCTCCTTTTGCATTTCAATATTCTGAATATTAGCTAAGCGGTTGCAGCATTGAGCCTCGTATAGATTAGCTGCAAGAGAGGGGACATCAGAAATACCACACATTTCTAAAAGAGAAAGCAAAAAGCATTGTCCATTTGCTTCTAGTCTAGCAGGATTGCACTATGAAGGGAATATGGTTAATTCAACATATGGAAAGATAAAGTTTATTGTTCTTCAGATTATTGCAACATATGAAAGCACTGGTCTTTGTGCTATACTCAAGAAACCATAGGTTACCTCAACAGTCTAAAATAAATATGTGACCAGATGAACAAATTCCTTACCTTTGCCCCCGTGGGTGTTATCTGTAGTGGCTGCTTAGAAGATGATTTTCAGTGCACCTGAGGGCAAGTCTTCATCTTCATTACAGAATTTATATATGAATTCTCTTGAGAATTACAAGAAGCAAAATCAATCTCTGAAGACTTTAATAAGTACAGGGAAAAATGATTGCACCTCTGAATCTGTAACAGAATCACTAGGGTGAGAAAAAGAGGGTTTTTTCCAAATCCTGTTTTCTGGTCACTTTGGAAGAAGGCCTTGAACCTCACTTTCTCAGGTGGCTAACACATACCCTAATCTCCAGACAGTAGAATCAAACATTTTTCAGTCAAGCAAACAATTAAATGGTTTGTTCAAAGCAGAACAGATTCAATGACCTATTAAGAGAACCCCAACACCAGATCTGACATGCAACAGCAGATCTGACATGGGACTGAATTCCTTTTGTATGAAAGTAAGAGTATGGATTTGAAAATAGTGTCTTTTATTTCCTATACTAGGCCTTAAGTAGCTCTTCTTTCTCTCTTAGTAAGAATAGGCTCACTCTAGGATGTAGGGGTCCTGGTGAGAACTGTAAGAACTAAACCTGACAGGATTCTTCGGTTTAACCTCTAAGTTAAGTGTGAGAACTGCATAAAACCACGAGGTCTTCTGATTCACAGGAGCAGGCATGATTACACCAATTGCACAGAGCTGCCAGCAAAGCTGTAGAACTGCCAGCTAGCAGCAGTAGCCGTATAATACCCCCTGGGGGAAGAACGCCGGAACACCCACACTACGTTTATATCCCACTATAACTTACTCAACTCCGGACTTTGCTGGCACCAATGGTCTCCAGACTGATTTGCTAGCAGCTCTACTACTTAACCTAAAGGAACAGTTAAATGCACTTTATTCACCTACAAATGGCATTTCTTCCCTTCCACTTCCATAGATGGTTTTTTTTTTTTCCTTAGAATTCCTCTGCAGCGGCATTCTCTATAGAGATCCCTATGTCATTTTACATCTCCCTCCTTGAAACTCACCCTGTGACAATTCCTTTCATCCTCTCTCCTCATTCATATGCATTCTCCTTACTGTTTATTATGAAGTGATCCATGGTGAAGTCTTCCTTCCTCTCTCCAAAACATCCTTCTTAGACTGCTACCATTGCTCCATGGCACAAGCTAAGCCAGCAATTCCCCTAATCCAGCTCATGAAGCAAGAAACCAGATTAGAGTCACAACCTCCAAGAGCAACAGATAGTTTAAGGTAGCAAGAGAGATTTTCTCAGATATTACTGCAGTATGTAACAAGACACATGAGCCAACTCTGACTGCAGGTATTAAACACAGGCCACAGAAACTTACTGAAGAACTTAAGTACTCACATAGATGGCTCTCCTATTCTGTCAAGGTTTACATACAGGCTTAAAGCTTTCTTTAATAGGTTTTTCAAAGCCAAGCAGCATTAGGACCAACTGTAGGTATCGTTACAAAAATACACATCCCTTCTCCCCCCTGCAAAAAGAAACAGTTAACTACAGCAAGCTTTAGTTCACTATTTCTCTCCATCCAACTCCTGTCTTTCTGAGCAGCTGAAGTGCTCATTTATGAAGGCAGGTGCAAGTGTGCAATGAAATCCATATAAGCGGAAGGCAACGGTACCACAGCATGCCCAGGCTGTGAAGCAAAACAGCACCAACTGGTGAGAGACTGAAGCAGAAACTTGTGGCAAGTTTTCAAGTCATGGAGATCACACAGAAAAGGCATGGACAAAAGGTCTGGAAAAGGGATTACACAAGTTGAACAGTAGAAAATAAAAGAAAAGAAATAAATAAAAGAAAAGCTGCTTAAGATCTTTAGAACTAGAAATACCACAAATGACACATACAAAACAGGTAGATATTAAAAAAGAGGCAGCAGTGAATGATTCTTAGAGACCTAAGGATTAGTATTATAGAAAGTGGATTGTATGCACACTTGCTGAGAATATAAAAGTTCTTTTGTCTAGAAAACTATCAAGAAAGAATGAGAACTCACAGCAGAAAAATGTTGAATGAGCCTTCACTTAGCATAAAAAAGGATGATGAGGAAGTGATCAAAGTGGCAAGTGAGATCATTGCATCCAGACACCATGAAAATCCCGAAAAACTTCTAAATCAAGTATTTCCTATCATCCTTTTGAAAACAGATGAATAAGCACATTACTGATACATTTATTATTACAGAAATCTGGTAGCAAAATAAAAATAACTTTGACAGAAGGAATCAGCAATGGATTAAGAATCACTGACTTAAACTGGTACATTCATATCGTGTCACTGTGAAACACAGAAAGCGCACGTGTACTTATCCAAGCCAGAAACAAACTCCCCTTGACTCAAGTATATCCAAGACCAGACTAGAAAGATGCATAGAATAACCGCAGGGAGATTTCTGAAGGGCATGCCCCTGTGGCACAGGACACACCTGCTATTAACACAAATTTAGAAACAATTATGAGCAGGACAGATTGGATTTCCATATGCCCACGGACTAAAACTACTTAGCAGAAAGCACAGCAAAATAATTGTTTCCAAGTACTCTAGTGTGACAATTCTTAAAGTTAGATCAGAAGCAAAAGTTTCCTGGAAGAACACAAGGCCAGGCTTAAGCTGAGTGGGTTCTGTTGTAGCAGCAATTTCTCATGGAGAGTAACTGCTCTACACAGAAAAATCCTCAGCACTTTGAATAGGCATTTCTGTCCCTCCTGTCCTATAGCTTCATTGATTGTGCCTTCAACCATCCGCATCTGTTAGATGAGAACACTGAACAGCAAGCAGCTTTCAAGGAGGTTGGTAAGGAAGGGAAAAAATAAGAAGTCTCTCTCAAAACTGAACAGCTTTGTTTACAACGGTCTCCCCCAAACAGGCCAAAAACTTCAAAAGTTCACGTTAAAAAAGTTACTTAAAAATGGCGTAGTTCAAAACAAGAGAAAGAGGATAAGTCTAGTATTTGATTTTTGCAATGCCAAATGAAGATTTATTTATCTTTGAGGTACAGAATGAAGCGCATGCAGAAGATCTGGTCCTCTTCACAAATACAAGGTACACTCACTGCTCTGAAGGAAGATCATGCATTTAGCAACATTGTTCATTTTAAGAGCTGAGTTTTAAGTTAGTTAAGACTCTGACAGCTAGTAGGTAAGAAGAAAACATCTTAGATTTCTGAACACTGTTTCTAGGTTCTACTGCTTAGCTCTACACCATTTCTACAGCAATATATAAATTAGGAAGGAACATGATTATGCTGAAGTCTATGCACGACATAGAATACCACATCAGAATAAAAAAATATACTCTCTGTTGTAACTTTTCATTACAAAAATACCAGATGGAGAAGACAGACTTTCAGGAACTATCTCACAGAAACCAGGCAGGCTGAGACATGCAAACATTTTACAAAACATACACACAAACACACACACACAAACATTGCACTGAGGACTAAAGAACTGCACAGACTGAAATACTGTGTTACAGAGGACAAATGTTAGCAAAAGTTTTTAAAAGTACGCATTTAAGTAACAATTGCTAAATTTTGTTGTCTAACTAGTCTTATGCTGATCTGCAAGCTTGTTGTTGGCCATATGCACTCTTAAATTTCGGCTCTACAGGAAGTTTCTGTACCCATCACTAGAACACAAAGTCTGAGAAGAAAAGAATTCGATCCTGAGTTTTGTTGCTTTCACATAAAAGTTCATTTTATCTTAATAATAGTATTCAGGACTGACCAGGTTAACTACAAAAATGTCAGCTGGTATTTCTTCTTTTCCTTACCTATTAAAAAATACAAATGGAAAAGCTCTCAAGGAAACTTAGTTCATACCAAATCATGTGCCAGACAAAAAAAGGGTCAAATAAACATACTCTAGAACACAAGACAGTCTTAGCTGAGAAGCAATACAGAATTCTGACACACATCCTACTACAGCTGCTTGAGTAGGTACAGGATACATCATCTCAGCAGCCTGAAGTTAGAGTACAGTCTTGTCCCTTTACCAGTATAAAAGTCTATGTCAAGGATCCAGACTTAATTCGGGTTCTTCAGTTTCATCAGGTAGTTCTTCAGCAGGTGCACCACACGCATTGTCCTGGTTATCTGCAGACTGATTTAGCTCATCAGGTTCCCCAGCTGCAATCTGAGTTGTTTCTTCTTCCTCTTCTTCCTCAACTTCCCCATCATCTTCTACATCCATCTCAAACACCCTCACATGACGGAGATTTGAACTTAGCTACAGAGACATTAAGAAGTTTCCATTAATAAATAAATAGATGAATAAAAGCACGAATGCCATTTTAAATGTCAGCCAATAGCTTTGAAAATAGCCTTTATCTTTGAAATGGAGGTATCACGGAAATTAGCAACTTTTTCATTGCTCTGTAGGCTGAAAAGGAAAGCAAGTAAATCTATTAACTTCTGTTAAAGTTCTTCCATGTTGTGTTATGAAAGAAGTATGACTGTATCCTGACACACTTCTAACAGATTAGGAGAGATTAATATATTTGTTAAAAAAAAAAAAAAGTTTTGAGAAATCTCACTAAATTAGCAGAAACAGGTTACCACTCTCTTCAGTCATAGCATGTTTTCTTTAATAGTTTACAGGCTTGTTCACAGATACTGTACTTACCACACAGGAAACTTTTCTAATGCCATTTACAGAAACATACTGAGCTTTCATATTCTCCAGCACTCTCCACTGATTCTCCAAGACGACAGTACGTGTGGATATCTCACCACTTTGCTCATCCAGCCTGCACATAGCAAGAAGAAAAGCACAACACTAGTACATAAGAAACAATTCCAGTACTACGACAAACCTCGGTCAGTCCAGTTTTTTATGTTTAAGTTTTATTCTATCATATGCAATAAGCAGATAAGCATTTGAAACCATCATAGTGCTGCTACAGATATTCTAGAGTGGGGCATCCAACTGTGGAGAGACAGCATGTTTCAACTGAGGTAAAAGACTACAGCAGGTGAGGAGTTGTAAAGCCCAACCTTCCCACAAGTAACAGCTAGAGGAGGAGGAGGAGGATGGCCTCCCTTCAAACCTCTCCTCTGCAAGAAGAGGAGTTTCTGAACAAAGTCCTGCAGGTGATGCCTCCACTTAAACAGGAGTTTGGCCTCCATGACCTTTCAAAGATGTACTGCTCCAGTTCACCCCCACTCACAGGGACTGTATGAAGGAACTCCCTGGCCAGGATTAGTCTGAACTTGCTTTTAGTATCTTCTGTTCATTCTTCAATGCACCATTTCTTTGTGGCATTAAAAAGAAAAAAAAAAATATATATATATTTTCAGTTCAGTATGGCTCTTTATTCTGAGGTAAAAATGTATCTTAAGCCATCCACCAGAGAGGCGCAGGGAGGAAAAAAGAAAAAGCAAGTGAAGCACAACAACTAAAACATTGGATTCACTGCTTGAACTACATTGGCCTTTTTTTGCTCTCCTCTCCTTATGCCAACACAGAGAGAGGCACCAATTCTGATGTTTCAAGCCTAAGCCGACAATAGTTGTAAGCGTGACTACCAGGGGAAAGATGAAGAAATATCTGTGTATCCTTATTACAAGGCAAAACAAACATGCTGAAAACATCATAAATTCAAGTATTCTGACCAGCAAAGCTAGCATCCTCTAAAGAAAAGAAGATTTCTGATTCTACAGGATGTCTTCAATTGGTCCTCCCATTTCATGAGAGCCATGTACACAGGTAGTATTCAGTCTCAAAAATGCAAAACCAACCCAACCCCCAAAAAAATCCACAAAACAAACCGTTCAGGAAGTTTGCATCTCCCCACCCCACTCCCCCTGGCAAAATAAGAGTTTCTGTCTTCAAAATATTTGCACACACACACAAAGGATGAGTGACTGTGCACAATTAGAATACTTGCTTAATCTGCTTTTCAGTTCTACATTTTCAGACTCGCTCAAAGTTTTTCAGTACCTTTTACTAGAATCCCAGATGAATTCCCTGTCTTGGTCCTCATCTGTGTATACTGAAGATAAAGGCAGCTGAGCCAGGACTCTCTCCTTCCCCTCTTGTTCCACACTCTCCTTCAGAACTACAGTTACAGTTTCATCATCATAGAAGTGTGCATCTAAACAACTGTAGCATCTGTAGGAAAATAATTTAGAAAGCATCAAGGAATAAAAGTGAATACAGTACTAAAATATTTTTAAGTTGCACAGCATTCATGTTAAAAAGTATTCAGTAGTTAACAGTGAGCTTTACTGTAAATGATAAAAAAGAAAGACAGCCACAACCACTCCTGTATCATGCAGGAAAAATTATTCTGAAGGGAAGAAAAAACAACCAAAACTTACTAGCAATCTTATTTTTTCCCATTTCAGGTGAAATATAAGAAATAGTAAACACAAACACCAAAGAAAATTTAGAAACACAGCTGAAGGTGCTGAGGGCAATCACATCTGGCCTTTCTACATGAAAAGGATGAGCTTAGTCTGCCATGCCTTCTAAGATGTCTTCATTCAGGCATATCAAGCCTCACTCCATCCTAAAGAACATCACTGATATAAGCAAGAGGTGTTTCCAGCTAGCTTGGTTTCTTGCACGTGTGCTAAAGCTCTAGTTTTCAACTAGAAAACTAAAATTTACTTGACTTCGAGATGAAGCGCAAAATAAGACTCCTGCAATCCTGCAGCTTCATGCACCTCTGCCATTTCTTACAGCCTGACTCACTCGCGGACTACAAGTCGGTCCAGTGTGTCTGAAGTAGTAACTTGCAGGATAAAAGCCAAACTATAATGCCTGAGAAGTTAATGTAAAATAAACACTGGAAAACATGGCCTTCAATTTAGCGATCTGCATTCTGGAAGAAAAATCAAATATACTGACCTGGAGTCTGAGCTCTCATTTATACTGTTGTTCAAGAAGTTTCCAAAATCTACTGCAAGAAGTCCATTACTGACAGACCTAGAAGAAGAGTGTTCATTATCTCAGTGACTAATTTCTTTTCTCTTCACAGAGAACCTAAAATCTCTAACGACAACTGTGGTAAGAGATAGTGTAAGCCTGTCTAATGTAGCACAATACATGGCTACATCCCAAAATGATGTAACTGGTGGATGGGAACCTTTTGATTTCTTCTGCCCCTCAGCAAAACATGACTAACGGAGTCAAATGGGAAACTGTGCCTGCCTTGTGGGATACAGTTCTTCTTTACTGAACTCTTGGCTCAACTGTCCTAGTCTCAGGTCCATTATGTTACTTGTTACTCAGATCTACAGAAAATGAGTTTAGACTGTTTTAGATATCAGTGAGGGAGGAAACAGGATAGAAACTACACCACAAGGCTGTAATTTTGTCACCATCAGCTGACAACTGGAAACACAAAAGATAGTTTCACCATGTGTTCTCTTCAGAAGTAAAACTGCTTTAAAAATTCCCACCCCATTACAGTTTATTATCTCCTCAAATTAAATGACACAGATCATAAAACCCAGTATTTTACAGAGAGGAGGAATTTTTGTTGTTTTCTAAACCCAGGTCGTTTCAGTGATCCTACTGACAGGATGCATCTTAAACAGTTGTATCAGCACAACTAGGCAGTGACAAACTGCATCTTGGACACAGAAACTCCTGAAGGTACACAAAACTACACCCCAAAGAGAGGTATCCTATTTGTTGCACCTATGAGTCCACCTCCTATTTTTCCTTAGAGTATTAAATTACAGGCTGCAAGGGATTAATCAAAGAATAATATTTACAGTAAGACAAAGCAACATTGAAAGCATGATTCCCTGTAATTTTTCACAAGTAATTCTGTGAGGAGCAAAACTAAGGAAGCCTGATTTTTTCTCCTAAGCCTAAAACCATCTTGGGTCTTGTGATTAGATTTTCTGAGTCTAATACAACACAAACTCCTACTGCGGTTTCCTACTGCACCTCCTAATGTCCTCCTCATTTTCTCTAGTATCCAAGAAAGACTGATTCATGCTGCTCATTCCTTTTTTTTTTTTTTTTTTTTTACAAAAAGATTCAAATTGTAATTGTCTCTGTACACATGTGCCAAAGCTCACAAGCCACTATTCCCTCCTTTTTGTCTTACCTGGAAGTATCAGTATGTCTCCTCAAAATGTATATTTTAGAAATAGAATTTTCTAATATGGTGAAGAGAACATAATGTATATTAGATGTTTTGTCATTCCACCTGTAATGCGGGGGGAGGAAATGAAAATTTAGGTCACGTTTTAATAACTGGTAAATGACACAGAAGAAGGAATAGCAGCATACTTACAGAAATGGTAGTTTAAATAACTGAGGTGTGGAATCTTCACTGAAAAGAAAAAAAAACAAACCAGTTTATAAAATGCTACTGTAGTTTTGTGCAACTGACCTTTAGAAATAGTGCAAAGAAATACCTTTGAGAAGTTTTGTAAAGAGACATGCAGACTGCTTGATGCACTGACTTTCCAATCACATCCTAACAAATATAATGAAAACAGGACCTTTTTAAGACAAAAAAAAAACCCCAACCAGACAAACAAAACCACCTGAGTACATCTGAAAGAAAAATCCACCAATATTTACGCTGGAATAAACACCCCTAACGCAAACACTACTGTCATTTGATACACCTGTGTCATGCTTCTTCATAACATATAGACTAATGTATTGCCAACTAACACAGTTATCTAGTACATAGTGCATACACCAAGCTAATTAACATTAAAAATAGATTCCAATAATGTGGGACCAGAAGATGCAAAACAAAAAATCCCCCATTACGCTCTCCCTAGCCAAAGGCTTGAGACATCCCAGCAGTGGTGAAGCGCGCGACTACTATCTTCAGTTGACTGTTACCCCTAAAACAGTTATCATTGATATAAATTGAACTTACCGCTGGCTTTTGTAAACACTGATCAATGACCCCTTCCATTTGCCTTTTGACAAAATGCAGTGATTTCTCAGGATAGTAGGGAAACAAAAGCGGACTTTCTGTAAACAGACAAGCATTTTTTAAATGAACTTTATATCTCTTGTATAAAAACTTGTATAGTGTTGTATAAAAACATACTACACTTAGTATAGTGACAAATTGGAATGAGTCCAGCGGAGGGCAATAAGATGGTCGCAGGGCTAGAGCACATGCTTTACGAGGAGTTGAGGGGGCTGGGTTCATTCAGCCTAGAGAAGTGAGGGCTAACAAGGAGGAACCTGTTGCTCTCTTCAGCTGCCTAGAGAAGGAGTTACAGAAGACATAATTTTCAAAGCTGCACACAGTGAGAGGGGAAGATGTAACAGTCATAAGCTCCAGCAAGGGAAAGTCCAACCAGATATAAGGAAAAAAGTTTTCACAAGGACTGGTTAGTCACTGCACAGGGTGCCCAGAGAGGCTGCAGCATCTTGATCCTTGCAGGTGTAAAGGACTCGACTGCACAAAGCCTTCAGCAACCCAGCCTAGCTTCAAAATGAGCCCTGCTTTGGTTGGATTAGGTGACTGCCTAAATTATTGCCTGATTATAAATTCTAACTCAAGTAACTAACTGGATTACAATATGAAACAAGATAAATGAATGAGAAATGGAAGCCAGCCTGCCCCTTCAGCTTTTCTTCACAGCCCATTCAAAATTGCAAAAAGACAGAATTGCATTTACCCAAGAGCTAGAAGCACAGTTGTCAGAAAATATCTTGTTTAAGCAAAATAATTTCCATACTTTCCATAGTAGCTATGATTTCGCTTCATTAGGACCGATTTGTTCTTATGAAATGAAATACTTTGTAAGAAGACTTTAAGCTTTTGAGGTAAATCTCACTACTTATTTTAAGTACATAACCTCTTCTTTTCCAATGTTTAGCTGGAAAAATGATAAAAATTACATCAACCAACAAAGCAATATAAAACACCAAAGAAGGGTAGAAAGTGTCAATGACAGAAGCATTGCTTGTCCTATAAACCTTAAGGATCTGAGAGGAAGACAAACATCTCGATACTTGCCAAATTAATACCAACAAAACCACTTACAAACCATCTCTACAAACAATCACGAATCTTGGGTAGTAACAGAAATGACCAGTCAAGTAGTCTACACATTTAAAGTATCAAACATATTTTCAAAGTACATTTAAAAATACATTTTCTAAATACTACTTTGCCACACAAAAATGCTACCACTTCCCCCCTTTTTGTTGAATTAAACAGGCAGAAAAAGGCAGCTATCGCAAATTCTATTATAAAACAGCATATGTTGTATTAGTTTTACAGTCTATGGTTTCTAAAATTAAACAAGAATCATTTTCAACCTCAGCTTGTTATAGTCTGTTACTTCTTTTTCACCACTAAATAACAAAATAGTCTCAGACTCCAGTCAAAGAGAACAAATTAGGACACCTCCTCCAGGTATGACCTAAGCAGAATTATTACTTCCTTGAACTGGTATTAAGATCTCCTAAAACAGACATCTCCTGGGATTCCTTCCAAGCCAACATTTCTGAGACTGGTACATAAAAGGTAGGAAACTCCTAATACCCACAAAATGGTAACTGACTGGGTAAGCAGCTACACAAAAACTGTGTAAAACAACAAGGCCCCTTTATTTTATTCTACTCAGAGGGAGACCCATGACTAACGCTATAAAAATAACTCGTAAGCATGAAAAAACAGATTACTCTCCTACATTTGTTACATTCTACGTATATCTTTGATTCACTTTTACTTTTTATTAAATCACACGTTACCTTTGAGATGAGTACTATTTTTAAGAAAGTTAAACCACTGGTTTCCCTCTGTATTAGGTGGTGATACAAGGTCATCATCTTCATCCTTCAAGTACTAGAAAAGAAACAGACATTTGTAAGATTGCATTTTAAGAATAAGAGACATTAGAATTCATCTCCAACATTGCCCCTCACGAGTCTGTTAAACATTTCTTCTTAATTTAACATGCCCTACTCTTAAAACTAATTATTCTACCCCTTCTTGAAACAATAAGAAAAATCAACTATTGTCTAAGATCATATGGTGATATTTCCAGAAGAAACTTATTTTTAAAGCAAGTTTCAGCACAAATGTTTTGAAACACAGTGATTAATGGCATAAAGACAACAAACACATTTCAGTTTTACATTACTATTGCTGGCTGCGAAGAAGTTTCATCCTCTTCCTAAAAATACAGCATATGTAAGGTAAAACTCTAAGACATGTTTTTAAACACTCCTGTTCCTAATAATAGTGGAAAATAATTAAAATATTCTCCTTTACCAGCACTGGAATGTGCAACACAGAGCAAAAGGGACAGAGAAGAAAAGTGGTCACAGCTTTAAAAGCTTCTCCATCTAAGGATTTTCTCATTTATTCTTTTTCCATTTACTCCCTAGTTCTTTACCTGGCCAACTCTCTCCACATTGAAGTATTTTCCTTTACGATTGTAAAGTTCTGGTGCCTGAAAAAATAATCCAAACAAAACCATTATTTAAACCCAAAATTAATGAGAAGTAGTGTACAAAAACATGACTGAATTATTATAGGATTTTTCAGATTCAATTCCTGGCAGCAAAAATACAGTCAGATGCTGTACTTGGCAAACCAATATAACTTACCTCATTGAAGTGTTCAGTAAGAAAATCAGCCACAAACGTGATATCTTTTTGAGTCATCTAAAAGAAAAAAAAAAACCAAACAGTGAGAAAAGGAAAGGATAAATACATTTCAACGAGCACAGAACACATGTTCTGTAGGCTGAACAAGCACAACTTCCTCAGCCTGTCCTCACAGGCCAAGAGCTCCAGCCTCCAACCTGCTTGGGAGCCCTCTGCTGAACTCATTCGTTTATGCATGTCCGTCTTGCACAGGAGGGCCCCAAACTGCAGAAAGTATTCTAGTTGCAATCTGATGAGTGCTAAATAAGGAGGGTAACTACTTCTCTTGGCCTCCTGGCCGTGCTCCTGTTAGTACAGCCCTGGTTACTCTTGACCGCCTTTGCTGCCAGGGCACGCTGCTGGCTCATGGCCCACTTGCAACCACCAACATCCCCAAGTCTATCTCAGGAGAGCTGTTCCTCAGCCAGTTGGGGCCCTGCTGTGCGATGGCAGGGGGTTACTCTTCCCCAGGACAGAACCTTGCATTTATCCTTGTTGAACTTCAGGAGGTCCCTATCTGTCCATTCCTCCAGCCTATCTATTTCCCTCTGGAAGGCACCTCTGCCCTCAAGCATATTAACTGGGTGACCCAGTGTGATGGTGTCTGCAAATCTGATGCAGGTGTATTCCACCTCCTCTACCAGGGCGTTGGTAAAGATGTTAAAATCCCATTCCGGTTAACTTAGTCATTTAGGGCATAAAAAGAGCTGCTATAAACAGAGGTCTCACATTCACATACAGTGTAATGAAAAGAGTAGTATTAACAAAGAAAACAGAAGAAGTAATTCATGCAAGACAGCATATTAGTGTGAATCTGCAGGCATCAACTTTCTCAAAGAAATGACACAGACTCAATCTTTGATCTTGCCCTCTAAGTCAAGCAGAATACAGAATATGCACCATTTATCAGAAAATGTTACTACTACCTTGTTGAGCTCTGGAAGCACATGGTCTTCTGACATCCTCAACATGGCTGGGGGAGAAATTATATTCTTACTGCATTAATATGTTTTCCTAATATTCTTAATTTTCCATGGCTATGTAATAAGACACTACTGATAAAACAGGAAAGAATTTGTCAGAAGCAAGAGTCTGGAATGAAGAATTATGAATCGAGACTGAAATTAAGCCTCACTTGCCCCACTAGCTTACAATACAAATCTTGGAGAATTTTAATCTTTTCCATCTGCATTGTACCCTCTACAAGACTGAGGTAAGATTATTATAAAATGGGTTCATAAGAATATAGCCACGTACATACTAGAAGTAGTAAAATGGATATGTATAAAAATACATGAATACTGCCATGACCAGAATAATGTGTTTTAAGAGAATCACACTGAAGTAATTTTAAAGCAGTGAGGCTCAGATAAACAGTTCTCTGTTTAGTTCCAACACAAGCAAACACAGTGAACATTTAAACAATTAAACTTCTAATGTTATGACAGAGAACTCTGATAGTTCTGCTTTCTGCAATTTTTAAAATTAAAATTATTATATTCCTGCTAGTAAGTGCCAGCACTGCATTTCTGGTGCTTTTACAGTATCTGGTAAGACTGCTTAGTTTTTTGTAAAGTAGTTCTAAAAAGATCAATTAAAAATTATAAACCTATTCATAACCACTTTATAAAAACAAGCAGGCTAAAATATAGCGTTCTGTACTTCCTTCTAACATTTCACCTGCAGCTACAGTTGGAGGTGGCTATTTAGTGCATCCAGGCAGTCAGAGACTGTTTACATCTGTGCATAACCTTACAGCTAACTAGGTGTCCACAGGAGAAAACAGCAAGTGACAGAGTAAAGAAGAGTTAGACTATACTTCAAATTTGGTGTAAACTTAATAAAGTCCTTTAATTTCTCCAAGTCAAGACCAGCCAATTGCTCACGAAGCAGATAACAGTTTGGAGTAACATTACAGAATAAGTATATACAATATCCACTGTACACACCCTAAGATTGGTTGAGAACTATCAAATTTATGATCTATGTGTTTAATATTATAATTATTCTTGCCTCATCAACTGTTACCTTTTAGATGACCAGAAATTGATAGAAATAAATACCTGGTTATAACTAAGATTGGCCTAATTACTTGCCAACATTTCAGTGCTTACAATACAAAACAGGTACTGGATGCTTACTATGTCATCAAACTTACCAACATACAGCCATCGAAAAAATGCTTTGAAGTTTTTCATACTGCTGTCGATAACTCTGAGCAAGAAAGAAGAAATTACCAGATCTAAATGTCACAAGCTGCTCCAGCCTTAAGTCCCATCTTTACTACAGAAAGGCCTGCAAGCACTATCAATTTTCTAAAAAACGCCCAGCGCAACCTTCCAAGACTGTTCTTGGGGTATGAGTCTATGAGATGCAGTGAGACAAGGTAAAAGCTCACCCCCAACAGAGGAGCCTTGCTCTCCCAACTTCCTCTATACCCAGCCACATGCTTCCCCTTAGATACAAGGCTCAACAGGCATGTTTTTTAAATTCTCCAGACTTTATACTTACTGAAGCAGCTCATTTGCTTTCAGGATGAAGGAACCAACAGCAGTAATAGCCTCTGCAAAAAGAGCTAACTGTTATTATTAAGGTTTCAAAAGTGAAATCAGAGTGGGTAATTAGCACACACACTACCGTACCTTCAATTCCGGATGCATCTAATCCCAGAGACTCGTATTTTTGTTTCCATAAAGCCATTCCTTTCAACTCACTCAAGTGGTACAACAGTGCCTCAGAGCCACTAGGAAGGCAGAGCAAAGAAGTACAATCTTTTAGTCACCCTTCAGAAATTCGCTGCTTCACTGCATTTTTATCATTTAATGTGCAAAGTGGAGAGCTTTATAAGGTGGTCTGGCATATAAGAGTTAAAGTATCACTTCACAGAAAAGCAAATATTGTCCTAATGATTTTAACCACTACACATAGTTGGTGTGAATATTTTGCATATATCCTACAAACACACCACGCAGGCATACACCGGTGACGTGTCACGGAGATTGTTCAAAACACTTCAATAGCTCTCCATTACCCAAAAGTAAATTAGTACATTTTGCCAGGATCACGGTCTCCAGGCCAGCAGGCCTGCATACGAAGAACCACCGATACAGCATACTGCCCTTTAGCAAAGCATATAATATGCCATTTTATCTAAAATTCACTGGACATTCTGTGACTTACCTCTGCAAATGACTTATGACCAACTTCTGTATACTGGAATAGGAAGACTCTATGGACTGACCAAGTTTTTTTAAGCCCTGTTAAAAAAGAAATACAAACATAAAATAATGTTGCGTTAACTTAACAGAATGGGGATTAAAAGATATTGACATAAATTATTTTAACATGTTAAAAAATAGTAACATACCTTTACTGTCAGTTGGTTCATTAGTAACGCCTGAAGCTCCAGACTAAAGGGGGTGGGGGAGAGAACCAAATATGTGTTCATTTTGTATTTCAGTACCAAATGCAAATGCATACTCAGATAAAACAACAGTAACTACCTTGCTTTGCCCCATAACAACAGCTGCATAAACTCATCCTGAACAGAAGTGGTTGTATTCTTTTCCTGTCAGTCAAAATGATTGAAATAAATTGGTAAAGTGATTAAATCCAGGCTGCCAAATAATCTCACAAACACTTCAATTAAAGTATATCAGAAAACCCACACATATCCTTGAATGCTGAAATCGGACTACTGCATCACTGGAATTTTTCTAGTATTTTAAGTTTTTTTCAATTGTACTACCCAGTAAAAATTCTAAGCAGTTTGCCATCACCAAGAATCTACTTAAAAAAAAAATTATTTGATTCAATTAACTTCTAGCCATGGTCAACGAACACAAAATTTAAGCAAATCCAAGAGCATCTTAATCATGGCTGTCACACATGCTCTGCTGAACTCAGCTGTAAGTGCTGGTGGGCTGTTACTCAACATTTACAGTATTCAGTTTATCAGTGACTGAAGTACAAAGAGCCCAACCTTAAATAGAAAGCAACTGATCAAAAGCTGTGCAATCTGAAAACTATCACTTTTATATAACTTTGAATAAATAAAATAAAGAAGTATCACAATACAATCATGCTTGATTGCACACAGATATCTTCAGTGTCAGAGTACCTGACACACAGTAGGTTCCAGGTTGCCTCTGAACTTAAGAGATTGTTATCTGGAGGCATTAGCTTAAACAACATTAAGATATGCAGTATGTTAACATGAATGACAGAACTACTGCAATAAATGTTTTTCCAAAAGAATGGTTAATGCTATAGTACCTGTACAAACTTTGTTAGCCTTGAGTCCATCTGCATCAATATTTCTTCCCATGCTTCACACATGCACGTCAATGACAACTTTATATACTGTAATACAGATACAGACATTAACATTATTCCCTTCCCCCTCCTTCAAAACACATGCAAGGACTGGATGTTACAATATAAAGGGAAGATATACTGTAGATATTTTATAAAATGTATTATCAAATTCCAAGTTAGAGCTCTACATTTACTTAAAACCAACTTAAGCTTCCTACTAGAAAATATTCATTTTATTTGCATTAAAAAAAAATGCAAGCCTGTAAGAACTGTGATATTAAAAAGATGTTGTAACACAACTGACTGTACCTGTAACAGAGTTGAAATGTGAGTAAACTTCCGGGCCATTCGAGTTACCTCAGGTAAGTAACTTGATAATAGACTAGTGTCCAGCTATAACAAATGAAACAAGCAACAGTTAAGAGATGATTTTTCTTTTAAGGAACTTCAGATTACAGAAATGAAAAGATGGATGGGGAAGACCCACAGAAAAACTGACATTTCTCATTTCCTCAAAGTTGATTTTAAGAGGGAAACGCTTTTAATTCAGGGGGGCAATAAATATTTTTAATACATGTATAAAAACTCCTGATGAAGTTCCTCATTTTGGAGTTCTAACAGTAACAGTTTTAAGGATGACTGTTCTGGATAGACTAGATAATCAACAGCATTGCTCCTATGGCTCCGTGTGCAGAATGAATACAATCTGAATAACTGTAACTGAATAAATGAATGTTATATTTGAAGTAATATTTTTAAAGAATGCCTCAGATCATCGTCGTCAGTCTCATCAGTGAAACTGCATGTTAACGTGATCAATCCAAAAGCTAAATCAGCGTAAATTTCAGAAAGGCTGGAAATAGTAGTTGTGTTTTTTCTGCAAATAATAGGAAAGCAATAATGCTACCAGAAAGTAACTTAGAAAGCAGTTTTACTTTTAAAGAACATTTTCAAATTACTATACTTGCCTGAAAATATGTTATCTCTGCTTCACTGTCTGAAGAGTCTCGTATCTCTGTAATAACCGATAGTGATTTCAAATCACTAGACAAACATAGTCCACGACAAGAACCTGCCACCTGAAGGATTCCAGTTTAAAAGTTAATGAAATATTGCATTTCCGCTAAGAGGTATTTATTGCTCTAACACATTCACATACAAAGAAGGCTGCATTCAACAACATGTAAAAACAAAGTGGAATTTTCAGCTACTGTTCAGGAACAAAAGCACTCTTTTTGCTGTGGATTACTGTTGAACTTCGTTTCATTTGAAACAAGAAGTTAAAATCGCTAGAGTTAGAATGTCTTTCCAACAACCACCACACAACCCAATCAAGAGTAACAACTATTCCTTTCTCTAAACTTTAACAACCCAGTTTCACTTATGTGTAAGCATATATATGTATTTTTTTCATTCAATTCAGCTGTAGCTTTGTATATTATGAAGAAAAAAACATTTGAAAGGAATGGAACGTACCCCAGTTACTGTAGCAATCTTGAACATTCCATAAGCATAAATCTCAATAAATCCTGAGCTGCCACCAAGGACAAGAGCATTAAGCCTATAAAAATAGAAGAATGTGTGTTGATGAGCATACCAAAACAAATTCTAATGCATACAAATATAATTCTTAATACTTAAATTACATCCCTTTACTAAAGATCCTCTGAAGATTCACTGAACAAAAAGAAACATTGTACTACTGTCTAAAATCCAAGAAATTTAAAAACAAATAAATTATTAGCTTGGATTTCATTGATAAGACCTGCCTCTAACATTACAGGAAGAGTAACAATCACCAAATTAACTGAAAGAATAGGGAAAAAATAACACAATTTAGGCACAGAAGACCTTCTTCACTAACCCTATACCTTCTAGAAGAAAAAAGTAACAGTTTCTAGCAACAGCCCACCTACCAACACAAGCTGGAAAGCATTCCTGCGAAGCTACCTTTGTATCCCCCTGAGTTCCTGCTAACTACATGCAGAGTAAGTTTGTGGCAGTCACTCAGTGGCACTCAGCAAAAACTCTAAGGCAATAAACATTTGAAACGGACGCAGCAGCAAACAACATAAAAAATGAGAATGTTTTGCATGTCCCCTTATAAATACAAGAAAATTAACTGCAACTTCTGCCTGTTACACACCTAAATATATGTTAAAGGAGAGTGTTTCCATTAAAACCAAGACCAAACTTAACAAAACAGTATCTGAAAACCTTTTGGTTTGATTAATTGAATGGAAGAAGGAGCACAGAATCCAGAAAGCTCCTACACCACCGACAGCTGCCACATCTCTCTCTCTAGCAAGGAAGTCCTACTATAAGAAGAGATATTAAGTCTTAAAAAAGGAATAACTGGTGAAAGACAGAGACGCAAATGCTGAAGTAAGGAAGATGATTCTCAGTGATGGGACTGTAAAGAACAGTGAAAGAAAGCACATGGAAAAACCAGGCACAGAGGTTAAGCACCCTCCTCAAATATGCACCACAGGCACTCCACAAAGCCAGTCTCAGTCTGCTAAACTACACTTCCTCTAGCTGCTCCTCATGCGTTTCCTAATAAGAGATATTTACTTTATTTTAAAGTAACCCTAATACAGCTGATTTCAGAGCTAATCTTAAGTTTAGCTTTGTGACACTTATGCAAACCCACAGAAATTCCCCATCTATAACAAGCATTCACAAATGCCTCCAAGACCAGCTTGAGTAAGACATAAAACATAGCCTTCAAATACACCCCAAGAAATCTTACTCTAAGGAAAAGAAGATACGGCACCAACAGCAGTTGCTGATAAAGTGCCTTATAAGCCCTCTAAATTAAGGAGAAAAGGTGTAAGCTGATGTAGACTATTTTTTTTAATATATTCTTTGAACTTTATCTTTGTACATGAAAAAAAGAGAGATTCCATATCCTTCCTCAGGACCCTTAAAAACAGATTATGAATAACTTAAAAGTAAACCTACTTATCCATTATTTCATAGCTTTAAAAAAGCCAACCAATCAAAAAACCAAACCAAACCAAAAAAAAAACCCAAACAACACCAAACCAAAAAACCCACAACCACCCACGTATGGAATTTACCTTACATCACCCAGAAGCTTCATAATCTCATCTGACTTTTCTTCACTGAAAATACAAAACACATGATTGGGTTTTACGTAGCTTGTCTCAATATCAGAAAACAAAATAAAAAAAAAAAGAGATGCAAGATGACAATTTCTTACCTGAAAATTTTTGCAGTGGTACTGTAACTGAAAACAAAATAATTATTCTCAATAACAATCAGCAGACATCTAATCCAAAGCACCTGTAGAGCATTAAAGATGAATAACCAAAACAATGACCTCAAATGACAAATTGTATCTTCTAAAGCTTACTAGTATAATGCTTACTTTTTTGGTAGCGCTGGTAATTTAGGCAAAAGGAGATTTGATTCATCCTCAGCATTGTAAAAGGAAGTGAGAACACTGAAAAAGAAATAAGACTGTCTTTACCACCCAAGGTGTAAAAATGGGGGTGAAGAGAATTTCTTTCTAACTTCAAAGTTACAGCATATACTCAATACGTCATACATATTAAGGAGTTACAAATACCAGAGGGTAATCCCTCATGGGGCCTTTAATCATTTATCAAATGTTCAAACTAATAAAATAAATCTGATAATCTTTTTTTATTTCCACCAAAAGAGAATGTAAAGTTTCTATCTGCTAGCTCAGTAGCTTGCCACCAAATCCCTCACCACCTGTAAGAGTTACTGACTGAGGCTTTCTGTTTAAACCTTCCACGACCCTGCAGTACCACCTACCTACACCTCAGAAAAGCTTCACTCTAAAGACACGTTACAGTTGAGAGGAAGACTGAAGTGCAAGACTTAATACCACACCGCAGACATGCCAGAAGGATGAGATTCCCAATAAGGAGAGAAGTCTATCCCCATCAGGAGAAGAATGCTAGAGTCATTTAAGATGTCATTATTTTCTTGCTATTTTAAGATTGGTGTTTTCTGGAAGCAGTGGGGTAATCCCCAAGTCAGGCTTACACCACCTCTTCTTTTTTATATAAATGTTTTATTTAATTATTGTCTTGCACTGCAATAAGGTGCATATCAGAGGTTTTTGTAAGACCACAGAAATAGGGACCACGATGTCCTCCAGCTCACAAGCATTGCACAGAATTGTCTAATGCCACAGAGCTCATGGTCACTAGGGGCAATCTGACCTCCTGAAGCAAGTACACCCACACAGAATTGCCACGTCGGATGTAACACCAAAGGCATGTCGTGAAAGATAAAAGCACCAAACTAAAGGTCTTTAAAACACAAGTAAAGGAAGATTTAAATACTTGTTCTGACTAACAAAATAGATGAACATAATAACATTATTATAATTAGTTTAACAAATTAGCTGGTATTGAAGCCAACTGGATCAGAAGACAGGCAGTACAAGCTAACATTAGATTAAGCAGCTCTTAGGAGGTGAGCGCTCAAGATCATACTGAAATTTATGTTCAACCTAAACAACCACAAGATTAAGATAGCAGCACTAAAAATAAGCATATGAAAAGCATCTATTCTAACCAAAAGGAAAATTCTAGCCAAGTGGTAACAAAAAGCCATAGCTACATAGTATTATATTATATGACTGCTGTAACATACTAAGTATAAATCATTAGAAAAGTGGCACTACGTAGCCCATAATTTACTTCTGGAGTTTTTTGGACTCACCTGCTTTCCTCAGTTACTTCCATCCAGTGCATGTAAGTAATAGATGAGTCCACGGAGAAGGAGTGCAAGCTTTCAGGTTTTTCTACATCACACAGAATAATCCGCTTGGTATCAGTAAGGCCAAAAGCCAAAACTAGAGGAAGATGAGTAAAATGTATAAACAACCAACATGCAAAACTTTGTAGTTACTTTATAATGAATTACAAAATAACGTGTCTTCAAAGCCGACTACTGGACAGAATTTTCTCTTTGTCTGCCTACAATCCTTCCAAATCCTTTAAGTCCTACAGTCTTATTTGAAACCTACTCATTAAAATGAAGGTTTGAACTCCTATCATATTTTAGGTGATAAACTTAAGTCACAGGCATGATCCCACAATTATTTATCTATGTGTTGAACCAAACATGCTTCTAACACTCCTAACAACAGTTCTGATAAAGCAGAGGCTTCAGTTTTTGCAAACTTGAGGCCAAAATTATATATAAAGACTGTCCACCAGGAAGGTTTGGGATTTATTACAACAAAATACAATTTAAGACATGCTGAGAAACTTTTGCATCACCTTCTTCTTAATTTATTAATCCATAAAAGCATATGGCAGGCAAAGGTCTGTATGCTTACTTCCTTGTAATCACAGGCAACCAGCTTAAAAAGAAGTTTCTTAAACTCCTCTGACTCCATCATAAAACTACATCGATATTTTTTACCCACATGTCATGGAAGAAGACTGTTCCCATTCTCCAGCCTCTAATGAGTCAAAAAATTAACCAATTTCCATCTTAGGTTAATTAAGCTACTAATTTCAACATTATTTCTGTTGATAAGGAAAAGGCTTTTTTTTCTTCTCTGGTGTACTCTTAGAGCAATTTTAGCCTCTAAAGTTCAGTCTGTGCTAAATAAGCTAAGCTCTTCAGTCAGCCCTGATTAGACAGCCTGTCTCTCTCCACTCGCACAATAAATTCTGTCATTCATATAAAAACATTCTGCTTAGTTAGGAACTAGAGGTTTTGCTATACCTTGAAAAGCAGTATTTTGGACATAAATCCACCTTGCAAATCTTTCTTGCAATTGCTTTCAACAGTGTAACTCTGTTACTCTGAATAAACCTACATAAAATTAAGCCACCCTTCTCTTCAAACACAGTTTACTTGGAAACTTCCTTCACAAATAAGAGGCATCATCACCACAACTTTCACTGATTTCCAGAGGGATTTTTATCGCACCATATCACCTCATACACATGACATTACTTTTGCCATCTGGCCTCCAAGCAAGAGCAGTCACTTCTTTTCCTGTATTTTCATTTGGAGGCAAACTCCACACTCGCTGGAAGTTTGCAAGCCGATGAAGTAAAACCTACAAAGCAAACACATTGAAGGCAGAAAAATAAACCACATTCTCCCATTAATACCAGTTCAAAGATCAGTTTAAGATGCACTTTTTTTACCATTTTTTAATAACTGCTACATCTTAAATATCGCCTGCTCCTCTAGTAGATGACTGACCCCTATGCCACCTTAGAGGGCTGTCTACTGTTTATTATGGAGCAACACGGAGAAATAAGCCGTGCCTTGTACAAGCCCAGACTCCTGTAACCAGCCGGGGTTACCCACGCTTCTCCGGCAACGGCGGCCTGAAAGCGCAACAGCCTGTCTTCGTGCGTGAGCACATGCAGCAGTTCCGGGAAAAAAATACCTGAAAACAGATTTAATTTGAAGAGGAAACTTCACGTGCTTTGAAATCCCACTGACACAGGCAGCGAGACCACTACCGTCGGCAAATTTGCTTGGAAATTAGAAAGTAAAAAGGGAAAGAGCCGTAAATACTGAGAAGCTCGAGAGGAAACGCTCCGTTCCCAAGCGCGTGGCTAAGCTTACGCGAGTCCTGGCGCGGGTAACAGCAAAGGCCCCGCAGCGCCGGCTCACAAGAGCAGCGTTTCCCGCCCAGCCGCGGCCCGGGCAGCCGCCGCGCTCACCTCGCCCGCCCTGTTGGCCAGGGCGATGAGGTCCCTCTTGGGGGACCAGGCCATGAAGACGACCTCCTGCGGCAGCTGCTTCTCCCCGACCTGCCGGAAGGCGGGCATGGCGGCGGGGCGCCGCGGCCTGGCCCGCTCCCGCGCGCCGCCGGAGCCCGCCGGCCTGCCGCCGCTCCGCTCCCGCCTTCCGGAGGCGGCGCTTCCCGCCGCGGCGCCCAGCGGGGCCGCCGCCGCCGGCCGCGCCCGGGCCCGGGGCTGGCAGGCGTGCCGGGGCGGCCCCGGGGGCCTGGGGCAGGGGCGGCGGCGGGGCCCTCTGCGGGGCCCCGGGCCTGGCCGGCGCGGCGGCCGGTGGCGGGGGAAGGCGCGGCCCCGCGGCGCCGGGCCAGAAGCGCGAGTGGTGCGGCTCCCGGTGCGGCGTGACGAGGCGGGGGCTGCGGCTGGGGCACCGCGCGGCGGCGGCCTCCCCTCCTCCCGCAGCAGAAACCTTCCGTCGGTGCTTACGCACCGGCCCTCCGCTCCCATTGTTACATCGTAACCCGCCTCCGTCAGCAGTGCCAGTCCGAAATATTAAAACTAATGACTTCTTCTAAATTCAGCTGGTGGAAGTAGATTAAAAATAAATTTACATACGCTCACACAGTCACTTCTTAACACTTCCTATGTTTCTGACGTACATTTAGTTTTTTGTTCTTAAGCTTTTTCCCATTTGGAGAGAAAATTAAAAAAAAAATAAAATCCCCGAACCCACACAGTGAGAGGACTGGACCTAACAGAGCTTGGATTCCCAACGATTTGTGCCTTCCCGTCACCTAATCTCACTTCCTCCCCTGCCCCAGGACCCCCAATACCCACCTCAAAAGCGCAGCACCCACTGACACCTCACCTCTCAGCAGTACTCCTCCCCTGACTTCAGACTCCCACTAAACCAGACAAATAGCTAGTCCTAAACACACCAAATTGTTACATTATACAAATACATGGTAAGTGCGTGGTGGTGTACCTAGTGCTTTTTTTTTTTTTTTTTGTGCCAGTAATGATGTAAAATAAAAGAACCGTCACTTTGAATTCAATCAGGTTTTATTTTGGATGTTAATATTAACATTTTTAGAAAATGGAATCAAAGGCTGGCCATAAAAAACCCATTAATAACTATGTATCAGCAAGCAAAGTCACATCTTTTTTTTTTTCTTTTTTACTTTCTTCCTGAAGAATAGGGCATGCTTCATAGCTGATCTTTCAGAGAACGCCATCTTTACCCTCTTTGGAGTTTTCTGCCTTTGCTTCTTGTCAGCTCTGTAAAGCAGAAAATGAAGACACTGATTAGAATGAAATGGAGAATGTACTTCTACATTCGCTGGTATTTTAAATAATCTGTCCATGTAAGTACACAAACTCAGAAGTACCGACACAAAAAGTGCAAGGAACATTCTACCTTACAATGTTATGACATTTAATCTTCCTAAAACTCTTTGTCCACTGTATTGCCATTATTTATTTTTCATTTATGCACTTATTCAGCATCTACCTTTAAACAGATGTAGAAAACTTCAGAAATGCCACTGACCAAGTATAAAAAAGCACATACAGACTTTTGCGCTCAATATATAATGCATGAATATATAATAGAAAGGCTTAGAGGAAAGTACACAAAGTTTAACAACATTATGAAGACTCCCGCAAGTAATACAGGACCCAAATATAACTAGCAAGTGGATTGTTTTCTGTCTCTGACAAAGGATGTATTTCGTAACACAAAACACTGAATAATTTTAACTAATAAAACATACAGATGTTTCTATTAAAAGAAACCTAAGTTATCTTCTGTAATAAATCAGCAAAAGAAATAACTGATGGCCTGAAAGGACTAAACCATTCCAGCAAAATACATGCTTGGCAGAAGAAACAGATGAAGTTTTGTGAATTTATTTTAGTATCCTTTTTATGTTTCTAAGCACAGAAAAGAAAAAAACCCAACCCAAATGTTAAGGGAGGAAATTTTTAAAAGAGAAATGTAAAATGAAATATTGCTACATTTTAGCTCTAATACACCATAAGCAAAACTCAGATTAATGTCATAGCAGGACATAAAGCAATACACCTGTGGCCCTCTACCATCCAGCAGGCCCCTGGTGACTCTCTTGATGCTGATCCAAGAGGTTAACTACCTGAATCTTACTACGCAACAGAAGTACATCTTTTGGGAGGGAAAATTTGCATTCCCACTGTACGTCCATTCAAGTCAAGAATCACAAAAAAACCCACACACTCCAGAGAGGAAGTTACAAAAGCGTGGGCCAGCTATCCCTAACTAGAAAGACTGAGCCAGCTGCTGGATCACCTCTTAGCAAATCCCCTCTCCTCTTGTCCATTAGTTCCATCTGAAGACCATCACACACTATTTTTTTCGTCTCTTGATACATACAAGTATGTGCTTGTGTATGTTACAGAAGCACAATCATGGCAGAAGAAAAGAGCTTAATGTGCCCCTGTTTAATAAAGGTCTTACATGGTGGAGATTTAGACCGTACTAGAGAGAGCACCTGAAATACCTCAAGATGGAAAAAAGTAAAAGATGCCACAACCAAGCAAAAGAGACAGGAAGCAATAAAAACAGTGCAGTGATTGTTTTCACTGCCCTTTCATGAGGAATCCGAAACGGATAAAAGTGTTTCATTAATTTTGAATCTTCTTGACAGAGCTACCCCATGCACCGTTCACCACGTTTAGGATCCATATAAATCAGTTTTGAAACAAAAGCCAGAGTTAAGGAATCGGGAGCCAGAGTAAGCGACCTGCCTTTTTTTTGTCACATCCTCCTTCAGTACGTACTCCCCAGCAGTACAGCAAGTGGGCAATGGTGACAGCTGATGACAGCATCCAAAGCCAAAAATTAGATCTTTTTTCATTGAAATTATTCAGAAAGATCTAATCTCATCTGAATGCTATCTTTTGTTACATTGATGCAATATCACACTTACTGGCAAGCTGTTCTGGTGTGGAAGAGACTGGGACAGGTACTGCGTTTGTGACCTGCCTTGCCACAGACAAAACAGCCAGCATCAGTCTTCTCACAAGTGTGGTTTTGAAGAGCGCAGCAGTTGCAATTGTTACAGTGAAACCAAGCTGCAAAGTAAGTAACGTGATTTATGATCTTGAAAAAGTTTAGAATGACCATTCTGAAACTAAGATTTAAATGCAGGCTATATTCCCAGGTTTTTAATTTTTAGTTTTACAGAGATGGATGAAGTCAGTTTCTGGTCCCTTACCACATTTCGTAAGGCAGCCAGGTACTTCTTCATTAGATACACTGTGTAACTATTTCAATATAACTGAATTATTTTGCCATTAGAACTACTATCCTGTATGTGATCTCAGCATGAAAAATAATCCAGATGTTGAAATGGACTTACAAATTGCGATTTCTGTATTGGTAACAAAAATGAGTGCTTCAGCTATTTAAACACAGCTATAAATACAACTGCATTTGTGTATGAAACATAACTTGATCATGCCCTCTCAAACATTTTAGTAATTGCCTATTTGTTTATAAAATTCTAATGAAAACGTTTACAAAATTGGGAAACACTTACATGACACACCAAAATATTTAAGTTTTCCCATAACAAACATAACTGGGATTTAGTATGCCTTAACAAGAATTTATCACATTTCCACACAGTGCAAATATACCTAAGTTATCTAATGGCAACTTGAGTGAAATTGAGATTTTTCCTTTACTCTACATCTTCTGAATTATTACATTTTATTTCTTTTACAGAATATTTTCTCTTCTGGTTTGTCAGCGCAGTTTCTTTGGACTATAGCTTAAACAGTAAGTGTACTTTTATTTAGAAAAGTATTTTTCTGTACTTACAGGGTTTTACACATTTTTTGCAAAGAACACAATGTTTCCATCGCCTACCATCCTACAAAAGATGAATAAATGCATTGTTTGATTGTCTGTTTCAAAAAAATGCTGATTTTATCTTAAAACTGAATTACTGATGTACGGTGCCCACGATTTACAGAAATAGGTCCTCTGTAGGAAGGACTGTAACTTAAAAACAACAATCCTGAGAATCTGTGACAACCGCAGCAAAATTGCTGCATTTTGAAAATAGCAAGTTCTACAACTTCCTAAACATAAGAAGAAATGTATGTGTCAACAGACCGCTGATGAATAAGGTGTGGTGAAAGTGGCAAGGAGCAAGCTTTTCCCTGTCCTCTTTCCAACACAAAGGAATTGGGAAAAGAGAAATTCCCAGTGGGTTATGAATGATGTCCTGTGACATTAAGAAGTCTACGAAACTGAACTGTTTGAGGTTTCCCAAGGAAATCAATATCAGAATAAGATTTACCAGACCAAATATTACAGAAGTTATTATTTAACTACTGCTTAAAACTGCCGTCCAGAAAGAAGTCAAAATACTTACTTTTGACGTACATGAATCGCATATCTCACAGTGCTGGTTACCAGAACTAATATACCGCTGACATATAGCGCAAAACCTGGAAAAAAACCCTATAAACGTGCTGGTCCACTGTATGCTCATGAAGCTCTACAAATTAATTTTATACAAGCTCAACAATAAATATAAGGATTGCAAAATCACTCTGCTAAATTAAAGATGATGTTTTTGATACATAACATCACCGCTTAGGCCCAGAGCCTCATAATCATTTAGACCCAGTACCTCCAAACAGTAAAATTCAGGTGCTTGAATTCAAATTAGCAACACTATCACCAGTAAACCAAACCAAATCCATTCCTTTGTCCTTGATGCTTCTCTTAGTATTCATTTTATTAACTACTGTCTCAACCAAGCTGATTATAAAGATAGCTGTAAATCTCTGTCTCTCATAGGTGTACACAACATTTCCTATGGACTAGCCAAGGAATCTCATCATTCCACACTGGAAAATGTAACCCCCTTTTTAGGTGCCCAGCCCTCCTAATCATTGTTTATAGAACATGCAACCTTAGAATGAGACAGAGAAATGTGCTCTCGAGCCTGGCATCCAAAAGTTAGGCATGACAATAGTGAACAGCACCATCCCCAAGTCCTTTAGAGACTTTATGCCCTAATTAAGAGCAAACACACTCTTTCAGTCACTTGAGCGTTAACTCGTCTTACCTATAACCCTCTTCTACAGGAAGTACAATCATACTTGGGGTGAGGTTTGTGAAGATACGGACAGGGGACTGCCTACGACCTGTCTTGCCATGTTTGTAAAGTGCATGATTATCATAGTCTACCTAGAAAAAGAAAACCACAGAAAGACAGTCTTAAACTGAATGCTAAGCACAGGCAGAACTATTTACATATTTATTATGGGCCTTATGAAATTTTCATTTTTATATAAAAGACTGTAATCCCAAATTAGATTACAAATTCCACAGCAATTATTTTGTCTCATTTATTTTTAAATTTGTGCAAGCATAGTATCAGGCTAGACTCAGGAAACTAAGTTCCCAACACTACAATAATCCCATTTTACTTATTGCTTTTTGCTCTTTTGCACAAGATGTCTGAGAAAACGTTGCAGTTTCTTCTACAAAAGAGCAACCTATTAAAAAAATAGTACTATACTGTTTGGTCTGTCTGGCAGTACAAGAGTTGACAAGCACCTTAACCTAATTACAAAGTTACAAATCCAGTCAGCACTGCTTTTTCGAGGACTGCCTACAGAAACTTGTCACAAAAATTCTTGTCTCTGAACCCCAGCCTGGCACGACTTTCCAATTTTCTTCCACAAATTTGCATTCTACAAGATACAAATATGTTGTCCAGAACACCCATGTCGAACTTTATGCAGAGTTGTTATAGGAGAAAATAAAACTTCAACATCACGAATACCCATGACTGATCTCTTAAAAGTCACTGATGGATACCATATTGGAGAGGCTGATGCCAGATTAATGCTTTATCACTGACAACTTCATTTATTACATAATTCCAAAAATGTCCATCGTTGTAATTCTACTCTGGTCCCAGCAGTTTTGGATATGAAAGACCTTAATTTTATTTTTTTTTTTGACCAGGACTGGGCATTACCCACCAAGCTACTGATATTTCAGCATCTGGGAAGAACAAAACACTCTTCTTCAAGTTACATCTCACCTCTGCAACATGCACCTGTTGAAATTAGTTCAAATTTTGTCACATTGAGTTAATGGACAGATGACAGATGAGTTAAAGGGATGTACTGAACTGCAGGAGCGTGACAAAGTTATCAAAGGTATAACTAATACAAATACAGAATCTGGGCTTCACATGATGAGCACCCTAGAGTTTGCAGTGCCTCCAATGCAGTCAAAATTAAAGTTCAAGAAAGCCGCCCACCCACAGACAAGTGCTACCGTTGCATCTGCTTTCATTCTTATTCCTGTTCGCATCGCACACAACTGAAATCTACCAGATTCACTGGGTTCAGTTATACCTGGTAATCCATCATACTGAAGCTTGGGAAAAATTCCAGAATACGAGACTCAAAGAAGTATGGAAATATCCAGAACATGGGCATCTCTTGGCTGTTATGACCTAGTAATGAAAAGACTTAGATGTACATTAAAGAAAAACAAGGTACGTGAAGCATGAAAAATTTACAGTAAATACATAAACATGTGTATGTATGTCATGCTGGGCATAAGAACGAGTTCCTTTAGGTGACAGAAAGTTTTGCTATATTTTATATACGCAGAGCTGTAAGCTCCACTTAACTAACAACTCTTGTCACCTGTCTGCGTCGGTAAGAAATGGTACTGGTTTAATACCTTATTCTTCTCTACCTTTGAAGTCCATTTTAATTGCAAAGTAGACTTTTAAACAATTTGTAAAAATTTTTAACAGAGACGAGAACTGGGTATTATTAAACTAAAAGTATCAGGAGAGTATATTAGATATATGGTAGTTCACCTTTAAAAATTTTAACACGAGTGTGCTCACATTCACCTGAGTAGCAAGAATCACACACTTTTAAATAGGTACCTTTTCTTACAGTGATGTTACAGCTCAACCCACCTATCTGGCTGTAATACCTACCTTCTTCTTCTGTCTCATTCCACATTGCCATCAGTTTTTTAAAACTAGAAGCCAGTGCTTCCACTAAACCTCCAAATGGGGGATCAGTTACCATAATGACTCTTTCATCATTGTCTTGATACAAGAATTTCCTACAAGTTTCACGTGCAGCCTGTAAGAAACAGAAGTCAATTTCCAGAAATATAGATTCAAGAACTGTAAAAATATTGTATTTGGCAATAAAATTATTGGTTTAGAAGTTTCAACTTTGAAGATGGGACTTATTTCCTCTTGTGTACGCAAATTTCCTCTTGTGTAGCGTTTAAAAAAACCCCAACAACTAGATCTGAAGCACTGAAAACAAGTGCTCTGTGCAGTCAGAGATAACGTATCAAGGGCAGACTCAGTTCAAGCTTCCTAAGATAGTCTTCTTCCCAAGGGTACTAAATTTAACTTGGAAAAAAGATGTTATTCACAGCAAGAAAATAGAGTTCAGGCTCCGAACACATTTTATTCATACCCTTTACCTTTAGTTTTATCCTTAAAGCATTATCAAAGTAATGGGAAAACATTCAGTCCACTGAAAACTGATTCAATCCATACTGGTTATAAAAATGTATAGTGTTCAAATTTTAGCAATCCAACCTGGACTCTATTTTTAAAGGAAATGTAAAAAGTATGTATTCACTGCCATCTTGCAGGGTTCTCTCATCTATTACTTAGATTCCATTGCATTCCAAAAAAACAGGCTTTTAACACTAATATGCATTCAGAAGTGCTGCAATTCAGTCCTTGAATACACTGCAACACAGCGCCATTACAGGCGTCGCCTTTTCACACCTTGAAAAGAACACTACAGTATTTATAATGCAGATGAATAGTCTTTTGTTTTAATTGAAAAATCCAAAACTTTAATACAGTAATGGACAAAAAAATTCAAAGGTAAGGCTTTCAGACCAGCCTCCCATTTCATTCTAGAAGATTCCTTCTATTTTCAAGATCCCATTCAAAGTTAGGCTTCAGAATGGAAAAAATCTGAAAATTATCTACATAGGGTGAAAGGTGCTACAATAAACATTTTTATGCAAATCAGTGGTGGCTTACTAATAATGGCAGGGGAAGAGCGATGAGTGAGTGAGTATACTACTGGGATGTTTGAAATTAATGTTTGGAATTGAATTACACTGTGATTCTCTGTACAAAGCTAAAATAAATGTCCTAGTGCAGCTGCAGATTTCCTCCTGTACTCAAAATTAAGCTCTTAAAGTGACATTTAAATCAGAAACAAGAAGTTCAGCATATTTTTTAACGACGACACTAAATCAACCTCATTTTATGACAAGGTTAACCTTTTGACCTTGCTTGTCTGGAATAAAGCAGGAAAACCTCCTCTTCCCTCCCACCTCAAGTACCAGTGAACAAGTCCCATGGCATCCATTGGGCTTGTAAAGGCTAGGAATAAAACAATTGATTCTGTTGTAGCAACGCAAGAACAGGGCTAATGAATACTTACATAGGGCGACAACTCACACCAAATTGTCATTTTAATAAAAGCAGCAGTTAAGGGGTGTAAGTAACATTAGGTAGCATAAATTTAATAGGCAACTTTACCTCGGAATCAAGTGGGAGATAATTACTGAAGAGGCACTGTTTTTCTTTGATTTCCACTACTGTTGACCATTTTTATCTCATGACAATTGTTTTCTGCTAGACTAGCCATGACTTACAAAATTCTGCATCAACAACATGTACTTCTTTACAAAGCACTCAAGAAATACTTGGCCTTACCTCTCCACCAAAAAAGTAATGATTAAACATGTTGTAGTGGCAGAATTCATCTTCTGTGTAAAACTGTGAATACCTGCAAAATAAGTTTGAAGTAACAGAAAAATATAAACAACTTCTTGCCTGCCCTAAGGGGCGTTTACAATGAAAACAAGGCCTTAAGAAAAACATCATCTTTGGGTTCTGATTAATGACAACACATACCAATACTGGGAATTATTAAGTATAATTACTTTTCTCATAAACTGGATGTCATTTGTGTACGTGTGCAGGAACAGAGATGCACAGACAGGAAAGGGAAAACAACCTCCAATTTATCTTTTAAAGCAGTAAGAACACAAATCTTTGTACGTGCTCTTCAGCCAGATAAAACCTTATCAAAACCTACCTGAAATCAATATCTAGCAGAAGGCTTCTAACCCTGAAATCTTCTCCTTGTGATGCTTTTGACTGGATCATTTCATGAAGCCTGAAGTATAATTGGAGCAAAGAAATTTAACACACAATCATTGGCTTCAGAAATTATCTTGCAAGACAAGAATGCCTGGTACTTTACTAAACCTAAAACCAAACAGATAGAGAAAATGGAGTAATCTGAATTCAGATGATTCCATTTGGCTAATATTCAAAGTTAGAAAAATATGTTAGTCTTAAAAGATGAAAAGTCAGTGGAGCCTACTGGATCATTACGAACAAAAAACCACCAAACATAAGCAAAGAAACTCAATGCCACTTCTGTAAGAAACAAAGCAGGACATTTAAAGCGTATATGTGTGCGTGTGTGTTATTTGCAGTGCAGCTACAGTCTTCTCCTGTATCTTACGAGCTCAAAGCAAGAGCCCACTAGATGCTTGGACAATCCCAACCAATTAAAGCACAGTGAACCTCTTATTATGGGAGAATCCTTGATTATTTAACTATTAGTAAGCTGCACAGTTTTGAGACAGAAATATTATCTGAAAGTCTAACAATTCTCACTGACGTACCTGGGTGTTCCAACAGAGAGCACTCGTCTGAATCCTAAACCAATAATAAGATCCAGTAGGAACTGGCAACTTCTGTCTGCAAATAAATACTGTGCATTTGTTTTTTTATTCTCCAGTGGATAGAGAAGTTGACTGGGACTTCTTAACTGGGCAGCAGAGATAGCACACAGGAACTGATGATCCGAGTGCTTTTCCCATTCAGCTGGCAATAGCAATTGCTGGCATTCCTGGCAAAACCTCCTCTTTGATAACGGCAACAGAACAAAATTCTTGTACCTTTAAATACAAAAGACAATAGGGAACAAACTTTGGAAAAGCCTCTATAAAAGATAAGAAGGGAAGCTCTAAAGGGGGTTACCTATTTTGTAAGAGTTCAATTTAAACAGGCAATGTAGTTTAAGCTGCTCCTGCGAAACTCCACTATCTACATGTGAATGAAGTAGTATTTGTGAAAAAACATTCAAAGGACACTTTGAAAAAGCCTCCCCTGAAAGCAAGCATATAACATGCTGGCCAAATATATTGAGAGTCCCCATAAAATAACTGGATTAGAGAGTGACAACTCTATATCAACTACCAGCAAGCAGTCTTGTGTGTTTATACACAACTCGGAGAGTATTTGTTACTGTATTACCTTTGCTTCTTTTTACAACGTTAAGCCTGTTACTTCTGCACACTAAAGTCACAAATAATTTTTTTAACTGAAACTGCTACTGACCTCTTAGCACATTATGAGCACTCACGTAAGAAGAACTACACATACCCAAAAACACCCCAAAACCCACAAACCCCAAACAGTTCCTGGGTTGAAAATACCATGCTCTAATTAGATGTTTCATGCTATTTTCCCATTGCAGTCAACTGGTTCTTATTTTTCCAAATCCCTCTGGCAGGTTTTCATATTTTAAAGAATGCTGAAATATTATCTCTACATTCAGAGTACCTAAACTTGCGTTACTTGATTTTTACTGAAGAAAATATACATAACAATACCTTTCCACATTCTGCCAGTGTGTAAAAGGCGGCTGATGATTTCTATTATATTCTTCACGTGCTGCAAGCCTAGTTTCTGACACCTGTAAAATTTATGTATATAAGTTACAAAATGAACAGATATCACTCTGTATGGTAGATTAAACCATTAAATCCATTAAGCAAAAAGAGTGCATCGAAGGTCTCATGCTTTAGCTACTCTGCATAGAAAAATTATCACATTCTTTGGATTGTTGTGTCAGAAGAACAAGGATGACTGCAGCACAGAGGCATGTTGCATAACAACATGAGTCTCTCATTGTGAAATTAAACTGCAAAAAATAAATAAATGGAAGCATTTCAGTCTTCTACCACATGTAACGCTCAGGGAAAAACTCACAACATGATCATGATCAAGACAGAAAGAGGTATACTTTCCATTAATGCATGCCAGCAGTTGCATTCCCTCTGAAGAACTATGAACTGATCCTGCACAACTGATGACAGTGGAAATGTTGTCCAAGTCTTTTGTGTGTGATTATTTTAAAACCATGACAGCTCTTCTCCGAGTCTTCTACCTTGGTCCCACAAAACATGCTTAACAGTTTCAGAGTTAACAGAGTTTCAAGGCATTGTGCAAAACTTATGGAACTGATTTGTTTGAAGGGGGAGACAGTGAAGTTCAACAGAACAAAAGATGCCATGATACAAGTGACATTAAAAATGAAATTTGACTCGGAATACCATTTAAATCTACACGAATGAGTGATTAACCACCTCATTTCTCTTTATACGAGTTTTCAGTAATAACCAGCACAGCAAAGAAACGCTTAAGAACCCAGTTAAATCCCAGCCTGCCAACCTGCTGAGGACAATGACCACAACACAAGACACTCATTTAGGAAACAGAAAAAGTAACACAAAACGTAGTGGACAAACCACGCAGCAAGCTCTCCGTGAATGCATATCAATCCCAATTTTGTTACCCTACAATTATCTGACCAAAGTTCTTTAGACGGAGAGAAGTTGCTGCAGATGTTCTGAGACTAGTGAGCATCGCACAGATCCCCACCATCTCACTCTTTTGTATATCCCACTGTTCGGCTGCATCCACCGGATTTTCTCTGCCTTAATCATGGGAGATGAGGACATCCTGGGATCAGAACTATCCTATTTTGTTCAACGCTGCATGATACTGGCAAACTTCATAACCTTAATTCTTAGGTGTTCTGGCAATACAGCAACGCATGCCAGTTTTTCTCAAAATGCACACAGCCTTCCTTGAACATTATACTTGAAACACGTCCTCCTGACAGAAATAGGCGCTCCGCTAAATATGAACTATTAGACAAAGTCTGCAGAACAGAACTGCTACAGATTTCCGTAACAAAATATACTTTGTTTTTCAATTTTCTGTTAAACAGAGAAAAAAAATCCCCAATATTCACCACAGCCTTAAGCAGTTCTCTCTTACCTTCTCATCTTCCCACTGGAAAAAGTTACAATCTTTTCTATCCCTACAGGCTGAACAAGCATAAAATCTTCTTCCTCCCTCGCTCCCTTGGCCGGCCTTCACGAACAGCAGAGCAGGACCTAAAGGACAGAGGCGACTGCTCGACGACACGCGGACACCGGCACACCTCCTCACGGCCCCCGCCGCCAGCCTCGAGCGCCCACAACGAGGCGTTGAGGAGCCGCGAGCGCCGCGGCAGAGAGCTCGGCCCGCCGCCCGCCTCCGCCGCGCCCCTCGGCGCCCGCGGCCGCCCCGCTCCCCCGCGCGGCCCAGCCTCGCCTCACCGTGCGGGCAGCTGGGAGCGCCGGGCGCTAGGCCGAGCAGGGCCGGCCCCGGCCCCGGCCCCGGCCCCGGCCCCGGCGCGCCGCCCGCCGCCGCCATGGCACCGCCCCCGCCCCCGGCCGGGCACGGCGGCGGCGTGAGGCGGGAGCGGCGGCGCCCCCTGGCGCCCCCTGGCGGCGCGGCGGCCCCCGGCCACGTACCGCCGTGACGCGGAGGAGACAAACCCCCCGCCCAGGACAAACGAGACGCCTGAGCCCCCAAGCCCTGCCGTTCACACTATGACGTTTATTTTCTTCAGTGGCACGCTGGGTACGGAAACACCGTCTTTAATTTTTTAATAAACTGTTTGGATAAAAAACAACCATGGAAAGTTTATAAAGGCGGTCATTTCAATCTCGCTTCGAACTCCACCGAACAGCGAGTTTTACAGTTAAGGCTTAAACGTTTCAGTTACTCAGGTGAATTGCTGACATGCTACATTTATATTTACATCCACTCAGAAGTATATAAAATACAAGCATTTTATTGAGTTCAACAGTATTGCTTAGAATTACAAAATACAGCAATGTCTGAAATACTGAAGGTTTCATAAAAGCAGCAATTTTTCTCCCATTCCCAGTCTGAGCTGTCCAGAAAATCACTAAAATAAATATTTACCATGTTACAGAGGCCGCAGATCTCGGAACACGACCGTCAAGTCTTAAACCACATAACTTAAACGTAAATGCAAATGGCAACCTGCAGACGAGCGTGACATTGCTAAGGGTACGAGAATAAGTCTCGGTGCTCTATGTATTACAGGGTTTTTTTTTTCCAGTCAAAAAAACCCGGTGTGTTTAGATAGAAATTTAGAAGGCAGACTGGCTTTGTGATGAACAGATCAGTGCTTCTGTCGTGAATAGCGCAGAACCACTTTGCTGACTACTGATGAACATTCATACACATATGGCATGACAAACCTGTAACACGGTGCAATTCTTTCGCTGTGATGGATCTATAAAGAAATATCCCAATTTTCCATACATGTGCTTAAATACTCAAGTTCTAAAAACTACAGGTGAAATTTCAACCTCTGAAACGTACACAGTTTATTTTGTCACAGTAGAAACTGTGGGTACTTACTCAAGTTGAATTTTGCTGTAATTCTACTATTTAACTGTTTTTGGTCCCCACGTGCAAAAAAACCTACTTGGAGCATTCTTTCCCTTCTCCCTTTCTTTCACTTGTTTGTCAAGGAAAGACTGATTATTTTTTTATTTTTTTTTAATTATTTTTTTTTTTAGTGCATGAGTTTTCAAGTAACTAGCCTATGAAAATCTATAAACAGCTTAAAGTACCAGGAAGAAAACCCAAGGAAAAGCATTTTCACAATCAAAGATAACATTCTGCACTTTTTTTTTTTTAAAGACCATATAAAAAGAGATTGATAGTGTATAGGTTCTCACATTTATATTAAACAAAAAGAATTCCTGTTGTATTCAAAAGTAGTTTCTCAGCATATGCAAACCGTGTATCTTCCCTTATTCAGAACATTATTCAGAATACATTAGTTTAGCCTACAAAAATACAATATGGACAAGTTCTTCTCATTCCCTGACATAAGAATTCACAATTTTGACACAAAAATTGTAAACTTTTATTACATTCGAAATACATTTCTTAAGTCTTTAGAATTTAAGTTCTGAGGTGTCGGCAGTCAGAGCTCTTGGTATACAGCAGAAGTACATTATTGCAGAGCCTTTACACAAAAGTAGCTTTCCAAAGTTAAGAGAAACTTACTCCTCCCACGTATTTTTCTTGCTACCAGGAGGAAAAGAAAGGCTTCCTGCTATGAAAGGTCTGTGTGAATGCATTACTCAGGTGAACAATCCGGCCCTGACTTCCAGTGCTACTTCGCTCCACAATCACACGTGGCATCTGAACAAGCTGAATGGGACTTTTTTCATCCTTTAATGCCTGAGTAAGGTTTAGTATCTAAAAAGAGTAAAAGCAGGTAAGGTGAGGACACGCAAATACAACTGTGGCTAGCAGGCTTACAAATTTAGATGCCACTCTTTAATCAATCCTGTAGACTACTACGCTGTCAAATGATTTATTTTTAAAAGATATTCTATTGCAAGTAGAAATATTTTATTTCTTTGGTAACATTATGACATCCTACTGCTATCTGACTACCCTTTCATTTTCTTCTTTTTTCATGCAATCCTCTCCAAATTTTTGGAACGTGTTAGACACAAAAATCTAAGAGCATTTTAAATTTAGCACATCTCGTAAAAGCATTGCACCTTCAGTGAAAAAAACCTGAAGAAAGCAATCAACATGTATTTAACACAGGATCTACCAGGAGTTTACCTACAAATTATTTTCCTATCAGAAGATACGAAGCTGTATTATTAACCCACGCCAAACCCAGTGCTACGATCCAGATTCAGCCCTCAGCTCCCCAGAGTCTGTTACCTTCCTTCCAAAACTTCAGTGCTCACAGACTGCCCTGATAATTTACTCCACATTCAGTGTTACCGTGCTGAAAACTGAGGCGAGTATTCAATTTAGTTCTGGTGACACACTTGCATTATCCTTAATGTCAAGCCCTTCCCCCCCGCACAATGCCCCTTTTTCCCTTGTGTGACTTACTGATCCCCTGCTCATTCTGCACTTTCATAGCTGAAGAACAGATAAAGTCCTTTGCGTGGTTTACTGCAATTTGCCTCTTCCAGCAACTCCACCTGACATTTACATTTTTTAAGTTCTAAGGCAATCTTTCATAGATGTGAGTTACCTGGTTGTTAGTCTCTATATTCTCGAAAGGACTGTTTATCTTGGGTTTGAAACCCTTCCCAATATTTTTTTCCCCCCTGCTTCACAAAAATATGCTTTTAACTACTTTTGGTACCTTAGATTTCAAGATCTCACCCCTTACATGCAAGATATATTTCTCTTCAGCCTCCTTATCTTCATCAACTAGATTCTTCATTTTCTAATTCTTAAAATTTTTGTTTTTAAGGATGTATTTACTGATGTCTTGGCTATCCTGCAAATTCATCTTAACTGAATGAATTCATTATCATGTGATCTAGATACCCAACTCTTCTATAACACCCTTGTAACATACTTTGGTTTTACGCCAAAAGCAAGTCTAAAATCAGTGCTAAAAGGCATCATTTGCTGATGTATTTCCAATCACATCCGAAAATAACTCATTATCTGCACTTCCTCCCTAAATCCATGCCTGAAAACCTGATATCTCCCACAGTGAAATACATTCTTGTATAGCTAGAGATTTAAAAAAAAACAATACAAAAAAACCCCAGAGAAATCTCTGCTGAAATCCACCTCAGGCAAAGGGTGCGAAAAATGGGTCCAGATGCAGCCTTTATAGTGGGAAATTAATTTAGACCACCTTAGCTAAATATCTCTCAGTTATATAGATCAGGCTTTTTCCTTAAGCTTTTTTTTAAACAACAGACTCCCTGTAGCCAATTATCTCACCACAAAAAAGCCACTTAACACAGTTCAGATGGATGAATGCTTCAGAAGTGACCTTGCAGTGACTGCACAAACTTCTCAGAAAAGTTATTTCAGAAATAACTTCTGTAACTCGATTTAGTAGGTAAGGTTTGCTGGCTTTGAGCCACCACACATAACTAATGTTAACTGGGATTGTTTGACTAAGCAGAACTGCAGTCTTGTGCAAGGTGGTACTTAATATACTGTGTATATTAATAACACATATAATAATATACATTAATATATATTTTATATATACACATATATTACGTGTATATATAAGAGTGTAGAAAATCTACAGAGAAAAGGTCAGATTAGGCCACTCTAGGAACTGTGAATGAATGTCTGGCTTTAAACTATCCATGTTGAATTTATGAACACAGAGAAGTCAGTTTCAATAAATTCAGGGCAAATGGGACTAAATTTATCTAGTCTCATTCCCTTACATTTTCACAAATCAGTGTTTTATGACTACAAGGAACTAAATTTCTTCTAAGCTAAAGCTTGTTTTCCAGTACATCACACCAGTCTTAAATTTTATAAAAGCAAGAAATGAAGAAACCTTTCTCCTCTCATTTCAGTGTTAAAAAAATTAACACCCCCCCCCTTAATTATCATCAAATTTCTAATCTGAAAATGGCTGGATTATTTTGCTAATCATAGGTTCCACGTATGGTTCTGACATTTGCTAGGATGAAGAAACTGTATCAGGTAATATAGCTTTCTTGTGAGAGGTATTTTAATAATCAAGTTAACCCTCCAAAATAAAGTCGTATTTATTTTAATAACATAAAATTACCCACCAAATTTTTTCATCCAAGTTTATGACTCTTCTCCAGTGTTTCATTTTTAAAATACCTTCTCAGAATATATAGGTGTCAAGTCCTCCCCAACCCCCACAAAAACAATAAAACCCAATCACATTAGTTAAGAAAATCATCTTCTATAAAAATAAAAAAAAATCAGTATACACTTTCTGCTGTCTCATCTATACACAAATAAGAGCAAACTCTAGAAAGACATTTAGTCTTCTCAGATTAAAATACCTTCAAGTGTTTTTCAATTCCATAGGAGTCAGTTTTTGTAGTGCTAAAAAAAAACCAGCTGAGAAGTGATAACAAATTAAATACATAAACAAAAATGTAAAAAAAAAAAGGCAGTCTTACCTGCCCCCTCATAACGGACATTTGGTTTTCAAAAGTAGCCTTGTCAAATCCTTTATCAGTCTTTAATAAAGAAAACAAACAGTTATTATAGGAAATTACCCATTTATTTTTAGCTATATATTTAGCATGCAAATTCATCAATTTCATAATGTGCATAGTCATATTTACCAACATAATTTTTGGAAGCTTCAAATAGTCGTAGGATGACCCACAAAAAGTCATAACAGTAAAATAAGGTAGGCTTAATACCATCACGTAATGTTAACACTGTGCTGTCTCTCACCTTTACTCTGGCAACAGAATACTTCCTCCTTCAGATTTATTAAATACTTCAACTTCCACTGAGTTTAACAGACAACCCAGAGTCACTTTGATTACAACTGACTCAAAGACACAAATACTGCGTTTCAGGATCTAGTTTTGACATTACAGCTGCATTTTCATTAAAGTTTAAAATTTCCATTTCTTTCCATCCCAATCATTTGCATTATTTCACTTGAACATCAGACACAATTGTTTATGGAACGTTTCAGAGAAGGACACTTTACACGCCAATACTGTAGCACAGTTTCAGGATCTTTAAAATAAGTTTGACTTACTTTAAACATAGTCAAGATTTCAGCATCAACTTCACACAATATACGTATGTAAAGTTAAGTATATGAAAGGTCTGCAGGTACTTTAAGTTACATTAAATACATGATTTCCTCAGGTTGCTACAGTTTATCTTAAGTGTATACACACCACACAGGTATGTTAAATGGAGTTTTTACACAGATTCGTGCTATAAAAGTTAACTAGCTTTAACTGATTACATGAAACTTAGATATATAAAAGGTAATTATGTTTTCAAATGAGCTGATTACTATCAGTTAGCCACATTAGTGACACAGTTTCCTCTTAATTATATAAACCCTTTCTACCATGCCAGTGTTAAAGCTAAAATAGCACAGTATCATGACACACAAAAGTTAAATTCATAAAAACCATCTAACTGTTCCATTACATGTATTATCTATTTCAGTAACGCTCAAAGAAGCACTCGATTCACCTTAAATAGTTCATAAAGATCTTCACAAAGATCCTGTATGAAGTTCATATCAGAAATGCGAGGAAGAATTAAGTCTCTGGTCTCCTGAGAGAAAGGAACTTTTGCTTGAGAAAGCCAAGCCCAGTGAAAGGGATCTAATGCAGAAAAACAGTACATTTAATGATTAACAACAGGCAAAAATAAAATTCTCAAGTGCTTACCACTGATACAGTACTCTGCTGCCTACTGGAAGTTCTCAGTAACACACCATTTTTCACAACTTTGTTACCCCATACGTGTCTTAGCTACAGTTACAAAAGCACCTTTACAGCTACTTAAAACAGCGAAAATATATTTTAAGTAATAAATATTGAGTTGAAGCAATAAGTAAAAAAGGTATATAAATTAAATCCTGTAAACAACAGTAGAGGCCTTCTCCTGGTTTAGTAATGCAGTTTCCTTTACAGTAAAATAATGGCTGCAATCAAATAGAAATCTTTCAGATGTTTGACTCATACTGAATAATTAACAAAAAAGTAGCTACTATTTTTTAATCAAATTTTTAGTTTATTAAAATGCCTTTTAAGCATGCTGAGAAAAACATTCTTAACTTTTCACATAATTGCTATTAAACAGCTGTTTCAAGAGATATTGTAAGAGTAATTAATATTACCGGATGCTAAGACACCAAACAGTATCAGTTGCAGGAACTGAGGAATGTCACTAGTAGCAAGCCACCCACGGAACTTCCTGACACTGCCCACAGCCCTTTGAATCTGACAGTCCAGCCAGTTTCCCACCCACCTCACAGTCTGTTTGTCCAGTTCGTATCTCACGTTTGACTACAAAAGTACTATGAGAGACCATGCAGAAGGCTTCACAAAAGTCGGGGCGGGGGGGGGGGGGGGGGGGGGAACAGTATTCACTGTACTTCCCTCTTCGACTGAACCAGTCATCTCATTAACAGCTGTCTAGTCAGTCAAGCACAGTTTGTGCTTGGTGAATCCATGCTGGCTGCCCCATCATCTTCTTGTTCTTCATGTGCTCGAACATGGCTTCCAGGAGGCTTCCATTCCACAGTCTTCATGGGGACTGAGGTTAGACTGGCTACCCTGTCATTCTTTGTACCCTGCATCTTGCCCTTTTTGAAGGGGGATGGGGTGCTTACCTTTTTCTAGTCATCAGCAACCTCCCGCATTACTACAGTCTTTCAAGAGCTATGGGAAAACAGCCTCACAATGACATCAGCCAGCTCCCATCATGTTTCCAATGCAACCCATCTACTCCTATGAACTTCTGTATGTCCATTTTGCTTAAGTGCTCCCTTTCTTCTGCTTTGCATAATGCTTCATTCCCAGAAGCTCTGCTTATGAGCTCTGAGATGTAAAACCCTGAGAGGAAATCTTACAAGTGAAAACTGAAGCAAAGTCAGCATTGAATAACTTGTTCTTTCTTATGCCTTTAGGTCCTTGCTGTACTTTTCTTCAGTCCCACTCTCACTTCCAATTTACTTAACCCCTTTCTTGTTGCCCCTTATGTCCTCTGCTAGCTTTACTCCAGCTGAGCTTTGACTTTCCAGACCCCATTCTTGCACTTTGGGACAAAGTCTCTATTTTTCCAGGGGAGTCTCCACATCCCTTTTTTTTTTTTATGTACTTGATTTTTGTGTCCCACTTCAGCCAGAGTTCTCTAGTTCCCTGTTCATTCATGCTGGACCAACTTCCTGCCTTTTGGATAGGCTGTTCTCTGGCTTTGAGATGGTTACCCTTGACAATCAACCAGCTCTAGCCGTCAAGAAAACATGCTCTACCCCTCAAGAGCCTGCGATTTTAAACAACATTATGCCAGAAGTTTACTTCTACAGAACTTTCACGCACTTGTCCAAGAGCAAAAGAATTCTGAAGGATCATCCAAGTTTATTACTTTTCATGCTGTAGTAAAAGATGGTATAATATAAGGAATAATTGCCATGTCTCTAGAAGAGCTGCAGAAGTGACTGTAGCCAACAGATACGTAGGTCAGTTACCATTGAGTATCAAGATGTCTGGGACTATACAGAGCTCTGGGTGGGGTAATTAACTAGCCTTTTGACAGCAAAACTAGCCCACACTTAACTGCCATAATTACCACAGAAATAATTGTAAACCCTGTTGGGCACTTCTCTCTAAACTATAAATAGTCAGAGATGTGGTCAGAAGCAATCTAGCTTTAACAGTACTATCCATTTTCAGTCTGCTCAAAAAAACTAACTAAAGATTAACTTCTACAAAGTAAGCTAAAGCTGAGAACAAGTCAAAATACCATGTAAGTTGTCTACTTGTTCACCTACAACTGTACCCTTTGTTTTGATATAGAAATTTGGCCATTAGAGAGACAACTTGCCTAATCTTGCACTCAAGTAACTTTCCACCATGGTTTCCAAGAAAAAACATGAGAAATATGTTGCTAAATTTTTTCTAATTCCACCAGTCAGTTTACATACAGTGGTACGTTTACAAATATCCATGTATTAATATTCTTTAAAGGACTAAACCACATATGCCATTGCAAAAATGGCATTTGTTGCTAACTCTGTGAAGAAAAGTGAGTTATTTAAAAATTCAATACCTAACTACAGTGATGATTATTTAGTTTCTTACTACAACAACCCAAACAAAAAATACTTATTTACAAGTTACTCTCCCAAAAAGAAGATGATTGAAGAACGCAATACTTACATGCCCGCCACTCATCAGGATGCTTAAAAGGAAATGCTAAACCATTGTCAATTGCAGCAATTTTAATAGTAGATTCTTTAGTTATAGTCCATTGGCTATCCTGCGGAGGGAATGTTTCAAAAATAAGTGATACCTATGTGCTTACAAAAACAGTGAAATACATTAAAAATAGCAAATAATACACTTTTTAGCTTCACTGCTTAAAATCAGCTTAAACAATATAAAGGAGTATCCAAATAAACTCCGGCACATATAATTCTTATTCTACCACCATTAAAAAGGAGCCCTTCCCCCAAATACAAGATAAGCACAGCACATAAATAGCTGAAGAAATGTGCTTGAGCAACAGTGGGCAGTTTTTTTATTATTTTTATAGCCCAAGCTAGTTAAAAAAAAATGCAGAACAATAAAAATAACTTCTAGCACTGTTCTATCCAGACTAGTCTAATCCAAATAGCTTTTCCATTTATTTCACCTAGAATAATTTCTAGTTATCACATTTCTTGAGACCATGCCCCAGGATTAAAGCCATACACTTAATCCTCTGCAATACCAAGCTATAAAACTAAACAAGTCAAAGAATGTAAGTTTCAGAGTACAATTTTCTTACCTTATTTGACCGATCAAGTCCATCATCTTGTTTTTCATACCTGACTAACCAGTTATCGTTACCTCTGTCTTTAAACAGGAAAATGCATGTCACAACACGTCACTTATAAAGAATTCATCTTCTGAAGTGATATACAACAACTAATATTGTAAATTGAGAATTTACCAAATGAGTCAGGCAAAACTGTTCAAGAATTTTTTTTCCCAATCACAGTACATATGTTTTAGCTTTACTGAAATGTTTGAGGCAACTGATCTAGTGGAAAGACCAAAAATTTACCAAGTATTCTTAGGTATGTAGTACGGCTTTAGTTTTCCCAACTGGCTGAATATACAGCAAAATATCAAGAAAGCTAAGAGAAATTATTTTCATGCATTTTATGCACAAAGATTGGCTGTAGTGTGCACTTTACCTGGGGAAAAGTCTGTCAGCAGCAACCACAATGACTTAATTTTTAAGTTTGTTTTAATGCTGACGGGGAAAGGGAGAGGCCCTCCAAAATTACAGATAGTGTGATGTTTGACTACATGGAGAAAACAGACTCTTCAAAGATGAAGTGTGGGGGGGAACTGAAGAGCCTTTCAGAAGCTGAAAATGTCTGCACTATTCAGACAAAACTGAGATGTTGAACGCTTTGGCAAGGTCTTTCAGATAGAGGATGATTGCATGGATTTGTAGATCCTTCTGTCATCTTAAGGTGCTCCCGTAAGTTTAGCTAAACATCCATCAGAAAATGTTCATGCTCTATCATGATTAGATATATTAGATGAAGGTAAAAATCATCCACATAATGAGGTTTTGCATTTTGAGTATTTTCCTTACAATTTTAGGAAGGTCACAGGACACAGTAATTGTTTGGAAACACTGGGGTCAATTTGGTAAAGCTGACAGATCATACCAGCAGCGCTAGCAAGTATTACGTCCTTACAGAACTCTCTTCTTTTAGTTTGCTTCTAAAAAGCCACAACTTGGAGTGACTTATTTTCAGCTGGATTCCTTTCTAAGTGAATTTAAGAAAAGGAAAATGAACACGAGCTGGTATGTCTGAAGAAGAGTAAAGATGCCCACCTCTGACAAAGCAGCAAAGGAAACATTTTAAATATTTCCTCAAGAATCCAAAGGCAGTTTTATAAATCACCTACAGAGTCAACAGAAGAATCCCCGCTTCTGAGTGAAAGAAACAAGAATGCAGGAGAACTGAGAGATATCCATCACAGTTGTACTTCAGTGCCTAGTCAGAACAAATACGAACTGTTTTGCACTGATGTGAAACTGTGCTGTTATCGGCTCCAGCTTAGCATAAAAGGAATGTAATCACGGCTTTCCTTATGGTTCCTGAAACCCCAGCATCCCTTATCCTAATCAGGGGAAACAGACAGTTAATAGCCTACTGACAGAATTAAAGCATAATGAAAGTATTTGTTTTTGAATTCTTACATTGCTTAAAAATATCAATTAACAGCCAAAAGGGGTTGTTTGGATTTTGTCATATCGCAATATTTACTGTTTGAATCCAAAGTAATTTTTTCAAAGTTTAAAATGCAACATTCTGGCCTTCAATTGTGAGAAAAGCATCTGAAATGCATTAAAAGCCTTCAGCAGCAGCTTTCAGCCAGCATTGCTTACCATTTCTGCCTCACAAAAGTAGACAGATACCGAGAGACACTAACAAATACCTGTATTTCTGATGACATAATCCAAAATAACCAATCTTTCAAACTGTGACTGAAATTCTTTCCTTGTGTTCTCAGGTAAAGGATCAGTTTCAAACTTCCTGAGCCAGTAGTCAGCTTCCTTATACCCTTCAACAAATAGCTGGAAGGAGCCAACCTGAAACATTAAGAAACTGCATTTCGAAAATGCACTTGGGTAGGTCACAAAACTAATTTTAACATTAACAGAAAAACTGATTATATACGTTCAAAGTTCAGAACACAGGAAGTATGACATAAAAAAAAAGATTACTAAGTCGTTTCTCTTTCATTCCTAAATTCTAAAAAAGGTAAGACTCAAATCATGAGGGTTTTTTTCTGGGGTTTTTGGTGGGTTTTTTTGTTTTTGTTTTTGTTTTGTTTTGTTTTTTTTTTAAATATTTGTTTAAGCACTCACTGAACTGACCAGGAATAAAATGCTGCCAGAGAGCTCAACATAAATGAACACTCAGTATTACAAGCAATATTTGAAACAAAGAGAAAGAAATAACATCTATTCTATTTGTCATTGGTAACACTGCGTTCAATAGTTCATAGGAAACTCACCAAAAATTACAGGAGAAAAATCTTCCTCTCTGAAAGCTTGCATGTTTCATTGATGAGCACAGCAGCATTAACCATTTTTTCAGGACAGACACTTTTTTATTAAAATGGCTGAAATGCACTTCCCAAAAGAGTCCAAGGAAGAAAACTACAAATGGCATAGAGTCCATATGTGTTGGCAACAGGAAAGGTGCTCAAGATTAAAATTCAAAAGATGACTTATATTTGAGAAGTAAAATGCAGATAGATGCACATGTGCAGAGACATGGATAAACAGACAGCACGTGGAATAACCATGCTCATACAAGCTTGCATAACGTATGTCACATGGATCAAAATTGCCGAGAACTGACATAAGTGGATTACCCAAGCTGTACATAACCTGTGTTTTAAAAGTTTAGGAGTAGAGCACTGTGGTGATATTTTGGGGATACAATAAGGCTCATTAGGCAAGAAAGATGTGAGGTTTTAGTCAGTGGAGTACTGCACACAAGATGAAAGGAAGGTAGGATGAACACAACAATAGGATGCCTAAAAGAATAAAACAATAGAAGTGGAAAAAAAAGACTTAGGAAAAATGAAGAGCTAGGCAAATTGCAGGGGAGAAACAATTAGACACTATAAAAACAGGACACTGAAGGGAAATGTATTAAACAGTCAAGAAAAAGAAAAAACAGTGAGAGATGTACAACATTTTAACATGTTACTCCTCCAGCAGAAAGCTAGACTGCAGACTGATACAAAAAGCTGCGAGATTATTAATGTAGTTCAAATGAAGGAATGATGTAACAGAGTGGATAGATTTTGAGTAGAAACAGTCATATTTATCAAACTTAAGTCATTCAGAGAGAGTTTTCCACAAGCAACAAGGTTTTTCTTCTACTGTTTAAGTTACCTATAAATATTTCTTTTTAAATTTACAGTTCTTTATAAGAAACAGGAAATGCACACGTCACTTATTTTTCATCTTACCTTAGGAGGTAGTCCAATTCGGTTAAATTTTTTAGCAACTTTTGGCACTTTCTCTAAAGCATATTTTTTTCCTCTTGACTTTGCACGATCTATTGCACTGTAATTAAAGGTCTCACTGACAAGCCAGACAACCTTAAAATATGGAAGTCAAAAAACACATCTCAGAATTCCTTATTATTTCAATTATAAATTTACAGTAAATTTTACTTAGTTGTCAAAAAAGCAAAAAGGAAGCATCAGGCATTTCTAACAAATTTTATATAAAAAGGTGAGTATTTGCTATTTTACATATCTCAGGCAAGAATGTGGTAAAAGGACTTAAGTGGGAATCTTTATATGCTGCTTTTTGCAATTCTGATGCATCTCACAGAAACATGAGGCACAAAAGTGTCAGAAAATGCTAGAAACTGAAGCGGTTCCAAAGAAGAGATTCAATTCAGATCGCAAACTTACCTTTTAAAACAGAAATCAGTCACTATTTCTACGCCAAACCACTGTGCCTTTGGACTTGCAATAGTTTATAAATGACTTTGGAATAATGCATGATACACAAGCATGTCTGCACAACTACAGCCCAGAGACTGACAAATCTGTCAATATATATTTTTTGCTTTCAATAACTTATGTATTTTAACTTTTACCTTAGTTTTAGGTACAACTCCTAGCCCCAGCTTGTCATCCACAAGATAGGCACCAGCTTCAGAGAGGTATCCCTGATTTGGAACGAGGCAGCCTCTGCCAAAGCAGCAAGGACAACAAACTTTGTGAAAATATTTGGTCCATTTTGGATTTAGATGTCCATAAGGCTCTTCAGATTTTGGTTTGAACACGCCAATAATTTTCTAGGATAAATAATATATAATGAAAGTATGAACGTTTTGAGTTGCAAAACATTAACCAATACTTTCAAATAACTCATTTTCAAAATAATTTTAGATACTATACATTGCATTTTACAGTTGCTCTTTTCAGATTAAAAGAAACTAAGTGATATGCCAAATGAATTTATCATCCAATGCTTGTCTAGAAGTAGCACAAATTCAAAATAAGCTCTTCATAAGCAAAAATCAAAACCAGCTAACATTTACTAGTTTTTCAAAATTAAAGACTGCATTTTAGAATATACATTTTTTTATAATATAAGTTTCTCAAAAAGGAGGTTTTAGAAGTAGTTTTAAAAATAATTTTCAGCCCACCAGTTAACTCAATGACAAAATATTTCAGACAGAGGCATAATGGTTCCAGGAAAGTGACAAACATACAGAATGCTAATAATCATAGAATTATAAAGGTTGGAAAAGACCTCTAGGATCATCAAGTCCAACCGTCAACCCAACACCACCATGTCCCCTAAACCATGTCCTGAAGTGCCACATCTATGCATTTTTCGAAATCCTCCAGGGAAGGTGACTCCACCACCTCTCTGGGCAGCCTGTTCCAGTGCCTGACCACTCGTTCAGCAAAGAAATTTTTCCTAACGTCCAATCTAAACCTCCCCTGACACAGCTTGAGGCCATTTCCTCTTGTCCTATCGCTAGTGACTTGTGAGAAGAGACCAACACTCACCTCGCTACAACCTCCTTTCAGGTAGTTGTAGAGAGCGATAAGGTCTCCCCTCAGCCTCCTCTTCTCCAGGCTAAACAACCCCAGTTCCCTCAACCTCTCCTCATAAGACCTGCTCTCCAGACCCTTCACCAGCTTCATTGCCCTTCTCTGGACATCCTCCAGCACCTCAACGTCCTCCTTGTACTGAGGGGCCCAAAACTGAACACAGTATTTGAGGTGCGGCCTCACCGGTGCCGAGTACAGGGGCACCATCACTTCCCTGCTCCTGCTGGCCACATTATTCCCGATACAAGCCAGGATGCTGTTGGCCTTCTTCGCCACCTGGGCACACTGCTGGCTCATGTTCAGCCGGCTGTCAACCAGCACCCCCAGGTCCTTCTCTGCCGGGAAGCTTTCCAGCCACTCTTCCCCAAGCCTGTAGCATTGCTTGGGGTTGTTGTGACCAAAGTGCAAGACCCGGCACTTGGCCTTGTTAAACCTCATACAATTGACCTCAGCCCATTGATCCAGGCTGTCCAGATCCGTCTGCAGAGCCTTCCTATCCTTGAGCAGATTGACACTCCCACCCAACTTGGTGTCATCTGCAAACTTCCTGAGGACGCAGTCAATCCCCTCATCCAGATCATTGATAAAGATATTAAACAAGACTGGTCCCAACACTAAGCCCTGGGGAACACCGCTCGTGACCGGCCACCAACTGGATTTAGCTCCGTTCACCACAACTCTCTGGGCTTGGCCATCCAGCCAGTTTTTTACCCAGCGAAGAGTACACCTGTCTGAGCCACGAGCCACCAAATCAGATCAAATGTTACCTATTCTCTTTTATATCTGTTTTGCTTACTGCGTTAAGTTAGAATGGATCAGGATGTTCTGCACTTTGCAATTCCAAGGAGTGGTGTCATTTACCACTGCTGTAGATTCCTCAACTGAAAGCTGACAGTTGTTCACCATATCAGCCACCATTTTGACTGAAGACATGGAGTAAAACTTAAAATTACTCCGAGTACTGTGTCCAATTTTGGACACTATGCTTCAAGAAATCTGTTAACAAACTGGAGAAAGTTGAAAACACAATGAGAATAAGCACAAAAATTTGAATAATGAAAGACTATATGAGCAGGGATTGTTCAGCCTAAAAGAAAATGGGACACAACGAATTATGTAATAGGTTGTTATAGAGGAAAAAAAAGGAACAACGCATTTACTGTGAATGAGCCAAGAAGTGATAGGCTTAAATCCAAGCAGATAACTTGCAAAGAAAGACCCTTTTGAACCTTAAAGGTGGCTCAAGACTGGAACAGACTGCCAGGTTGTGGAGCTCCAAAACAGGATGCCACTAACAGGTTAGTTAGGTATTCATCAGGAATCATGTTAAGACGATCCTGCTCCACAACACAGGCATTAAATAGACAATTTCTCAAGGTGCCTCCTACACATGATTCTCTATTTGTTAACCTCAAACCACAAGATTATTACCACACTAAAATATATAACCTTCCAATTGTTTGTGATAAACTTTAGCCTAGTGCATAAAGTCCACATAATGACTCTTCTATGGCTCACATGAAACGCTGTATCTTCATGCCTTCTCACAGGACCATGGTGAGCAAATAAAATTCTTATCTAATAAATATTTAAGAACAACTGTTTAAGAAGCATTTTCACATACTAGTACTTTCCCGGATCCTTATCAAAAAATTGAGTATCTCAATAAGCACAACGCTGCCTGTTGTTGCACCAACATTCATAGCTGATTTCCACTAAATCATGAACAAGGTTGCTGGCAGTCAGAAACTAGCATTCTGCTTCAGTAACTGCTGACTCAACTAGATTAGGGAGAGGACCTGACTAATCATTCTAGCTTCTAGAGAATTTTCACCCACTTTGTCCAAGACGATATAACTAGCCCATGACTGTCCAAGACAATCAAGCTTTGTCCAAGACAAACTACCTACAGAAAACTTATTTCATTCGGTTTGTAAACAGAGTACTCAAGACACCAGGCATTAGTAGCATCACCTGTCTTATCCATCTAGTTTGTTTCATTCCCATCAACTACCAGGAGAAATAAGTTACAAAATATCACTATTTGCATCCAAACTATAAAATAAGTTTTCCATCAACAGGGGCAGGAAACAAATTGACAAAAATTCTCTTGTTTTTGGCATGCTATTATCTGTGATTCTAAGGTTACATTCAAAATCATGAGCAAGTTCTATGCAACTGCACAGACACAATTCAGTTTAGAGCTACAAAAAAGGTTATACTTATTCTGTGCAACATGAAAGGCCGGGATGTTCTCTGAACACTTTTTTTTTTTAAATCACAGCACTTTGGAAACTGAATTTACTTGGTATACTAGTTTACTCAAAATTCTTATGTTAGGTTTAGAATTGTTAAAAAGTTATTTAATTTTTTTCCTAATGAATCACAGGTATCTGCCTGTTCAAAACAAAGCTAACAGCTTTTCATTTCCCAGAAACGGTGTGGTGTATTTGGTAGTATATGCCAAGCCATCAATTATCTCTTTTCTGAATCACCCTTTGGATAGTACTTTCTACAAACTGCCCATTTTAAAAAGGAGCCTAGCTCATTCTGTTACTTGCCTGGACCATACTGTGCTACGCTATCAAATCTAGATATGGTTTTCAAGGTTTCACTGAAGTTAGAACCTTGCTAAATTTTGCAGAGCCGCTGATGTTGAAGACCAGAGTAGAACCAGAAAGCTCAATATGTATACAACCTACCAGGGCCAGTCTTAATGTCGCAAGTCAAAATTAATTTCTAGACTGACTCCATTGGCATTACCAATTAGCCAATAGTCAAACTGTCAAAAACATGTTGCAGAACAGTTTGTAACAGGCACAGTGCCTTTTACTTTGTTACACAACGAACAACAAATGCAGAAATATTCAACACTTCAGCAGTAGTGCTGCTTAAGTACTGAACTGCTTCATATCAGTATACAACTATGCCAATAAATGCAAAAAATTCATCATTTTAATTAGGTAATTTTAGTTTTATCTTTCCGATAGACCCAAATCAGCAAATAAGATGACCTAATGGAAACAGGTTTTTTAACCTGTAACTTGGCATTAGTGTGGGAAACACTTCAGAAGCTGACCAGTAAGAAGGCTTAGCCCATCTTTAATAAGCTCTTTCCCAGCATAAGGAAGAGGAGATTACTCAAGAAGAATAGGAGAAAGCAAGTCACAAAACTGGTCTGAAGTAGAATGATGCAATACTCTTGTCAAACAGGATGTGAAATCCATTCTACAAATGGGAGTTGTACTACTGACAAAATGAAGTTTTATAAGACCTTTAATATGGACAACAAATTTAGATAGATTGGTGTTTTTTTAATCTTCGTTTCTGCTAAGTACTTAACATTCAGATCAATGACCTGCACCAAGCGGGAGGGCAAGTCACTACTAGGAACTTAACTGGGAACAAAAACAACACTTCACAGCGAAACAGAAGCAAAACCAACAAGAAAATCACCACTTAAGAAACAAGGAAATAAGGTGCTCCATCCAAAATACTATGGTTACAAAAATGATGTGTAAGTACTCTCTCATTAGCCTGCAGGGCACAGTGAGTCTCTCAGGCAACTGCCAGTCACCAAAAAACTGCAAAATCAGTCTGGAGAGGCTTCAGACAAAACAGATTTGAATATATGGAAATCCAGAACAAGTATGATTTTTTCCAAGTAATTTCTCTACTAACTATCTAAAAATAAAAGATCTCAATTGCACGGCACTAAGAAAAACTCAAAAAAAACCCACTTAAGCAGTTTTAAGGCATTTCTGGCATAACATTATAAAATACTCTTTAGACACGTCATGCATTGAATTGTTGAAGAAGTGCTGATTTATAGCAGTATTTGGTTACTTATTCAGATTTTTTTCCTATTGCATATTAAATAAGATATAACCCTAATTTAAAATACCTCTTGTAAAACAGTATAAAGTTTGAATATGTATATATAAACATACAGCCTGAAAACCTACAAAGAATTAAACTACTGAAGTAGGGAAGTGACCTGAATTTTAAAAAGCCTGCTGAAACTTTGAACAGGTTTTCATATTAACAGCACTGTACATGACAGCAAGAATCCCACAAAGCAATTAGAGAAAGAATTTTGGTTTTTTCCTTCCAGTTTCAAAAAGAGAGACCCTCCTTCCCAAGACACTTTGGCTCTCCTCCACCAGAATGACGGGGGTCATTACTAACAAATGCCACGTACTAGAACACAGGAGTATGAACTGCAATGTGCAGTTCTTAGATTTTGAAGGGGTAGTTCTGCCATCTTCCATCTCAGAAATAAATTCATAAATTCATACACTTATTTGTATTAAGTCAGGTAATTATTCTAAAAATTACTCATTCAATAAAGTATAAAAACTATCACCAGAAAAGTGGCACTAAAACAAGCCAAACATCTATGAAAATTAAGTGGCAAAACAGAATATATTCTGTCATGACCAATAATATGAATAAAAGCTAAACAAACAAAAAAAACCAACCAAACAAAAAAAACCCAAAAACAAAACACAAAAAAAACCCAAACCACCAACTTCCTAAATGAATGGGAAATGACCATTTTGGGGATACAGGGAAGAACAACAAGCTTGAGTATGTCCTGAAAACCTAGGCACTTAAAGCCTTACAACTTCCACATCCGACACCTACATCTACCTAAGACCAGAAGACTGCTGATTGAGCTCAAAATAAAATTAGATATGACAAATCAGCAAAGGTGTGAAGGTTGAGAGTCCTCTTTTTTGGAACAGGACGGTAAGCAGACAAAATATTTCTGATTTAAAGAAAACAATGACAAAGTATGTCTGAAACATCATTTTCTTTTACTAAATAATGCTAACCAAATATTACTTTTCAAGCAAGATATTCAGGTAACTGTTACTTCTCTGTCTCAAAGTAACCTTAGGACACCTCTTTGATGATCACTATTCAAGGTACCATTTACCACTAAGGGAGGGGAAAGCAAAGCTTCCAAGTTAAGATTCAGCAGACAAGTACAAGGAAAAGGGTAGATTTGTTTGTATCACTCTTCTTGCCCATCTACCAATCCCATAGGAGGAAGGACACATGACCCAAATAAAAGACTATCAAAAAAAAAGAGAGAAAAATATAAGAGGCTCGGCCAAAGAAACCTAAACAGTACCCAAATCAGCAGCTCAGTTGTATCAAAAATCAATGAAAACATACAAAGAACAAAATGTTAGATTCTGCACAAAGGAATCCCTGAATTGTTTTCAGCTGATAAAGAGGCCCTTTTATTTTCTCCTTATTTTCCTTTGGTGCAGATCATTCAAAACATAGTAAAACTGCAACAGAGAAATAATCGTTATTTTGGCTTAGCTTATGCTGCAAGACATAATTAGAAATCTAAATATTACTTGCGTTGATTTTTCAAACATGGATTTTGGCATACCATAAATTATTAAACAACTTATTTAGATACATTTCCACTTAAATAGAATTTTTAAATTTCCATTTTAAACTCATTGCTGATAGCATGTCTGCCTTGGCAGTAACGTGCTCACCCCTTTTGGATCCTTGGCAAAGTAACTCCCACTGGACCCTTGAGAGATTCTTTCTGGAAAAACTCCACACTCTATAGCTTGTTCTGCTCTCAGAATAATTTCTGCAAATTCTGGATCATCTAAAAATATATTCATATCGGCAGTATGTCCTGAATGCCCTGGAAAATAAGAAAACAAGCAATCTTAAGTGTAATTTGTACTATGAATTAACAACAACATAAGTAAACGTACTGAAAAGCTAACAGCCGTCCCTGCTAATGCCCATTCAATAGCGGGCTGAAAAATCTGGTCCATCAAATCACTGCAAGTTTTCCCACTGATCTACCCACGTCCAGTCAACCTTTTGTTTAAAGTAAATCAGCTGAATCTGCAACAACTAATTTGAGACTACCACTGCAAAGTGCTTATACTTTTTTATTTACATAAGGAAGCCTATAAGAAAAGAAACCCTTCAAAATCATATCTGTAAAAAAAAAAAGCTAAAGATTTTTATTAAGTTTTTTTGTGTCCTTTTCTAGAGAAAGCTATCTGCAAGTAAACCATCCATTACCCACTATTAAGAATGGTATCATACCATTCATTTAACAGCGAGGCTAACATTCATTATCTGCTAAGTCACAATGATGTCATTCACAAAACAACCCGTTACGTGTAGCACTGACAAGTGGCACCCATATCCCAGTGAAGTGCTGCATGCCATCACCATTCCAACACCAAAACACTATCAACTACTTGTAGAATTTCTTTGCATACCGACCAAAAGATCAGCTCTATGCAGGCATGCATGCAAACTCTATGCAAACATTTAGAAAGGTAACTAGAAAAGAAGTTGCCAGGATTTAATACTTCTGTTGCTCTCTAAACTTTTTCAAACGATTTCTCTGCAGGTTTTGAAACTGCAGACTTTTGTACCTTCCTTCTAAGGCTAGGATTATTCCACGTTCTTACTGAGTGCAAGTTAACGGGTCTGTGCATTAGGGCTCATTTCTGCGCTAAGAAACAGCTACATTATTCTAAATTAAACATTCACAGATAAAGTTGCCTTGTTCCCATTTCAGCACTTGAAGAAATGCAAGATGAAATAACCCACATAAATTCTTCTGGAGTGACAAATGACAGAGAACCCATTCAGAAAAGATACTCCTGAACAGTTTGCGGACAGCCAAATGAAAAATAAATCTTTCAAATCACTCCTGATGTTTTGGAACACCTTTTTGTAGCACAGGACGTTCTTTGAAGTTTTCTAGAATATTACCACTTACTTGCATGAACCACTCACAAATAATAGCATGGCTTCCAAACAAAAATAACTAAAAAGCATAAAACATAGGAAAACCTTAGTACAAGTTGGCAACAGGAAGAGAAGCCTTAAAACGAATAAGAGCTTGTTCTTAAGGATCAACAACTACAACCCACTGGATCAGAATCTGTTAGACTACTTGGCCTATATTCCTGCAATAAACTATAGTATAATTTTAAGACTTTTATTGGGACTGTCAGGGACAAACAGTAAATTGCCTTTCATAGAGTCAGCCACCAGGACAGAGGGAAAGGGTTCTAAGATTTCTCTGTCACAAAGTACTTAGGTGAGGTAGGGAAATAAACCAATAAAAGCCACAATACACTTATTTTTATGGAAAAAGTCACTTTGAATCAGTGGTTCTTATTCCATATTCAAGCCTCACCTATCTCTACACAAGAAGCATCCCATCATACAGCTGAGCTGTGACTACTACATACTTCTGCCAGCAAAAGCAAAATCAGGGTTGTGCATTTTGTTTGGTAACAGTATAATGCAACATTCATATTAAGTTGCTCTGCATGTTAATCTTCCAGATGATGAGGACCTACAGGTGAACTCTCTATCACAGGGATTGAAGTTATCTATGCAGACGACACCTTTCTCAGAGGTCAGTTTTTAATTCCAGAATCTAAAACCATAAGAAGTCTTACTAGCTTGAGGAAATTCTTCAACCATGTCTTTTCTAACATAAAAGATAACTGCAGGAAAAGTATATTCAATTAAAAATCAAACTAAAACCAAACAAAACAAACCACATAATGCTGTATGCTCAAGGAAGAAGAAAAATATAGTTTTTGAAACTTACGGTTTGTTCATTATTGCTGCTATGCTACTAGAAAGCCTTCTGTTACCACAGTGATGTGGGCATACAAAAACATATCAACTGAAAACAGGAAACCAGCAGTTTTAAGAAGTTTCCTTTTGGTTTATCAACTCTCCATATGAAAATAGGCCATTTTAATTGAAGCTAGTATTTGCTGAACGTGGCAGGGTTTTCTGAGTTGGTTTCTTCTTCAAAAATTATTTTAATTCATTTTTCCACTGCAAAAGCATGTTATGGTCCCAACTTACTCCCAGTGCAGTCGCTAAACTTACAATTGTAACTAATCAAGGTTTTTTTTCTTGCAACTGCTCTTGAAAACTACTCTTCTCATTAAACTCCCACTCAGGAGACCAGGGCTCACACACGCACAGCCTACCAAGCTCAATAACCTTTTTCAGATTAATCTGGACAAGGCCCAAGGCTGTGAAGCTGCCATACTTGAACGATGAGGACGTGCCAAAGAAGATGCGAATGCTACCATCCACATGTTCACCTCAACCTGTTCTTCTGCCAAGTTAACATGACATAAGCTAAACTAATACACTTTGCAAGAGTAACATGTATGAACTCCTTCAGTACTAAACCAGCTTCATACTGTTTTAACATTAACATAATTAAAGGTAGTCACTTCAATCAAATCCATCTTTTTCTATAGAGTCTCGTATTCTGACCATAATTCCATTACTAAAACACCCTCCCTGTTGCAATAACGTGCATGAATAACATCTGTTGCAGGTTTGTTCCAGCTGACACGCGACACAATCCTGTACCTTCAAGCATTAGACATACAGGAAAGGTAAGAACAAGTAAACAAGAGCAAGAGATGAGATGCTGCAATCAGTCACAGTTCTGAGAGCTTCTTACATACTCTTGGGGCAGATCCCAAGTACAGCTCCGCATTCACCACCCTAATCGCCCCAGTGGTGCAAGACCCATGGCTCTAGTCTCCACTCTGAAGCATTAACTACTGTGTTCTGCTAGAAGCACTGTCTCATTAATGCATCTTAAGTCTTATGGGAACAAGACCGGAGAACGCTAACATTTTAATGGCATGTTTGCATTGCAGGTCTGGTCTACACTTGGGACCACTGGTTAAAAGTTGAGATTTTTTCCTTATAGTTCAACCCAGTACACTAGCAAAAGCTCTCTATGGCTACAAAAAAATAAGCTACTAGCATAACTTGTTTTGTTCAAGTTGATGGGGTTTTTGTTTGGATTTTTTTTTAATATGCTATTGTTGCAAAAGGAACAATTTTTACCAGTCTCTGGCAAGAAATCCTATGGTATAATTACAGCAGCAAACACTATTAGTCCACAGATTTCCATCAGCAAACTTTTCCTAGATGTACACCTATTTACAAAGTTGCACAGAATCAGAAAGCTTGAAAGTCCAAAGAAAAACGTAAGCAATAAATATTGTGTAGTTTATCACCTTGCCCATATATTAAGAATTAGATAATGGTCACGCTTATGCTTCTTTTCAAATTCTTAACTACGGTCTTGCCTTTCTGAATTTTCACATCACAGTTCTTTCTCTCTTCAAGACTGGATTTCAGAACACGGAAAGCAGGTAAGTTTTTATGAAAACCAAAAATATGACAGAAGAGTCCACATCTAAAACTCTTAATACATGTGACGGTACAAAGAAGCAAACAGATGACGGGAGCAAAGAACAGAAACAGTAAAATTCTTTTACAGGATGAAAAGATGGGGGTCACAAGCACGTAATCGCTGGAATAGGCGAGACAAACGGAAGACTCGACGGAGTTTGCCAAGCGTTCAGCAAGCAGCTGCCAGTCCCACCTCAGGCCCCGGTCAGCAAAACGTGCAAAGCGGGAAGTTTCAAGACACGTGACAGAGACCAGCGAAGCGAAGCCCAGCGACACAGGCGACAGAGGACAAGAAGCGAGGGCGCGGGCAGCCGCGAGTTCGCGCGACGCGGCGGGCGAAGACAAAAGCGGCTGGCTGCCGAGCCGCTCGCAGCGCCGCGCCGACGGCGGCTGTCGCCCAGCGAGCCGCAGGCCGGCTACGGGCGCTGCGCCCTCCGAGAAAGGCCGGCCAGGGACGCCGCCAGGCGGCACCGGGCAGCCCGCACGGGCACCCTGCCGGCCTCGCCGGCGCGGCGCGGCGCGGCGCGGCGGGGGCCACCGGTCCCCGGAGACACCCTCCCCGGCTCCCCTCCGCCCCCGGCCGAGCCCGGCGGCGGCCCCGGGCCCCGGGCCCTACCTGCGGCGGCGCGGGGATCCTTCTCCCAGGCGGCGCCCGCTCGGCGGCCGCGGCCGGTGCCCGACGCCCGCAGGAGAGGCTCGTCCTCTCCATCCCCCTCGGGCCCCGAGCCCTCCTCACCCGCCTCCTCCTCCTCCTCCTCCTCCTCCTCCTCGTGGAGCCCCAGCTCCCCACACAGCCTCACGGCCCCGCCGGGGGCGGCTTTCGCCCGCCGCGGCCCCCGCCAGGGCGGCCCTCCCTCAGGCGCCGGCTCCGCCAGGAGCAGCAGCCGCTCGTCGGGCCCCTCGGCGCCCGGCTCCGCCATGGGCGGCCGCGGCCGGGGCTGGGCGCGGCGGCAGGAGGCGGCGGCGGCACCGCGGGGCGGGCTCAGGCCGCCCCGCCGCGGCCCATGGCGCCCCGGGCCGCCGCCACAGCCAGCTCCGCCGCACCGGCGGCTCCCGGCACGGCACCGCCCCGCGCGCGCGCGCCGCACCGGCGCCCCGCCCCCGCCGGCCTTAAAGGGGCCGCGGCACACGTCTGCGACCCAGCGCGCGCCTTTGGGCGGCAGCCCGCCGAAAGCCTCCCGAAACTGCCTTCATTTCTGAGCGTGGAGCCGGCCCGTTGTCATCGTTGGCGCGTTCCGCAACCACCCTCGCGTTATTAACTGGAAGAAAGACAATATATATATTCCCTCTATGTACGTACAACCCCAGCAGGCTGCACCAGGCTCTGGCGTGGATGCCCTCTCCCACACCCCCCCGCAGAAGAGGGGTTTTCCTCAGTGCAGTAACCAAAGATTTTGGTGAAATATGGGAGAAAGATGCACACGTGGAGTATTCGTATAGAACTGGGATTCCGGATTATACTGGGAGCAAAAGGGTTCTCAGCTAACATAGTAATCGCACATATTCATTATTCTCATAATTATTCACGATGGAAGGATTCATTCTGTACATTACCCGGATCACGGAAAGAAAATTACTTTGCTTGGTTACCGACAAAGTAAAACCTTACTGAAACGCTTGACTCAAGTTTGTTTTGTCTCGGCTTACCTGTCAGCCAGCGGACTTTGGAACTAAGCTGGGTGCCATTTAATTAGGGAACTATTCATAACTGTAACACGCAATAAAATCTGTTCACACTTGCATTTCTGTTTCCACTCCTTTTTATTAAAAGTGAACATATTCAGTCAGCTGTGACTCCGGATGAATAGCCATTTTATGCCTAGTAAACAAGTGTATGAAGGTTACAGCAACTGGGTGTAATTTTCTGTACAGAAAATTATACCAATATTAATTCTTGTGTGCAGCAAACAAGAAGATCAGACTAAAATGGGAGAAGTCCGACATTTTGCCCAGCAGACCATTAAGGAAGACTGCATCTCCTGTTAGCTGCATTAGTTACGAGTGAGTTGTGGCTGTTCCAATAACGTTCCATAAAACAATTCATCCACGGGTTTCTAAAAAGTTTGAAAGTTCTTTCTTTTGAATGAATTAAATGAGAAATAACTCATTAGTTATTCCTTCTGGTTTAGGGATTCATCTACACATGCTAATGTACATCTAAACGCAGTGAACTGTTAGTTTCCATCTTCCGCTGCTGTGAGAATTCTGTAACTTGCTCACAGGTCTTGAGCTACCGAAGCCCTTACGTTGCCTCAACCTTCAGTAGTGCAGAGTTCAAACACTATGGCAGCTCATAACTAAGCAAAATACACATCACCATCACAGTTATTAACAAGCCATTAATTTTAATTCTGAGTAGCTAATACTCTCAATTAGCCACCTGGATTAAAATTACTAACAATTAAATCACGCAAATAAGTTGGATCATTTTCCTCATGCTAACACTTTTGTCGCTATCCTTCTAATCCACGGAGCATATTTTGTCATCCGTTTATGATATATATCTGAGCGCTATGTCGAAACACCGGAGTGGGGAAAACAGATTTAAAAAAAAAAAAAAAAAACCCAAAACAAAAGGACTACATGCACTTTTAGCTTTAGGTGAGCGCCCTCTTGTGATACTTTAAAGAACAAGATCAATAGCTGCTCAGTATTTCTGAAGTCACAGCAACGCGACGCATCCTAACAATCCAGACGCAGCATGACGACTGGGACTAAGAAGCGGGACAATCCAACTTGCAAAGCTCTTCTCTGTTCGAAAGGACTAAGAAACTGTGTTAATTATAGTCTAGGCCAACAATTCAAACAGGCGTGTAAGCTTACTCCGTCAGAATGCCTGAAAGATCCTAACAAGGCTAATTAAACCTACAGAAGCAGGATGGTCACTGTGTACTTTCCACATGCTAATTAGCCGTCTGAGCTTAAAACTGTAAGCCAGAAGAATCAAATAAGACTTCATAAACAAACTCAGTTGACCAGGTACAGGCTGGTTAAAACTAAACGTTGGAACAAACGCGCTGTGTGCTGAACACACCTCTTCAATTTTTGCATGCTTGCTACCGGTTGTTTTCGGAAGGCAAGCGGCGATCTGCCGGCCCCTGTGGCTGCCTGAGCCCGAAGGCCGGGGCAGGCGGCGGGCGCCCAAGTGCCCTGAGCAGCCCCCGTGCTCTGGGCAAGCTTCCACCGGCTGAGCCTTCGCCGGCATTTCCCAGCGAGGGCGCAACGCCTGTCCCAGACTTCCTCCTGGCGTAACCGTCTTTTCCCAAACAAGGTGAAAAGAAAGCAAATTAAATCTCTGCTAGTAGCACGCCTCTCCACCGCTGATGCAGTTTTTCGCACTGCCCCCACCGGCCTGGCAGGCGGGCTGGGCTGCCGTTGCCGCCAGCACGGAGCTTGCCCTTACTTTGCTCACAGAAACGCCGTGAGGGGCCGAAGGCGCCCACCCTGACGGGAGCACTCTCCACGGCCTAATGCTAAACCTGGGCGGGAGGGGGGAACGACGCCGGAACGGCTCCTTCAGAGACAACAAGCCGAGGCTCTGCGGCGCTTCCCCCCCGCGCCGAGGGGCGCCCCGGAGCCCGCGCTGCCTGCGGAGGGCCCGCCCCGAGGAGAGGCAGCGGCGGCCCCGTACCGGGCCGAGGCGCGCGCTAGGCCGCGCCGGTGTCCCCGCCGGGGCCGGCCCTCAGCACGGCGGGGCGGCACCCCGCCTCCCCTCGGCGGCGCATGCGCTAGGCCGCCGCGCCTCCCCGGCCGGAGCTGACCGGGCCGCGGGGATCGCGCTCGGCGGCCCCCCACGCCGCCGCCGGCGCCGGGGCCGAGCGGGGAGCGGCGGCCGGATCCGGCGCCGAAGGACGGGGGAGGGCCGCGCCGCCGCCCGCCGCGCGGCCATGAACGCGGAGAACTTCGGCTCCAGCGAGCGGCTGGTGACGGCGGCCTACGTGCGCCAGGGGGCGCAGGGCCGCCGCGCGCACGAGCTGCGCCTGCGGGCCCTGCTGGAGCAGGTAACGGCGGCCGCCCCGCCCGGCCCCGCCCCCCGGGCCCCGCGGCCCCGGCGGCGGGAGCGGCCCCGGCGGCGGGAGCGGCCCCGCGCGCACGGCGGGCCCCGCGCAGGGCCGGCCGCCGCCGCCGCCGCTCCCGCGCCGGTCCTGCGGCCGCCTTCAGCCCGCCGCGGGGGCGGGCGGCACGGCCCGGGAGCTCGGCCGTGGCCGTGCCGCGGCGGCGGGGCCGTGCGGGGCCCCGAACTGAGAGGGCGCGTTTGGGAGGCAAAAAAGGTGGCCTTTGGTTGCGCGTTTGCGGAGAAAGGCCCGGCCAACGGTTGAAGAGTTCTTGAAAAACAATAAGATAGTACCATGTTGTTACCTGAGGTAAAAAATGCCGCTGGTAGGGTGCCGGAGCAATGTATTTCTTTGTCTCCGATGCACGGAAATCGTTATCAAAGAATTCTCAAACGTTTCAGGTCTTGAACGTCCACAGTCACATCACCCACTGTTGCAAACTTTCGTACCACACTAAGGAAACGAATCGGTTTTACTGAACTCGTTTTACTGTTGTTGGGGCACGTGAGAGAAAAGAAAGCCTCTGAACTGTTGAGCTGCAGTAGCAACGCTTTAGGGGTTTTGGGTACCTTTCCTCTGAGGGTCTCTTGCGCAGTTCGCAAAGATGAGCGCAGTTCCTAGCGCAGCAAAGAGCACCGGAAAGAGTGCGTCTCTGGTTGCAGGCTTTGAGGCGTTACATACTGTAAGTGGTGTCCTTACCTATGAGATAATAACGAGAAAAGAAAATAGGCAGGTAGGAGGATGTGTTACAAGTGAAACTATATTTCCCTTCTGCTCATAATTAGTATTTTTGGTTCATAATACCCAGTTGTCTCCCTTTCACCCGGTTTTCTCGGTTGAGTTCCTGTAGCAGTAGATTCTTGTCTAGAGAATACATCAAATAATTTATAGTCTTCCAGGGAGTAATTAACATGTATGTGCTGCAGGGGTTTTGTGCATCCCTTAAAGAACACTTGAAAGTGAAAAATATCCCGACTATTTTAATGTCGGGATATGCTGATGTATTTACACTTAGTATATGGAAAAATCGTTATTTAAATTTTCTCTGACTACGGGTTCATAACGCTAGATAATATAAAACAGCATAATGAAAATAAAAACGGCTGTTCAGCGTGGGAAAGAAGGGTAGCGTAAATCAATCAAGTTTTGTTCATTTTTAATTTCCAGGCTTCGTAGTTACCTTTACATCATCATCATCATCATTATTATTATTATTATTATTATTATTATTATTATTATTATTATTATTATTATTAAGGGAAAATGTCCTGAAGATGGATGGGATGAAAGCACCATTGAACTGTTTCTTCATGAACTTGCTATAATGGACAGCAACAACTTTCTGGGCAACTGTGGAGTGGGTGAGAGGGAAGGAAGAGTGGCGTCAGGACTCGTTGCCCGAAGGCATTACAGGTACAGGTTATTGGCAATTTGAATTATTCGGATTTATTATTAATGCCTTCAAGTGGCATATTTCATTGTGTCTTGTTATCTGAGACCTTCACAGCATTTGAGAAAAACAATGTAATACGATATTGAATTGATCCAGCTTTCTGTACTGAATTTTCATTAATAACTCATTGGAAAGTCTTGAATGAAACAAGAATGTTTTGTCAGGGTTATGACCTGTATGTCGAACGGGTAGAAGCTGAAGACGTTGAGTTGGCTGCATGCAAGGGAAGCAGAGATCTTCCTGTTTTAAAATAATCCATGTGTTACTTGCCTTTTCTTAACACTGTCCAGTTTTTGTATCTGTATGTTATTAAAAACTACTGCATATTGTAGTTGTAAAGTATCAGACATTCCTAGTGAACAGCTATTTGTATTTTGCTATATTCATTAATGTCTTTGTAATCCAATTAGTTGATATGCACATGAAAACCCAGTCCATCTATAATAGATTTTATATGAAGTAAGGAGATCTATAAAGACAAGCTTTTAAAAGCTTGTAGCCCATCTGACACTTGATGGGTATGTTGGATGCTATAATTCTAGAGGCTCTGCATTAATTTCTTTATGAATATATTTTTTTTTCTGTGTAGAGTTCTGTGCTGAGTATCTTGCTGTGATGTTTTATCTAACAGGAACGAAAGAAAGTGAAATTTCCTGGAATCTTTCTCTGAAAGATTAAACAAAAGCGTATTAGAGACCAGAAATTTAGTAAGCTTTACCATATGGAATTTGAATTACTTAGACTTAATGGCTTTCATAAGCCCTACAGTACCATGAAAAATTAATGAAAAAAGCCAGTAATATATCAGTTTGGCTTTTTTGCTTTCTGTACTGCTCTCTAGTCTAGGAAGTGTGTGGTGAGGGAGGTAGGGGGTCACTCTGGGGAGAGTATCTGCGGAAGTATTGCTTTCTGACAATGCTGGAGGTAGCATGCCCACCTTGTGGCCAGAGGGAGCCTGGGCTGGCATTTAGCTACTGTTGGGCTGATGCAGGGCTCGCACCTGGCATCTTGCCTTCACCTGTGGGTGTCAGCCATAGCAAGGAGAGGCATGGAGGTGTCCTCCACTCCACATATTTCTGCAATAAGTTTTACAGGTAACTTTGGGAGTGATGGAGGTAGCAGGAGATGGTGCTCAAGCTGTCTTTCCTTTCACCTTAATAGGTTCTAAGGGCCAGTCTTAGGGAGGGTTGCTCCTTAGGAAGGAGTATGTATGTGCAGAAAAGAAAAAGGAGTGGTATAAGAAAGCTATTAAGAGCATAGCAGCAGGAACAAGGGAAAAAATATTTTTGGTGGAGTGAGGATTATGTGCAACTTTCTATTAATTATCAAGCTATAGCTTGAAATGGGGAAAAAAATTTAAGCTGTAAAACTATGCTCCAAGAAATTCTGAATTCCGTATGCTCATCAGACTGCATTTTACTCTATTCCCAAGACAAAATCAGAATTAAAGCCATAAATAGATGTGTACTGTTACTAGCTTGCTTGAGCAGCTGCTGCATTTCAGCCATGGGTAAAGTTGGTTCTGTAAGCTTATATTTTATACATGATTTCGGGATCCTTCACTCCTGAAAGGTGCTAAATGATCTCCAACGTTTATAAGTGCAGTTTATAAACATAATTTATAAACAGAATGCAGGGAGAGATGGTATTGCACGATACATAATATTGAGTAGTAGAATGAGGAAGGTGAAGTGAAGATGTAGAAAAAGATGGGCAAAGTGATATGTTAACCTAACTGTCTTTCAAGACATTTTGTCGTAGTATATATTATTTCTTTGCCCTGTGGGAATGAAGCCTTTGTCAGGGGAGTATCTGTGTAATACCACTATGCCTATGGTATGCTACGCTATAGGCAACTGATTTTTGCTTTCCTTGGAGTGGTGTGTCTGAACACATCAGCATTTATAATGCTAATTCAACAGACATCAAGAAGTGCTGAGGTGTGCTTAAAAGGAAGCCTGCCAGATGCTAAAGGTGTTGCGACTATGGGTCTTTTCAAAGTTTTTGCTTGCATACTGGAACATTGTTAATCTACTGTTAAAAAAAAAAAAGATGGTTTCATAGGAATATATGTAGTTCATTATAATGGAACTCATTATGGCAGATATTGACGTTGCATTGGATACAGCATTTTCCGCAATTGTTTATCAAGTTGAATTCTCTTCAGTCAGCAAGAATTATTGCTTTGGGATGTGAAAAAACTTGATGTATGTTTTCAACCTTTTTTGTTTAGGTTGATCCATGGAATTGGAAGGTCAGGTGATATTTCTGCAGTCCAGCCTAAAGCTGCAGGGTCTAGCCTTTTGAACAAACTTACTAATTCAGTAGTTCTGGATATTATAAAGCTGGCTGGTAGGTGTAAATCTGAAAATATCTTTTGTTTGTGGGGGCGTGTTGTGAGTTCTTCATGTTCATTTCTGACTTGCGTTTTATGTGTGCAGGTGTCCGGACAGTGACCAATTGCTTTGTGGTTCCTATGGCAACTGGCATGAGTCTAACTCTGTGTTTTTTAACATTGCGGCACAAGAGACCAAAGGCAAAATACATTATCTGGCCACGTATAGACCAGAAATCTTGCTTTAAATCAATGATAACTGCAGGTAAGAAGGAGCTGACTGATTATGCAGTGTGTTCTTCTAACAGACATAAAACCTCATGTAGCAGAATGATCAGTTCATAAGCTTGCAGGAAGATCCAGAAAAGGCCTAATGCATAGTAGCTCTAAGTGCTTTATTTGTACACTCCTGATTTCTAACATGTGATCACACGTATGAGTTGTCTTCCTAATGCCTTGTAAAATGTAGGCATAAGCTGAGGTAGGGAGGTGTATAAAGTCGTCTATAGAGAACACAGTACTGAGGAAGTTACAGTTCACTCTCCAAGTTAGATGCCTAATTTGCTGTCCTGAGAATTATGTAAAACCAAGGCTCATGGTTCAAATCTCTCTCTTAGATTGACGCAAAAAGCATATGTGTCCTAGAAATTGTGATCAGAAGGTGACAAGCTGTCGGACTGGCACATTCTTTTTCTTTTAGAACATGGGAAGTGTTAGCTGCCCTATTTGCTTTTAATCTTGCAGTGTCACTCAGCTTACTCAGGAAATGAGTGTGGTACCTTTCTTAAGTTCAAACCTTAATTTCTCTCAAATGGAGTTCCTTGTTTACCAGTCTATAAGTGAGTAAAGGGTAGAAGTCTATCCCCGCAAAAAAGCAGTCCCCTCCTCCAGACAGATGCCCGGGATCAAGGAAAGGGCAAGTAAGGGAGACCATAATTTTCCAGCTCAGTGCACATACCTGCAGGTGGTGGCATAGATTCTGGTCCTAGCTCCTAGGACACATTTATATTTTGCATAAAAGAATCATTAGATAAAAATGAGTAAAAGATTGGAAGCAGGGACTGGATTCTGTCCAGGTAAGATGTTCAGGTGTTTAAAAGGAATCCGATCAGAACAAGTAGAACATGTATACAAGAAAAGTGGGAGTGTTTTGAGAATATTATGCTCAATTTAGAACATCAGGCTGAGGAAATTATATTTATAATGGAGAAGGTTGTGAGGAAATGATTTGTTAATTTTTTTTATAGTTAAGACAGCTATCACAAAATTAATTAAAAGAATTATCAACTAAAAATAAGAGAGAAGCAGGTATCAGATATCTAACAACTATCTATTAAATAGATCTCTGTCTTCAAGATTACTAGTTGAAAACCAGACTAGGGCTAACAATGTCAATAAATCATTCTAGTCCAAGTTCTTCTGTAGAGTTTGAGCCTTACATGTCAGTGTTAAGGCATGATGTTGAACCATGAAGGAGAAATTCACATAGCTGCTGCCACGTTACACTCTTTCCCTTCCCCGCCCCCTTTACTTTCATTCAGTAAACTGAACATCTCTCTGTTTTTTAAGAAAGTTATAGTTGCTTCAGCTAACATGGTGTTGCTGCCATGCCACACCTGTTTGGGGAAGGGAATATATGGTTTCCAGTGTTCTATTCTGTAAACAAAATCTTTCTGATTTATTTATTTATTTATTAGCTAGAAATTTGAGCAACTGCTGTGACAGGCTTCCCTCTTTAAGCAAGAAAATTTCTAAGCACTAGTTTAGGCCATCCATGCCTTTGTCTAGCTGAATCTTGAAAATCTTTGAGGATGGAGATTCCACAGCCTCTCTGTATAGGAGTTCCAGTGCTGTGCTGTCCTCTGAATGAAAAATAAATTTTTCTTGCTGTTTATTCTGAACCTCTCAAGCCAAAATTTGTTGCTGTTGCCTCTTATTATATCCTACCAAGGAGAGTTTGGCTCTCTTGTCTTTGGAATGCCCTTTCAGATGGTTGGGGACTGCTATTAGATATTCTCCTTAGCCTCTTCAGGCTTGAAAAGTCGAGCTCTCACAGCCTTTCTTTCTAAGCTGTGTGCACTCTACCGCACCTATCTTGGTAGCCCTCTGATGGACCCTCTCTGTATTTTTAACATCCCTCCTGACTGGCCCATTCCAAAACTGGAAACTTTCCAATGTTTAGAAGAAGGGGATAACTTCCTTTTTTCAAATGTTTCTCATACGTGTCCTTGAGAAACAACCTTATGATGTTCAGCTGTTATACTTCTTAAACACAAACTTAAACTGGAAACTTAAAAAAAAATAAAAAACAATAAAAGACTTGGGAAATAGCTTGGATTTTATGATATGACAAAGTTCACTTTCAAAATGAGGTCAAATGTGGACATTTTTATCTTTTAAGAAGTAATTTGGAAGTTTATAGATTGAATGAGGCAGAGGCTTATGATGAAAGCCAATTCATAATGATCATTTTTGCATTGCTACATCTAATGGCATCCCTTTTTAGAGAGGCTGTTTTAATATGCTAATGCTTTACAAGAATGCCACTCAAACACTTTCTTTTTAATTGGGAGGGAAGAGGTTAATTTGTTTTTAAAACAATCTTCAAACATGTTGCTGTTGCATGCAAAGAATGTAAAGGAAGCTTTTGTCTGGAGTCCAGTATTTAACAGGGATATTATTGTAGTTTTTAGTGATACGGGCATTGTACAATAAAACAGTTTATGTATCTGTTTTTAATCCAAGTCTGAAAGAATCTGTTAAAACAACAGAAGCAAGCAGATTTTTCAGATTTACACTGGAACTAAAACCCCACAATTAGTCAGAGATTTGACGATACACATTCAGGTCTTGCTTTTTTTGGTCAGGTTTTGAGCCCGTGGTGATAGAAAATGTATTAGAAGGCGATGAGCTACGGACAGACATCGAAGCAGTGGAGGCTAAGATCAAGGCTCTTGGTGCTGAAAATATTCTTTGTGTGCATTCTACAACGTCCTGCTTTGCTCCAAGGGTACCCGATAGGTAAGTAGTCTTTGTAAGAAGTGTCATTTGTTACTGTAAAAAACAAACAAACAAACAAACAAACAAAAACCCTCCATGTTTTGAATGTCTGTCTTCCTAAAATTGCTTAATTACTGCCAACAGTTAGTAAAGATACCTTAATTCCCTTGCTTAAGGAAAATGGCAGGTGGAAGCAACGTTCCACTTTCAGAAAAGTATACTAAAAAAAATGAGAATAGTGCAGAAGGTCTTCCTTCTGTCATATAACTGAGGTTAATGGTGTTCTCTTGTGATGAAATGAATGTCATTTTGGCAGTGGTTTTCTTAAAATTTCATGGAAGCATTGAAAGTAGACTTTCATAGAAACATAGTCCAGGTAATGTAGTTTCATAGTTAATGACACATTTTAGTATTACTGTTACCTTTTCTAGTCTTCTCCTCTAGCCAATGATGAAGTTTCCTAGGCTATTAATGCAGTTTAAAAAAAAAAAAAGCTTCAGCTAAATTTAAAATCTTTACTTGAGTTACTCGTTCCTGTATTATACTGATGTTTATAGGGCTAATTAAGATATACTGATACGAAGAAACTCTTGGAAGTATCTAGGGCAGATGTGCTGTACGAGTATAACATACAATTTACCCTGTTGTAACTTATCTTGGTTTGAACGTTTGCTGCCTGATTGCATGATGCTACTCCTTATAATTTCCAGCTGTTAAATCACCATTAGAAGACGCTTAAAATACATTGCATTCTTTCCCAATATTATGTGTCTATATACATAACTTCCATAGTTGCTACAAAGATGTCATTCAAGCACCACCTGAAGCTGAGATGAACATTATGGTTATGGATGGAGAATAGGGTATCTGAGACATTATTTCAATGTGTAGCTTGGTTATGAAATATTTGAAAAACTTCTCAGTCTGAAAATGACATGTTGGAGTAGAGGTGGCTAAAGTACTTGGTATATTGAGTCATTTGTCCAAAATAAGCACTGTTGTTACTCACAAAACCTGCTTTCTCTGTTTGCTTACGAAAATAAGTATCAAGAAGCAAATGCCTTAGGTTTTACAATTGAACAGGTATATTTTTGTGGGCTTGTATGTAGTAAACTGAAGTATGAGATATCAGTAAGATGTCTTTTTTTACATGGTTTTAAATGTAGTGTCTCAGTTTTTCCATTTTAATTGTTTTTAACTTGTCACAAAATTGAAAAGACTTATGTTTAGAGGTCCTCTGCAGCACATGCTGTAAATTTGCATTAAAGTAATGTTAATTACTTTATCTGGAAGATTTAGTTGAATATTTGCAAGTATGGGAAAGAAACATTATTGCCTCTGAAACATGGCAAGGGAAGATGTTTCGCTCTGTTTTCCTACCTTTAAAAAAAAAACCAGTATTTATCATAGGTTAACCCAGTTGCTAGTGGGAAGTTAAAACCATATAATTCTGTCAGAATACTATGAACATTGCTTGAAGTTGACTTGCAGATTTATTGGCTAACTTAAATCACAGCTATCAAAATTGAATGGTCTATTTTATAGCTTGGGTAAATGAATCTCTTCCTTATCTGCCTCCTCTTTTTGACATGCAATTGTTTTGTCCTCTGCAACTAAGAGATGAATTATTAGGTAGTGGCACTGTGTTATGATATACCACAGATATAGGAGGATTTGAACACACTTTCTATTTAAAGGATACTGTCAACTACTGAAGGCCATAACATTCATCTTCCTACAGGAAGGAAAATCCCATACAGCATTTCTGGAGGGTACCATTTTAAATATCTATTTCTAAATATCTTGCATTTGTAAGGCTTTGTTTAGTTGTGGTGGTGGTGTTTTAAAATTTTAAGTGGCTTAGGATTGTTAAAAGATCAGGGTAAGAGTTTTATGCCTGTATACCTATAGCTTTCATGTGAAGTATTATTTGACTTTATAGGAATAATTCACTAGTGTATAAACCCCCTTCCTCAGGGAGACATAAGTTCTCAGACAGTCTCTTACCTGCCATTGCTGTGAGTTGTCTCTAAAACTACTATATTTAAAAGAGAACTAAAGGAATAAAAGTGTCTTTTTCTGTCAGTTTATGTACTTAGCAGAACTCTCTGTCTTGTTACTTTCATTAATATTAGAAGAAAGAGCAAAGCTTTCTTTTTATGAACTTTCACAAACAGGAGAGAAAGAAAGAATAAATTGGAAAATATTTCTGTAAGTCCTGTTTGTGACTTTTAAGAACTTGAGTAGTAGCCAAACTTACATTAATGCTTTATTTTTCTGATATGATTAGCAGCACTTTTAATGGTGCATTTTAAGCCTCGGAAGCAGACAGGTGGTATGCGTAATTGTTTGCTTCCCTTGCATAATCACAGATTCTTTTCAACCTGTAGCACTCTCATCCTGTGTTGTAATATAGATCTAATTGTTCAATAGAATATTTTTAGGAAAAGTAAAGAGACTTTTCTGGTTTAAGTACGTGTAGAAGCTAGCTTATTGCTCCTTCAAGTCTCAAGAGGTGCGAAAGGCAAACATACATAGCACTACACCTTCTGTGTTTCCAGTTTGGTGAAATTCTCTACCTGCACTTGAAAAGAAGCCTGTAAGAGGGGAACTGTGTTCCTTTGAGCCTCTGTGGAAGGTGAGGAATGAGTCTGATTAAGATCAGCAGATCAAAAGGCAAAATCTTTGCCCCGTGTAGCGTTATGTTTCCTGACGTATTCTGCTACTGTTATATAGTTCAGGATTCAGGATGTTGATAAATGTGAAAAATTATTGGACACGCAGCTCCTGCCGAATATCTTGACTGTAGAAGATCAATACATACATGATACTACTGGTGTTTCCTAATCATTAAATACTTGTGATTTCTTTAGGGATAATACAGTGATGATGATGTTTTCCTAAGGATTGAGGTTTAGAAAATTTAATCTGAGGTTTGCAGCTGAATTTTGCATTACAAAACAACACTAGGCAATGTAATAGAAATAGAATGCAAAGGAATGTCACCTCTTGGAAAATGTTTTCATACTCTGTCACATTTTATATGAATGTCAGTAAATTACGGTGAGAGGCTGTACAGAAGGAGATAGAGTGAAAATGCATTGAAGGTTTAGAGTTTCCTGATTTTTTTAGAATAATATTCCCTTTATCATCACTTTAAATTGTTATATATTACCTTGTTTTTTCAAATAGATTTTAGTTCTAGAATATATTCACAAGTTTGGGGGAAATCAAGAGCTTTTTTTGAAAGAATAGAGCATGACTGGAGTGCTTCAGAAAGGGTACTAAGTACATGTACGTTTAAAGTGCTGAAGGCCATTACCCAAAATGACCTATGCACCCACATAAATCCTAATTTGACTGAGAAATCAATCCAGTCTGAGCTCACTGTGATTTTGGGGATTTCTAAAGGCAAGAGAAGAGTTGTCTTTATTTCTGAGTAAACAGTTGAACAGAGTTTTAATTTGTTGATTTCCACATTCAGACATTTTAGGACTCTCTAATCCTTGGAAGAATATCTTTTCTGTTAATCAGTTTATCTGAAATATGCAAGTGAGATTTCAGCGGAAGGGTTGAAATACTAGTTCTTTGAAATAAACTGAAGCATGTAAAGACTTACTGTTATATGATGCTTTTGATTCCCAAGACACATCTTGAAACTTCCATTAGGCCATTTTCAGGCTGAACATGAGAAGAAAAGGAAAAGAAGTGTGAATAGCTAAAGCTCTGTTAGTTATCATTAAAGTAGTATAAAAAATGCTTATGTGTGAAGCAGAATGATTTGGGATCGGTTTACTGTGTTCCAGACAGAACTTTCAGTGAAGCATGAAAAATGTCAGCCCAGGTCAACAATTTGTAGTATGTGTAAAAACTAACAGAATTTTCTTCTCAACTTCTGTAGCTTAAGGTGTCAAGTGCTACCTTGAGATACTAACCAAAAAAGTTTCTTTTCTCATTCCCACCTCCTTGTAGACCTTTCAGTCTTTTAATGGCCTGATTTGTAACATGAGTTACCATTATCAACGCTTCTCTAAATTACAATTTTATGCCCATAGACTGGAGGAACTGGCTGTGATTTGTGCGAATTATGACATTCCCCATATTGTCAACAATGCGTATGGAGTTCAGTCTTCAAAATGTATGCATCTTATCCAGCAGGTAGGAGCTGTGTATTTCAAATAATAATTGTTTAACAAATATAAGTAGATCTCTGATTGTAGACAACACTAGCAAGTTTTATTGGATGTTTCACAGCTTTGAGACTAATCCTGTGCATGTATGGTATTTGAACAATTTTCTGAGAAAGTGGAGCAGAGGGAAACAGAGCTTAAAAATAATATTTGTTATTTCCATTATGTGCTTTTTAGGTATTAAAACCGAATTTATTTAGGTTTTGTTTATGTTCAAGTGTCTTTCATAATGGAAAAATGTCCTTAATAAGCTTTCTTAAAATATTTCATAAACTTTTTAACTAAAAATAAAATAATGGATCGTACTGGAATAGGGATTAAGCTTTCAACAGAATGTAAGTTACAGATTTTCAATTGAAGGTACAAAATTCTACAGCAACACTTCATCCCTGTTGCCACTGTTAAAATTTTCTTGTCACAGAGGACAACTGAGGAAACTGGGATAAGGTCAATGTTGTGTTTGAAAAAGTTTTATTTCTTTTCGTGCTTAGTTTGAAAAGGAAGTTGCTTAACATCTAAGATCAGTTTAGAATTCTTGCATTTTTGCTCATTGCAATGTACGTGCACCATTTCTTCAATATTACTCTTTTCTCTGTTGCCCATATCAAAAGAATAGGGGGGATATTTTTTAACAAGATCCAGGGGATCCCGAACTATTGTGAATTTAAAATATGCTGGTCATTTTTTTTCTAATTAGGAAGACATTACGTTACTAACTGGGCACAGACCAACTTGATACATAATTATGACAGGAATGTCATGTTGGCATTTCTAAATCTTGAGAGACTGAAGGAATTTGACAAAACTTGACATGATACGTGAAATAGAAAATGACATGCTTTATTTGTAGTGTACTTGGTACATGTTTATTGTATTTAATTTGCACAAATTTAGTGAAATTCTGACATGAAGGGGGCTGTGAAATTGCTGAGTTTTACTGTATGAAATGTATCTAATGATAATCTTTTCAGACTACAAAGCTACAAATAGAACTGTTACTGTGTGGTTTCTGTGTTTTTTCTTGGCTTCTTGATAGGTTGTTTGGGGGTTTTTTGTTTGTTCTTTGGTTATGCAAGTGTATACATTTGAGCTCTGATTTGTTTTACATTTATTTACAAAAATGTATTTCCTGCAATAGAAAAGGTACTGTCTATAAGGAAGTAGTTACTAATGAATGCTTAAGAATATGTGCATGCTGAGCACAGTATGAACAGAACTTGCAAGACTATCACAGGAAAGAGCTTTTGAGACCGTTTCATTTGTCATGCTTTTCCTCTGGTGGTCTCCTGTCAATTAAATCAAATGATAGCTGCTGGCATTCATCTTCCCATCAAAAAGCTGACAGATTTGGAGTGCTTCTTCCCACCTCCCATGCACTAAGCTATTAAAACATAGAAATAATAACTGGTTTAGTTGGACTGCTTTTTTCACTCTTTTTGCCATAGCCATTAACTCTGTTTCTATTTCTTGATGTTAATACGGAGTACTTCAGTATTTATGTATTTGAATATACTTTAATATGTATCTTCTTTAATATAGTTTTCAGGTTCTGTTATCCTGCATACTTTCTAATTCTATAGTTCACAGTAGCATGTTACTCGAATTGAAGATGTACTGCAGAATCTACATTTTTTTCCTTTAAGAATATCTGAGTGGTTAGGTATAAGGATATTTTCTTTTTGGGGAAGTGGAGAAATCTGCTGTAGGAAGTTATCTGGATCTTGATTTTGCAAGCAGCCTTATAAGAAGGAGTGCTGTCCCAGCCCACTTGTTTTAATGCAAATTTATACATGTATGAAGAAAAATAATCTTCTTTTCTAATGAAGCGTTAACCTGTAGCCCTTTACTGTGAGAATCTGTGAAATGTTTTGGGTTGTACAATTTTAACTGTATCAATTCCCATTGAATTCCAAGGGTTCTCTTTTTGGTTGTTGAAAGTAAGCTACACTTAGACTTGCAGGAACTAAAATCAATGTTTTAAATCATAGCAAAACAGGAATTTGTAAGGTACTATGTAAGCAGACAAAGGTAGTAACAGTGAGCAATGCTAAGAAAAGGTAATACTACGATTTTTAATTTTTCATCACAAATACAATATCTGAGAGAGTTTCAGGAATTATGTTTATTTCTGTTACGTTGCTGTGCAATTGTGATGCTATCAGATGTTTCCTTTTTTCTAATGTATGCTGTGGATTTTTTTTGTTTTGTTTTTCCTTTTGATAAAGGGTGCTCGAGTAGGCAGAATAGATGCTTTTGTTCAGAGCTTGGACAAAAATTTTATGGTTCCAGTAGGTGGTGCTATCATTGCTGGCTTCAATGAGTCCTTCATTCAGGAGATCAGCAAAATGTATCCAGGTAACTAGTTCATGAACTGATTTCATCCTTATGAAATACCTGTAGAAAACTTGATTATCAGCTTTCTTTCATATAAAATGTATTTTTACCAATTTAATCTGTATATTGTTTTTTTTCAGGAAGAGCATCTGCATCTCCTTCTTTAGATGTCCTCATTACACTTCTGTCTCTAGGTGCCAGTGGCTACAAACAGTTACTGAAAGAGAGAAAGGTAAGCTTTTTGGCAATCAGCACTTTCATGAAGTCAGCTGTTACAAAGTCTTGTTGCAAAACTGCTTTGTGTAGTAAATCCAGTTTCTGTCTAGAAAGGCGTTGAATTTCTTCTGAGCTCACAGCTCTGAAACTGGAAAGGCAGTGTGATACAGTTACTTCTCGGCCACATGATGCTCATGAATAAGCATGACTTCCATGTCGTTTTCCAAACCAGAAAGCTAAACTGAGGTCTTGTACTATCTTGTACAGTATTCATATTTGTTCTAAACTGTGACTAATACAGTAGAATTTTGCCCACAAAAGCCTAATCTGAGAAGTACTGTGCTGTGGTATCATGGTCACACTGCTTCCAGGACTAAAGCATGACATCGGACACTCAGAGGTAACCCAGGGCGCTCTGCTCTTCTTCATTTGGCCCTATTGTGCCTTTGTGCTGTCGTAGTGTTTAATTAAATGTTTGCGTACCACGTTCTCTGGAGAATTACACACAGTTTCTGGTTAGGTTATAAATACTGTGTGTGGCCACAAAAAGAGAAGAATACTGTCATTTAAGGTATTCATCTAGATACAGAGCTAGGTTTCTTCCCTGCCTCTCATAGACTGTATGTTTTATGTTGGGAATAACTGCATTGCACAGACATTCAAGTGGTCTAAGGTTGGGCCTCTACATCTTGAGTTGTCCTTAATTCTGGACATAATACAGGCCTGGTTTTCCTATCTTTCTATATTAACACAGAGCATTCTTTTTGTGGAGGGTCTTAGGTAAGGAAATGCTGTGAATTAAGTACTGTTAAATTCATAGCTTTAAATCATGCATGATCTGTTCCATTATTTTATTTAGAAACTACATTCCAGTTGTTTTCTGCTGACAGCTTGCTCATGCCTCTGATTACCTGGCAGGGGAATAGTGCTGGATGCTGTGACTTGTTTCTAGCTGCTTGTAGAGGCATCCAGAATTATGTACTGGAATTGAGATCCCATAAGAATAGCTAGACTATGGAAAACCAAACCAGCTTAGTGGCCTTACAACGACTAAGAAGTGATCTGTGCAACTGAAGTGAAAATACGGCTTATGAAATGCTGAAAGCAGTTACTGCTTTTGCCACTATTGCAATATTGTGGTATTATTTAAAAACAAACAAACAAACAAACCATTTTATTCTGGACTGTTGTATGTATTGCCATGTATGGTTTATGTCTTTGTTAAAAGCAAATTGTATTTTTTCCCCCTTCACTCTCATCTCCAAAAGAATCCTAAGTGAATTTATTGTGTCTTCTGCAAAGCTGATTTTGATGTTAGATTTACACTGGTAGCAGATGCATAATGGGCAGTATAAATATTCTCCAAGTTATAAATAATAATTCTTTTGTAAATAAAATGTCTTAATGAATAGCTGTATATTTTTAATCATGTCGTTTTCTTGGAAGTAGAATTCTAAAGTGAATAAAGCATTATATTTTTACAACTTCAGGCCTTTTAATTTCAAATGTAAGTATACTCTATAATCATAGCCTCATATATGGCATAAATATGTTTCTTTTATTGGATTTTCTGTAGAAATAGAAACTTTTTTTGCCTAAAACTGTTTGTTCCTGAATTGTAAAAATGTAATAGTGATAGTTTATTGCCTGTGCTCTGTGAAAGCAGAGGCAGAGCTATTAGGCTCCCAGCAGGAGCTATTTATAGCTTGACATTGAGTACTCCTTTTTATATCGGTGCAGCTACACCTACTCACAAAAAAAGTCAGCTATAAAAAACTTCAAGTTGTTTTTTTTTTTCTTTCTCTTTTTACCTTATCCTTATTCACATGGGTGTTACTTCAGGTTATTTGAGCTCAAGCCAGAAAGACCAGAATATTACTGAGAAGAGATTAATTTCGTACAATCAAGGGAAGAAATTGCAGGCCCAATTTTTTCTTTCACATGGATGAACAGTTTAATATAGGAAGGGAAGAGATTATGTGAGGGAGAAGAGCATGTACACGGAGTGGGATTTTTCTGACAAGCTGGCAGTTGTGGAGTGCACAATTGTCCCAGAATATGAGATTATATGTTGCGATATGAAGGAGTAAAATGGTGCAATGGATCTGAGGGTGGAAGAGCAAGGGAGTAACACACACATGCTGTCCAAGTCTCTGAATACAGGTGGCCATATATGAAAGCTTAGTAAGGGATGTTTTCCACAGTCATATTTAGCCTTGATGTTTCCAGAGAAAGGATGGAAGAAGACCACCAAGAGTAATGTTTTCTCACTTGTTCTAAATTTTCAGTATTCCTTTTTACATGCTTATGTGGTGTTTGGAACAGTGGTTTTCTGATCTCAGGAGGGGATTCTAGGTCCTTTTGTAACGCAGATAATGACAGCTGATCCAGAGTCAAATTTGTTAATATCTTTGCTTTTAAAGAACTCATAATATTATGTAAAGGTTATGTTTCTGTAGTGACTCCTTTGGTTTCCTCAGTAGACATTATGTTGTGTCCCATATTCTGCATTGCCAGGTCTTAAAACTCTCTGTTTTCACATAGGTATTTGTGTGTCTGAACCAGTCCCCATGTAGCAAATATAGCGGTTACACTGAGTAATAGTGAAAACAGTAGACTTCTATTGTCACCCCAGAATTGATGGAGAGCAAGGACCCTGCATTCAGGGTTTACATACAGGACCCTCCCCATATCAGGTTTAATACCTGTTAACTATTTTCCAATGTGGCCCATTTAATCCATTTAACTAATTATTATACTGGTATTACTGAAGAGGTGATGGCTTCATTTTGTTTTCAGCAGTTATAGATTTCCTCACTAGACTTTCCTTAACAGTCTAATGATCAAGATAATTCTGATTTTCTTAAATGTATTTCTGTGTTACTTGGGATGTGGTAGAGCTTTTTATATCAGTATCCATCTGTCTGTATACTTCCTAAGAGTGATTAACTGGAATCATTTTTATGTCCTTACGGAGTATGGATCTATTTTAAATCACACCAAGTGGGAAGAAATTGTTTGGTTTTTACAATTCAGTAAAATACTGGGTTTACATTTCATGGTTTATGATTGATGTAATTATTCTGATAGGAATAAATTATTTGTACAGTTCAGTGTGAGTTTATATTGCTGTACTTATGATTGAATTTAAGAATAAGAGAAAAGCCGTTTAATGCTGGGTATTAAAAATGTAAAAAATCAAATATTCTTACAACAAGACAGACATTTGTTACTCTTTTTTTTTTTTCTAGTCAGTTTGCTACACTGTAGTTTGTCATATGTGTGGGAATATTGCAGGATTTTCCTCGGGTGAAATGTGTGGAACCATATTCAAATTTTAGAGTGGCTGAAGGCAAGATAGTTTAACTGAATGTAATCATTATCTTAAATGGTGTTGTGTCATTAAACAAGTGCCCAGTATGAATGGAAGCTTTAAAGAGGCCTAAGCATGTATTCGAGAGGTATGGCCCACAAGGAGCCCGGCCTCAAGGTCTTGCAAGTGCTGAAGAGAAAACGTGTTGATTGGTGTTGTTAACAAAGACCTTTTAAAAAAAAATGTGAGTGTGGTGATTGTCAGCATTAGTGTTACCATATCAGGTTGGCAAGACTTACTGGGCAGTTTCTGTTAGATTCTACAAAGATTTAAAGGTTCCGTAACTAATTTCATAATTTTAAAACTTTCCAGTATATTATAGATTCAGAACAAAATTGTCGACCTTGCAATGCAAGAGAATCTATATACGAGGGTATGTGGTATATGTAGGTATCGCACACGTACACGTGCAGTTTCTGTCATGTGTTTGGCTGCATTTCAAGAAAGTAAGCCGCCGTCTGCTGGGGCTCTCTGGGCATGTACTAACAGGTCTCCACGCTCAGCACCGCGGCCTCTCTTTGGCTGCATGAAGTGGTGCGCCAAGTGGTCCGATCCGGTCGCAGGTCAGGTGCAGCTGGGCAGTCTCGTCCACAAAGCAGAAGAGAGGCTATGATGGTTGCATTATAAACAGTTGCTGCTGCTAAGTAATTTAAGATAGGACCACATCAGTCTCAGGTACCACATATGAAGGTTGGCAGTCTGTATCTAGTGCAAAGAGGCTGTAAATTTACTCTTCTGCAGTGTTGTCTTCAGCGCCATAAGCAGCTCTATGGCTCTTCTCTGAGGACAACTCATCTTTTCAGATGAGAGTGAAAGGCAGAGCGTTACAGACTCGGAGCGTAAGCAAGCTGGGTGGTTAGAACCAGCTAGGATAGTTTCAACCATGCACAAAAAGTTTTTTGGCCTTCATCAGTTGTCTTTCTGTCACCTGATATGGGACTAATGGCATATTTAGTATCCCCATCTTCTGCTTTGTCTCTGGAGTTACTTTTTCCTTACTTGTTTCCCTCTAGTTATTTTCATTTGGAAGAACAGTGCCTATCACAATGGAGCAACAAATGAAGAGTCAACCGTATTGGTGTAGGTTCTATTAAAAATAGTTTTACAATTTAAATACAGTATGATTCAAATATTTTTAATAATTGTTACAAAACTTCTTGAAAATATTTTTGTATACATTTGTGGAAGTAGGCTATTTTGTCCAAATAATTGAGTCATTTAGCACATTTGATGCATACACCATTGTTGACTTGTTTTTCATATTTTTTAAGGTATTTTATCATTTTAGGTGCTAGAAAGACCAGAAGAAGTGCAAGACATTTTCACATAGTTTAGCATTCATTTCACTAGCCTGGTGAGGTTTGGGATAAGTTTCTAAGTGGAAAGAGTGAATTAAATAATGAAACTTAACTGACATTTAGTGCTTGGGTTGTTCAGTGTAACTCTAGCATAATAGTTAGCTTCATGGGAGAAAACTTGAGTGCCTACCACAGAAAATCAATTATGTAAGAGCTCATTTGTATATAATTGCTTAGGGTGCTTATAAATTTTCCATGTAACAGAAATATTTTATAATAGAGGTCTGTTATAGATTTGACCTCACAAAAATATTGCTTTTTTCCTTTTTTTGGAAAGGCCGTTAATCTATTTTGCAACAAACTGCTAAACTTCTAAAACTATAAAATATCTAGAGGGCTTCCAATAGAAAGATGCAAAATAGTGTAATTCCTAAAAATAAGAAGTTTTGAATTTGTGCTCAGGTAGCTTCAGTCAAACTGATTAAAATACATACTTGGATTTTTTTTTTTTTTTTTTTTGCCATCTTTCCATTCTCCCTTGTTTTAACAAATTCCTATGTACGTAAAGGCTCATCTAGTAACCTAGGTATTTAATCTTAATTTAATTTAATACATTTATACAGTGGGTAACTGGTTATACCAACTTGCAGTCCTTCCAGTAACAGAATACTGTAGGAGATGCAATAGAGAATTCCCTAGGTACAACACACAAAAATTAATTACTTGTGAATTTGTTCCTGTTCCAGTACAGGTTTTTCTCAGTACTAATTTCACCAAAAATATCTCCATAGTAGATGCAATTTATGTATATTTCTGTAATAATCTGCTTGAGTTGTAAAAGTAAATAGCCAGCAGAGGGAGCACAAACTAATTTATGATTTGGATTCCAAAAAAATACTAATAAAATGGCTAACACATTGGTGATGCTTATTGTGGAAAGCAAATAACAAATGAGTAATGTGTTTATATTCAGTGAGGGGCCAGAAGGAAGGCAAAAGTGTCTGAACTTTTGAAATATAAATGTTTTTTAACTTCTGGAAGTGAACTGTAAATACACTCTGATGAATTGAAACCATAAAATCACTCGATTTACAAAAGCCTCTGAAAAGTAAGAATGATTTTTCACAAATATCAAGTTCTGGTAATTCTGATAATTAACCACAGATCCCTCCCAAAATTTTTGTTGTTGTTCCAAGTATTACAGAAGCTCTATGTTCTTGTTGATAGTTGAATCAATAGCCTAATTCATTTAGACAGTAACATGGTACTTTTTCCTCTCTGGCTGAATTCATTCTGTGGTTTTAGGAAGAACAGGTCAGGAGCTGTGTTCATTTGGTCACTCATGAAGTGAGACTGGGTTCACTGCAGTGGCTCAAGAAAAGCAACTGTAACATTCTTCTAATTTAGCTACCACAAAGCCCATTTGGTTTCCTAAGACCTTTGGGAGGTTCTGTTCAGAAACATAATTTTGATCATGAGCTATAATTTGTATCTGTCAGAGTGCACAGGTCAGAACAGGATACTGGTCTACAAACAGAAGAGGCAACTCTATTTAAAAAATGAAAAATCACTTGTCAGGTCCAGAAATTGATGAGGATGTTTAAACAGGCAGTCACATTGAAGCAGATGAGCAGCACAGTCTTTATGGCCGGAAAGAGGAAAAATCTTATGTTTAATATCTTTTAAAAAGACTACCCAGTATCTGTATCTTTTTGCTAGTTTTTATGAGAGACTAAGCATTAAAAAGGATGAAAAAGAAGCCAAAGGATACAGTAAGAAGAATGGTGTTTATTCTCACTCTGTCCATAAGTGTCTTGAGCTGATATGTGAAGAGAAAGATATTAAACTGAGGAAGACCATGAGCAATTATCATAGATTACTACTGGGGAAGAGGGAGGAAATAAAATAGGGATGAAGTAAGAGAAGCAGCCTTTTATGTGCAGTGTGACTTGTATCTGAGCCAAAACACTTATGAATCTCAGTTTTATGACACTTTCACAGTAAAGGTGCAATCTAATTAAGTGATAGCAGAAATTCAGATATCTCCATTCTTTTAGTAGGCTTGAACAGGAGGGGTTGGTCCCAGGAAGAGGACTGGCTACATAATAGAGCTGAGTATTCGGGAGGGTATATATACATTGTGTGAAACAAAATACATTCAAACGTGTACTCATAGCCTTCTCCTTAAGAGACCGTATTGCCATTCTCATTCTCAGAAAAAGAAGTGTATGCCCTAGTGGTAATTGTGTTTGTGTGATATATGGTAACAAAATGCACTACTTTTAGTCTGGAATGTATTAATAGAGAGAAAACAAAGTGAGGAGCGATTTGCCATAACATGGTCATCTGTGATGGTAACAGTCCATTCTCTGTGGCTCAGGGGGAAGCAGGGGGAAGCTCTTGCAAGAATGGGGTGGGGTAAAACCTGCTGTGTAGTGGGAATCTTCTCAAGATTTTACCTCCCTAGGTTTCAGGGCCACAGAGAGAATGACTGATATCGCAAGCACATATATTAGACCAGATAGAGAGCTTTATACCAGCTTGAGGAGGAAGAACAGTGTTTGGGAAATGGAGCTGTTCCTTTATAGAATGATTTCAGAGAATTGTCCGGTCCGCTTACTTGGTACACATGAAAAGAGGACCAGCTGGGCACCTGTAGGGTATAATGGAGACTTAACAGCTTTGTGAAATAGGTACTGTTTTCTCTGTTTGATAGCTAATAACAAAAATATTGCATCTTTTTTTCCAGGAGATGTTTTCCTATCTTTCAAGTGAGTTGAAGAAGCTGGCAGATACCCACAATGAGAGACTGTTAGACACACCGCATAATCCCATTTCTTTAGGTAATTGTTATTTTTTATCTTTTAAAAAATTCTAATATACTGTGCATTCGTTATGCACTTTCACATACACTTTCTGTATATTAAATATTGTTCACTACACTCCATTAAATTGTTCTTAGGCTGAGATGAAACCATTGAACCTAATAAGGTAACCTACTATAAAAGTAGAGTAGTGACTTGAGACGTTTTATTTTATGGTGATCAAGGCAGGCAGAAGATATTGGCATGTAGTAATACTTTTTTAAGTAAGTAGATTTAAAAATAAATTAGGGTATACTTATTTTACCTATCATCTTACAGTGTTGTGAAAGAGATTATGGAATGTTGTAACCAAAAATTCTGTTGAACACCAAAGTAATATTGCCTACCTGTGCAGAATCTCTGCCTTACTTCTTTGGTTAGACTGTATGTAAACTATGACAGCTTGTGGGGAAAATTAAAAATGATGAAATATAGTATTCATATTTCTTTTCTTTTTTATCTAAACACAAGTATTTGGCTAGATTTTTATTATTGGAAAACAGCTTGTCCTCTGTGGTTCTTGTTTGGAGAAAAGGAAGCTTTGTAGTAGTTTTAACCTGACCTTTTGTTAATTCAGCCATGTCACTGAAGAATCTAGATGAAAATAATGATGCCGCTGTTACCCAGCTTGGATCTATGCTTTTCACAAGACAGGTTTCTGGAGCAAGGTGAGGATGCTATGAATTGGAAAAATTTGGGGGGTTGTAATAGCATATATTTTATGAAATCCTATAATATTTGTTTTGTACCAGTTGTCTCATGATTACAGATTACACTCTGACAATAATGAGTCACCCTTCTTCATCACTGTTATCTACTAATAATGTCTACCTGCCCGAGTTAGCAATGAGGCCCTCTTTGTTAGCTTTGGTAGGCTAAATAGATAATCTATGCCCATTTAATTTAGTGTCATTATTCCCTAGTACCCTTGGTTTCATTTAGTTTCCAGCTGTTGCCTGATCTTATAGTTAAGTTGTAAGCTACTTAGGGAAGATCTTTGTTTTGTTTATTGCAGCACAAATATGGTTGTGCTGGACATCAGGGGAATAAGCTTTTAATACCCTACATAGCTTTTTGTCATATGGAAGAAAATCCTTCCTTCTAGAACTAATTATGTTTAAAAAAAATTTTTTTTTAAATTTAAAAATCTACAACCTGAGCAAGTCTGCATGGAATTTATTTGTAGAGATACTGGTATGTGGAAATGCAAGCCAAAAAATTTTTAATGATTTTGGTTTAAACTTTTTAGAAGAAGAGAATGATTTAAAATTTGTTTTGGCAGAATTCCTTAATCTGAATATTACTGCTGCCATGCTAACTTCTGTCATAGGCTTAATGTCATTTTATTGTAGCAGAGCTGTATGTTTCCACATCAGAAGGTATGCTTCATTAGCTTGGATTATTCCACTTCCTGCACAGATGAATGACATTAAATCTATATGTACTGTAGTTAGATGTTCGTTTAAATTTGCCTGTCCTAACCTTGGCTTGTCCTGCAATTTCAGCCATCTTGGCTGAAATTATTCAAGATGTTCAATTTTTGAAAAATTAAAACTCTCCAATTCTTTGCCTGATACAAAGGTTTCGGTTTTTTCCTTTTTTTTAATGTAAGCGAGTAGTTCTTTTGTAGTATATAGACTGTTTGACCCGGCATTTCAACAGATTCTAAATGTTATGCTTGTGCTGAAGGTCAGTGGTAGGAATAGCAACTCCCTACTTCACTAGCGTCCGGGCTTTTGCATAACTTGTGGTCTGAGCATTTGGACAGAGGAAGGATCTACTAATCCTAGTGGCATTTGTCTGAATGCAGTTTCTTTTATGAACTGCAGGGAATGTCTTTATAGAGATAGTAAATTCTTATCAATTGATTGGTGTTAACTGCTTGTGTAGTCTTTAACTATAGCCACAAGGCGAGTTGTTCCTTTAACAAGTAAGGATGTGGATTAGGGTCTTGGTTTATCAGGGAATGGATATGTACTGAAAGTGCTGAGAAATAGGGTGTAATAGGTAGAGGTTCTTAGTAGGAGGAAGAGGTAAAAGTGCTGGCAAAAAGTATCCACTGCAAGGATGGAATGAGTATGAGGTTATCATCATAGGATGGGGGGGGTGCGGGGGGGTGGAAGGGAGGTGCAGTAGAGATGAATGGATGGGAGGAACTTGGGATCCTGAGCCCTCTGAATCACTTGAACGCAGACATTGTGGACTGCCGTATGCTATGCCAAGCAGATGTCCGTACCAAGGCTGCTGTCAGTATGGTGAGCCGGGGAGCTCAGGGTCACCCGGTTGCCTAAGGATGGGTGAACAGACCCAGGTCAGAGACAGAGCAGGTCAGATACTTAGGGTTTGTTATGGAATAGGAAAGTTTGCTGCAGCTGTCTTTTTTCCCCCCACACTGGGAAGCTCATAAATACCTGTAATGAAAACCTTGATGATTTAACTGAAGAGGGGAAGGGGTATGTTCACACAGACCCGAGGTAATACTGAATTTGCTACTGCTGTCGCTCATAGTGATGCTTGGCCACTAACTTGGAGAATGCCCGATCTAAGCCTGCTTACATTCATTTGTTTAGAGTTAGCAGATATTACACTGTATAAGAACTTGTGTAAATGTGTTCATCGTAGGCTATCACATAAAATATCCGAGGCATCATTAAATGAATCACAATTTTGTTTGTTTGTTTCAGGGTTGTTCCCTGTGGGTCTGTACAAACAGTGAATAACTACACTTTTAAAGGTTTTATGTCACATGCGAACGACTATCCCTGTGCTTACCTCAATGCTGCCTCAGCTATTGGAATTAAAAAGGAAGATGTAGATGTATTCCTAAAAAGACTCGACAAGTGTTTGAAGACTTCTATAAAAGAAGCAAAGAAAGAAAAAAGTGTAAATGAAATAAGTAATTCTAATACAGGCACAGAACAACTTGAAGACTAGAAGATACAGATTTAGTAACAGAGGAAAATATGCTTTTGTTTGAAGTATCTCAGGTTTGTATTGGGTTAGCATTGTGAATCTGCAGTGGAGAAAATTTATTCCTGATCTGAAAGAAAAAAAAAAAAAAAACAAAAAAAAAACCTTGGGTGAAATTCACCTTTAAAGAAAGTAGGTGATATTCCCTCCAAGACAGGGGGCCAGACACAAGTTTTTTGCAGCACAAATATGCACTTAGTATCTGCCAAAATAAAGCTTTACATTCATAAAGACCTTGAGCTGGCCTTTCAGTCTGTGGGCGACTATTTGGACCTGTGCTCAGCAAATCACAGAATGCTTATTCACATATTCTTGATTAACAAGATTTTCTGTGGCAGTGATTGAATTCCTTCCTAGGTATTGACCATCCAGCAAGAAATGTTTCACTGCTCTCAAAGTATCTCTTGTTTCTCATCAGCATACGTGCCACTTTTCATTTCTTTTCTAAGATTTATGTAAGTATTGGGATAGCCCTTACTAAATACAATGTTAAAACTGCATGAGGAAATTATGGAGTTGGAATAGTAATGTTTTCAGGTCTTTTCACCTCTCAAGAACTGCTTAGAACAAAGCAGCCCTCAGTGGCAAAGAAAAACCTAGAATACCTCATATCCTGTCAGTACTCAGCTCTTGGAAATGTTTGCATAGTTCAGCAACCCAAAGGAATTTCAATAATGAAAGCAAGGTGTTGTCGAGTGAGGAGGTACAGTCGTTTGGTTTTGTTGGGGTTCGGGGGGTATTTTTGGGTGGGGTTTTTTTTTTTGATTCCCCATTTCATCTTTTCTTTGATAGGGTGATCAGGTCAGAGACCCGCTGAAAAGGAGGAATGCCTTGTGGGATTAATGCAGAAGTTTCAAGAGCCAGTGAGATCTGAGGGTATTTTGGCATTTTTAGTCCATTTTTATTAACATTTATAGACTTCCATTTCTGCAGTGTCTCTTGCCATTGGCACTGTTGCTTCTGTGGCTGTCTGCAGTTGGTGATTTGAATTCATTAAGCAAACAATAGATTCAGAGGCTGTTCCTGAAACAAAGGTTCTGTATTGCCAGAGTGACAGTGCTGGAGATTGCAAAACTTTTAGTTAATTATTCTTAAATGCATTTACTACGTTGTATGTAGTTTTTATGTCATTTACTGTTCAAAGTGAGCTTAATGTTCAAAGACATTTTCTTTGTCTGTCTGTAATGTAGTAATACTTGGGACACCACAGTTAATGAGTTCTAAATGTCAGGAAATATTCTAGCTACTTGGTTTGGTGGGTTCTGAGACATGTATCCTTCAGAGCCCTCTGTAAATTGCTTAATCAAAGTAGTGGTGCTTTTGGAGGGACTGTATATCCAGCATGTTCAAATGAATTGATAGAAGAGGTGATGTTAATATGTCTAAGTTAATAGTATGCTAATCATCATGAAGGTGCTCTCACTTAGTGAGGTCCATTATATCTTAAGCTTAAATTGAACTGCTGCTTCTACATGGTTATTGCTACAGTTACACATTAGATTGATTAAAGCTTGTGAAGGTATGGCTCCCCGGACTACAGTCACAGTTGTTATTTGCTGTACAAACACATCCTAGGAGAAATGTAATATGACTTGACCACTGAGTCCTTGTGGCTATGAGGAGATGTAAATTTCTTTTCTTTCTCTGTCTCTCTTTTTTGTTTTTTTTTTAACTTTTTTTTTTTTTTTTTTAGTTGAGAGCATGCTATACCTTGTTTTTTCCAGTCAGTAAAGCTCTTCTACAAGCTTGGGAGCCAAAACTCTGCAGCTCAGTGCCTCAGTATTCAGTATATTGGAGCAGGCAGTGAAAAACCAGAAGGCCTTAGTGACACCTTTCTTCCTGGTATTTGATATTGCTGTTCTGTGCCTGAATGAGTATAAATTATTGATGTAGATGGCTAGTCACATAATGTGAACATTAGAACTATTGTTATGAGAGGTTAGGGAGGTGCATGGTAGCAGCTAAAAGAAGTATTTGATGAATAATATCCTGAAACTGAATAAAGAAAACAGCAGTTGCCTTCTCTGAGAGGCAGAAACCTCCGCCTTTTATGCTCTCATAATAAATTGTCTGCTGCAAATAATTCACTCACTTCTACTGTAGATTAAACCGCTTTCTCAGGTAGTGTTTTTTCTGTCTTCAGAATGTTTTGCATTTGACATCAAGGGTGAAAATTTCAACAAATCTCTGTAAACAAGTATCCAGGGAAAGGATTAAGTGGTTTGTTCTGATTTTGACCTTTTAAACTGTTTTTATTTAAAAAAAACATTTTAAGATGATGGCTTTAATTGAACAAAAAAAAAAAACAACCCACCCACATTTTTAATTTGTGTGTCATTACATCTCTTTGCAAATCTCAGTGATGCCGCCTGAAGTCAGGAAATTTAAAATATTTTGAGAAATGTGTCCCATCATGTGTATGAACTCCTGAACTCAGTATTTGTGTTATGTTACTTTGGTAAGCTGCTGTACCAGGTTTCAGTTTTGTTTGTTTGCTTTGCACCCTTAAATGTCTTCTTTTAATATTAAATTTTTAGAGACAAGCATTATATAATGTCATTATAAATATAGTGAAATTTTAAGTAATTCAAATAGCAATATACTTCCAAGTAAATGGAGAATAATTGGTTATTTAGGAGATTCAGTAGATAAAAAATATTTTTCAAGGAAGAGTATAAGTCACTTATTCTCTATTCACTAATATCCATAATAAAGTAGTGAAATAATATTGGAACACACACCCATGAGCAGAGTTTTCATTTCCTTTGAGTAACAGATATGGGAAGATTTCATGGCTATGTCAGGTCTTGACCACTAAAAGTAGTGCTGTGAAAGATGGTAACAGCATGGGCATAGGTTTGTCAGACTATGCAGAGTAAAACAAATATGTTAACAATATTTGCCTTCTATAAACATCTTTCTAAGATTGTACAGTGAAGTAAGAAGCTCTTAATTAGCTGTGCAGCCCTTTTCCTAACATCTACATAGGCACATGTCACTAAAGGCTTCCACATACCTCAAAAATCTGCAAGAGCCAACTTGCTGTCTCCAGCATCCACATTACTAGTGAGACATCCAGGAAGGCTGCCTGGGCTTCAGAATGTCCTTGGGATTCATACAGCAAGAATCCTAGTAGAAACACCAAGAACAGATGCCCATGTAGTAAGGCTATCTCACAGCTACTATCTATGTAGCTACCTATCTCCATCATCTTCTAGGTCACAGCATGTGGTTACCAGCCATGAAATAAGAATGGGCAAGCACTTGAAATATTCCAGAAGAGCTGAAGATTCAAAAAGAGAAGTTTAGGAGGTTACCATTCTTGCTACCTAGTCCGCTGCTCTGCCAGAAGTTATTGCCCTGTAGCAAAGTGATCTGTCTGCTTGGCAGCCACTGCAATTCATACCATGTATTAACAAATACTGAAACTGGGGTGTGTTTGAGCACTGCAGGTATGAGAAGCCATGGCTGTAGAGCTAGCACATTGCCCATTCGCTTCTGTAGAATGTACGTTCTATGGATACTTGCTCACTGAAGACAGTAACCTTTGGCAACAGGGCAGCGTGCGTGGGTAGGCAGGGACCCCTCAAATTGCTGCAGTCTGAATTGCCAAAGTGACTTTCCTCCCTTGTGGTGCCTGTAACCGTTCTGTGAGATGCTTTTCTTTCCCTCTGATATTACATCTTACGCTATCAGGATCTATATAGGTGGAAGAAATGAAGGAGCAGATGGACTTGCCTTATAAAAATAGCACTAGGATAATACAGTGCAAGCAAACTGACACTGAATGACCCATCTCACAGGCCCACTCTTAGTTTACTTCTTTTGTAGTATCTGAGATAATGAACAAAACGAAGGACCATTTGAGCAATAATACTGCCTATTCACACTTTGTTCGTAACGACTGCGTAAGATACAAAGCAAATAAAATCTACCAGATGCAGCAAATTCTCTTGAGCCTAAGAAAGCAAAATTGTAATGTTGCAAATGTAAATGCTGGCATTGCAGCTTAATACACATATAAACCGAGCAATCTATATTGTGCGATCATCATTTTTAAGAAAGGCTGGAGCCCAGAGACTAGCAAATGTTCTCATCTGCAGTGTATCAGCAGTTCTCAGTCTTCAGCTGCTGTATAGATAATAATTCTAATTGAAGAATCATTACATGAATCCATATGTGAATGATGGGCTATAGCCGTTTGTTCGTGATGTTTTAAAAATTGAGTTGCTGTTTTCACTTTCTATAAAGGATCATTGGATTGCCTTTTTTTTCTTTTTCTTTTTTTTTTAAATGCAACATTTTAATCAACCTGGCTTGACAGGATTTGAAATCTGAAGGAAAAACAATTTCTGTAGCTGACATTTTTTTTTAAACAATACCTATTTAAAGGCTTGAATTGGTTACAAAGTGACTCTCCACAGAGAGAACCTTTGTTCAAATGTTTTTAGTTCTGAAACCAGTGCTTGAAAAATTGTGCTCTATGTGCTCTGTAATAATTGGTTTTCATGTATCGTACTTTTTTCCCCTCAAAGATAACAGCATACATTTTAGTGCAGTTTAATAATTCTTTTTTAAAATCATAGTTAAAACGGCATTTGCTGTGTCACTCATCAAGCATCTGTCGTATCAAAGAACTAGTAATATATTTATCTTGATGGATAAGCTTCAGTGTTCTGGACCAAGTTCAGTGTGACTGGACCAAGCTTTCAGTACTCCTTTGGTGATCCTAAAGTCAAGTTCATGATCTAATTAAGATCAGTTTGATAATTATATCTGCTGCTGAACAGGAGTCTTTCATCATACCACATTTCAACTAAATTCTTTAGTGTGGCATCAAAGCTGATCCAGTTCAGAAGCTGAATTGCTTTCTTAATGTGGATGGTGAAATTTAATTTGCCTTTAGGTCCTGGATTCAAATCCAGGCTGAGTCAGCTGTAGCAAAATTATAACTGCTTTTTTTTTTAACCTAATGTGACTAGAAAGAACACAGTGGTTTCAGCTGGGTGCTACCTTTCCTATTGTTCTCAAAGAGCTGCAAACTTTAGGCTACTTATTGCTGGTTGGGGGGAAGTTGGTCTTGTACGAATAACATGACAGCAACAGAGGTGTGTGTGTTATTAATCTTTCTCTAGGCATCCCAAGTAGGAATGCACCAGTTCATTGGGAATTCAAGATGAACACATAGTGTTTCTACTGATCCGTTTTCTCCAAAAGCTGTTTCTCAGGCACGTCTTGTGATCGAAGCATAGCTGAAGAGCACATGGCCAAAATAAAGGGAAAAAGAGTAAGATCTTCAACATTTTGGAAGGTTTCTAGATGGTTATATGTGTTTGGCTTCTGCTATGTATTAAGCTCATATTGCTATGTAAACTCTTGAAAAAATGTTTGCAGCCATTCTTATCCCTTACCTAAACGGTTTCTGAACTGAATTCAGTGCAGTGACACCTCTGCAGGCGCTGGGGCAGGGTGTGCAGCTCCGGCACCGCACCTGATGGATCACTCTGCAGCGGCAAGGTCTGGCTGCAGGAGGAGAATTTGGTGCCCAGGCAGGGGAAAGCGTTCCCGCTTTGGTTTGATGCTGGACTGCCAAGCAGATGTGACAAGTAGAACTAGTTTGCAGACACAAATACCGTTGAGCAGTTAGTTAATCCTATAAGTAGTCTTTCTGGAGCCTGAGGAACTGCAGATGGAAAGAGAGATTAGTTTGGTCTGTAATATGTCAAACAAGGAATGTAGCTATTGAGGAAAGAAGAATCTGTCAACTGTAACTAAAGGGAAGGAGCTTTAAAAGAATTCTGCAACGTACTGTATAAACTCTTGATTAAATACAAGTTGTCTTACTACTCATTGTTTTCTTCTGGATCCCTCTGTAATGAAGCTACAGTGCAGATTCTGGCTTCTGATTTTATACAGCAAATTTTTCAGTAGTGCTAGAGAAATTTCAAACAGCTTAGTGGGTAGAGAGGCTTGGGATACAGTTCAAGATGCATTTTTTAATGGAAGATGAGGAAAGTGTCTGGGAAGTTTATAAAAATAGAAGCAGCCTGAGATGCTTGCTGTGCAGCTACGGCAACAGTAGTGAGTCTGCAGTGGGATCTGAGTATGCATAGTAAGTCTTGACCTGCTGCACAGTGCGAGCACCGGAGAATACTGTCAAAATACAGCTCTCATTTCATTGCAATGGTAGCCTGCCCTCTAATAGTATTAATTTCTAGTACTCTGTCCTCCCCTCGCCCCACTGAGTATTTTGGGGTGTCTTTTTTCAGCAGACTCTGCTGGTAAGTGCATCAGAAGGATGGGGAGGGGGGAAGGATGCCTACCAGTGCATTGCCATCCCCACTGATGCAGAACTACGTATGCAAGAAGTCAACTGGGGCACGCAAAGGCAGCAGGTGCAAGTGCACATGCCACTAGCTTTTTTTGTTGAAGGGTTTATAATCAGTAATTGGATTTGAATATAAAAATGTTTTGTAATAATGATATAACTGATGCTACTAAAACTCGAGCTTGTATTCCATGCAGATGGCACAAACTGTGACACACTGGTTTTCTCTTTGGTTTTGTTTCTAAAAATTTCAGCTCAATGTTAAATCTGTGGGGCCAGGGCAGCATTTCAGGTTTCAGAAAAGATGCACACCATGTCGATCTTCTAGCAGTAGATGGTGTGGTCGAGCCCCACACAGTTCCCCTCCCCTCTCTGAAGGCATGCTTAGGAATTTCAGCCTCATTGGCTCCAAGGCCTTTGGAAGTGAGATGTTTCTCAATGACTGTGTCTTCAGAAAGAATCTGTTGTGGCTGCTGGAGGTCTTTGTAGGCTAAATATACTCTTCACAGTGCGCTGTGGTGGCTTCATGAGGTGACTTCTGGATCCGTGTGCTTTTTTACAGGTAAATAGTTTTTTGGTCTCTCTTTTCACACCGAGATGGGCAGGACAAATGTTTCTTTATTGCTCGCACACCCTTATCAGTATTAAAAGTTGTGGTGAGTGGAACGCTACTGCTGCCTTCAATAAGGCTGTAAGGCACGTGTGGATTTGTTAAGGGAGTGGAGCAGGGCTAAGGGTGTTCCAGCTCCGGTATTAGCAGTAATGGCACGTCTTGTGCTCTGAATAATGAAATGCCATTGCACTGCCAAGTGCGGCAGGGTCTGCGGTGGCCCTTCCGCAGGTGTAAGCTAGGCAGAAGTGAACTGTGCAGCTGGCCTTGGGTTATTCGGTCTGCTGATCCAGAAGGGAGTTGTGTTTTCTCTTTTCTAGATGCGATGGCTCTGCAGCGGGCCCAGGAAGAAGAGGCAATAACAATGTATTTTTGTCATGGAAGCAAGTAGCTGTGACTCACAAGGCTCCTGGGGCACCATTTAGCAGAGTTAAAAGATGCTGTTTTCATTTAGTTGCTATATAACTGCATTTCTGAGTCTCTGTTCACTTCATTCTTGCCTAAGCCCCTCTTCCTGCATTTACAGGCCCTAATTTTCCCCTACCTTGCACTTTCAGTAGATTTTTATATCTGTGCAAGTGGTAAAACTCAGCTCTTTTGATGTGAGAGAATTTAGCATATATGCTGCATTTACTTGGCACCAGCATAGAAGGCCATAGCAGGGGCAAGGCAGTGGGGAATCAAGCCAGTTGTTTACATCTTCCTCCAAAGGACTGGTAGGTCAAACATCCTTCTCCTTGTCCACAATACTCTGCCATTAACAGCTGTTAGTGAGTGTTAGCGCATCATATTTTTTTCCCCTCGAGACTGAGCACATTATCTCTACAACACTCCAGCACCTTGCTGGGAACATGCCACAATTCTGTTTTCAGAGTGTTTTGTTAATGCTAGTGACCTTGGTGGTGTGACCACAACACCTGCTTTACCTGATAAGATCATTAATTTTTTTCTCCGCAGCCTTTGTGTTGAGCATAAGCAAATCTTCATTTGTACCTGCAAAACATTGCCCGAACATCAGCTTACTGGAGCACTGACCTGTAACTCCTGGTATTTTTTAAGGTGTTAAATAGGCAATTAGAAGAAATCACTTCAATAAAAGTGGAATGAACACAAGCTCCTCGTTAGCTGCACCGGAGCAAGACGGTATTGGAATCAATCGTGCAGCTTTTCAGCTGTCACTCTGCTGCAGCAGCAGCTGTCTGTCAGTCGAGGTGACAGCGGAGAGCTGATCTATACTCTTCTCTGAGCTGCAGAGATAAGCTGCACACGCACAATGAATGTGTTCCCAAAATAAACACATTGGGAAGAGCAGGGTATTTTTTTAATGATAAATCTTCTTGCCTTGCTAACAGTTCCTCCTCCCTCCTCCTTTGTTAGTTTACCAGCTTGCTGTCACCCCCTGCCTTTTTTCTTACAGCGGCTGTGTCTTCTTCTGTCTTTACCTTATGGGTTTGTTTTTTCTGCATGCTGCTGCTTTGTATTTCTGTGGCTGCACCCACTTTCTGCATCCCACCTCCTGCTGCATCCCACCTTCGGTCGAGGTGGGGTCCCTTGTGGAAGAGGCGCAGGCAGTGCTGCCTCCCGGGCCAGTGTGACTATGGCTGGCGGTGCCGCAGCTGCAGCTGGTGTCCGTGAAGTGCTGATCGGAATTGCTCGGGAAGGGTTTAAATGGATCTGAAATCAGGTGTGGAGTAGATGAGCTGTGACTCCAGAGCTTTCTGAAGGAGCTAGCTCTAATTCAACCCTAGTCCTTTGTGTAGGCAGGACTCCAGGGGGATTATATTTGCTTTTGTGTCTTTATGGATCAGGCATGAATTTATTAAATGATAAGGTGGCTTCAGCTTCCCCCTCCCCACTGTTTGCTCCAGTTTTGTTGTTCCACCACAGCAGTGCTGGTATTATTTGCATTTACAGGGCAGTCCTGAAGCTCTTCTCTCTCTTCCTCACCACTGTGGTAGAGGTAGAGAAACAGATTTCCTTGGCAGAAATCCTGTGCTGTGGGACTTGCTACATGGCCCCATGCACGAGTATATGCTGGTCGTATGTCCTGTGTGACAGGGCTGTTCAGGCTGCTCTGCTCTCCAGTCATGCTGGGGTCGAGGTTGCTCTTGTTTTTCTGCTTTACTGTACAGTAACAGGCATTTGTGTTTAGGAGTCTGTGAGTCTTGGGTGACCTCGTTTCCTCGGTAAAACATAGCAGTGTAAGCATTGTGTCATGAAAGTGCAGGGGAATGACGGTGGCTCAGAAGATTGATCGTGTCGCTGGTCCAGACTAAGAGCGCATATGTCATGAGGGCCTTGCTTCAAGGCCTTCCAAAAAGACCAGTAGAAACTAGCAGCTGGCATAAAAATGGGAAAAGCTGATCTCGGAGAAACAAAAAAAACCCCTAAATCTTTTCATTTAAAAATTCAGTTTCGATCTTTATTTCACGATCTTGGTTGTACAACACTTGTTTGTATTTTTTAGTTTTGCCTGGGGTCTACAAGTCCTGGAAAGCATGGATTTCTCCATCGTTCTGTGAGATGAAGCTGAGTAAGTATGCTTGCCATTTTATAGGTAAGAAAGTAAAGACAGAAGGATCACCTCCAAGTGCCAATTGCCTTTCGTGTAGCTGTGCTGGTTGATGCTGGTTATGCTCTTCGGTTCCATCCCAGAGAGCCCAAAGTAGCAGGTCAAAATCTGATGCCCAAGACAGGTAGCTCAGGCCGCATGCTGTTCCTGTCCTTGTGTGTCTCTCTTTAAGGTGCAGATCACTTCAACTCTTCCAATTTTAACTGTTTTCTACTTAAACAAGGATAAATACATTTTCAGCTGAATAAGGTTTGCTATAGGATTCACAAGACCAAACACCACATTATGGCATATACAGTGGTAAAATCAGCAGCTCCCATTTTCCAGGCTGGTGGCTTTGACTAGCTGACTCCTTTGATAATTTCAAAGGGCTTAAGATAAAAGCTTAGAAAATACAAAGACCGCTGATTTCCTTCCAGAGGTACTGTGGAGGAGCAGGGAAGTGACACTGAGCCATCACCGTTTCTGTAGCTCTCAGTTCACTGAATATGCACTGCCAGAAAATGCTAGTTTGCAGGCTTGTCAACAGATATTTTTCTTAAGTATTTGAAGTACCTCAGCAATGATAGTTACATAGCCTCTTGCACACTGCCAATCCTACCTTTGAAGTCTACGGTTTTAGGAAAGTTTAATACAGCTTGCTTAAAGTTAAGCCAATGACTTATCCACATGCAATGGAAGTCTGGTCATGTTATAAAACTTTTTTTCTTTTTCAGCTGTTTCTTGTAGCTTTCCAGAAAACAATGTGTCTAAAATAAGATTTTGACAGCAGAAATTTCAGCACTATCAGTTAGTCAGAAACATTAATTTTCTTTCTGGTTCTATCTCAGAGTAGATCTTTTTCTTTGAATTTTAAAGACAGAGAGTGCAGAACAGCAGCAGCATATGCTGCATCTATACACAGAGATTTGGTTTGTTTTCCAATGAGGTTATAATTTCTGTCCAAACTTAGGGCATTGTTGAGCTCTGGTTTCAATTTTACTGCAAAGTCTCAACAATAAAATAAATAGAAGGCATACAAAAATACCTAAAATTAAAGGCAGAAATTAACAAAACCAGTCATTTCTGAGATACATTAAAAAAAAATCTTAATAGTTTAATTTAAACTATTCTCTTAGTAAAAAATATGTGCTATAAATCCTGATCACCTAAGCCACACTTAATCCATACCTACACAAAATTTTCCTTATGATTTCACATTTTACATGAATGCTTTCAGTACACAAATACCTTTCCAGATCTTTGTGCAATCCTGATGGTTTTGATAGATAATGGAAATAACAACTGTATTCAGAAATGTCAAACATTAAAGAATTAAGTAATATCCACATGTGGTAGACAGAGGCATGAACTGTGCACTCTGTGTTTCAGGCTAGCTTGTGTTTGTATGAGGGCTGGGACATCAGTAGGTTATTGATTACTACCACACAGCTGGGCCAAGCACAAGCAGGTCCCAGCAGAATTGTTCGCTCTTGCCTGTGCCCTTTATTTAACTGATTGTTAAATGCAAGGAAGATAACTGAGGCATGAGATAAAACAACGCTGTTTGGGAACGCCTTTGAACAAATCCAATTAGACGTTAATAGAGCTTGCAGGAGCGGGGCCTGATCCTACTGGCTGTTGACAACCAGCAAATGAACTTCAGGGAAAGCTGAGGCTCTCGCTGGTACTTGGCATCAGCCTGGGCAACGACTGCAGCTCCTGATGGACCTTAATCAAGGTCCTCTCCACATAGGCTTTTGCCCACTAATGTTTAACCTGTCTGAACTGCAAACCAGTCTGATTCCTCTGAGTGGAGGTTTCTAGCTAACAAGCTAGCAATAAAAGAAAAAAAAAAAAACCAAACAAAAAAGCAAATAAAAGAAGATGGGCGCAGGGAATAGACAAATTAATGCACTTAAATTCTAGGCTTACTAGGGCAGCAACTCTATTGCTCCATGTCCAAGTCACATGTGCCATTATAGAAACCCCATCATTATTGGTAACCATTCAGTAAAGATTCCTATAACAACAAGTGCTAACTAAAAGTCCCCAGAACAACCCAAGAAGTCCTAGCGTATTTCTAAACAGCTCCTAAGAGCACTGATGTTATGATGGATGGCGCCTTACTTGAAATCTCATTTCCCAAAAAGCACAACACTGCCAATATCTGTAAGCTTTACTCACACAGGTCAGCAAATATAATAGGCAAATATGCAGAGCAAAATACATTTTGATTGATTAGACGGGCTTTAGAGAGAAGGCACCAAGTTCTTTATTACAGATATTTGTCTTGTAGTCTTTTCCACTCTGCTGCTTGTTAGTGCATGTGGAGTTTTTTGCCTGTATTTTTAAATACTAATAAGTGTGAGAGACATGGGAAAGGCTTTTCAGTGGATTTTCTCTTATTTTAATTGAAATGAGGTCAGATATAATGCTGGCCTGATCATATCTTGTTAAGCTCGAACCTATGTATTTTCCAAGTACTTAGGGCATTATTGAAAATCAACCTAAAGTATGTCACAAGAAGTGCAACTAAGAATCCCATCTTTATAAATATTTCAAGTGCCTATTAGAAAAACAAATATCATAGTAGCAATGTCTTTTGTCTTTTATCTGCATGAGCGTACTTGGGAATATGCCAGCATTTTCCCATCTAAAATGGTCACCAATAGGTGGTGCTAACTATTTCCAAATCCAATAGAAGGTTCTTCCCATTTGTTCCTCGAGCAAGTTCTCTTGTCTGCCTCATCTTCCTGGCAGATCTTCCTCAACGCCTATTCTTGATAAATATGCAATTCTCAACAGATTAACCTCATCTTTTCATATTTGTTCTTTGCTGCTATGACCTTTAGTTGCTCTTGCATGCTGGTCTTTGGGTTTTCCCTATGCTCTAGTTTGTTGCAGCCAACTGTCAAGCAGGAACTTCTGGGAGTGTGATTCCCGCACCCAGAGCTTTGGCTGCACTCCCAAAGAGCTTACCTTTGTCTTTGTTTAAAGTTCTTTGAACTTGACTGTATTTTTCCATTCTTTCTGGAAATGGCTCTTAACATGGCTCCAAAATAAATAAATCATTTTCATTCAAACTCATCTTTAATAGAGCTTTTTTAAAATTCTGCTTTTGAAAGCAAAAGGGAAAATGTAGAGAAAGAAAAAGGTCATATAAACATAAAGCCGAGTCAGTTGAATGGCATAGAATAACTCTGGTGACTTCAATCTTTTGTCTTAGGTAAGGATATTCTTTAAGCTTATCGATTCAGTACTCAGACTGATAGGTGTTTTCTGTTTTCAGTGACTGTCTGGTTCAGAGCAATATCCCATCACTCCACCTAGCAGAAACTGTAGTGCTAATTCTTCCGATGCAAATCATGACGTTAGATTTGCATCAATGGGGAGAACCAGGCTCATCACTATTCAGCTGTCAACATTGCAAATTACGTTGTCCTGAGTCCTGTGCAGGAGCCAAGAAGTGCCAGTGACTTCTGGACCAGAGAGGGACTGCATGAGCCAAGTCTTCACACCAGAGATCAGCATACGTCCTTTTGTAGCTGTGATACTTGCATTTATAAGGGTTTTGCTAAGCCTCTTTTCTCCGGTGCTGTCTATAAAAAGCAATAGACTCAACACTGAGGATATGCTAACTGGGGTACTGCTGGGTTGCGTCTGCAAGCCTGGGTCTGGAGTGGGGCATAACCTATAAGAGGAGGAAAGCTGCCATCTCCAGTGCCTCTGAGGTACAGTATGGCCAGTCCACGTCCCTCAGCTGCCTCTCGATTCCTGCTAGAGGGTACGTCTAGGCCAGAACACTTTTGGTAAGAGACTGCCTCCCTGGAGGCTTATTTTCTAACAGTCAGAAACAAAAAAAAGACATGGGTACCTCGAAGTGCGATGCTGTGCTCCCTAACCCCTTTGAATGGCACCCACAGCCCCCAGCATGTTTATAAAGAAGCTGCCAGAAATCTTTTTGACCTAAATATATAGAAACTCTGAGCCCTATGATATGCCCGAAGGACCAGAGTGCCTCACTCGGAGGTGCGGGCAGCCATGGGAACTCCCCGGCCGGGCCCCAGCTGGGGCACCTACACCACTCACTCAAAGAGCAGCGGCACCCTTGGAGCACTGACCCCTCCTTCTTGAGTCATCAGGCCACTGGTCACCAACCTGTTTGTTCCTCCTGCTCAGTTTAATGAAGACTGAGGGAATTTTTTTTCCCCCTCATTGGCACACCTGGAAAGATGAAGAGGAGATCTCAGCCTCGCGCTAAGTCTCTTCCCTCGAGGCTTAGAGAATGGCCTGGGGCAAAACTGAGAATAGATTAGTCATTTCCTTGAGGAATGGTGATCAAGAAACTGTTCAGGGAAGGTGGCTTATAATGATTTTTTAAAAGTGTGGCTGGAACTGCATTTCATGAAGGCCTTGATCCCATGGTATGTTACAGTGCTCTGAGAAAACATAGTGGCTCGAGGCTTTCATGGGAACAGAGGCAAAGAAATGTCCTGTTTCTGCATCTACTTTGAATTTAAGTATGCCTGATCTGGAGCCCTACGTCTTGGGCAGTTTTGGGCAGGGACACCTTTTGAACTTAGGACCCACCAGAGCGAGGCGACAACCAAGCCATTCGAGAGGTGGCCACCTCACTACTGAAAACCACGTTCTGTAGGTGATGCCCAAATTCCCAGGCTGGGCAGCCTGCTTGACTTCAGACATAATCATTCTTCTCTGAAAGGTCAAGGCACAAGAAGGGATGCCTCAATCATTTAATCTAGCACCTCTACATCGGGTTTTCCTTTTTTTCCCCTCCAGCCTACCCTGAGTTAGCTGTTTTTACTGATCCAGCCTCCTGCATTTTGGGAGGGAAGAGGCTTGTGCCCTCCCTCATGTGGCCTTCAAGGTCCATCTGATACTTTACTGAGGTTCCCGTGTTCTGCACCTAGACTTTGTACAGAGAGCTATTAGCATACTTTCCCAGCCTGTCTTTTTTTCTTTAACTGAAAGGTGCAACTCCTAAACTGCAGCTTCTAACGTGTGTGCATTGCTCTAGATGAGATCTTGCTGACCCTGTAAGAGACTTCAAAATAAAAGAAATTATTTTTTTGCATGGGTATGATTTATGAGTATTGAAATGTAGACAAGGATCCTAGCAAGGGAAATCTGAAATCTGGTATGAGGAAAAGAGATGCTGTTTGGGTACACAAACTGGAAACATTGATGTCCTTGTTACAGCTCTGGAGAAACCAGATCAGGTTAACCATATGATCCAAAACATAACGGAGTGTCTGCATTAATTTTAAAGACCTCAGTAAATCAGTAAGTGTCTTGAAGGGTGAAACAGATGTCCTGAGCTTGAATATTCATCTTTGTCTCCAATAGTTTTTATACTAACGTAGCTGTGTTATAGAAGTTGGTGAAGCAACCATCTTTCACTTAATATCAGCACCAGACACAGTACAAGACATATGTAAATTCACTGAAGAAACAGAATCATCTGGGAAGAGGAACTTTTCTGATGCTTGACTATAGATGCAAGGGAAGAGAAAAACGCAGAACTGAGCAGAAACTCAGACCTACCCTAAATAAGCGTGACCCTAAGAAAAAGCCCAGAGGGGCAGGTTTGGAAATAACGCTGTCTGGAAGAGACTTGGTAGAAGCACAGAAACTGTCTTTGTTTACTTAATCCCTCCAATGCCCGAAGGAGCAGGGCTCAGAAATTCTGTAAGAAACAGCATTACATCAGTTTCTCCTGAGCAGAGTAATTTGCAAGGCCTCCACATTTTTGGCCAAAAGAGTCTTGGATTTGCTGTTCTGCAGCTGCTTTAGGATCAGGTTTTTAAACATTTTATAACTGCATCCTTTTTCCCCCAGTTTATTCCATTTTATCAGGCTTGTTTAGGGCTGCTAGATATTGTCACTCCTCTGCCAGGTTTGAAGATTTGCAGGTTGCCATCCTGTTGAGCAAGAAACCTGTGCTGCAGGAATATATTTTTTTTAAATTTCTTTGCTTTACCTGCAGACACTGTGTGTGTAGATACAGACAGAAAACAGATTCAAGAAAATACCTTGTTGAACCACACGCAACCAACAGCACCACGTGCCCCCTGCCGCACAGCCTCCAGTGGTGACCAAGCCTACCTTTTGTTGTTTGTAAATCAGTCGCTTGTATTGACCACTACATGTTTAGTCACTTATTTAACCTTGATACAGATTGAAGAGAATGAAGGTTAAAATAGAAATGTGCAAAAGATTACGTAGCACCATTAAATTTAATGTATTTTTCTACTAATAGATAAGATAATAGATAATTTCTGTCTAATATATTTTTGACTCAGTTGTAGGCTATGGCAGCAAAAAAAGACATTTTTATGTTTCTCTGCTGTTTCCCAGTTCAGATGCTTTCTTTTATTCACTGTTTTATTTCTTTGCTTTGTATTAGATGGTTCCAACAGTTTGTCTTGTTTTTCCTGTTTCTCAGTGTTCCTAATAAAACCTCCAGCAATAAAAGAACAATAAAAGATAAATTCACACTTCAGCTGGGATTTTGTGATATATTTTTTATCCATTCCCAAATTCCCACCTCCAAAATCCACAAACAGGAAAACACTATTTAAGTTTAGGGATCATAGCAGAAGGCACAGGTGATGGTATCTCCCAACCTTTACTCACATTATTAGTCAAATGGGAATAATACTTGGAATTAGCTGCATAGGTGCTTCTTTCGTAAGCTTCCTGCAAAAATTGTTATATATTCTATTACTTTACCGTGGAATGTCTAAACAACTCTATTTTTGCTCCAGTCCGTAAGTGTTATTGCATAGGCTTAACGCTACTCATAAGACTATATGAGTCAAGGAGGGCTGAGTACGTGTAACAAAATCAGAGTTTTAAAATGTTACCGTCAGACTGAAGAATCAATCGCCTACAATTTAAAAACAGTTCTCTATTCCTACCCATCGTTTAAAGATAGAGGGCAGGCTGCTCTGCCAGCCAGGTGACAGAGGCAGCAGCACAGGTGCTGTGCTCGGTGGCCTGGGCGCACACAGGGAGGGGACAGGAGGGCAAGCACCAGCAGCAACAGCAGGCGTGGGCAGGCGATGGGGGCTTGGCCTGACCCGCTTCTCCCTCTGCCAGTGTAGCTGGTTTGACATGAGTGGGGTGCAAATGTTTAGTCCTTTAAAAGGCTGGCACAGTCCTCTCCTTGCTTCCCTTGAGCGAAGTGTTTTGGCCAAATTGCCAGGAGCACCCTCAGCTGGGGCAGGTCCGGCGCCTGCTGTGGGGCAGGGGGCTTGTCCCCAGGGCGCAGGTGGGCATCGCGCCTGAACACAGCGAGGCTTCACCATCCTGAACAGAGCCACGGCTGATGCACGCACACGAAGGAAGATGTGGTGAGCTGCTTTTCTGATCAGCAAGCCTCTGTCTTGCACTTAACGGACTTGAGCTAATCAAGCCAGAGGTCCCAAGGAGTTAAATGCAGATATAATTTTTCCTCTCATAGCAGGCTGGGGATCTCTGGGCAGGGGTCAGCCACGATGCTAAAATCCCATTCAAGCAGAAATGTCACGTTATTTACTTACTAAAACAATGCTCTTATTACAAAGACATGTTAGGAGTGAAAATATGACAGTGTCTATTTTAGGTTGTCATTGATCTTTAATTTGCTGTGACCTGAAGGTTTTCTATGTAGTCAGTGCTTTTTGGCCAAAATATATGACTGCAGGGAAATGAGTAAATGAGTGCCAGAGATGTTCTTTTTTCCTATGAAAAGACTGAAATTGCTTTGTGTAAATGTGTGGAAAATGCTGATATTTTGTTTCTATAAATACTTCGCCTCCTGCGTGCTGTATTTCATTTGTGCTGTTTCCTAGGAGTATTTGGCTTCTTATCACTTCTACGCAGGGTGCTGAATACAAATGAGCTACGGTTTACCCAGCAACCAAGCTGTAGAGCATTTGTGACTGTTGTGCATTTCCTGAGCAAGAGTAACTACTGAATGAAGCAGATTACCCTGTAGCCTTGCAAAACACTGAGGATTATAAAACATGCATTTAGTGGATAAATACACAGAGGAAAATGCACAGACGCTCTCTGTTTCTATATATATGGATGTGCATGTATATGAATATATCTGGGTGATGTAAAAAAAAACCCTGAAATAATCCTTCGGTTTTAATGAGAATTTAAATATAGGGAAGGCAAAAAATTTCAAAGTTGCATTTCTTATTCCCCGTGACACTACCTACAACCAGGCTCCTTGTTTATGGAGTCTATAAACAAGGCTCCGTTACCACGGACTCACGTGACCTCAGGATGATTCAGGTTAGAAGAAACCTCAGGAGGTCGCTAGTCCAACCTCTGCTCAGAGCAGGGCCAGCTCTGAGGTCAGACCAGGTTTCTCAGGGCTTGATACAGTTGTTCCTTGAAAACCCCCCAAGGATGGAGACTGCACAGCCTCTCAGGACAGCTGTCCCACTGTCTGTCTGTCCTCCTGGGGAAAACCTTTTTCCATATATCCAGTCTGAGCCTCTCTTGTTTCCTCATCTGCTGTCTCTCATTCTCCTACCACGCATCTCTGTGAGTGAAGACCCTGGCCGTGCCTCCTCGATAACCTCCCTGTCAATGCTGGGGGCTGCTGTTAGGTGCCTCCAAAGCCATCTCTTCTCCAGCTGGACAAGCCCAGTTTTCTCAGCCTGTCCTCACAGGGAAGTGCTCCAGACCCCGGCCAGCCTGGGGGTCCTCTGCTGAACTCACCCCAGCTGATCATCCTCTTTCTTTTATTTGAGGGGGTGAAAAACTGGACACAGGACTGCAGGCGTGGTCTCGCTCCTGCTGAGTAAAGGGGTTTAGTTACTCCCTTGGACCTCCTGGCCATGCTCCTGTTACTACAGCCCTGGTTGCTCTTGGCTGCTCTTGTTGCTGGGGCACGCAGATGGTCCCAGCCCAGCTTGGCTCCAGTTGTGTCATTGCAGGGGACTCTTCCTTCCCAAGTGCAGGACGTGGCATTGTCCCCCTCGAATTTCAGGACATGCCTGCTGGCCCATTCCTCCAGCCTGCCCAGGTCCCTCTGGATAGCAGACCTGCCCTCCAGTGTACTGACTGGTCCCCCCAGTTTGGTGTCATCCGTGAACTTGATGAGTGCACTCATGGTGTCATTGATGCAGATGTTAAACTGGACAGGTCCCAGGGACCAAAGTGAGGCTGACTGGCTTGTGTTCCCAAGGTTGTGCTTCTGGCCTTTTCCAGAGGCAGGTGCAAGATTTGCCTCCCCCTAGTTTCTGGGGACCTCCCCTACTCTCCAAGGCCTTTCAAAGGTGACAGACTGGCCTTACAAGGGCAGCAGCCAGCACAGTGAGCAGCCTTGGATGCAGCCCGTCGGGTCCCATGCACACCTATGGGCTGAGTTCTCTCAAGGTCCCTGGCTTGGTCCTCACCCACTGCTGGTCATCTCCTCCCCAACCCTGCCTCTCAGCGCTGAGGTCTGGTGTTTTGGCAGCAGCTGGTATGTGCCAGGGCTGGTCTGGATATGGTTTGTTGGAGCAAAGGGAGGAGTAGGCAGATTGAGGTAACTCCTGGCACGTTCTGGCGGTGGGGTGAACAGAGAGGGCAGGCTCCCTTTGCCTGGCAAGGGAACAGGCTAGGAGAGCTGAGAGGAAAAATTCAAATTTTGTCAAGAACATTTTCGGTGAAAAGCCTGGACAGCTTTTTAAAAACTTTTTGAACAATGGCAGGAAGCTTTCCTGAGATGGGTAATTAGCCATGGGCAGAGCAGGGGTGGGAAAAGTGCACTTGGAGTTACACACCTGAGGTCATCACCCAAGTTAGTTTTAGCTTTTGCTCACTCAAAGCCCGTGCAGGGACTTTGCGTTGCCTTCAGGAGGGAACGGCAGCGTAAGCGCCGAGCTCCGCAGCCCTTCCCATGCATGTGCTGTTTCCTTAATTGCTAAAATACACACGTAGATATGCCTGATCTTGTTACACAGGAATGTTTGTACTGTCTCAAATCAATTTAAATTGATGCTCAGCTGCTTGACATAGGTAATATAGACGGACTTCGCAATTTTATCCTTTGCTTAAATTAAACTTCAGTCTGTGATACAGTTTGCCAAATTAGACAAAATAATGTTACGGTTATTGTAAGCTAGTGGGCTCCACATCATGATTTCCACCTACTTCATACTTGCAGTTTTAAACCTGCCTTCTTTGCTATCTATTGTACATTGGGATGAGCTTTTCAGTGCACTGGATTAGCTTGTATGTCGTAGTACAATATAAATATATTTTATAAATATAAAACATATTTTAACATAATGTAACATCATTAAACACCGAACATAGTTAGTGAAAATACTACTTACACCCTGTAGCACAGTGGTTACCACATGTGATTTTCATGGGACTGGGATAAGAGAAAATGAAGGGAGGGACTCTCACATTGAAATGAGTATAAACAGCCTCGGAGGAGCCTCCTTCCATCCTGACACTCTCCATGTGGGCAAGACAAGTGGGAGAGCACCCAGCGATGAGCAGCCCACCTTCAGGTAGTTGCTTTATGATGAAAGAGCTGGCAAAGGGGCAGAAACATCTGCAAGTATTCCAGTGTATGAATACTATGGTGGAAACGGAGCAGGACAGACTTACAAGGGAGAGAAAGGAGCAGGCAGGGCTTGACAAGGCCCATTCCCCTTCAGTCAGTGCTGCCCCCTTCATGCTTCCAGCAGCATTTAGCATGCCCAGGCTGCACAATGGACCAAAACCACATAGAAATTAGGAGGAAGACGAGAAAAATCTAGCAAAGATAGCACCAAATGCTATGCTGCCAATATACCCAGGCTGCTCCGCATCTCTTCGGGTAATCTTGGACTGTTCTGCCTGTCCTCATTTGCTGAGAAAATGGGGTTTGACTTTCCTGAAATTCAGAAAATATCACAGCACTTTCTAGCATAAATGAAGCTGTGTCAGATTAAGTCTGACTACTGCAAATAAACCTGGTGTTTACAACCTACAAGCTGAGCAATGTCTGTTGTGTGACAGACATAATCCTTAGCTTCATCTCAAATCTGCAGAAGCCACTATGGGGTCATTTTCAGGGAAACTGGTCCTGCAGAGAACTGGTCCTCCTCTAAAACCTGGTGACTGTTTTTTCTGTAAGGGTGCTGTACCCAGCAATCCTGGTTTGAATGGCAAGGTTTGAAGTAGTTCAGTGCACATGAAATAAATAAGCAGAACCGGGGTGAAATGGTCAGGGAACGGCAGTTGGTCAAATAGCATTAAAATGTATTAGCTGATAGTACAATTAATCAGTAAACAGGTATATACAAGGGAAAATCTAGCCTTCTTCATCTTAATAGTCCCCTGACAGGATTCCCACAAACCCTGCTTTCCTTCTCCCACAGCCTCTCTGTCTCTTTTTGTGGGTTATCTGAAATTATGGGTTATCTAAGGATTTATTTGCAAGTGCCTATGCCTTTGAGGGACTGCAGGTTATCTGAGCTTTGGCCATACATGGAAAAAAATACAGTAATTCTGTTTCATTGATTTCAAAGGACATCATCCACCCACGAGTGGATGACTTTTTCTGTAGCCAATGCTATAGATATTCTGTCCTTAAGAATATAAAGGATGATTTTTACTTTCATTTACAAATCTAATTTAGAAATATTTTTTTCCAAGATTAAGGTGGAAAGAGAAAAATTAAAATTCCTTCTTAATTTTTTGGGGGGTTAGGTGGTCTAATACCATACCAAATTTCACATAGTGAAATAGTGAAATGCAGTCATCCTGCAAATATGAAAATCTCTTTTTCTCATAGAATTGTCATCCTCTTTATGGAGTTTTTATTTTGCCTAGTGTCCTAAAGAAATGAGACTTCTCTTATTCCACTATCTCTTTGCATTTGGGTCTGTTTGCCAGAACCCTTTGATAACTTTGAGCTCATTTGGATTGAATCAGTTTGGAGAGGAGAACGGAGGATGCAGAGATCATGAATTCCCACTGACAGCCGGTGGGAAGAAGAGACGACGGGCAGGCACAGATCGCTCCACCTCTCCCTGTTCTGCTCACCCTTCGCAGTAGCCAGTGCTCGGCGGCAGCCGGGTTCAGCACACCCAGAGCACCGCCCCAGCTGGAGGTACTTCCAATTCCTTGCCCACCTGGCAGGCACAGCGATGGGGCACAGGGCTGTTAGGAAGGAGGGTGACAATTGCATGAGGTTACTGAAACGGGGGTAGCAGGGAAGTGCAGATCCCTGGTGGGTGAGGATGCTGCAGGGAGGGGAGGTGCGGGGGGATGTGGATACACAGCGCTAGGTCAGACTTCATTCATTTTGCTCTTCAAGGAACAACTTGCATCTCCTTTAGTGTCTTAGGCATTCACAAGTGAAGAAAGAGAAGAGCATGTGGATTTTTATGTCTACTAATTTTTTATTCCATACATGGTGCTAATATACTACTAATACCTTCTCTCAAGAAGACTTATTGCAGGGTAGGACCGTAGGTGAAGCTACGTGTGAAAGCCTCTGGGGCACCCCAACTTGTTCTGCCTGTTCCTCCTTCCATAGCGAGTCCTTTCCAGATCTGGGGATTTGGAGCCACTGTGAATCCCTGTTTAGGGGGCCTTTGGAAAACACGAAAGCAAGGACAGTACGTGTGACCAAGTCCTATTTTTCTGGTGTAATGTGAATAACACCTCCACAACACATGGCACGCAGCACACCTCGGGTGTAAGAGACCAGGGCTGGTGAGCAGGGTGTCACTGCAGAGGACTTGCCAGCTCTCCCAAAGTAGGATTTGGCAAGTTGTACTTTTGTTTGACTTCTGAGAATACTTTTTTTAACATATTTTTCATAAAAGCCTATCTTGTAGTGCTGCATTTCAGCAAAGAAGATTGCTTTTGCACTTCTTTAACGGAAAACTGCAGTAACATACCAGGTGTGCGATCTGGAATAGAAATTTTCAGAAGTCAAACACAAAGGACATTAAATCCTGACCAAGCAGACTAAACATTTGGTACGAAAGCTGGAGAACATTCAAGATAATAATAATGTACTCTGCATGTTGCAGTACATCTCCTCTAGCAGTTGGAGTCCAAAAAGGTCACATCAGCCATGAGTGAAGAAAGAAAGAAAAACACTCAGCAAGATGAATATTGCTCAGAGCATTAATTTTCCCATACCTTCTTCCACAGCAGGGTCACAAGCAATTAAGAGTCCTCATAGTGGGAACACTTCTACTGACATACTTTCCTCTCACCCACCATTTTTTTTCAAATTTCTTACTTTGGGCAGGTGGTCGGTCATGATCCAACAAAACTCATTTTTATTTGCAAATTAACCTAGACATTAAATTTTCTCAGGCAAAAGGTTGAAGTGTTCTTTCCTTCTATACTTCTCATTTGGTATAAGGTGAGCTGATGAGCAGCTTTCTGTCCACTACTGTCCATTTCTGTCAAGCTACTGGAAAAATGCATTAATAAATTACATTATGCTGCATTTACATTAGTATTATACTCAATAAAGCAGGGCTTTATGAAAAAAGGTTTGAGAAGCAAAAATGAGACTGTGTGAGAAATACCTTCCTGATCTTGAAGAAACAGAGCTGACAACTTTCACGTTGGAGTATTTATTTTAATATTTATGTGCTCCTAAATGTTTGTCTGATTCCATTTCTCTTTGCAATTCAGATAAATATCCGAGATTTTGGAAAAGAGAAAGAGTCGTGTTAGCAAGAATGATGGTGTTAATGTAATACATCAAACTGACAAGGTGTCTGAGCCATACTCACCTGGGAATCAGAATATTTTCCATTTAACGTCACTTGGAGGATCACGTGAACCGCTGTACACGTCCGCACTGGGGTACATGCGGTGTCCCAGGGGACCCGCACGTTTCCCTGCACAATCGGTTTTGGTGACTGTTTGAAGACATGGCATATCCTTGCACCTCGTGTATCTGTTCAGATTTTTATATCATGCCCATTGACATGCTGTCTGAGCGCTTCTTTGATTGTGTTACCTATTTGAAATGCCATTTTATCTATGGGTATCTGATAGCACAATCATTCATGTGCAGTTGACTGCATTTACTTGTGGCATGACTTAAATGGATGCACTTGCAAGTCTACATAAAAAATCACCTGAGCCTATGAACTGGAATTTGAAGGAAAGCAACAGAACGCACATTTCAGTGTTAATTCTCGCTCGTTGGCACTCTATTTCAATGCCTTTTTTCTTCTCAAAGAAGAGAGGATTTCATTTTTATGCAGAGCTACTGTATGCATACAACTGACATCGCTTTTTAAAACAAGCAAATGCTCTTTTAAGGAAATTTATATGTGTGTATACATATGCATATTTATATTCTTACCCCCCCACACACCTGTTTTCTGTCATTTGAATGTTCTGAAACAATCATTCATTTTTAGTTTCAGCAAGACAGGGCCGTCTGCTGCGTCCTGCTGGTGCTCCAGGCTCTCTCCTCAGCCTCGAACGAAGCCTTCGCTCTCCACACCAGCTCCCTCCTGCACAGTACCCCGGCCTGGCTGCACCTGCCTCCCCTTCCGCCTCATTCTCCTCCGGCTTACGAGGAAGGCTCCTTGATTTCTCCAAGACCCCTGGAGAGCACAGTCTGTGCCTGGCAGCCCCTCACGGAATGGTGCAGGGCTGCTGCAGGCAAAGCTGCATGAAATGCCCCAGGTGGGGAGAGTGAGAGAAATTCCTCCTTCATCTTCCCTGAGGAGCGGGAGATGGTCGCCAAATAAATTGCAGTTAAATCAGAAAACACCCTGTCTGCAAAATTAATTGCGGGCAGTGAGAGCAGGCAAATAGGCTTCCCTTCTGAAAAGTGCCCCGAGATTTTTAGAGGTCTGCATGAAACAGCTCAGCATGAGTAAATGTTGCAGAATTAAGTCATGGACTTTGGATTCTAAAGGCTTTGGGGTGAAATAGGTGTGTTACCTTTTAGAGAGGGTGCTTTACCCACCAGGAAAGCACATACAGACATTTAAAACCTTGTAGCAATACCAAACCCCAGACTGCGTTTCCTGACAGTGTGTTGAGTGCCACTTGGAAAGGGTGGACGTATCAAAGGCTTCCCAGAGTGACATCCCTGGATGGCTACAGCAGCTGTGCTTCATGGAGAAATGTCTGGTTCACGGGAACATCATAACTTTGCTGCTGTTTTGGGAAATTATTGCTGTGCCTTTTTAATTTCATAGAATCATGGAATATCTCAAGTTAGAAGGGACCCTTAGGGATCATCGAGTCCAACTCCCTGCTCCTTGCAGGACCACCTAAAACTAAACCATATGACTAAGAGCATCTTCCAGAGGCTCCTTGAACTCTGACAGGCTTGGTGCCATGACCAGTTCCCTGGGGAGCCTGTTCCAGGGACCGACAACCCTCCCAGTGAAGAACCTTTTCCTAATGTCCAATCTGAACTTCCCTCATGCAGCTTCTTTCCATTTCCTCGTGTCCTATCTCTGGTCACCAGAGAGAGGAGAACAGCACTTTCTCCTCCTCTGTCCCCCTTGAAGAAGGAGTAGTCTGCGACGAGGCCACCCCTCAGCCTTCTCTTCTCCAAGCTGAAAAAGCCAAATGACCTCAGCCGCTCCTCGTAAGTCTTGCCCTCAAGACCTTTCACCATCTTGGTCACCCTCCTCCGAACACTCTCTAATAGTTTGATGTCCTTCTCATATTGAGGCGCCCAAAACTGCACACAGCACTCGAGGTGAGGCCGCACCAGCGCAGAGCAGAGCGGGACAATCACCTCCCTCGACCGGCTGCAGTGCAGTGCTTGATGCACCCCAGGGCACGGCTGGCCCTCTTGGCTGCCAGGGCGCACTGTTGGCTCATGTCCAACTTGCCATCAACCCAATCCCCAGATGTCTTTCCACGGGGCCACTCTCCAGCCTCTTGTCCCCCAGTTTGTAGGTATAACCAGGATTACCCCATCCCAGGTGGAGAATCCAGCACTTGCTCTCATTAAATTTCATATGGTTGGTGATTGCCCAGCTCTCTAGTGTATCCGGATCTCTCTGTAAGGCCACTCTGCCCTCGAGGGAGTCCACAGCTCCTCCTAGTTTAGTATCATTAGCAAAATTACTTGATGTACACTCAATTCCTGCATCCAGGTAACTTATAAAAACATTAAAGAGCACTGGCCCTAATGTCGAGCCCTGGGGAACCCCACTGGTGACTGGCCACCAGCCTGATGCAACCCCACTCTTTGAGCCCGACCTGCCAGTCAGTAGCTCACCCGACGTATTATGGACTTGTCTAGTGGTGTGCTGGGCATTTTGTCTAAAAGGAGACTGCAAGAGACAATATCAAAAGCTTTTGATTTCTGGTAGTGTTCTTGTATTTAGTTTTGAGGGGTTTACAGTGACCTCAGGATAAAGTACCCATGACCCAGCTGGAAGAGAATGCAGGAAAATCCAACAGAGCTCACGGTTTGCTACAAGTTCTGTCTGCTTGCCAACGAAATAAACATCCTGAGATTATTATTGTGGTTGTTGAATTAAGATGCAGATGTGGTGCGTAATAGCTCCTGCGAAGAGATGTATTACATGAATCATTAAAATCACTGAAAAGATAAAACCGAGCAAAGAAAACTGGGAATACCACTGCCCTCAAATGATTTCTCTGCCTTGTTTCTACCTAATCAGACGATAAAGGAATTAACCTGCTCACTCAGGTGTTGCTCACGCTTTCTGAATTTTTGCCTCCCGGAGGGATTATGTATGGGTGGAGATGACGAGACCTGGGCCTGCTCAGCATGAAGAAGAGGAGGCTCACCGCTGTCTCCAACTACCTAATGGGGGGCTACGCTGGAGCTGCACAGTAAACGGCGAGAGGCAGCAGACACAGGTTGCCACAGTGGAAATCGTCACAAAACTTCCACAACTGGCCCGTGCTGACCGAGGAGAGAGGCTCGGATGCAAAGGGTAGAGTTAGAAGAGTGATGCTTTTATTAGTGCTCATGAGGTGGGCATGGCTAAAAGCCAAATTGGGGCACCACGGGTGCGGTTTTACACACGGTCCTTACACCTTTCAGGCATTCGGGTACAACACGATCGGATCACTTGCTACTTAACACGCACACACACCACTGTGCTGCAACGCAACCGTGATTCTACGGCGTCGTCATCCACCTGCTTCTTTCTTGATTTAGGCGTCCCTGGGGTTGGTCTTGCGACGGCTGCTGTGGTGCCAGGCTGCTTTCACGGAGGCGGTGTCCAAGGGGTGTCCTTTTTCCTTCAGGGTGGGGGGTTGATTTTAAATTTTAAAGCAAATTTGGAAGGCCTGCGGAACCCCCCGTCCTGAAGTCAAGGTGTAGGTCGATCACGGGATCCTTCCGGCCGCGGCGGGGGCGGGGGGGCGCTCAGGAAGCGGCCTCGGGGCCGGCGCCCCCCGCGGCTCGGCAGCGCGGCGCCCTGCCCGCCGGCGGGGCTGGGGGGGGCGGCACGGCGCCGCGCGCCCCGCGCCTCGCGCCGCCCGGCCCGGCCCGCCCCCGGCCCGGCCCCGCGCCGGGGCGGCGCCGCGCTGATGTCAGGTGGCGGGAGGCGAGCGGGAGGGCCGCCGGCGGCCGGCCTGCGGGCGGCGACGGTGCCCGCGATGGCCGCCCCGCTGCGGTCGCTGGCTCTGTGCGCCGCCGTGCTGCTGCTGCCGCCCCCCGCCGCCCCGCGGAGGCCGCCGCGCTGCGGGCCGCCCTGCAGCTGCTGGCGGGAGTCGGCGCTTTGCGTGGGGGCGGCGGGGGCTCCGCGCAGCCTGCCCCCCGGCCTGGGCTCCTTGTGAGTGCGGGGACGGAGGCGCGCGCGGCGCCGGGAGGAGGAGGAGGAGGAGGAGGAGGAGGAGGAGGCGGGGGGGGGGGGGTGCGGGGCGGTCCCGCTTGATGGGTGGCTTCTCTTTTTCCAGGAGCCTGGTAAACGGGACCTTCTCCGAAGTCAAGGACAGGATGTTTTCCCACCTGCCCTCCCTGCAGCTGCTGTAAGTATGGCCCTGGAAGAGGCAACGGCCAATTAGCGCTGTGCCCCTTCCTCCCAAATAGAGTTACGGGTGCCCTTGGAGAAAGGGAGGCAACGGGTGAGTCCCCAGCTTGTGCGTCCCTGCTGGTACAGCTGCTGCTTCATAGCAGAGGATGCCTTTCTCGCTCATAAACCACTTCACAGAACGTACGTTTACCTCCTGAAAGAGGACAGAATGTTCTCTGATGCCCTAAGTTCCCTTTTTAAAAAAAAAAAAAAAAATTAAATTCCAGCTTTAACAAGTTTAGGGCGGAGTTTTCCCCCTCCCATCACATGGTGGTTCTCTTCTCACTCACTTTGCGCCCGTCAGTCTCGCGTTGGCTTTGGGACGTTGCGGGCACGACGGGGGGCGAGCAGAGGCCACCGGGACACATGTCGGAGGAAAGCCGCGGGGGGTGAAGTGCTGGTGTTGTCTGCAGCATGACTCCCTGCTTCAGCATCCGACTTGGAGGGCGGCCCCTTGGACGCCTTCTGACCTGATGGACCTACAGGCTGGATGGTCCTGTGTCCCAGGGGACAGCGGTCCAGCTCTCCACGCTCTGCAGCCCTCCCTCCTCCCTGACCTCGGACAAATCGCTTGGTTGTGCCCACGTTGCAGTCAGGTGTGTGCCTGCAGCTCCGGTAGCTTACCCAAACTTGCTTTAATTTAGCCGTCCCGGGAGGCAGTAGCAGGGAAGGCACAGAGGTACGGGGTGTGGTACGACCGCCCTGGGGAGCCTGGATACTTCTTTCTCTGGTAGCCTGCAGAGAAGCCGTGTGCTGCCTGTGCCCTGGCTAGCCCAGCGCAGCCTGCCTGCAACGCCCAATACCAAGCGGACCCTCCACGCCTCCCCCTGTAAGGACCAGGTTACCCCCAAAGCAAAGACACGCTGCAAAGGAATATTTGGCAAAAAGATGCAAGGCACGCTGGAAACCCAGGCTAAGTGCTTGCTGCAGAGCTAGGTGTTAAAATCGGTTTTAGCAAGAGATAGTCCCTAAAAGCATTGGGCAGCATGCTGGCCAGCCTCCTCTCCTCGGGCACCCCCACCTCATTCTCAAAGGCCTCTCTCGCTCTTTGCGGGGAGCAGCACCCTGTGGAAAATGCTGGGGAGAAGTGGGCAAAGCAGGGGGTGGAGGCGTTCACCTTCTGTAGCGTGGCACCGGTCCCAAACCCAAGTTTTTGTGGGACTTGGGGGCCAGCGCAGAGCCCTGGGCAGAGGGCGGGGGGACTTTGCCCACCGCTGAATGGGGGCAAACAGCAGACCTGTGCCAGCTGGGAAGGACAGGGATGAATCCGAGGGTGGGCTGAGGGAAACCCTCTGTGGAAAATTAGAGTTTGGGGGAATTTGGCTTGTTCTGGACAGCGGTACTGGGAAAAGGGAGGAAGAGCAGATGAAGGTTATCCCTCTTCCTTAGCTGTAGTAGATTTCCAGGAGGAGATGGTGGGGTGTGTGGGGTGGTGGGGCAGAGGTCAGTTGTTGAGAAAGTCAGAAGTTGTCCATGTCACTTTATGCGGTAGATCAGACGTGGGAATGAGAGGGGTTTGTCACCACCACCATCACCTTGGGCCCCGACAAATTTTGTTGGTTAGTGTAATTTGTGACTCCCCTTCAAACATGAGAAAAAAGAATGGTTAAATGATGAAAGAGATACATGCATAATTGAGCACTTGGGTGCCTCAGGACTCTGTCTTCTGTGACAGTAGCCTCGGTAAAACAGTAAGGCAAGGATTTATTTTTGATGGCGGTCTGCATCTTTGTCAGATTTCTTTGGGATAATTTAAAGAGCATTTCTCTAGTATTAGCGTAATAACCGAGGATCACAGGGAAAGTTTGCATTTCCTGTTCATTAGTCTTCTGAATTAATTTTAGTAAAATGCCTAAAACCATACAAAAAGAGGATTAATAAGTTACTCTAATAAGGTGATTCATGCGGACATATTCACTCATAATGGAAGATTCTGAGATTTTCCAAAAATTACTTCTTTTGAGTAGCGTTCGATTTTTAGACCAAATAAGAAGTTTTGCTGTTTTGGTAAGAGGGGATCGCTCTCTGTGCCTTTGAACATCAACATTGGACATCATCCGCTGTTGTGCTTTGATACAGCAAAGAAGGAACTTTGCTGGCAGAGCCTTTCCGTAGCATCCTTCTCCCTGACTGCCTTGTCCTGGCTCAGGTGACAGCCGCTCCGGTGTGGGTCTAACACGTTTCGTCCCTGAAGTTCACGCGGGAGGGCAAGACAGTGCCTGGAGCAGGCAGCACTGCCGCTCTTCCTCGCTGCCTCCGGACGCAGGGCTTTGCTTTGCAAGGATAGCAGGACTCTCTGTCTCTGGCAGTTTGGGCACGTCTGTGTTTCCAGCTGACGAACCGGCCATGTGAACCGAGTGCTGTCCTCCCACGCCAGGGGCCGTAGCCTGTCTGCAGGTCAGGCTTGGAGCATCCCCCTGGGAGCGCAGAATGAGCCAGTGCTGATCCACTGAGACTGCATAAATGAGAATTGGTGCTTGTACAAAAGGGCTCCCCCCTTTCTGGGAGCTCAGGAGTGGCGCTGAGGTAGTCTCTTGAAAATTTTCAGTGTGGCTGGAGGGGTGGTGAGCAACGGGGATCTGCACTCAGCAGACCTGTCCTCTAAGGACAGCTTTTCCTGCTCAGGGGACCAGAGAGTTGAGGGCCAGGTTGCATTTAACCAAGGTGAATGGCACCGTGAACATTTTTCCTGGGGAGCAGTGGACATTAACTAGCATCACATTATGCCTTTGATATTTTTTTTATAGACCATTCCACAGTATTTTATGTGTGCTGCATTGGTGGGGCAATATGGGCTCGAGTCAGTAAGATTAGTTTGGTCATGGGCAATAAACACAACGGGCATAATCCAGTGTGTCAGGTTTTAATGTGCTTTCCTAATGCCTGCTCTCCGTTTTCAGCTTGCTGAACTCCAACTCCTTCACTGTTATACGAGATGATGCCTTTGCTGGTCTCTTCCATCTAGAATACCTGTAAGTTTGGTATTTTATGTCTTCCCCTGTCCCTTATAAATCAAGATGTTTTGATAAGTTGCCAAGACTCCTGCCGTGGAGTCTTAGTCTTTACTGTGATTCCCAGGAGCAGGGGAGATGAAGGATTTATGTTCCACTCCTGTGCAAATGTCCTTTACGGTGGCTCACCATTTTTCAGAGGTTGCAGTGGATTTTTAAAATATGCCATGAGTGCAGGGTGGCTCTGTGCAATTACAGTACACCGAAACGGCCCTGCTGAGCAAGAGCTTGTCCTGGCTTTCCAGAACAGTGCCATCACTGTCAAGGCGTTTTGAACCTCAGGAAGGAGGTGGGAAAGCCTCTCCTGGCCTGCTGGCAGCCTAAAGAGAAGGTGCAGAGTATCCGTGTACTGCCCAGAACAACCCTGGCTACCAGACTGCTTCTCTTCCCCCAGACTTTCCTCTCCAACTTCGCCTTTTTTCTGATATCCCATTTAATGCCTGTGGCATTTATCTTTATATTATAAATAATGATAAATATATAAATATCTATTTCACATAATATAAAAATATAAATTATTGTAATTATTTATGTTATTATGTAAATTTATTTAACTTTCCTTTTCTTTACTTAGTTCACTTCTTCATTGATTTTTACATTACCTTCATTTCCCGATCTTTTTTTTTTTTTTTTTTTAGGACACCCTTTTTTATTTTAAAAAAAGTATTAGCCCTGGTACCAGGTTGTCCTCACTTTGTACTCCAAAGGACTGCCATTTCTCTGTGTTACTGGACACAAGGTGGTATGTCTGAAACTCTGAAAATGACCTGCAAAAAAATTCATCTTTCAACCTACCTTCCTGTGCTGAAAAGTAGCTGTGGAAGACATTTGTCTCTTTTTCTAAAGGAAGACCAATGCTCATAAAACTGACTCTTGCTGAAGTCTTGCTGGCAAGTAGGTATTAAGGCGGGATATGTTCAGGACTAATAGTCTGATACGTGAGGAGCAGCCAACAATAGAATTTGCAGACCAAGAAACAGAGGATAATGGTACATTTTATATGCTGAAATCCATGATTCAGCTACATCTGGATTTTTCAGCAATAGCAAGTTATCTAATCATTCTCTTTTCCATGTGTCTACAGGAAAAAAACATAATTTGCAGAATGTTTGCAAAAAGGAAGAAAAACATTTGTATGCTGTTTCATTAAAGACTTGCTTTCAAGTGCTGATGAGCCTAATACGGAGCCTGTCCCAGCAGCACAGGCAGTCCTAGCGGTTGCATTGGTAACTGCAGCCAGACCCCTTGTCGGAAAGAAAAAAATCCCGCCCCTCCTCAGCTGGTCAAACGGAAAATCTCTGTCCCTGGTTGCTAGCTGCAAACCAAGGAGCAGAGCAAAGACTGGTAAAGCCTCACAGTTTCAATTTCCTTTAGTAGCAGCTGAACAGGTGGTCTCGGTTAATGGTTGTGGTCAGCCTCCCTGCCAGGTCCACAGAGCTCTTCCTGTTCCCAGCAAATCATGCCTCCGCCATTTGGGAACTGGGTGTGAGTAGCCTTTCTCGGGGGTTGGTTTTGGCCATGCAGCCGGTAACACCATTACAGCTTCAGTAACTCATGTGTTTCAGTTACCAGTGATCGAACCTTACAGAGATTAACAAAACCCCGCTGACAAACAAGATCACCACCCGCTGGTGATCAGAGTGGCGTTCCCAGGGTAACATCTCTTCGAGGCCAGGTTTGGCGACTCAGGAATCCGGCAGAGTACTGAGTCCCAGCCCAAATGTCCATCATCTCGCTGCAGTGTGTTCAGCGAAGCCGTGTGTATTTGCGCGGACCGGCGAGCTGGCGCTGTGCGGCGATGCCAGGTGCCTGTGAGGGGGTCAGGAGGCAGTCTGGCTCTCTGCTCTGCAGATTGAATTAATGTCCCCAGGCAGCCTTGTAACTGAGTACGGCTGACCCTCTTCTGACATCTCCCATGCAGACACAACGGTTTCTCATCTGCACCCTTTGCCTGCAGTCAGGGTCATGGTCACTTCGTGAAGGATTTTGGCTATGCCTAAACCGCAGAACCAAGAGCACTTGTCATCTCCTGCATCCCCATCTTATCTCTCTTGAGAAGAGACCTTGGCTCATAGCATTTTTCCTCTATTTCCCTGGAAGGCAAACAAGGATGCATAGGAGGAGGGAAGACAGTTTTAGCTCATAAAACAGCCTGCAGTTGTCTTCATCCAGGTACAGCTGTACCATGCAATATCTTGATGGCCACCTGGCTGCAATCGCTTTGCAGGGCTGATGGTGTATTTAGGGATGCATTCTCAAGTGCTCAGGGACCAAGGTGCTCAAATATCAGCTCCTTAAATGCTGACATGCAGTCAGGAGGAGCAGCATGCTCCTGGAATCAATACGTGCCTGTCATTATTCCCCTGGGGCACAGGGCCGTGACTTGTGTGCAGCCGGGCACCCTGCAGAGGTGGTGTCCCGGCTGGAGAGAGCTGAACTGCGGCAGCAAGAAGGAGAACAAGGCAGCGGTCTTGCCATTTATGCAGAATTCAGATGTCTACCAGTATGTAGCTGCAGTTCACATCACGGCTCTGTGCGTGCAGCCGCGGGAGCTCCCCATCAGAGCATCCATCTGCAGCCTGGGCAGCCTCGGCACTGCGGTGCTGCTCCGTGGTTTTAAAATGCAGGCAATTTGTGAGAGGAAGATAGGACTTTAGCTTCTAAAGTCTATCTCAGGGGCCTCTCCTACACAAGTCTCTTGCATCACATAACACACCCTGAGAGGATTAACCAATAGAGGAATAAGGTTTTTTGCTTTGTTCATTTTGTTCCTCTTCTGCTGAATATTTGTGTCATGCGCTCTCCCTTGTGCTGCCTCGTACCTGCATCGTTCCTTGTGGTCCACCCATGGAAAGGGGAAAAGGGAACACGGGCAGCTCCACCGAGACTTCCCCACCTTTAAGTCTGAAGGGGTGAGCCAGGAACCTGCTGAATTTGGAGACCATAGGTTAAAGCACTGGTGATGCTAGTAATACTGCTAATTAAAGTCTTTTAAAATACTTTTTTTTTTGCCTAGATTCATTGAAGGAAACAAAATTGATACCATTTCAAGAAATGCATTTCGTGGCCTTCGAGACCTGACTCACCTGTAAGTTATTTAACGCTTGGCAGAGTAATTTGTATTTGAACAAAACTCTTCTGGGGACCGCTTGTTTTCCTGCCACGTAGAAAACCTCCCTTCCCCTGCGTGCATCAGCTTCCTGCCACTGTCAATAACGTGCCTTCCACAGATTAAAAAATGGCCTTTAAAAAACTCCTGCTCAGGCAGTGCTGCGGCATGTTCGGCTGCCTGCGCACACGCGCAGCTTGTGCTGGGGTGCAGCTGTGACCTGTGGATGCTGCACCGGTACCACTGTGATACCACCTGCCTGTGATTAACATTCCTGTTTCTTTTTAGTATGCTCAGTGATTGCTCTGTGTGTTACATTTGCACCTGGGCCATAAAAAAGCTTTATATATTTCACTTTTACGTGAGCTTCAAGCAATCTCCATTCTTGAATGAGAATAATTAATATGTGCCCGTTCCTTGTAACTTTTAACAGTGCCTGTGGCTGGGCAGTACCAGTTCATTAACGACCTGTAAGTGAGCTCAGACTTACTAAGAGTCAGCCAGACAAGAGACAGCGATGATACTAAGCTCTAACTTTCTTTTCTAGTTCTTTGGCCAATAACCATCTCAAAGCTCTGCCAAGGGATGTCTTCAGTGATTTAGATTCTTTAATTGAACTGTAAGTAATGAGAATCTTTCCATTGACTGCCTGCTTCTGTCACTCTCTGAGTTTTACGTTCTGGGTTTGTGTGGTATTGTATCTGATATCTGCACAGAAAAGAAATGTGCATTTTGCTGTTCTAGCTTTTCTCATTTTAAAATTGTTTACTTGGTAGACTCCTCTAAAATAACTGCTATTCCTCAAATCACTGTTGCTTCTTGTGATGCTGTACATAGCTTGCATTATTGTACTTCTTTCTGATGTTTCATATAAATTGTTTTTTAGGGAAAGGGAGAAGATGAATTTAAAAACTACAATTTCTCTGAACATTTTTTCCTGTTATTGTTGCATGTATTCCCTGAGATTATTTTAGTAAAAGGCATTCATTAAAAAAAAAGCTTTTTTTCTTGATTTTGTGCAGTTATAGCACATTGCTGAGTTACTGTCAGTGTTTTCTTGTATAACTGAGCTGCTAGTCAGCTTCCCCTATTTTTGGCCTGGCTCTATCAAATAACAAAGTATAATTGTAAGCCACAAAAATTGCCAAGGGATCGAAGAACAGGTACAGTGCTGAAATTGCACATACATTAGTAGGGGGAGGTTAAATTGACTCCACATCAGCAGCAACTCTAAAAATACAAGCCTTACATCCGTACTTTAATGTAACACAGAAATGGTACCAGCAAGGCCGCTCTGTCAACCAGCTGTACTGGAGTAGTTTAGTGAAGGAATGGGATTTATCTGTGTCAGCGGTAGATGGTGGGATGGAGGCTTGCAGCAGACAGCCACACGGTCAGGATTTATTACGTTATAGTCCTAATCCTATGAAAACATATAAACATGAGTGACTTCACACGTGAATCACAGTGCTCTATTAGTAAGATTATACATGGGTGTATTTCCTAGACTGAAACTGTTTTTCAAGGGCAACACCCAGTGAAGGAGAGTCCATAGTAAGAGAGTCCGAATAAAATTTAAGAAACTTTCTTGTTCTCAGTTCAAAACCAATTCAAGGCTACTCAGATATTTTTAAATTCAGCATGTCAAGGTGATAACAGTTCTGTAGTATTCATATTGCTATCAACCTTTTCAAATATGTTTATTTCTGTGTGTTTTTTTAGAGATTTAAGGGGAAATAAATTTGAGTGTGACTGCAAAGCCAAGTGGTTGTTTTTGTGGTTAAAGATGACAAATTCCACTGTTTCTGATGTCCTGTGTATTGGTCCAGCAGAATATCAGGATAAGAAGTTAAATGATGTGACAAGTTTTGATTATGAATGCACCACTACAGGTATTCAGATAAATGTATATTTCTAAGCACACTACAAATGGTTAAATATCAGAAGTTTAGACTATACCCTTTGGCTTCTGTGAGCATGGCGTGGGGGGAGGAAAGGGTTACATACAAAGCACTTCTGAGTACTAGAGCAAACATAAAATGGGAAAATTACATTCTGAAGCCAAAGTAAGTAGCGAGTTTTTATTTGGATTAAGTGATAATGGGAGAAGAGCTCTGACTATTCATATTCCAAAAGACTTGATTATGACTCACTTTGTGACTTAATTTTCCTCACAGAATGCTTTCTATTATCTGGAATAAGGCCATAGAGTTATGGCAGATGAGCTTCCCAAAATCTCTGTATTTCACAGAAGGCAATGAAAAGAAGTTCAAATAATGTGGCTATATCTGTTATCTTTATTCAATAGGCCACAATTTAATAGCATTAAATGTGGTGGCAATACTGCCAGCAGTTCTTCATGGAACTCCATTAAGTTGGAGAAAAATGTCCAATAATATTCTGACTACTGTCTTGTTTAGGATCTTGATTTTTATTTTAGGGAATATAAAGCATGCTGAAGGAAGTGAAGAGAAACTTGCATGTGGTTATGCTTATATTTTATGACCAAACAGCTGTAGTTACCTATCTTTAAATGTAGTCACATCATATAACTGAGAATATCAGCTGCAAGTATTGTTTTTCATCTTTCCTGTATATGATGTCAGCACTCTGCCTTTTTTCTATACAGTAATATCAGAGGCATTCGAGCTCTCATCTGTCATCAAGGGCAGTAATCGTCATTAAAAGACAACAGAAAAGTTGATTACTAGTAATGTAAAATAAAGTTTCAGGACAAGGTATGAAAGGTAGTCCAAGGGCAGTATGTAAAGGAAAAGAGAATGAACTCAGAATTCAAAAATATGTCAGAAGAGCAGCAGAGGTAAAGCACGATCATCTGCTACATAAAAGGATGTCAAAAACAGGAGAGCAATGTAGCTTAGAAAGGTACCAAAGTTACGTTTCTGTGTCTGCCATATCACCGAGATGCAAAAGTACAAAGTAAAAGCAGGTTTTATTTCATTTCAATCTGGTTTAAGCAATTGCGCAGCACTAACAGTGTGCGAGAAGACGCCTTATCTACTAGGTCCTCAGACCTACCTGCCCTCTGTCATCTCTTTGTACCTAGAAACCTAACTATAAAGTTGCTATAGGCAAAATTAACCCTTTGTCTGCTGTAAGTGAAATTACACCAAGCATAAATCTAATTTTACATGCTGCAGTGTTTGCTGGGGGCGTTACGTGGTGCAAGGATTGCCCAGCTGAGTATTTGTTCAAATGCCATCAGAGAGGTGCTCTCGCAGCACAGCATATAGCTGTAATACACGCTTCAGATAGTCAAGGACGTTTACAAACCAGTCATTCCCTGGCTGCTGTGAGGGCAGGCTGTGTGCCTAACCCCTCTGGCCTGGGGGTAGGCAGCAGCAGGCTTCCCAGAGCTCCAGTGCGCAGTGAAGGTGGAGGGTGCAGAAGACGTGGAGCTCTGGCATCCTTACAGAGTGTCCGAGAGGGACAGACTGCATGCAGAAATGACCTGTAAGAGACAAAACAGAGATAAGTAGAGTAGAAATGCAAATCTTCAGGAATGTGTCACCTCTGAGACAGCATCATGTCCCCTGCACTGAACTGGAAGTTACCTTGCTCGAGCTGTAACCCTCCGGTGGCCTTGGTGGTCTGCGGTGTCAGGCCACAGCTGCTTTTTCCTCCTCTGCCATTGCCTCCCCCAGATCCAAAGGGAGCGTAAATATGCTCATATTCATTCCTTGAGCATTGATGAGTCACAGGATCAGGCTTGTACCGTATTTTGAAGTAAAGCAACTTTCCCACTCAGTGACAGCCAGTGCTCTGTAAACCTCTTTCATTCATGTTAGTCTTTAGTATTGTATTTCCCTCCTTTGCCAGGTGTGAGCATTTCTGGTTTCTGGTACTCTGTGTGGGGCATGACTGGACGTAGGATGTGGTAACAAAGCAGTTTGCTTGGCAAAACATGCATCTCGGTGGCTCCATCAGTTCATTGCATCCTCTGAACTGCTAGAATGGTAATGGGAGGAGAGATGTAAAGAGGTGCTGCCATATTAAACAAAAAGCCAAAGAACAAAATGCTCCTATCGCTTATTCACAGAGAAAGTGATCCACAGTGTCAGTGATCTGCACTTTTAACTCTTTTCATGATAGCATCTCTCTTTTCCATTTCTCATGGCTTGCACCACGGAAGCAAGTTAAGCTGTTTCACTTTGTTTCTTGTCTTTCTCCCACAACAGTGTGTGAGGGGGCTGTACTGTGGCTGTAAGCATGGCAGGGGAGCGTGTACTTACTCTCAGGAGACTGGGAAAATGGGCCTTGCACTCCCACAGTCACTGGAAACAGGCTGTGTGCGTGCCTGGCACCTGCTTTGCCCAGACCTGCTGGCGGGGATCATCTCGCCGAGCTTTGAAAGCTTGGTTTCCCCTTTCTTTACCTAGCTGCGACTGTCTTCTGGAAGTGGTCCTCTTCCTCCCTGCTGGCTGGAAGGAAGGTAATTTGCAAATGAAGAGTTACCTGCTCAGTACTCACTCCTGTGCTGGAGGTCACCCGTGCCACCGTGGTGGGACACAGGAAGGGATGGATAACGCTCCCTGAGAGCACCCCAGCTCCTAAGTAGCCTCACCTAGAGCACAAGTCGCCACTGTGGAGAAGAAGGGCGGTCAGGAGAGAGGAATGACTGGTGGCCGAGTCACAGGGTGCAGTTTAGGAGCTGCTGCCCAAACAGGTCATCGCTCCCCTTTCTCTTCAGTGTTCTCTAGCATTCCCTGCGCGCTTCCTCTCTGCTCGGCCAGCATCAGCGCTCCTGTGTGCTGGGCTCAGCCAGAGCAGAGGCTGCCGGGTGGGAAACCAGCCCAACAACAAAAGCGTTGGGTCCCTCATCCATGACGGCTCGTGCCATTCAACAGCCAAAGGAGCGGAGGCAGAGCAGGCGGCTGGAGGATGGGCGGACCGCCCCGGGGCTCAGCCAGTGGAAAGCAGTGCCAAACCATGTGTCTTGAGCCAGAGAGAGTATCAGGGTGCATTGGGGTGAGCAGACGACAGCAACAGCCCGTGCAGCCAGTGGCACAGGGAGGAAGCGAGGGCCATGTCCTCTTCCCTCTCCCGTGTAGGCTGATCCAGCTTAAAAGAGAAAAATGTTGGGAAACATCCCCCTCCAACTCTGTATTTACTGTATGATCTCTTTCTAGCATTAAAGCAAGGCATGTGGACCTGCCTGTAAGACTAAATCAAGTCCCTAGAACCTACATTTTTAGCAAGCCTGATGTGGCAGCATCTCTTTACTGTGTAACCCTGTTCCACATTAGACTCTGGAATTTCCAACTGGTGCTAAAAACAATGTTTATTGCCTTCTACTGATTACGACTGATTTTGTTACCCATTTTTACTCATCGAGTGACATAAAGAGCCCAATGACAGGTACAAGTAAGGATAGCTGTGTTAACACTGAATCATTTCTGAATGAGCAGTGGGTTTTAGCACACAGACTGGTTTGTTTTAATTCACAGATTCCCTCAAAGTGTTTCACAACTGTTCAGATTTCAAGAGATGTCTTTTTCAGCATTAGTTTTTTTTGTTTTTTCTCAAGATTTTAAAAATATTTTTATTTTCTGTGACTGTATCCGCTATTGTCCATCCGTAGCTACTTTTCATGATTTATCACCTACTTTTACTTTCTGCATACTTCAGTGTCAGTTTTCTCTAGTCTTTTTATTTTCCCAGTGAGAATGAAGATAACTTTCTTGTTTTCCTACCAGCATTTATGAATCAATCCCAAACTCTATTTATAATAGTCCCTCGAAGAACGGAGACTGTCATTTCTTTTGGAGCTGTGGAATCTGCTGTTTGTTTAATGGTAGTCATCTATCTTTATCCTCCAGAAATGTAACTCCTCAAGGGCAAGGCTTTCAAGCACGTAGAGACAGAGAGTTCTTAATTCAAAAACAATTATTTCATAATGCACCAAAATGAGGGATTCAAGTGAGGGCTTAATTACCATTTCACCAAAATCCGTGGACGCTCAGGCCCTTCCAGCGTAGGAGTGCATGGTGAAAGCATCTAGCAAATGGAGCTTGAAACACAGCACTGCATGGTTCTGCAGAGAAACTCCATCGTAGTGGAAGATGCATTTCCTTTTCTATATAACTATATCCGTACATCACTTCAGTGCAGGCCTTCTGCCACATTCTAGACCCAAGTGCTGGCTTTTCTTTGTCAATGCTGCTATACCAGTTTCTTTTTCTGATAATAATGACCTTGCCCAGCTGTCAGGCCAAAGATCAAATTCAGACTCAAGTCTCCTCGCTTTGCCCCAGATTGGCTCTATGCTGGGTGCTGACTTAGCCCAGGGTGAATTTTGGAGTTAAATCTACAAAGGCACTTGGATTTTGAGATGAAATCTTGAATTTTGGAGTTACACTCTTACTCTTTACAGGTTGCTCCAACTCCTCAGTCTTAGTACCTAGAATAAGTTTTCCACTGAATAGTAATTTGCAGGTTGGTTGTATTTTATGCCTAAACTACTTTACAATGCCCCATAAAATGTTATGTTAACTGAGTTTTTGATTACACCATTTTGTCTATGGTCTAGTGGAAATGGGGTTATCCCCAGGCAAACTTCAGCTTATCATTTCACTTTCTGCCTGGTTTAGCATAACACAAATTGCTAGTGATTAAATTTGCATGACTTAAGAAGTTATTGGACTTCAGCTGGAAGTTGCTGTCTCTCAGCTTGAAAGTGATTCTAGCAAGGCCATTTCACTTGACGGGAAAGCAACTTCCAGCTGTGGGGAAAGAGACTTCTCTCTCGATATCGTGATTTCATTGATACCAGTTAGCCTAGCTGGAAAATCTGATTTCTGCCACTACTTACCTATTCGATCTCCTTGGCAACTATATTTCCAGAGGACAGTTTATAAAGCCTAAAGCAGGATAAGCTTTCCCCTGTTGCTGCGTGCCTAATGTGAGCACTGACACTTCCATGCTAGCGTTATACAAAATCCAAAGTATTTAACTCATTTTCAGTGTTATTTGTTACAATCAGCAACCACTTACTCTGTGTTTCCAGCAAGGATGTACCCTAATTGTTGTAAATGTATGTTTCTAGATTTTGTTGTTCACCAGATTTTGCCCTACCAGTCAGTTTCAGTGGATACATTCAACTCAAAGAATGATGTGTTCGTAGCCATTGCACAGCCCAGCATGGAGAACTGCATGGTGCTGGAGTGGGATCACATTGAAATGAATTTCAGGAGTTATGACAATATCACAGGTATATGAACACTGGGATTCCAGTTGTTGATGAACTCTTGGCATTTCACAAGGACAAGATTCATAGATAGGACCAGCTGATGGTTTTTGTCCTGAATCTCTGTTGAAATCGGCAGATCAAAGTGTGTAATGTTTGGACATGAGTGACTTCATGGAGGGGTGCATCTTGTTAATACATGCACATTTAACCTCACTGTAGCACACAAACTAGGCTTTTTTTGTCTGATCTTGTAAATTGTTCTGAAGGCGCAAACATTTGCGGTGAATGTCACACCATGGCCCAGCTTAGACACCCACTGCCTAAATCACACTGCAAGTTAAAGCGTAGGCTAAGGGAGCCCTCACTCTTGCTAAAGTACCTGCAGAATAGCATATAAAAATATTCTACTGCATGTAGAAGGAAATAGGTATGAAGGGTGCATCCAGGGTAGGCTGGCCGGGAAAGCGTGTTTCACAGCTGAATGATGACACAGAAATATTTAAACCGTGGTTGTTACCTAGAGAGATATGCTGTAAAGCTTTCACATTTACTTTCCGTTTACAAACATGCTAAATTAACATCCTGGCCAGATTACTCGTCAGACAAAAACCCCTGTGGATGCCAGGTGATTTTTCTAATGTTAAGAACCATTCTGTCGCTAACCAACACTCCTATACAGAGCCCAGTCACACCATGACAGCAGAGTCTTTAGAGCTGTTATACACTGCCCAGTTTCCCAACTACTTCAAGCTACTGGTTCTGAGGTCTCAGGAACTAAATCTATCCATGGAGCACCATTTACTCCTGTTCCTTGTTATGTGTGATAGATTATTTTTTATGTTGCATTTGGGGAAATAAAGAATATGCTGCATCCTCATCTAGTGTTGTGGGAAGTCTACAAAGGCAGCAAGCACCTACCTCCTCGGATCAACTGTGTGCGTCACTAATGAAAGTTTACAAGATGCTACCCCTCTGTCAGGAAATTTTGGAAATGAAAAATTTTGCTTTTTCAGGTTTCATTGTGTTTTGGTAGCTTAGGGAGAAATATGTACCAGTGGATGTAAACTGATAAATTGATGGCCCAAAGAGAGGTAGCAAAGCACTAGAAAATTTTTGGAAATGAAGTTGAGAGTTTAGGTCATTTGCAAAGACAGCTGTCTTCTGGATATACTTCATCTTCCTGTGAATTACATGATTAGGAGAAGTTTCTGCTGGGGACTTGTGTCCTAGCTCCACACCCAGCGTGCATGCCGAGACTCATTTTTTGAATGACCATCCTGTGTTCCTGGAAGGTCCGAGCTTAAGCTCTGAGCTCTGAAATGTAAGTGAGCGAGAGACTTTTGCCAAGGGACACAGGCAGATAAAGAGTCCTTTGCAGAGCCTAAAAAGCATTTTGTAGAGCTCAGGAGCCAGCTATGTGCTCCATGGGGTGTTTCATTACTAACTCTGCTTGGCATTCAGATGGCCAAATTTAGCCCTTTACAACATGGGCTTATTGACCCGACCTAGTTGTCATAATTGCCTTTAGAGTCAATGTGTAGGGAGTAGGCGTTGCTGTCCTCTGCAGAAGGAAACATCTACAGGCCAGGTGAAATCTTTTCTAGGCTGCTTTTTGACTAAGTTAGACCAGAAGGAGCCCGGATGATCAGCTCAAGCATTTGTGCTTACGCTGCCGATATCTTACAGTACTTGAGATGAATCCCACCCCTCCTACACTGGAAGGGTGGTAGATTAGCCAAGGCTGGCTGCAAAGCACCTATGGGTAGGGGGCCAGCAGAGGTGCCAGGGCGAGTCGCCTGTAGTGACTGTGACCATGCACGCATTGAGGAGCATGTGCAGATACCATTCTACGTAAACTGTGTGCTTCAGAGAGGAATTCCTCTCTTCTTCCAACACAACCTTTTGTAAATAGTCTGGTTGTTACTTTTTTGATGTGGATCTTGTATAGTGACTTGACATTCTCAAAACAGACCACAGCTCAATCTGATCTAATCTGGCAACTGCAGTATTCCTAAATATTTCTAGTTTAACATAATCTCAAGAAGACTTAACAGAAACAACAGAGTTAAATTTATCTTTTTCATCCTGCTGTCAGGTGATATATCCACAAGACACATCAATATTTCTATTTACAGTACCAAAAAGCTGACTCTGACCCTCTTGGAGCAAGAAAAATAGAATATATTTCATTCTTCTAGTTAAACTGGAAAGATAGACATTCCAAGAATAAGAGAATTTCAGATTCCTGCTGAGTCATGAGATAACAACTCCTGTTATTTTGGAATAATAAAATTTGGCTTAAATAATTGTTTTGGATATTAGGGAGCTTGTGTTTAAACAAGCAGAGAAAAAAAAGTATTCTGGATAACAAGGAATGAGCATGTTAGGGTGCATCATACTTGCACACCTTGGTGTGGCGTTTCCAACATTTGAAGTCATCTTTCCAGTTATTTGGGAGAAAAAAGTATGAAAAGAAGATCTGACAGCATGTGGTAAAAGACAAAATTATGAGGTGGTGAAGATTTAAAAAAGGGGTGGGGTGATTTGGTAATATCTCTGTGGTTTAAAAGGTGCTTTGTACTGTGCTAATCTATGTGCTTTTTTTTTTTCCTTTGGGCAATAGGTCAGTCCATAGTGGGATGTAAAGCCATTCTTGTTGGTGACCAAGTCTTTGTGGTGGTGGCACAGCTCTTTGGTGGCTCACACATTTACAAGTATGATGAAAGCTGGACAAAGTTTGTCAAATTCCAGGATATTGAAGTATCTCGCATTTCCAAGCCAAATGATATAGAGCTTTTTGAGATAGATAGTGAAATGTTTTTTGTCATAGCAGATAGCTCTAAAGCAGGTTTGTCAACAGTGTACAAGTGGAATAACAAAGGATTTTACTCATACCAGTCCCTTCATGAGTGGTTCAGGGACACTGATGCTGAGTTTCTCAATATAGATGGGAAATCACATTTAATCCTCTCTAGCCGCTCCCAGGTTCCCATTATACTCCAGTGGAACAAAGTTTCCAAAAAGTTTGTCCCACACAGTGAAATCCCCAACATGGAAGATGTCTTGGCTGTGAAGAGTTTCAGGATGCAAGATGACCTGTACATCACGCTCACGAGATTCATTGGCGACTCCAGAGTTATGAAATGGAATAGCAAACACTTTGTGGAGATACAGGCTCTTCCATCCCGAGGAGCCATGACCCTGCAGCCTTTCTCCTTCAAGAACAACTACTACTTAGCCTTGGGAAGTGACTATACCTTCTCCCAGATATACCAGTGGGATGGTGAAAAGAAGCTCTTCGTGTTATTTAAAGAAATCTATGTGCAAGCGCCACGGTCTTTCACAGCTGTATCAACGGATCGAAGAGATTTTTTCTTTGCCTCTAGTTTTAAAGGAAACACTCAAATATTTGAACACGTCATCATTGACTTGAGTTTATGAAAAGCTGCTGGAGTGAAATTTATGTGGAATGACATTTATACACAAGCAAAACAAAGAGAGACCTTTCCAAAAACAGGGTGCACCTATGGAGCATGATGACATTTTCTGAACTTTTCAAACTTGCATATTAATCAGGGATTGCATTTACTTGGTTACTGCATGACATGTCCATTTTATCCTTTTTCAAAGACACTTTGCAATCTGCAGTCATTCAGAGGAGAGTGCAGTGCATTAGGATTAATGTTGACATCTAAGAGAATGATCTAAATTTTACCCAGAAAACTACCTTGAATGAATTGAACATCTCATAAAGAAAGTGAAAATTAAGCCATACAAAGCACAGAAAGGATCTTGACTCTTAAACTAACATGTTAGTAATGATTTTAAGATTAGAGCCAGTTCTTCATGGTTGCTGATGAACTGTAAAAGCAAACAGTAATGTTCCAGAATACACTTTATTTTGGTTTCTTGAGGTCTGTCTTCAAAATCTGTCTTTGTGGTTTATAGTAAGTCCGAGGCATCGTTTTAATTCATTGTAGATTAAAGGGAAAGTCAAATTCTATTGCCATTTTTCTTCAATTATTCATTATTTCAGCGACAAATTGTGCATAACAAATAGCACAGCCCACAGTAACTGGGTAGCCAGGAAAAGAAGGGTATGTATGTCACTTCTAGACTGTGAGATCTTAACAAGTTAACATAGACAGAAAATAACAGAGGTCTGCTTGGTGCCATGAATGAATCCACTACAAATGCCATCCAGTTTCTGTTTTAATAGGTATTCCAGAAATCCACCCCTTTTTTTTCCTAATTCATACTATTTCTGATGATCCCAGTAGATTCTGGGATGCTTTAACAAGTAAATCTGTTGTGATCTCTCATTCTAGAAGGCACAGCTTAAGCTTAGCCTGAAACATACATCTATGGTCATGTACTCTGTGCTGTAGCTCATCCGTATGCAATGAGATGATTTATTCTCCGGCATTCTGCCCCCAGCACAGCTCACAAGCAATAAATTCAGGTTTTGGTTATCACAAGCTGTATTTGGGGAATCCTCCTTCTGGCTGAGGTCTAAATATGACTTTGGTATCACCGAGTCTTTTGAAACCAAGGCAGCTGGAGCCGTTTCAGGCTAGAGCTAACCCTGGCTCCAAGAAGGGGGGTTTCCTCTTGGTGGCTGCAGGCTTTCACTGGGTTGCCAAGCCATTGAAGGTTAAACAGGAGGATGTGAACTGACCGTGCCGCATTGGTGTTTTGGGTGGCTACAGACTAAGGCATTCAGTCATCATAAATAGGGCAGTCCTGGCGCACGGAGCCTCTGTCAGGATGACAGCAACGGACCGTTTTCCTGGAAATGGTCTCCAGCATCCTTACTCAACAAAGCTGTGTATCAGAGCCCTTGTTTGTTCACTAACACAATGTGTTTCTTGAAGTTTTCACACCACTTAGCATACATATTAGATTGTTTTATCATGTCTTGCTGTTGCACTGCTGCCTTGGATAATAGGAAGCTTTGCGTAAAGCAGGCGGAGCAAAGGAAACTGTCCTTTGTTCCTTCATACTCAGGGCTATCTCACCACCTCTGTGCTGAGCGAGCTTCGTGGTTTTGTCCTGGATACATGAAACATGGTCTGTTGTCACAAACAGAGATGGTCTCCCAGGCTTTCTGACATCCAGGATGTGAAGAGTGCTGCAGAAGAGGATTATGCACAAGGACTCCCGTGAGGAGTAATAACCTACCAGTGACCTGGAATATCACAGCCTTCCCCAATGTTTGCCTCGCTGCTATGAAATACAATTATTACTGTGAGAGGCATAACTAATTTTATTTTGTTTTTAAATGATGTGTTAATTTTTTTCCTATGGAGGTGCTCATCCTGGTTTTATTTTTAATTACATTGGCAACTTAGCCCATCCAACCATCTGAAGCATTGCACTCTGCCTTCCAAATCCCAATGCCGTGTCAGTCCCATTGGTTCAATCAGACCAGTGGATGCAAACCAACCCTCTGCAGCAGGTTTTAGCAATACCTCTCCTAGGATTAAGCCAACAAATCTGACCAAACGAAGAGATGATTCATATGTCTGCCAGTGAATGCAATTTCTTACCATGTTCCCAGTTTACTTTTTAAAGCGGGTATGGCTGGCAAGCGATGTTCCTTTAAACTGTGTTGTGGGAAGGCATTTTTTTATTGCTTTTCTCTCTGGCATGCATATTTAAATAGAGTCAGATATTCTGCCAAGGAGGGGCATTTCTCAGTGAGCCAGCACTTTCTTTTAGGGCTCACTGCTAGTACCATTCACTCAGCAAGGGGCATCAGTCAAAGAACTAAAAGCCAGTTTAGAGAAATAGGATCTTGACATTTTTTACTTGAAAGGAAGGACGAGGATGGAGGAAAAGGGCTTGTGTATCCAATACCAAGAGATTGTACTGTTCTGAGAGCCAAGGGGATTTTTGAGACTTGGCTATCAAGTTGAATTAAATTAAAATGGTCTCTGCAGAGACAGGCTTAATAAAGAGGATAAAGTGATCCACAGGAGTCTATCTCATTTACACGGGACCAGAAGAAGAAAGTGAGGGAAATGAATTCTGCAGGCAGGCTGCTGCTTCTGCTGAGTAGCTGTGTTGGTTGGTCAGAAAGCCCAGTTCACCATCCTTCCCAGCTTCAGGAGGAGCCTGGAGTCAGACGCCGGCCCACCTGTTCTGCTGAATTAGTGCACAGGAGACCAAAGCAGATAAGAGGGAGGGCAAAAAGCACCAGCTGATGAAAAAAAAGGGTTACAGTACATTTGGCAGGATTAAACAAAGGCAGGGTCTCAAAAAGAGCCCTCTTCTGCTCTTCCTGCTCCCAAGGAAAAGCTGCAGGACGCAGCCATAATAACAGAAATCACTATGCATCGAAAATACTTTCTGCCTTTCCAAATGCAACAACGGTTTTGTCTCCATGGCCTATATTCTGTAATAGAGACTTTTTTGACTAGTAAATAAACTATGCATATTCACGATTTACTGCAACTGTTAGACCATCAAGACAGTGAGAAAGGATAACAGAACATGCCACCTGGTAATTTTTAATGTATTCTAAAATACGTACAACTATGTAAAGAACAGTAGTTTATATAAGCATAGATTTAATGTGCTAGCTACAGTGGGAGCATTTTAAGGCTGTATATACATTGAGCTTTTTTTAGTAAAGAGGAGCTGATGTAATCTATGCTACTGACACATGTATGTATTCTTTCAATATATGAATAAAATGTAGTTAATGAGACTAATGGTATGTCATGTGTGTTAAAATATCCACGCTGTGAAGATCCACGCTGCCAGAGGGATGAACGAGGTAGACAAACGGGTTCTTGTCCATTTATGATTGGTTTTGGCTTTTGAAAACGTGGAGGAAGCCATGCTCATCTTAGTTAAATTCAGTTTCTGTGCCTGAGGTAGTTCAGACCTCCAAGGTTTTGCTGTTCCCTGGCTTTCCCCTTCACTCTTTCCTTACACCCCATCTAGTGTTAGCAAGTATGTAATGCAGCTATTACTACAATTTTTGGTTCATACTAAACTCAGTTGTTTCCTTACTTTCTTTCCTACTGCAAAACCGAGAGATCTTAATTTACAAAATAACTTTCAGAATGTAAGATACTTAAGCAGGTTTTTTCCATGCAGAGTGAATAGAAAACAGGACCTAAAATTAATCCCTAGATTTTCAGATCTTCACTGTGCGGTCTCTTAAGGTTTGTTAAATTTTACTGAGTCATTGGCATTTACTCTGAAATTGCAAAAATAAATGTAAATCTATCATCAGTAAATACACTTGATTTAAAGCAAGCTTTGAGCATTATCCACTGATCCGGCTAGTCACATACGCAGGGAATAATTCTTTGTGTTTCCTCTTCCTTCTTCAGAGACAGCACAATTCTCTGTAACTAATTATAGGCTTGTGCCATCAAAGACATGTCTGACATACCATAATGGATGCAATTGCTCCGGGATCATTGCTTTACTTTTGGGTATTCCATTTTTTTATGAGTCAGCAGCCCTTGTGGTATGGTTCACTCATCATCAGCTCAAACATCAGCTTCAAATCAGCACCATTTCCCCACCTGCCCTCCCCCGGTTTCTTTGCCCTTGCCAGGTGAACATTTTTTTTCCACCCTTTACCACCATCTTCAAATTTTCCTCAGAAAGCTTCTATTCCTCCTGGAAAGTCACAGCAAGATACCAAGACAAAAGCATTCCCAAAGAGCAATGTGGGGATGGTCACTCCTCTACAGATTTCAAGGGGAAGACTGAGTGGGCTCTTTTTGAAAGTCAAAGCTGAAGGCAGATGTGTAAGAAACAGCTGTAAGAGTCCCAGTCACCCCCTCTAAGTCCCACTCCCTCCCACCCTACAGACCTGAGCTGCTACCGCTGCTCCCTCTTGGCAGCAGTGCTCACAGCCAGGAATTACTGAGACTTCTTTTTTCACACCCTAACCCAGAAAAAATGGAGCCGAGCTGCTAGCACTGGGGTTTTTTTTCCTAGTCTCTGGAAACCAGCCCCTTAACTCCTTTCTCATTCCCCATACAGTCCAGCCTCCTTTTTGAGAAACTGCAGGCTAGATGATCTAATGGGCTTCAAAACTGACCTTCAAAATCTGACAAAACCAGCTGGCCACATGGTGTTAGAGCCTCCACAAAATAAAAGACTGAGACTGTTAAAGCATTTCAAATGATAGCTACATAAACTTAATCCACTCCCCAGTACCACTTTCCCCATAAGCCATTGCCATTCTTGCCACAGAGCTGCGTGATGATTTGCAGAGGTATTTTTCAAAATCTGGAATGGGAGGAAAGTTACAGGAAGATGAGGTCCATGTCATGAATCACTAGGCAAATTCTGTTACCTTTAGGTCTGAGTGGATGGTTTGGAGCCATCCATATACATGGTGCATAGCTGCAAGTTGGATGTGGTTCCTTACAAAGCCACGCACAGCAAAACCAAAGGCAATCTGAACCTAACGTCATGGCTCCGGGTGAAGAAAATGTTGAAGGGAAGCATCTGGAGTTGCACAGTGCCACCTGGGAATGATTCACAGATGTGTGATACACTTTGACAAGCAGGCAAGGGAGATTTATTTTTTACAGTCTCTGGGATGGATTGAAAGAGATGATATGAGTCTTGGAAAGACTGGATGAGCAATTTCTACAGGTATCTTCTTATTCCCCTTTTGCCATGTCAGTGAGGTAGCCTAGATGGAGTTTGGTGGAAAGCAAGGAAAGCAGGTGGCAGAAGTTTAATGTAAGTAATACTGAAGTAGAGGTTAGAAAACTAGAGATGGTGAGGCTGTAGACAAATGTTTAGTTACCTTGAGGGAAACAAATGACATTTTCTAAGCACAGAGATAAATCAATGTGAGATCAGGGAATCAGGGAGAACAAAAAAAATATGTTTCTAAATAAAGGAAAGGTATAGGAGTGACAGTATATGAAGTGTGAGTTTACTTAATTGCTGCGTAGAGAAAGTATCTAAGTGCCTTTCCAAGGTCACTCAGAGAATGCAATCCACATCATTTTCCTTTCCAGAGTCACCCTAGTTTATGCTTAATTAAACTATGCAAGCTCTGCACACTCTAGAAAATGCCCTTTTTATTACATTGTAGGTGATTTGCATTTCTGAAGGGCATTTGGGAACCATGACATCACCAGAATGAAGGGCTTCTGGTAGTGTTGCTCCCATTTTTATTCATTTGCAATTGTTGACTTTTATTCCAAAGTTCATTTCTATCTCCTGCTTGGACATTAGCACTGGATTGTACAAGAATGCTCATTTTCCAACTTCAATGGCTGTTCCAGTTCTTCTGACTCAGCAGCCCCTTGGGGCTGACTCATCCTCTGGCTGCAGGTGTGCCCTGACAATTAATTCTCCATTTTAGTCCTGTGAATGGAAGGCCAGTGGGTCAAGAAAGTACTCATCACCCACTGCTGGTGGGGTCAGTGTGGATGGAGCCTGGGCTGGCTGTGGAAGGAGGGAGCAGCACTGCTCTCTGCATTTTGATTACCTGCTCTCTTCCATTTCTTTCTCTTCTGGTCTTGCCAGTATGGTAAATGGTTTAGCCAGAATTTTACAGAAAGCAATGTACCAATGAGGCCAGGATGGTGCAGATTTACTTGGGATGCTCCTGAGAGCAAGCTAGAAATAGAAAGGGGAAATAGAAGTTAAATCAGCAACTCTGGTTAATGCCTACTATTTGCCTACTATTCGTTCGTGAACTCAGTAGCCTAGGGGTCTCCTTGGATCCCCAGCTTCTCCTGGTTCCTGCTGACAGCATTTTCTGACTCTGCTTTATACCATTAGCATCTGGGGAGATGCAGGCCTTTCATTTCAGAGGAGGGCCTCTGTCACCTCAGGATCTGATTATGGTGCTGGGGTTGCACCTTGAAATTGTTACAATTAAGAATTAATGAAGTGAGTAACTACAGAGTCCCACAGTTACTCCCCACCAACTTATGGCATCTGCCTCTATCATAGGAATAACCACCACCTGATTTTTAGGATTTTTTAAAAAGTGAAGCCTCATATTTGGATTTTGTCCTATAAAATCCCACACAATCAGGACTCTGAGAGCCTGGGCATCTCTCCTTCCCTGTCACAACACAGGCTGGATGAGCTAGGAGCATGCTGGTTGAAAATGGGTGCAGGTAGGAGAAGAAAAACATTCACTGCTTTTTGTGCTGGAAAATGATAAGGAAATCCTGGGCAACAACTGTGTGGAGAGGACTGCGCTCACGTCCATGCTGAATCCCAGTCCCACTCATGAAGCAGTGCAAGTACAGAGGTGCAGGCAGCCAATGTGCCCGAGCCAGCCTGTTCCTGTGGGGAGCTCAACGGCTCCCATGTGGCTTATCCCATTGTGCATTAAGGATGTACCTGACCTAAGTCAAGAGAATAAAGTGAAATATGAAACTAACTGGCACTTGAATGCCTTCTTGCCACTCTTGGCTTGAAATGGAGCGTACATGTGTGCAGACACACTTCCCAATCCTCTGCTGCCCCGCTAGTAACAAACAGTGATTTGTTCCTTTGCTTTTCTCAGATATGGATCAAGACAGATTTGGGGGTAAAATGGAAGGTAATGGAGAGTTTATCTCCTTTCAATTTTCTTTCTTTCCCCTTTGCCCCCAATTTATTTGCCTCTGTCTTTCTAATCACTGGAAGATTATGATGTCTGAATCATCAGATGTAAAGAACCATATGCCATTTCCCCTTAAATGACAGATGAGATATTTATCTTTATTGTAGGGAGACTCATATCAACATCTGCAGGTCAGATAAGGATAATTTGCCTTTTGATATTTTTGATGGACAATCAGTGAGGACCAACTGGTGCAAACTGTGGCCCTTTGGTGTGGTGGGCACAGGAGAACAAAGAGGTTCTTGTAACTTGGCATCAGGCAGCTCTGGGCCCCTTTGTTCTTCCCCATGGAAGATGCACAGAGAAATGCTAAACTACCTATCCATGTAGTAATGAACTAAAAAAAAAATCTTTTAAAAAGACATTGACTTCAGTGTCCTGTTTTACTCTGGAATATTTTGGCAAATGTGACCAGGATTTCTCACATGGTACTGCTAGCCTCTATGATGTTTCTTGGTACAGGGGTTGCACAAATTATTTCTAAAATGCCTGGAGCTTTAGGATAGGGAGAGGTTTAGTAGCAAGAGGCAGGAGGGGAATGCAACTGGGAATAGGTTACTTGCTGATGTGCTAACAGCTGTAGGGGTAGGGGATGAGAATTCCTCTTTGAATTTGGGAGTTCATGAAGATGCTGAAAGCTCCAGGCTGCCAGGTGGAGTTGTACACATCTTTGTCATCTGACAAAGTAGGCACTGGGCCTTTTGGGAAGGTCCTGTTCAGTAAGCACTGGGAGGGAAGAATCCACGTGCAATATGTGGACAGTAAAGAGATGTGTGCAGGTCAGGAAGAGCTCTCTGCAGTGAGAAATGCTGCACATTTGCTGCAGTCATCAGTTGAGGCATGCTAGATTCCTTAGGAAAAAATGCAGGAATGTTTACCTTTTGAGCTGTTATTCAGTTCCTTATTGGTGTTGTCTTTAGTTTTTGCTTTTCTGAGACTCCTTCTCCAGGTTTTATTTAATGAGCTGAATATTAATTGTGTTTTCTACCTTCTTTTCTGTTCTGTCGATGTTGGTCAGGCCTGTGATAGGAAGGATCAGCAGAGACAAGGCATTCAGGTATCGGAAAGACTGTCAGATCATGACCTGAGCCAAAACAGAAAAGGTCTCAGAATCACAAAATGGCTGAAGTGGGAAGGGACCTCTGGAGGTCATCTGGTCCAACCCCCTGCTCAAGCAGGGTAACCTAGAGTCAGTTGTTCAGGACCATGTCCTGAGCTTTTGAGTATCTCTGAGGATGAAGGCTCCACAACTTCTTTGGGTAACCTAGAGTCAGTTGTTCAGGACCATGTCCTGAGCTTTTGAGTATCTCTGAGGATGAAGGCTCCACAACTTCTTTAGGCAACCTATGCCAGTGCTCGGTCACCCTCACAGTGAAAAAGTTTTTCTTTTTGTTCATTTTTTTCCTTATGTTCCAGTCCTTCCTATGGAAGGAGAGCAAAGAAGAAATACATAGCTTATAACCACTTGGGTAGAAAATCCAGCCATTCTAAGAATATTTAATTCTCTGTTCCTCTTATCCTTGTCAAAATGTGTGTAGATGAAATCACTTCCATGTCATTTGCAGCACCAAAGTGTTCCTAAGTATAGACTTAGCTTAGTGACCTTGTAGTGAATGTCAGTAGTCAGTTAAGTCACCACTTAGCACTGACAGTGAAGCTATTTAGAAAGTAATGAGTTGGCACAGCATACTAACTTCTGGAATAACTGGGAGCCAGCTAATGTCTGATGCATGCCCCACACAGTGGTATAGTTTAGGGAAGAGAGTGAGTCACTCTTACTGCTCTGAACTGCAGCCCAAGGCATTACGTTTGTCTTCACTAAAAATACCTCAGGCTCATCCATGGGCTTCTTTCCTGCTGTACTTCACCTTCACTTGTCTACACTGACAGCTAGCTCAGGGTCTTCCCTTTCAACCCAAGAAGATGAACTATCCATGAATACTGTGACATTGAGGTAAACACTGTAAAAATTATCTAGAGCCATAACAATGATGATAAAATGGTCTACCGCAAACCCTCTGATCTGAAGTAGGTCATGAGTTGCTCCCAGGGTCTCCCCATGGGTGGGCTAAGGAGAGTGCTTATGGGGCCCCCTCTTATTTGTAAGAGCTTGGGTGGTAGGAAAGCTCCACTATCCTGAGGGGAGACAGGATCTGGTAGCCTAGTCTTGGGTCTCCCCACAGTGTAAACTTGGAAATATGAGTAGATAAGCAACCCCCTTCATTCTTTGGAAATGATGTGTGGTTGTCGGGCACAGGGAGCATCCTAGGGTGTGCGGGTCTTTGGGCACAAGGCAGAGTGTTATAAGCAGCAGCTTTGAATTCCTCTGAGCAACAGAAAATGGGGATGGGAGCTCCCCCGGGAGCAACGCCTCCTGCCTGGAGAGGGCACAGTGTGTGGCAACTGCTCCTGCAGCTTATTTTGTACAAAGCAAGTTTCACTCAGAAGCATCTGATTTACATGAACAATTCAGCAGGAGAAACTGGGAGGAAGTTTGCTCCAATTCATAAGGATGCGGTTTGGGCCTTCCCTTCCCTTATTTGGTAAAAACTGGTAATTGCTGTCACAAAGAAACCAACACACAGCATAGAGTTGCAAAACAGTTTGTGTGGAAGATCAGAAAGGATGCCTGGATGCTCACACCAGCTTTCAGCACTCCCTTCTTCCTGCAGCATGAGTAGGTACTTTTTGTACTTTGAGTAGGTACAAGAATGTGCCACCTCAGTGTGCTGGCTGGTGACCCTCCAGTTACAGGTGCTACCTCCAGCAGGTATCACGCCTGCATAATTCTGTGGTTTTGTTTCATGTTCTCAAATCAAGACCAGTCTTCCAACTGGTTCCTCTGTAAAGATACAAATATACTCCTGTGAGGAGTACACAGGTTCAGTCTGAGGCAGCTTCTGAGCAAGACAGACTACCTCTTTCACTGAGTATTTCTCTAATGTCAACAAATCAAATCTGAATTTGCTTAGTTTAAATATATTTTCAGAAAAATCCACTGTTGGATAGATCCTATTACACAAGTGTATGAAAATCAAAGTGAAAATTATTAGGAAAGGTTTCTATTTTTTTTTTTCCTATTTCTTCTCTCTCTGAAATCTTTCACATGCACGTGTTGATGGTTTGTCAAGCACACACACCAGCTCAGTTTCTGCAGATGCAAGGAAATAGAATATCTAAGGAAACGGCAAAGAGTAGAAGCAAATGAAAGATCTTTTTCAATAACATGCAAGGTTACGGAAAACAAGGATATTCATGAACCTTCTAAAAATGAATACAAAGCAATGAGATTGTGTTTACTTTAACCAGAAAGCTTTCTTTTGTCTCTTTGTATTTAACCCCAAATTATTTGCATTGCCTCCCATGGCAACAAATTCATTTCTTTGGAAATGTATTTGGCTTTTGCTAGTAATATCTATTACGATAAAACATATGATATTTATTGTCAAGAGCTGTACAGGAGATACAGATGGAAATTCAAGAAAGGTAAAAAAGAGCTATTATGCCATGTGTTCAGCACACCAAACTACTTAACCTCTAGTCTCTAGTCTTTCACTCCTCAGATCAGTGGACATTTGAAGTATTGCCAAGATAACATACTCCTTTTGCATGGACTAGAGATTGCTCAGTAGTGACCTCTCTGCCCAGTTAAAGGCTGGACTGAAAAAAGACCGTGGGTCTCTAAGGATTTCTGCCTCATCCTGCTTGGCTGCATACTGAGAAAGACTGTGCAGGTAATGATTACCAGCAGGTCATTAGATGCCTTTCAAGAAATAGCATGAAAGAACGACTTCAGTTGGTGCAAGCTGTGTTTGGTTTACTTCTCAGCAGATGGCTAGGTAGATAAGAGAAACACCAAGAGCACTGTGTTTGATCTGTGTGATTGTGGCACCACTGGAGACCCGGAGAAACAGGCAGGCAGGGATGTTTGCCCGTCCAACAGGGGTGGATGGCTGAGGCAAAGTATTGCAAGTATTGCACCAACACAGCACTTCCGGGCTGGTAGAACCTCAAGTCTCCGCACTGCGCATGGGTTTATTGGGCTGGGCATCATTGCACTGTGCGCTGCTGGAGGTGTGCCACTGTGTTTCAGTGGCTATAAATTTGGTGTCCTTGCCAGAAGCTTCAGAGGTAAAGAAGGGGGTCCTTCTTTTTGTTTCTGACTCCCTTTGTGATGAAATGGAAAAGGCTATTTTGCAGGTCTTTCCTTGCACAGTCCACCTATCCTCAATTCCTCTGTTGACACCTGAGATTTATGATAAGCAACACGGGGTCATGAGCAGCTCAGGGAGTGGAAAGAGCCCTGTTCTGGAGAGAGGTGGTTTCTGACCAGGAAGACCACATATTGAACTGAGCCCTCTCAGCTCCTCTCCTTGATGCAATCCATGGTCAGAGACAAGATGGAGCAATGATGCAGACCTGTACCTCTGCAGTAAGAGATGGTGCTGATGGGGGAGGGGAGCAGAGATGGACTTCAGAGAGTGCTCGTCTGTTTAACTTCCTGATAAATTGCATCACTATGGTAGGCCAAGCCGTGACTTGGAGCCCTTGAAATGGGAAACAGACCTGCAAATACTAAAGCACTACTGCTGCAAATTGCAAGGAGGGAAGAGTGGATGGGGAGGCAGAGTGGCCAAAGAGCTATTATCTACTTGGGTGGGAAGGAACCTAAACCAACTATCAAAAAGGGGGAAAGGATGGTTTGCTCCTTATTTGTACATGTTTCCTGCTGGTTTCTGAGCTTCTGACTGTGTTCACTTCCCTTAGGCAAGATATCCCTCTTTGTACACAGCTTCAGGAATGCAGTCAGATGTTCTGGACACCCACAGTGGGTGCATTCAATCTTCTGGGGTTTCAGGATGCAGGTTTAGCCCATTCTATTACCTGTTAGGTTACTCAAGTACCCTGAACCATAACCATCTGATAGCATGGCGATGTAGTCAAATATTCCCAAGACAGTAGTGGAATACACAATGGATACAGTGGAAACCTCTGCAGAGTTCAGACACCTAATATTTCCACCTAAGACTTGCATCTGACCCCATTGTGTGGCTGAGAATAACCAAAATTTGAGACAATGTTTTCAGGCAGTTTCTCTTCTTGTAGTGTTGTGCAGTCCTGAGAGGGCTTTTTACTCTGAACTCTGCATAATTTATGCCCCCCAAATTGCAAGCAAAATATGCTTAAGAAAACCACAAAACTTAGTAAACATTGGAGGTTTTCCCACGTGATTTTCCTGAATATTGATCTAGTTTATGCTTCCAAAGAGCACCCATTTATGTCCTCCTGGCTGTTAAAGCTCCTTTTCTCTCTTGTTTTCTATTCCTACTGCTCTTTCACCTTACAGCTGGTATGGGCAGCTAAGCTGAAAGAAAGAAAAAATGGATGGAAGAGAAAAGATGAAAGACCTCCACCAGGAATCTCTCACTGATGGGAATTTGAGGTATGCCTGTGGTAAGAGAGTAAGATGTTTCCAGAAGTTTTCCTGTCTTTGTCTTTATTATCTGTCATGGGTATTACTTGCAGATGAGTGAAGCAGAACTAACATGTTAGTCTGAAATTACTAAATCCCTCAAACCATCATTGGGTGGTAGCATTTCAAGTGGGGCTGACTTTGCCCAGTCTCTGCCAGCCCCACCTCTAGGCCCATTCCTAACACCACTCTGAGCCACATGAGCATTTTTCAGCAAAGTAACCCCCACAGGCACTTCTTGCCCCCTCTCTGTTAATTTGATTAACAGGCTGGATTGAGCAGCATCTTCTTCTCAGAGCAACCTCATGTCACTGGGAGGGTGCAATGGCTAGTTTCCAAACCACGCAGCATGGAGCACTAGGGCTTATTGTCCTGATAAGCAATGACGAAGGAAGCAGGGACATTAGTCACAAGCAGACCAGGGCTTTGACAGTGACAGCTGATGATGAACAGCACCTGCATTTCGTTTGCAATCAGTTCAGGCTACACTTCAGATGTTCAGGTGTCTTTTTGGTTTTTTGTTTTGTTTTGGTTTGGTTTTTTAAGCATATCCACAGAATTATGCACATCACTCCAGTTGCTGTGTATGTGCCAGACTGAAAAAGCATTATTTTTCAAATCCCCAGTGGCCTCCTAAAGCCCCAAAACAAGCAGCAAGGATTAATTCCTCCCTAGATATGATTTTCCTAAATCCTAACAGATAATTTATTTGAAGTTTAATTTTAGTCTGTTATTACACACACGGGCCTTATCTTCATTCAGAGTTGTTAGCAAAATTAAACAAGACTCTTCAAACAGGAAAGGGAAGCATGGCAAGAGCCCAAGCAAATGAGTGAAATGCAGGGCTAATGGTGCTAACGGTGCTAATGGTAGGCTTACGCAGTGCTGGCAAGCCCAAGTCCTCAAGGAATCTTCAATTTGCCATGTTCTTGCATGTCTGACCCATGTGGTAGGGGTACACCCTGCCCTCTGGAATTCCAGGATGCTCAGGCCACCTCTGCTGTGACCCATGTTAGGGTACCTATATGCTGTCCCACCTTCTAGTTAACAGGATGCCTCACTCCATGGGTCCCTAACTCTTGCCCATCTCCCTGCACTGCAGCAGCTCTGGGTTTGTTTCCTTGGGCACCAGTAGTTACAGCAGCAATGCACAGCGGAACGAAGAAGAGAAGAAAAACAAGGTCGTGTCACATCTTGTGTAAACCTTTAAAATGTGCACTGTACTAGTGGTACCACTGGTTGAAGTCTATCCTAATTGCTTTGCATGAATCCATATCTCCACCAGTGGGCTGAACTCTTCCCCTCTAGCCACCATGACACAGGAGCCTGGGGAGGAGGTCATCTCCTCATTGCAACACTCTGTAAATAGGATTTGGACCCTCAGTCCCAAGGTGTAGAAGCATATCTGAACATGTTAGCATTGCAGTGTGCTCCTGATCAGGGTGATGTTTAAGGGAACATCTAGACAGCTGCCATTTTTATGCTATTTGACCTCAGTCAACAATGTTTGGACCAGAGGTCAGCTGACCATGTTAGTATTTCATATATAGTCTTGTCTTTATAAAATGCAGGATTCTCTTCAGACAGTGGTCTGAAAGTCTCCCTTCCCCAACTGCAGTTTGTATAAAAATCTCAGATCTAGAAAAGCGAAAAACGAACTAAGATTACTAGTGACTTAAACCAAGTTGGGAAAAGAGCAATGCTGCTGGTGTTTGCCTTTAAATCAGTTTATTTCTTCTTTAGAACTGCTAGGACCATCTGGGCCCCCTCTAGCAAGTAAAGGACAAATTCTTCTGTGCTGAAGCTGTGAAGGTTACCTGGAACTCATCAACTTTGGCATATAAAACTGTGGGTGATAAGGTAGTTAGGACATGGTATCTATAAGATCAGGCCTCAGGACAGGATGCTGAAGAGAAGACCTAAGCTGCATTTTCTGCTCTGTCCCCAGTCCATATGTCCAAGATCAAGTCACTTAGGGCTAGACTGACAGGAATGTCAGGGCAATGCCAATATGTCCTTTGAGCATCCAGCCAAACAGCCTCGGGGCTGCCCCCGACCCCTTGCACAGCTCATAGGTAGAGGCAGACACCTCAGAAGAGATTAGAAATTGCGGTGGCCATCCACAAATGACTCCATGGGGTTTTCCCCTCTCAGGATTTAAGCATTTAACCCTAACCTCCCTGCAATATGCCGATCGCTATTATCGGGAGGTAGGGTTTCACAGCCCGAGCCTCTCCTGGAGCTGGATTGGTGATGAACCCTCTGGGCAAGTTTCTGTGGGATGAGCTAGATGAGTGATGTCACTGCTCCAGAGCACCTTCATGGGTGCTCGCTCATACCCTGCAATGAATGCAGGATTATGCAGGGTAGCTTGCACCTCCATGAAAGTAAGAGACTGTATGCATCTGGGGACTTATCAAAGGTAAAATGACTTGCTGCACATCTGCACCCTGCATCAGCCCATGAGAAATGTTTGTGATTGCTCATCAGCGTTTGAGGGCTTTTAGGTGGAGCAGAGGTTATCCTTATCTTTAGTAGTTTCTCCTCCATTATTGCTTTTAAAGTGGTTGTGATCACTGTAGACTTATCAGTTGTGCTCTGAGACATAGTGGATCAAGTCTAGGGGCTTAAATAGAGGAAAGCCATCTGGAAGTTTTCGAACAGGCTTAATCATGAGACAGATATGGAGCTGTTCAGTCCAAATGGAAAAGTGGTTCTGACCACATGCACAAATATAAATGCAGGTGCCCAGCAAACTTCACCTGCAAAACTTACAGTGTCAGCCAGGGCATGGGGGACTACAGCCTTAGGCAGAACATAGATGTCCAAGCCCAAGGTCCAATGCATGCACTAAGTGTGTATTTTGGCATTAGTCTCACTCTACCTCAGTTCCTAACCTTAACCTTTGATAACTGTATTTCCTAATGTTCCAGATGTATTACAGAGGTAGCCACCTAATTTATTATTTACCTATGGGTATAAAAATAATTACAATGAATAGAATTCTTAATTTTTAAATCAAAGATTATAAGTATTATAAAAAAAGGTTATATCTTTTTTTAACTCAGTTAAACAAATATTAAGCAAACCAGTCTAGATTAAGGATGTACAGCAATCTCCCTTCCACATCGTCTACCTATGTGTTCACTAATATAAATACATACATAACTACTAACTAGCAACCTCGTGGTTACAGGTCTGCCACATATGTTTTAAGGACAAAGTAGAAGAGTGAATAACATTAGTTCCTCATATTTCTCATAAACATGAAAAATCTACTTCTACCATAGAAATGAAGACTTGTCAATCCTTGTAAAGGCAGCCTTGGGGCATGGGAAATCCTGCACCTGAACACCAATGTGATGTATCAATAAAAAGCATTGAATTCAGCCATTACCTTCTGATAATGGAGAATTGACTATATAATTTAATTTAGGACATCCTGCAAAAAGAAACTGTAATAGCCAGAAAATATCTTCATTCTCCCTGCCTTGTAATATGGGTAGGTCTGTGTAGAGTTAGATGGAGTAGAAATAATTTTTCTTCTAATTTTAAGTATTGCACAGCAAAAGGACAAGAGGCAACAGATACAAGTTGCTGTAAGGGACATTCTGGTTAGATAGAAGAAAATAAATTCTTCTCAATTAGTATGGTCAAACACTGCACCATGTTGCCCAGGGAAGCTGTGGGATCTCCATCCTTGGAGATACTCAGAACTTGACTGCACAGTAACCTGCCCTAACTTGGACATTTGCCCTGTTTTGAGCAAGGTGTTGGACCAAATGACCTCCAGAGGTCCCTTTAGCCTCAATTTTTCTATGATTTCATGATAGATACCAAAGTCCTTTTGACACATTAATTGACAAGTCTTTTTATATTACCAAGAGAGGGCAATATGATTTAATTCACACACACATATGCTGGAAGTAGGCAGGGTGAATTCTAAAGGCAGGACAAAAAACATCATATAGTCTTTAAACATCTACATGTAATTTCACTTCAGAGAGCAGCGTCCTGCTCCGAGTCTCAGTGATGGATTTTGAAGTCTGCAAGTCTGGCTGTTCCTTAGAGGTTGGACCACATCTTACAAAGTGGCTCACAGACAGAGTTGTATAGGTAGAAGTGAAATTGAAAATAATTTGTCCAGAATGCCATTTTCAAGCTTTCTACTTGCACTAGTCTGGGGCTTTTTTTTTCCTGGAAAGAATATACCACCTCTGAATAGACTAGGTAGTATTATATTCCTCTAAGAGATCACTAAAATTAGGCCAGTTCTTAATAAGTTATTAACAGCAGGTCATATTTTCAAGTCACCTCTTTCACGATATTGTCCACGAATTCATTTTGAGCATTTTCTTTTCCTTTACAAAATGACCCATTTTGATACCAAAACTATTTAAAAATTGTGTATATTCAAGTTTCTGTGAAAATACTAGAGCAAATATACCAGTGCATGTATGTTCCTCCTTAGCTTGCATAGTCATGCTAGCCTATTTGCTGTAAACAGTAACAGCATGTTGCACCTTCACACTGGGAAGAGGAAAAAAGCATTTTCAACAGCAGTCTGAGTAGGATCGTAAACAACGTAACAAGCTGCAGAAAGACTAAAGTGACGCTTTCTTGCTGAACAAAGACCTCTAAAGGCAGATAAGCAGGGTAAGGTACCTGGGTACCAATATGGCTAGTGCAGATATTGCTGAGTTTGAATTCCTCTGCTATGGAATTATGCATCCCCTGTGAGATGCAAAGCATGCCTTTCATAGACTGAAAGCCATTGTGAGTCAGACTAAACATTGTAACTCACTCTCATTAGAAGTGAGTTAGATAATTTAGAGTAGTCTCAGGTAATTTAGATCTCCAAATCCAAAGTTCAAGTAACCAAGCAAAAAATCTTCCTTCTTTTCATCACCTTGCTTTCATATCACCTCTAAACAGTTTGAAAGTGTGAGCTAGTGGAAACTCCACGTTCAGAGATAAGGAGACAAAAAACCCCCCCAATATTGTGACTCTGAGGAGCAGATGACAAGGCAGCAGATAAATGGATTGCCAGTGGTGTTGATATCAAGTAATTTCTCTTCACTGTGATCACTTTTTAGATAATTGAAACTTTTTTTTTTTTTTAACTTCTTTACTAGTCTAAATTTTGGTATTTTTTTCAGTGTTTGGAGATTCACACAAATTCAGGAATGGAATTACGGGGAGCATTCCCTCTCATATTTCAACTTTGCACATTGTTTAGGGCCATAGCTAAGCAGAAGAAGTGTTAGTTTTTGGGGGAAATAATGCTAGCTCTCATGGTGGTAGCATTGAACAGTCAACTGTTTTCTGAAAGCACACTTCGGTAAGTCTCTATGCCAATAGAGCTCTGGGATCAATCAAACCTTACATGCTCTCCAAATAAACTGTATTTGCAGACCTTTCAGTTTTATGTGGTGATGGGCACAATCCAAAAGAAAAACCGTGCTCCAAACACCTCAGACATTTTGGGAGCTACGTTTGAAACCCTCACCCTAATATGGGGTCACCTTTAACAACTTTATTTACTGAAGGAAAATTCTCTCTGATCGAGACCATGGTCCTGAAATCTATAATGGGATCTGATTTGTGTGGTTTGATTTCATCTGGGGTTTTAAGACTGTTGATTCTTATTTCTTCATGTGCTATTAATTTGTGTTCCCTGACAGAATAAGAACAAGATTCATTTACATGAATAACCCCTGAGGGTTGAAATGCCCCAGTACTGTAACAAAATACCTCATTTCTATTTATTTTTTGTGGCAGTGGTTTTTTCCCCACTGGTTACTAACTGCTTTCGTCCTAACATTATACTATAAAATTTGGGAGCTTATTTAAATCCTTCCTGTAACAAAAAAGAAAAATCGTAGCTGTAGTGGCAGGCATGAACCCAACCGGCAATGCAACGGAGGGGTTCACCCCCACATCGCCTCTTGCCAGCGTGGTACACACAGTCCAGGTCACAGAAGCAGCTACCCAGCCCTATTGGCAACAAGGCGGCTGTGGAGAAACCATCTGTGGTGTACCCTGCATGGGACAGCTCTTTGCCTCTTATGTAGATAAGCCATAGGGTAAATGGTATCCTGTGGACTGCTCAAATTCATGAAGTTTTTTCCTCCTTTTGCCATAAATCACTTTTTCCAGTATCATTTGCTAATATGCTTAGTTATTGTAAGATTCAGTAAAAGTATGGTATATGTGGAGTGGATCCTTGAGTGGAGAATGTTTTACAGAACTGCCTATACTACTGCTGCTCACCTGAAGCCCAAAAATCATGAGTCAGACCCCTGAAAAGTTACAAAATCCTGCCATTTTTCACTTGCACGTAGGATCACATAACACCGCTGATTTTCTGTGTAGTTTGCACAGTGTGCAGCTCGCTCTTCCGTGCCAGGACCCCTCTGCTTGGGCTGGGAGCTGAGCAGCTTGGTCTCCGTTGATCTCTCGAGAATCTGCCTCTCCTCAGCTTTCCTGTACCACTTTCTCCTGTTGCTTGGAGAGATGTTTAGTGCCTGCACACAGGCTTGCTTTCTGGCAGGTAATGGCCTAATGCTTTGACTCTGCTGTGGTAACACTCTTTCAGGCCAGCTTGGTGTTGTCCAAGTTGCTCCTGCACCCTTTTCAGGTCCTGGTTCTTCTGCTTGTCAGCCTCTGCTTGGCTGCCTTTTAGTCTTTGAAAGGACTAAAGTGACAATCTACCGCCACTAGCCCTTCCTCTGTTCTGTGCCTGTCCATCATCCCTTGTGCTGCTTGGCGAGGAGGCATTCCCCACTGAGCCGTTCTGCATTCTGCAGCTGCACACCATCACCACTAACTGACCTGCTCCGTACGCTTGGACGTGCCATACTTTACATCACGTGCCTGGACACACCTCTTTTCACTGGGAACAGAGGGTAGCCCAGCTCCCAGAACTGGAACATAACACACCACCAGTATGTACACCCTGTTGTATGAAGGCAAGAACCATCCTCTGGCTTTTTCCCAAGTAATAGCCTTATATTTTTTTTTTTTCATTTTCTTTTTTTGGCTGTTGAGATGGAAACAGTATTGTCTTCATATGTTAAACTGTTCCCATTATACTCTCAGCTGGATATCTAATCCACTTGGCTTAGCCCAAGCCTATACCTTTTATATCCCTAGCTTTATATGGCAGGTGCTCATCTTGTTTGGTCAATTCTTGTGCTTCCCGTCATTACCTGGCATTTTTCAAAGCCCTGCCTCACATACCCAGCCCACCCTCACAGGGAGTGGAGTGAACTCTCTGTGAGAACCGCGGACTGATCTGCTGAATGCAGCTCTTGTGTATTGCTCAGAGTCCTCCTGGGAAAGGCAATGGTCTGACGGCACACTGACAGACCCATGTTTGTCACACACAGCCTTTGCTTACACCCTGGTCCGAGTGTGCTGCTCAGTCTGCTGCTGATAGTTACTCTCATGGACTGACTTTATCCTTGGCTCACGTTACTGGAGGCTCGGGTAGGATGTTCTGTAGTGCCTCACAAGTGCTTTCCTCATGACGCTCTGCAACAACTTCTGATCAAGCTGCAAATGCACCTCGTGTACAGAAGTGACTGCCAGAGTTACAGCAGAGACAGCAGTCCTCACCCTGGCCTCGTTTGAGAACGAGATGGGAGCCATGGATGGGCCGGTGACAGATCTGGGGATTCAGGAGAGGGACGCCTCTCTGATCTGGACTTTTGTAATTGTGAACTAGTCCTTCAGTCAGGCCCTGGGGTGGAGAGCACGGAAAGATGCCCAAAGACAGACGCACAAAATAAAGTCAAAGAGAAAAAGAGCCAAAGGGCAGAAAAGGATCAAAAATAAAATACAAAGAGGAGGAAAAAGAGTGAATGCAACAAAAATAGGGACACTTAAAGTAGATTTATTGTAAAGAGGGGGAAAAAGGGAAAGAAGCTGAAAGCTAGAAAATTACCCAGGAGGCTAATAAAGGGCGAGTAGAAGCACATTCTCAGGTTCTAATTGTCCCTTCTGTTAAACTTTTATGCTTTTATTTAGAGTTAAGAGAAGGAAGATGGACTTGCCGGCACATAACAAGCTACTATTTTAGGTCACAGTGACTGTCTTAGATCTTGCAGCCCTAGGGATAACATTTTCTGTATTACTTGTGGGCTATCTCTACAGCACTCAATTCTGATGTAACCATGCCACAGCACACAAAAACTTTTATAACTCCTGTCTCAAAAGGAAGGATTGAAACCTTGGCCTTTCTAACGTCAATGAAAAAACTCTATTTCACTTCAGTGTGAATTCAGGATTTCATCTCAAACACGGAGTGTTTTCAATGCTAAGAGCTCCGTGAACTTCAGGTCATCACCAAAGCCAAATCTTGGGAGTTCAGGTGTTTTTTCCCTAGAAACTAATGTAAGTTGGCAGGACTTTCTCCCATTCCTCATAAGTGGAGAGGCTGTCGCAGGGTTAGTATGAAATAAGCTGCAATTCTTCTTACTCTGAAGAAGAATTGCTCTGTGTGGTGTAGCAGGAGCAGGTTTCACAAAGGTGATTAGAAAACAAGGACAAGCACACAGGATTTTCAATGAGGACGTTATCTCCTCTAACCCGAGAATTGTCTCTTTTTTCCTGGCTTGGGGTGCGCAGCACTTTACAGACAAACACAAAGGCAAAACAGCCATGTGCTCTGAATAACTTACATTCAAATTAGATTGACAACATAATGAAAGCTGAATAATGTTATATTTGGAAGTCATTGATAGAAATCATCCCCAGCTCATATCTTGAGAGGATAGTGGGATGAGTGGTTATCTTTGCCTCTGCTGCTCTGCTTCTTCTTTCACAGTCATTTTCTTTTCTCATCTGTGCCCGGCACTCTTCAAAAATAGCCTCTTTAAGATATGAAATTTATCTTTATTCTTCTAAAAAAATATCCTACTAACTTTCTGGATGGACTTTTACAACACTCCGATTATGTTTTAGAGTTTGTGTACTCAAATCCTCACTGATTTCCAGGATGGATCTTAAATCACACATTATATACCCTTATCCCCCAATACTCTGCTTTGGATTTACAGTTCCAGTTAAAGTTACATCTGTGAAGGAAGATGACATCTTGCTGCTCCCTATCCTTTTAAAATACCAAATCAATTTAAGGGCTTAACTTATTGTTACAGTTTATCCTGAACCTTCTGAATCAGTTCATTGAATTTTAGCTGTAGCTATATAAAATTCTATACAGTGAAATTGTTTGGCCATACTGTGAATGGCTATGCCATGATCCGTCAATGCCACTAAATGCCAGCAATAAAGAAATCCTCCTTTATTCTCCATTCATTTCAGTGAATTTCTAAAACTACTATTGAACATGAAGAGTATATTTGACTAGGTTTTAATTTTTTTTCTTCTTCTTTTAAGGAGCACATCGATGATATTTACCTGAAATGCACTTCACCATTGAGTGGCTTCAGTAGCTGTCAAAAAGAGACACTGGGAAGACCCAACAAAATACAGACTTGTAAGACTGACTGTAGTAGCGAGCAAGATAATGGAAACATTTATAAGGGAGAAGATTACAATTCAGTTAGAGATGTGATTTAGTAACGGGAAAGCTGAATGGTTCTGTTAAAAGAAGATCATGTATGACAAATGTATTAGGGTCATTTCAATGCATTGCTGAATTGATAAAGATGAAATCGTTGACATAATTCATCCAGATTTCAGGAAAGTATTTGTTACAGACTGTACAGGAGATCGATTTACAAGGTCAGAAAGCTGAGCATAGGGGACAACTCTTGAAATGGAATACAAATTGGTTTAGGCACAAGAAACAGATGGTGTCAGTAAAATGAAACAATTCAGGGTGCGATGAGGTACGGATATGCCTGAACGCGAATCCTGAATACCACGATTCAGGTCCCAAATCATTTGTTGCGCTAGGAATGTGGACATGGGCAGGTCTTCACAGCTTTGGAATGAAAAGATTTGCAAACCTCTCCGGGGTGATTGATTGAAAACAACCATGAAAATGCAAATCATCATGGAGAAACCCATGCAGTAAATGCACTTCTAAAGTCCTCTATGGACAGCAGAAAAATGCCTAAAATTCACAGGTGATTAACCACTTCTACCTGCTTTTTAACACCATCTGTGCACCTTGTTAAATCCCAAATTGAAACAGATACATTTTCCTGGTGTGTCAGAATCTGCCCAACCACTAAAGTTGAGAAAAATGACATTGTGCTGTTAGTGAAACCCATGAACAGTGCAGAATTGCAGGGCTGGAGAGCGCAGACTGCACTCCCCATCAGCAAAATGTCCAAGGAAGTGCCTTAACCAGGCTTTGACTTCTTTGTTCTTACTGTGTGGATTTCTTTCTCCTTATTTTAGGAATAGACTGAGAAAGTCTAGAACTGAGCACAACTATGACTGAGCACAGCAAGCTCATAGGAGGGTCCTAAAAACTAGCAATGTTCCACCAAATTCTCATTCTTTGTATATGCAGATTGGCTGCCATCCTACTCAAACATGAAACAACAAGAGGCACATTACCCAGTACACTCTGTTATACAATAGTGTTATTGATTCTTTTAGAGCAGAAAGGACAGACGTCTTAAAGTCTGGATGGGAATTAGGCTCCTCGTAGCATTTAAATTTCCACCATGGGTCTCTCCACATCTTCTAGCCCTAAAGTTGCTTAAACAGTGTGATCCTCTTGGACCCCACCTCCAGTGGCGAAAGCACCAATTAATTTTATTTATTCCAACCTTTAAATGTACACATTTCTGTAAAGCAAAGATGCTTCTGCTTAACAAGAATCTTGATATAAAACTTTTAAGACCATGATGGAAAAAACCCCTCATGGAAACATTTCTGGCAAAAACATGTAGAGTTTGACCTGTTCAGCTGAGGTCTGAGTGTCTTTGGCTTCTTATCTCTGGATACAGCTAACCACACCAAATTGCTAGTACATACCCCAGAACTGCCCCTTGTGCTCTGCTGGCAGGTTTCAGGAATCTCGTTTGCAAAAGAAGGCGGATGTAAAACAGATGGCTAAAGAAAGTACCATAGATACACATGGCATATACAAATTAATTGAAATCCATTTTGATTCATTTCAGTACACTTGGCTTAGAATTGTGATTCAGAAGCTGTTTCATAGTTTTTATTTGTCCCTACAAGCTGCCTCTGGAGGACAAGGCAAGGGCCAGGGAGAGTACCCACTTCAGCCTGTGATTTCTGCCCACTGCTGGATACAAGTCAGAGCCCTCAGACCTTATTGTATCTAGTTTTATGGGGTTCTGCTTGGTACTGACTGGTGCCTCCACCATTTGTCAGAGTGAATAAATAAACATATCATCCACATACGACCTCTCACTAGGACCAGGAGATGATATTTTAAATTGATTCAGTGACCAACAGGCCTGAAGAAAAAAAAACTGTCTTGGTGAAAGAAAAGAGTTTATTTTAAAAATAAACAGTTAGGAACCAAGAATAAAATGAAAAAGATACAAAATTCAAGGTAAAACAAGCAGCAATAAATAAATTAAAGGTATAGATCTACTTTCACTGGAATAATAAATTAATAGGATCATAATCTCATCAGTTAAATGTATAAGCCAAGTGAAATTCTGGAATAACCTTACAACTTTTACGTGATGTCTACATCTTATCCAGAGTAGTTTAAGTGGAGGTGTATACTTGAAAAGAGCTCCTAAGCACCCTGGTAGTACTAGGTATAAGATCAAGTTATATAACATTGAGCAATTAGAAGTCACATAGGAAACAAAGCAGGCATTGTCACCAATACAAGAAAGCGGCAGGGGCAAAGAAAAGAGACGGTCACTCTAGAACAGCACCTACTCCAATGGCTCCTGTGATAACTACAGGGTTCAATTTCTTTTTATCTGATTCAAACCTGGAGCATAGAAACAGATCTCTTAATTTCTTCTGTTAAACCTGTTGCACTTTTATAACTAAGTATTTATGTGAAGAGAGGGAGGTTATATCCTTCCAGTTATGGTCTTATCTGGGATGTAGAAACCCCAGCTTCAGCTCCTTGATCCAACTGCTTTTACTAACTGGAGAAGCTTCTAGGGAGATAAAAGAATGCTCACCAAATGTCACTTAGAAAGACTGAGGTTGAAGCCCCAAGTCTGCATAATTTGAACATAAAACAGGCAAACTTCAGCTCAGTGTCTCTGTATGGTGCCATTGTCCATTCTAAGGCACACAGTCGGGGTTTGATGAGACATTTCCTCATGAACCCAGAAAAACTGCACACCAAAGATTATATATTTCATTTTTTCCAGACAGACATTTTCAAATGAGGAATTATTTTGCTGTGACATTCTCAACAACTTCTGTTTCAATTTAGTTTTTGTGCTCTTCATCAGTGTGCTTGCTTTCTTTATTCCCTCTAAATTGACTAGAAAGCACAGAATCAAGCTGGCTGTCCTTTATGTTCCCCACCTTGTTCCTTGCTTACAGTCTGCCGACTATTGACCACATCTGTATAGTGATGGTCTTTGTGCCGAAGAGTCTGTTGTGGTCACAGCAATAAATGCCTCCACAATGGTCAGTCAGCTTTCAGGGATTTGATACACCCCACCAGTTGAAAAATCAATTTACAAGTCTGAAAAGCCACTCATATGTCAGATCTGATGACACTACTAGGTCACTCTTCAATTTCATAGTAGCAGAAAGTAGTCTGAATTCCCTACCTGGATTTCTTAGTAAAATGAACTGATTCTTATATTTTTCTAGCACACTCAGAGGAACATAAAATGCAGTACATGTTTCCTTAGTACCCATCAGTTGTGCCTGTCTGAGTCACTTGACAAAATATTTTCTCTGATCTTACACTGCATTTTTAGTTACATCACTAGCAAGAAATATTAAGGAAAATAATAATAATGCAGAAGGAGGACAGTGAGAGACTTTGCAGCCTCTCTTGAGAGACTGTCTTGACAGAAGGAGTTTGATGCCTCTGGGAAAACAGAATTCATTTACATTAACTCTATATTCAATTGTAATGACAAGGCCTTAAAAAAGGCTCTGAGATTTTGTACTTTTTTTTCTTTACTGCTATCTTCTAGTTCCTACTGAGTTGTCCTTATTCTTAGGGTGAGGGGAAGAAGAGCCATGAATTCTGCTGGTGAACATAAAATAATTTATTCATAATCCCTACACAGTTATCTACTATCACTAGCAGAGACAACAGTGCCAAACTTTTCCAACACAGCCTAGATCAAACCAATTAATTTTACAGATGCTTTTAAAGAACTTAGAACCTTCTTGTCTGAGTTGGATTTGAACTGCCCCTGGCATCTTCCAGACCCTTGTCCACAGCCTGATGTTCCTGGGGGACTTCACTGAAGTCCATGCTTCGTGTCAGGCTAAGTATGTCCACAAAGGAGAGAGTTTGAACTGAACAGTTCTGTATAATGGGTGTTTAGCAGCAATACCTAAGGGCTGGTGACCTGCTCAAACACCTCTGCCCACCATCCTACCCATTTTTTTAGCATTTCAGCCACAGAAACCTAGGAAGGACCCAACCAGCTGTTTTCCAATGAAACCTTCTGTATTGCCCGAAGCTGAAGATTTCTCTAGACAGAAGTATGCCTAAGAGTCAAGATGCTGCAACGTCACAGGAACTTGGAGAAACCAGCCTTTAAATCAAAATTGTTCAAAGCACTTGCATATGAAGTTATACATAATATATTACTCCTAGAAAATCTATACAACAGAACACTCTTGACTTCAGATTTTCAATCACTCAGAAAACCTCAGAGGTATGATAGTTCTCTTGCCTATATGTGTTGTTCATTTTCAAAATCAGTTTGTTTTCAAACTTGCAGTCTCTCCTCTGCCCCACCACCTTACAGCTTTCCCCTCAATTTTTTCCATGAGCATCCCACCCACTGCCTGCATTCCTCCCTCTTGGCTGCTGCTTTTCGTCATTTTTCCCTTCCCTCCTTCGACCAGACCTCACCACCCAGCTCCTTCCCAGAGCTGGTTTGTGCAGATCACAGTCTGTTCCTGTCTATTCCCCCAAATTCTCTTTTTCCCACTTTCTCTCTAGAGGAGAGAGCTACTCTATTCTGAACTCCAGTATCCAGTTGCACTAGCTAACAGTCATACAATAGCTTAAAAAAGAAAAAGAAAATAAAGACTGTCTCCAATTTTAATGTTTCATGCAACATCTAATACACAAAGGAATACAATACATTGAAGGTCCAAAACTGTTGAAGAGGAAAAAAGAAACACCATCACTTTAAAGATCTTCATTGTTTGCCTAAGATGTGTCCTTCACGGACTTGACTGGGCACAAAAGGATTCAACGTAAATGAGTAACTGCTAAACTGCTTCTGATCTGCAGATCATATTGTCCTGCTGACAGATCATGCATGTGAAGTAGAAGAGCTGATACAGGATAGTGAAACCAGCAATGAACCTGAGAAAATTGAGAAGGCACAGCTGGAATATAAATGGACAAAAAGCACCCTCTAAAAAGGAAAGGCAAAAGCAGAGGAAAGAAAACAAACAGAGGAACAGACAAATGCCAGAACTAATGGTTTCCCCCCAAACATAGGATACTTCCTCCAAAATGTGTGCATGAGCGTTTGAGCATGTATCTATCATCAGATTAGCAAGAACATGAAATAGAATAATGCTGATATAAATTACCAAAAGTACTAAAATGGATGTTTTATCTCTGATGGGTTATATCCTCATTCAGAGGTATTTAAACCCTGATTAAATGGAACCTTTAAACATCTGTGGAGAGTCAGATTGAATTATCTTTCAGGGGACAAGCACTGCATGTTTTCATTACATTTCAATTATGTAGCCTGTCCAGATCTTAAGGATTTACACTGTTTTTTTAATCATATATTTCTTTAGAGTTGGACATGGATGTAATGATGATGTTAGTGCAGTAGACAAATGTTGACAAAAATAAGCAGCAAGATCTGAAGCAATCCTTTTCTTGGCTTACCTATGGATAAAAAACCGGGTTGTTTTCTTTCTTAATGTTTGACAAAGACACTGATTTCTGAAAGCTGTGTTTTAGAACTGTTGATTAGATCTCCTACAAGTGGAAACTGTTCGTTAAATCTCCTACATACGTTTACCTGAGTAGTTGCATCAAAGACCCAGAGTAGCTCGGATCTGATCCTGAATGTGTAATTTGTCCAGGCAAAAAAAAGGTTTTTTTAGAAAGTCTGGAGCCTTCTTAATGAAATGTAGAAAATGGTTAGAGAAGTGGAGGGTAATCTGGTGAAAAGGCAGATGAACTCAAGATACCGAGCGAAAGATTGATCACAAAGCAGAATTGCAGAGAAGGAAGATGAAACACTAGAAGCAGATAAGTTTATCTAGTGATTGTATAGAGGAAGAAAGCAAAGAAGATAACGGATCTAGAGACAAAGACAATGGGATGGTAGCTGAAAAGGAAAGTTGAGAGATGATTTTTCTTCTCAGGCGTCCAATGACAATACTGTATTCTTCTGATGTTGGCAAGGTGACAGTGCAAAAGCAGTTAGGGTAGCAGATAGGAGAAGAATCAAGACACCTCAGTAGTTCTGCAATTAAAACAGCATATTGGTACTCTTGAAACATGCAATTTTGCTTCCTGGTTATATTTGAAACCTTGATTTTCTTGGGCAAGGCAATTAATTCTCTCTTCAGCTTCCTATTTATAAACTAGGGGTGGTAGCACTTCTTTTCCATCATCTTCTTCTTGACTTGTTTGTCTGAGTTAAGGCAGGAGCCATATCTCAATACATGTCTGCCTAAAGGTGAGCAGAGTAACCTGGTCCCAGCTGGGACTTTTACATAGGAGTGTCACAGCAACCACTGGTAAGACAGACAGAGAGGATCAGGAAAGCTGAAGAAGCTGCCAAAAGGCTTGATATCAGGCACTAAAAGTGATTACTTAAAAATACCTATTTGGGTTCTTTTATTTCCCTTCTGATCCTATCAAGCGCACTCAAGGCACATTTCAGCTTAATTTTTATTTATTCCCTTGAATCTTTCTTTTACTTCAAAAGAAAGTGGTTATTCTCATCCAAGAGCTTGGGCTTTCTGAAAAACACCAGCTCTCATCAGACTTTTGATAAAATCATAAGAACTGGAAACACTGAGAGTTCCTTTTGTTTTAACAACCTCTCTTTCGTGAATTATTTACTTCTCATTTGAATAATTATCACCAATAAAAATTAAAACCTTACGTTTGTGGGGACAGTGAGCAGCCTGGGATTAAAATGAGTGACATCCCTCAAAAGTAAGGCCTATTAGAGGGTTATCTTTCTTACAAGCGGAGCTCTGCCTGCAAAAGCATTCTGAGTCTGGAGTACTACAAGACCAAAAAAATGGAGGAGAGAAATTCTGCAAATGAGAAGCAGAACGGGGGAAAAGATTCTGTTTGGTTCATCTACACGAGCGGTTGCATAGCTTTAACTATTAACAATACAATGAAAACGATGGAGTTTCTAATATCATTAACAATTCTTCTAATCAGTGGGTTTGAATTATAGTTCTTGTTAATTTAATTTTCATTATTTGCTATTTGCCTGTGCAAACAAGATGCTGTTTTCAGCAGTGGTTTGCCAAGAAGCCTGCGAAGACATGCAGTATTGTGATATATCACACACATGACAATGTAAAGCACAGAAAAAGATGAACAAAGAGGAAAGATGAATGTACCCTCTACAGCACTACAGTTACAGAATGCCTAGAGATGAGGAACAGCTAATTTAGGAGAAAATGGGCTATAATTTGGAGAAAATGTCTAAGTTTGATTTATAATTTGCAGGCAAAATGTATGAACTCTGTATTCATCAAACTAAAGTTCCATGCTAAAGCTAGCTGCTCTCCTGGACTTTTTTTTTCTATGGAGATAACAACAGGCATTTATTAAACTTGATAATCTTACATTCAGAGAGAGCTCCTGCTGGGTTTAGATGTGGCCTATGTTTCTTCCAGTATAAGCCGTTAATTAAGTACCTGGAACAGTGGCAAGGCCAAGGCATCACTTGCTCAAAGGGGCGTGAAGTTGTCAAAGGAGGATCTCTCAGCCATTTTAGAGAGCAGAAGGACACTGTGCCTAGATGCCAAGCCACAAACAAATCTTAACAGTGGGGAAGTTGTGGTATGGAATGAGGCGCGCATATTTTATTGTGTTGTCTTGCACTGCTTGTTGTGTTATTTAAAAGAAAGAGTAATTGTGGGTTAAATTGCTTGAATACTCCATGCAGTTACACTGGGACTCTGCCCGGAAAACTTAAGTCCTGGGAGCACTCGCTGTGTTAGGGGTATAATAGCAAAGATTGCACGTGATGTGCCTCAAGGTAGACCTGCTCCGTGGGGATGCACCGCACAGCAGCTCTGGCCGCAGGGCGATGGACAGTATGGCTGGAGCAGAGGCATCTGGAAGGGTGTGGAGTGCTGTGTGGGTAGCGTGCTTGGGTTTCAGTGCTGGTGGAGAAAAGTCTGCACTAGCAGGGAGAAAAGAAGTCAGATCAAGTCCTGGGTCATTACATTATTTACACCTCCATGAACTCAGTGACAACAGAGATCTGTGCCCAGAGCAGGCAGTGTTCCAGTATCATGTTTTGAGAAGATGGTTTTCTACCTCTTTGTCCTCCTGCTGTGTCTTACTTTGCACGTACGATGCCAGCGTGTGCCTAATTCGCAGGGGTTTTGTTATATACAAATAATATCTATGGTGGATGAAAAATTGGGTAAGATCCAGCAATGTGCACTTGCAGCCCAGAAAGCCAAGCATATCCTGGGTTGCATCAAAAGAAGCGTGACCAGCAGGTCGAGGGAGGTGATTCTCCCCCTTTACTCCAGTCTGGTGAGACCTGACCTGGAGTACTGTGTTCAGCTCTGGCCCTCCCCCACATAAGACAGACACGGACCTGTTGGAGCGGGTCCAGAGGAGGGCCATGAAAACGATCAGGGGGCTGGAGCACCTCTCCTGCGAAGACACGCTGAGACAGTTGGGGCTGGTTGGAAGAGAAGGCTCCACAGCGACCTTACTGCAGCCTTCCAATATATAAAGGGGGCTTACAAGAAAGGTGGAGAGACTTTTTACCAAGGCTTATAGTGACAGGACAAGGGGCAAGAGTTTTAAACTGGAAGAGGGTAGATTTAGGTTGGACTTGAAGAAGTTCTGCACTCTGAGGGTGGGGAGGCACTGGAACAGGTTGCCCAGGGAGGTTGTGGCTGCCTCATCCCTGGAAGTGTTCAAGGCCAGGTTGGATGGGCTTTGAGCAACCTGGTCTGGTGGAAGGTGTCCCTGCCCATGGCAGGGGGGCTGGAGCTAGGTGACCCTTCGAGGTTCCTTCCGACCCAAACCGTTTTGGGATTCTATATTAAAGCTCCTACTGCAGTACAGCATCCCGATGCCCGTCCCCTCACGGACTGCTCTGCGGGCACGTCTGGCTGTTCGGTGCCCGGGACGGCAGCAGAGCCCCGCTGTTATTTAGGAGGAGGACGCCGGGAGAGGCGCACCCTTCTCTGGGCAGCGCACCTCGGCCACTTCTGCACGGCCCCAGGCGGGTGTCTGCGGCGCGGCCCTCCCGCCCGGCCACCGCGGCCCTGCCCGCCTCCGCCGGGGTCCTTCGCCGTGTGGGGGCGGCCCGGGCCCCGCGGCGCTCGGCGGGCAGGGCCGCGCTAGGCCGCGGGCGGGCGGGCAGGCGCCGCCGCGGGCCGGGCTCCGGCAGGCCGGGCTCCCGGCGGGGCCCTGCCCGGGCCGGCGCTGGGCGGCCCCGGGCCCCGCCTCTCCCCGCAGGCTCCTCGGCGGGAGGCCGGGGCGGGCGGAGCCGCTCGCCGCCGCGGCCCGCCGGAGCCATGAGCTCCCACCGCAGCGAGAGCGACTGGCAGGGGCTGGTGAGCGAGGTGAGGCGAGGCGAGGCGAGGCGAGGCGGCCGCGGGCCGGGGCGCCCTCCCTGCCTCCCGCGGGGCGCCGGGCCCGCCGCGGCCGCCGGCCGAGCGGGGCGGGCGGGCCCCCCGCGCCGCCCGGCTGCTGCCCCGCTCCTCGGGGAGGCCCGCCGGGGCGAGGGGCGCAGCCGGCGGGCGGGCGGCGGCGGGCGGGCGGGCGGAGCCGGCGGGGGGCACGGCCGAGCGCGGGGCCGCGTCCGCCCCGTGGGGCGCCGCCGGCCGCCCTGCGCGCTGCTCGGTGCCGGCGACGAGCGCCTGCGAGCCGCCCGCCCGAGGCGGCTGCGTGCGGCTGCCGGGGAGCGGGGCCCGGGGCGCCGAGCCGCCGGGGCCCGAGCTGCCCGGCGAGTCACCGGCGGCGGCGGCCGCGGCGCTGGGGAGGCCCGGCTGCCGCCGCCGGCCGGGCTCTGCCCCTCGGGGTCCGCCCCCCGGCCCGCGGCTTCGCTTTCTTACCTCGCTTGAGGCCCAAACGCCAGGGTGCCGTGTGTAAAATGGGAGAGAAACCTGTAACCCGCAGTGGCCGTGAGCTTCAACAGGTGGAGGATTTTCAGAATACAAGAGTAGAAAATTTTATTACCTACTGCGTCCACGTTAAAAGATCCGCAGTGTTTACAGGTGCGCGTTTTCATCCAGGATAAGTTACTGAGCTCAAACCAACTTGAGGTCAGGGTAGTTTAAAGTAATATCGTCAAAGTCAAGTCTGCTTAACGGGCAGAGCCGTAAAGTTTGAGGTAGGTTGGCATGCCGATTTTTGCATTGCATTTTGCATTGCATTAATTTTGCCTAACTATAAAACCAGTATTTTTATGTATGTTTACAGCTAGCAAACCAACGCTTCTGTGCAAATGGCACGGGCCTCGATCAACCTGAGTCTACTGTCCTGGAGTCCGATGCACGGAGGTGAATTCCTCTGATTTCAGGAGGGCTTTGCCTCTGTTATATTGCGTGAGCATGGCTTAAGGCTCCGACCTGTCAAAAAGATGCAGGAGTTCAGGGTCCTGAACCTGTCGCTTCTCCCAGTGGTTTCAGTGGGAGTTTGTGTGTGCCCAGATCTGTGCTAGTACAGTACGTCCAGAATTGTAGTCTACCTATGCACACAGTGTTTGCAAACACACAAAATAATGCAGAGGAAAGTGAAAAGTGTACTTTTAGTAGTATCCTGATGGTGCAGTGTTGCATCTGATCTCTCATTTCCCAAATGGAGTTTTATTTGGCTGTGGGAGTGGTGTCACATGGCAGGGAAGGGTACGAGAGACAATGCACGAGGTGTGTTCAAAGGAAATGTCCCTATTCTTGGCTTTAAAAAGTCATTTAAAATTACTTTGGAACTTTTTTGCTTTTGATGTGGTTTAACCCAGAAATCAATCCTGAAATTGAAAGCTTATTTCTGGTTTAGGGGCTTCTTGATTGTAGCAAAGTTTAATGACTGTGCTAAGCTACGTTCTTGCAGATACTTAAGCATATGTATAATTTCTTTGTTTCAGAAACAATTAGAGGCCTAGTGATTCATATTCCATTCTTCCTTCCTTTCTCTCTGTTCCCACAGCAGGCTTACAGCCTGTTTTTCTGCGTGAAGCCTGTAGCACATGCTGTCAGGGTATAGGCTTCCCTCTTTTGCCTTCCTCTTCCTTTGGCTGTTGTGATTAACTTTGTGCGATTTGCCTATTAACTCCAACACCCTAATGGGCCTGTGAGAAAGTGGCTCTAGCTTCTGAAGTAACTTGTAATAAGTTTTTCCAGTTTACTGTATCCCTCAATGGTACAGAGCTTCTCCAAGCCTCCTAGCTTCAATGCTAGGTAATTTAAGTTTTGTTCCCTATGCATCTTGTAAACATTTTGAAGTGCTTTCAAAATATAAGATAACACAGGCAGAGAAAGACATGATAGCTCTAAATGAACACCCTCACATTGCTGATGCTGGACGGTTAAAACAGAGTGGTGTTCAAAATCTTGGTATAAAAGGCCAGAAGCTGCTGGGTTTAGATCCGTGGTCATGTTCTTTTTCATTTCCACAAGCTCAGTCTTCCAAATTTGAAAGCTAGGAGTAATTGAAATAGCCGTCAAAGCAACTGTAATGTTTTTAAAAATCTGGTATTGCAAGTGTTAAGAAAAGTGGTAGAATGTATTTTTGGTCCTTTTTGTATACACACACAAACACTTTTACACACAGCTGTATATTTTTGTAGTTTGGCTTTTCAATCTTCATTAGATAAAAAAAATGCTTGTTTTTTTTGGTGTGTTCCAGTCTTTTTTTCCTTTTGACTTTTGTTCCATTTCGGTGCCTTTTGCTCTGTACCCTTTCACGTATCTTTCTCATAGCTTTTATTATGCTCATCACTAACTTCTTGCTTGTTCTTTTGCCTCCATGTTTATGTATTTTTCCACTTATTCTACAGCCACATACATTTCAGACCTGGTGTGCGGCTGGTACTCTGAACAATCTTTGCACCACATGTACCTTGAACATTCTTTAAACTAGCTCTGAATAGGATGACGTAGGAAGGAATACTGGGGCAAAGCCAACTTAGCAAATACTGGAGGAGCAGAAAGAGTCATTATTTCCATTGATAATCTCACAAACTGAATGCAAAAGAACAAGCTTCAGGAGTGAGAATCTACATAAATTTTGCCCGTTCTTTAACTGAGTTCAGGTATTGATGGTGGATGAATATGTATAAAAGGTAAAGTACTCTGTTGGGTTACCACATCATTTTTGCGTGGAGTCTGGGTTTTTGTCTAACATCTACCTCACTGAATGACCTGCGTTTAGGATATTTACAAGCCTGCATAAAGCTGTAGGATGAAGACCTGGTCAATAATGGCTTGTTTGACACAATTGAAACTGAGCCATAGCAAGAACTTTCTTGCTGGCTGGACTGAGATGGTGGCCTAAGTCCTTCAGAAACAAGTGATCTTCATATATCTGAAAATACTGTCCCAAGAGTATGGCCCGTTTCTTTGAACATGCCTCTGAATGTCTCTTATTTTAAAAAAAGAAAAATCCTTGGTGCAAACAAAATACCTCTCCCACCTGGAAGAGGATGAAAAGAGGAAAGTGTGACAGTTATTAGTAGCTTTGCTGAGTGTGCTGCTAGAAAGCAATCACAGAAAGGTGGTTATGCTGTACTCTTCACTGAAGAGAATAGAATTCTTGGAAAAGAATTTTGGTCACCAAAACCTTGGTTGCAGAGTTTTGTTTGTTTGCTTTTAAGTGTTTTTAAACGTCCATACTTGCTTCTCAGCCTGACAGCCATGTTTAGGGATATGCTAAGCTGTTGACTTACACAAACTCATGTGAGTCAACTCCTTAGTGGCTCAGTTTTTCTGTCTCTATACGGGAGATGAAACATAAGTAAATCCCATGAATATGAATGGAAAACAGGGTATATGAACTTTGAGGGTAGTTCGGGGCTTCTTTTTGAAAGGTTGTAGAAGGTTCCAACTCTGTATGTTCTGCTGTGGAGAAGGGTGTGATTTCAGTTTTTGCCTGAATTCCATGTAAGCTGTCTTGGAATCATTTGATTTCAGGATGATGACAGAATCAGTGATGGAGAAAGGAGTAGGTGGTAGCATGATCTTGGGGTGGTGGGATGAGTTGAACAGTACTGTGAGATCATGTGTGGTAGGGAAAAAGCACTTTTTACATAATCTGCAAGACCACCTCTGTCCTTGCTGTAGAGAGCTGACTTCTACGAGTTCTGTCTCCTTACTCACTGACTTCAGCAGAGTGCTGCCATTCACTTCATTGAGAGTTGGCAGTAGTCCTGATTTAATACTGCTTGAAGAACGTGTACTTTTGGCAGTGTTTTCCACTGGAAGCAAGAAAGGTTTCCTAGGAAACCCATAAGACTAGAGTGGTTGTCCTCTGCCTTTTCTGCTAGCTTCTCCCTTGGAATTGCCAGCTTCTGGAATTAAATCCAATGTCACAATGCCTCTCTTTTCCTTGTCACCTCCCACACATTAGAACATTTACTGTATGCTATTTACAGCTACTCATATGTGACTGTGCCTCCTAAAATTAGTTTGAAGAAATTTAGTCTCCATTTAATTTGTCATTCTCAAGAGGCTGTTTCTTGATTATTAACTGTGTGTGGTCTTCGGCACCACAGCGGGAAGTGGCATGCTTGTGCTCTGAGCTCCCTTGCTTAGTAATTGCCAACTTAAAACTTGGACAAAGAGTTTTGGGGAATTATTTATCAAATGCGCAACTACTGAGCAGTAGTTCTAGTTGAAATAGCTAAATGTTCCAGACCTGAATTCTGGATAAGAGTGAGAAACCTAATCTGCTTGTAATTGGCAGAGCATACCTTTCCCATTGGTTGCACAATTTTTTTTTTATGTGGACAGAAGAGAAGAGGAAGGAAAATTAGTGAGATTTTCATGTTTATAATATCCCCCTAACTTTCTGTCATGTTGCCTTTTCAAACAGAGTGTGAAATGTAATTCACCAAACCTATATGGGGGGACCCGAAAAGCTTTGGAGACATTAATTTCAGAGGTTTTTTAAACATGGGCAAATGCCAGTGGCTGTAGGGAAGAACAAAGTGGAGCGGATGCCCTGAGGTCCCTAGGTGATTGGGTTGGCGTCGTAATGGCTTTGTCGTTTGGAAAAGGAAGTGGAAACGCTGAAAGAGCTGGCACTGTGACTTACTGCAGTCTCCAAAGTTCTCGGGAGCTATGGGAGAGGTGCTATGGAGACCTGTATGCTGGGCTTTCAGGCAACAAAACAGGTGTTTGCTTCTCGTGTTTCCATGTTCCAGGTTGGACTAAGATACCCACAGGGATGTTGAGGAACAAACATGGAGAAATTAATAATGTAATCCGATGCACTGCATACAGAATTTTTAAGGGCAGGGCCGCATTGCAAAATAGCGTTATTTTGACTAATCAAATCAAGTGATGGTAATTCCTAAGTGACCAGTGGAGATGATGTGGTGTAATATTGTTGTCAAGACAAGACGTGGTGTTCTGGAGAGCTGCTTATATCATCAGTGAATGATATCAGCCTGCTTTATGTTTCAGCAGTCATGAGGTAGCCAGTGAAGCAAGCGCTGGGCAGCAAGAAAAGCAGAGTTGATACTCTGGGATAAAACCAAGGACACTGCATTATCTCAGGTTTTGTCAGAGATGAGGACATGAGATGAGATGGCAGGCAAACGGCCAGGAATTGTGTATTTCTCTGGGTTTGAGTGCTTGACTCTTTCAGATAAGTTGAACAGTTTAATCTGAATTCAAGGGGAGCAACGTTACTGAAATACAGTCATCAAACACCCCAGATAGTGACGTTGCAATGCATTTTGGGACTCCATTTTGTCATATCCACAACAAAATTGCCTCCAAGGGTACAGCGAGGAGAAATTTGATAAAACTTCAGGCAGTTCAGTAGCAGTTGGATCTCTTGTGCAAAAGGTGGTGAGTAGAGTTCATGGTTTCTCTGAGAGCATGGTGGATGGTAGGTTTCCAGGTCCGTGTACAATGTGGTGGCCCATCAGCATTTGGGAGGACACTAGGTTGAGAGAACGCAGAATATGATCCACAGTGATTCCAAAGTACAGTTTGGAGATAGTGTCTTTACTTTTACCCTCAGAAAATTAGGTATTTTCCTTCTTGGCACTAATTGCCTAAATACCCGAGTATAGGCCAGTAATTTGTACAAATTTAAAAGAATTTATTTTGTGATAGGAATTTGGTGTGTTTGTTGGTCTAAAAAAAGAAAGTCTAAAACCTTGACAGTGTCCCAGCTTCATCAGATTATTAGACCATGTCTACGGCGTCGTTAATGAGATCTATCCAGATTTGTCACTAAAAATAGCGATGGACAAATAGTAAGTGTTCGATGTAGAGGGTCACCTTGGAGCCGTTACACTCTCCTGTAATGTCAGTCTCTTTTTACTCAATTTCACTGAAGTAGTTACCTGGCTGTAAAGCGGTTCAGGCAGTAATGTAGGATGTCATATATATTCCTTTAATTATTATGATCTTCTTTGTAGCAATTATAATTTGTTTTATTGCAGATAACAGCGAATTGGTAGATAAAAGTCACTAGACAAATCTGAAAAGTTGTACGTTGTAGCTTTTAGATTGAAAGTATAGCAGCTGCTTCTTGGTTAACTTTGTTTTTTAAACGCAAAGATTGTTTTGGAACATCAATTAAAAAGAAACAAAAGACAATAAGAATACTTTGTAGCAACTATAGAGCATGACAGAATTCACTTGTTTGTCTTGCTGACAGACAGTATGTGAGACATTAGGCTTTCCTTCAATTGCAAAGGAAGAAATCTCTATATGAATGCCAGCAGCATCTATTGAATGGTTTTTCTCAGAAAATTTTCCTTATTGCTTGCATTGCTCCAAAAAGGCTGTTAAACTCATATGTTCCTTTTGACAACATACCAATTTTGCTGCACTTACTTGTCCATATATGGGAAATTGTTGCTGGCACTCAGTTGTTTTCCTGAGTAGAATCCTTTTCTGGTGTACAGTTGTTAGGTCAGTTTTATGGCCATTAGTAGTACTTTTTTTTTTACATTCAGAAGCATATTGAATAACCTCTTCGAGGTCTGTCTTTGTATAAGTTGTTTTTCCTTCAAAAATGGTAATGGGAACTGGAAGCATAGCTCTGTCGAATAATCAAATTCCACAGAAATGCCGTGGCTTTACTATTTCTTGTACCATAAGCCCATAGAAACAAATTACTGTACATTATTACTGTTTTTATCCTATCTATTTGGGAAAGTCAATATATGCAAAAGGCAAAAAAGGCTTCAGAAAGTCTTCTAGGTGGTCATTTTTATAGTAAAATCTGAACAGTACATTGATGAGAGATGCCAAGCCCCTTCCTTCTGTATGGCACATCATCAATATATAACTCATCAAGTTAAAATATACTTTAAACAAGGAGGAGATCATTATTCCTTTTCATTTAGACCCTGAACACACCTGTCCTCATAATCTGTTTATTGTTCATTATCCTCAACCTAGTAGATAATGAAGAATTCCCTTGCCCCCGCCAGTGGTGCTGTGAAAGGTGAAGCCTTCATTTATGCTTTGAGCGTATCCTTTGTGGAGAGCATGGCAGAAGCAAGATTTGTTTAGCATTAGGTCTGCATTTCCTGCCTGATAAAATGTTATTTTTTTATAGTCTTATCCACATGCTCTAGTTAGCCTCTGACTCTCTCATACACTGTTTCGTATACCAGCACTTGTGGCAACGCTCGGAAGCACCTGCGGTGCTGTGGGTGTCCTAAGGCAAGACGTTTAGCTTTGCTCCCCTCCCGGTGTGTACATTGTATAGGCTGTTCTGCTCCGCGTAGGTGTTGGCCGGATGGTCCAGCTTTGTTCTTCCTGGTGGTTAAAGGAACAGGACAGGCTACTTGGTTCAGGGGTTTGGGCTGTTGGGTTTTTTTTAAGTGACTGCGAGGTTTGCTTTTACTCAGTTTTATTTGCAATTACTGTATGAGATTGTTAGTATTTAAAAACAATTTAGTGAAGGTATATTTTAGAATTGACTACGACATCAGATGAAACGGGAAAAAAGAAGAGAGATTGTCAGAAGCAAATATTTCACTGTAAGGGAAGGAATTATTTTATCAAGTTTGAAGCAGGTTTACCATGTCACTATAATCACTTGCTGACAATATTAAAGTTTAGCTTCTGATACCTTTCATTGCTTTATCAGGGGACTTGACATTAAGGTATCAGTAAGGACATAAGTACACAGGTACAGTTGCCTTTGTAAAGTTGATGCCAAGGCATCATAATCCAGAAAATTTATGGCAGGATTTCAGCTTCAGTGTTGCCAGAAATAAAACTAATCCGAGGTGAAAGTGTCCTTTTTGTGAGTTCAAATCCTTCTTGGAATTGCTTTTCTCATTCCCTTCCCACTTTTTGCAACTAAACATTTACCATTTTTGGAAAATGTTGGCTGTGCTAATACACCAAACTTGCTTTTCCCTTTCTCATTGACTTGAAATTGAGGTTAACGAAGTCAATTCCAAGCAAGTAGTACATACGAGTAATGATTTTTGTCCGAAAGAGCAGCACTGACTTGAACAGTATGGAAGTGCTGATGCTCTTGCTTTGTACAAGAGCCCATAATGACAAAGTATTCTTGTCAGAGTATATAATGAAACTATAAATTGCTCTCATGACTGCTGTGATATTTGGTCTCTTGCAGAGCACATTCAGAAAGTATTTAGTGCCACATCTTATGTGAGCAACATCAGAAATAGAAATACATGCTTTAGCATGAGCAGTGTCAAGTGATGGGTGAGAAGAACTGCTGACTGAACATCACATTAAGTGAAAAAAGTTTTCTGAAACTTCTGATAGGTATCACTTAGCCACTGCAGGAAAGGATGACATACATGTTTCTCTCTCTTCCTCTCAGTGGGGAAAGGCAATGAAGCAGAGCAGGCTAATGCAGAACAGCTAAGATTTGCAAGTTCTGCTTTGCTTTGTGCATGAGCCCTATGCATAAGAGGCGGAAGCTGGAGAGGCAGGCTCACCTCTGCCTTCCCTCCCCATTCAAGCACTGGCATTATTCCTGCGTTATTTCCTGTTCTTTTGAGTCAACAAGCAAGTTCATGTAGTATCACAGCTAAATTAGTTTCTTTTACCTGTGCTGATAGGGTATCGCACTGTAATTCTTTCAGACTCACGGTAAATTTTGGTTGCCACTCATGCTATCCTTTCTGCTGTAACATGGCCCTCTCGCTGTCCAGGTGGGAGGCTGAGCCCAGAGGATGTTGCTGGTAGCGGGGAGGAAGGAAGGGGGAGTGAGGTGGGACATGCTGGTTGCTAACTGAGAGCTGGGTATTGTGGACACAAGTAGAAAAGGGAGTTTGCAAAGGCGTCTTCCTACCAGCAGCCTTCCCAGGGCTGCAGGGCAAATTGTGAGGTTCCTCATACTATTGCATATGAGGAAAAAGAGGAGAAACTTGAATTGCTGAATTTTCTAATTCACAGTGGTCAGGTGAGCATGTGGCCTTACAAATGCATTTCAGATTTCTGATGCAGCAAATTTCTTTCCCATGATTGTTATTAATAAGCTAAGGCAACTTGTGGCAGACTTTGATCTCATGCAGAGAGTCTTCCTCCATCTTCTCAGAGAAAAATTTCAGCCTCTTGAATCTGGTACGGGCTGGGGTAGAAATGGCTTGTTACAATTATGTTTTTTTTTCTCTTCTGCAGTATCTGGTGTGTAAAAGGAAGCTTGAAAGTAAAAAGGAGGCGTTGCTAATCCTTTCCAAAGAGCTGGACACCTGTCAACAAGAAAGAGACCAGTACAAGCTTATGGCCAACCAGTTGCGGGAACGACACCAGTCTCTGAAAAAGAAGTATCGGGAGCTGATTGTAGGTTGTTCTTTATGACTACTGTATAATTGGGGAACAAGAATCAACCTCAAAAAAAAATCGGAAGGAGTCCATAATGAGTGCTGTAAAAATGTTTAGGTACTTGTTTACAGTAGTCCTGCAGTTGTACAGCCCTGATCGTATTATTACTCATTTGTTCCGCATTGACGAGGTAGCGCCTGTTATATAAGACACAGAAAGGCAATGCGTGCTCTGAGGAAATTAGTTTCAGTCATAATTCCATTTAAAAACTGACTGCAGTATTATTATTCCACAGCAACTTAATGTACCGTTATGAAAAATAATGCAACATAAATTTGTAATGACCTGCTGTTCGAGAAATGTAAACAAATCTTCAGCCTTTGACAGTTTTTTGAGATTGAATTAATATTGCTGATATTAATCAAGATGCAGTATTTTAGAAAATATTTTGATAACATTTTAGTTAAAATACGTGTTTTAAAATTTGATCCACAAAGTTGATGTAGTTGCTGGCTTCAGAAATAAGTTGCCAATAAAATATGTCCGTTTATTTGTAGGATGGGGATCCATCCCTTCCGCCTGAAAAGAGGAAACAGGTAGGATTTATTTTTCAGTTGACGTTATTTATCTGCTACAAAAGTACTTTGCAAAAGTGTGAAAATACAAACTAAGAAATCTGGTAAAAAGCAAACATTTCTGTCTGTTGGAAAGCTCAGTCTTTAAACTGTGGCTTCTTGTGCTTTTGTCTAAACATGTTTCCCTCAGAAATATCTGAACTACCATTAATTAGAATATATGGCTATTGCTTTTATGTTCACCTGAGACTGAAATTGGTCAATGTATGGAGACTTGAAATTGTTCCCCTTGTTGTTTATCCTTCTTGTATTGAGTCCTAAAATGGGTTTGTGGCAGGACTTCTCATACTTAAAAGCAATTTGGGAATGCATTGTCTGCATCCCATAGTTGTTAAGTTATTGTTGTGAGTACTGTTTTCCATTAGGTACTCTTCCAGATCACTTGGGCTCTATGAGTTATAAATGGTAAGAACAATGGTAATTGCATTTTATGGTTCCCCTGAAAAACTTTTTGCCTGCTCACTTTTTTTTTTTTTCTGGAGATCCACGTATGTGTCCCTGTTATGGAGCGTTGGTTGTCACATCTTAAAATTATCTTGATTTTTAGAGAAAAATGGCACCCAGAACAGAATGTGTGAGTAGGGAGAGGAGAACCCAAAATAACAAAAATTGTAATTGCTAGTCCTGAAAGTCTTTTAACCATGTTTAAAACATGGTTATTGCATTCTCTTAATGGGTCAGAAGTTTTACTCATCATCCTTCCCCTGGGAGTTTGCATGTAGTTCTTGCTATTTTCTTAAAATTTTAGAAGCTTAGGGTTTTGGTTGTTTTAAACTAAACTTTCAGAGGCAATATAATTACTCCTTCAGGCACTTAAAAAAATAGCTGCCAAGAAGTCAGTGGCTCAGTGTAGAATCATTTAACTTCCTCATTATTTAGCATAATTTATTTGAAATTCTGTTATTTCAACAGGGTTCTAATAAAAGTTTATGACCAGATATAAGTTTGTGCATTCTGACTACTAAAATTGGATCTGAAGAATATACAATTAAAAGGAAAAAAACCAAGGCAGTATATTGGGTCATTACAGCGATAAGTAGGAAGGGAGATTTGCCATCCTATGGATGTTGCTCTAATTCCTCTTCCATCTTTCAAAACAAATAAATCTGACACTTTTTTCTAAAATACTAGCAAAATTTAGTCTAAATTCAGAAGCTGCAATTGTATTAAGTTTTGGCAAATCATACCATGGTAAGTGCCTGGAAAGTCATTTAATAGTCTAGCTAGGAGTCTTTATTTTCTGAGGAAGTTATGTATTCATGCTGGGTAACAGTGAAAGAAAGAAAATCTTGTTCTCAGATGGGGTCATTTATAGGTCTCCCCCAAGGACAATATATCCCTTAGGCTGTACAGTAATAGGCTGTTAATGCACTTCTTGAGTTTTCGTTCTCCTGAGAAGTGTGTCATTAGCGTACAAGGTGGATAATCCGGAGTAGTTAGGGCAACCATTCTGAAGAAGAGTATAGTTTTGCTTTGAGAAGTGCATCAAAGAATAATAAAATGAAGTTATGAATATTTTTCCATTATTACTGTGTGTACGTTTCTTAGCATTTTCTCATCTAAGAAAAGAGAAGTTTGCTGTGCTCTTCTGGACTTCTTCCATCTCCTTTTTGCCCAGAAGCCTAGGTGCCTGCTGGGAGAAGTTTGTGGCCTCAGTCACTTCATAAAAACAGAGACCCTGGTCCTTTAATGAATTTTGCGTGACACAAAAGTTCATGCTGTTCTCATGGTCAGAAATGAGATGAAAACAGAATATGCTGAACAATTTACTATCACGTTTCTTTACTGCAACTGAGACATTATTGTTGAAATTGCAATCTAGAACCTTAAATATAATAGGTGGGTTGGAATTGCTACTTTCTTCTCCTTCATCCCTTCATTATTCACCTTCATTATCAATTCCCACTTTGTGATGTCTTAAAATATCTTGTTTTCCACACCATGCCTTCTGTCCCTGTTTTGCAACACAGAATTTCATGTTTTGTATGGAAATATCATGTAACCAGGCAATTTCTATCAGCAAGCAGTTAACTCGGAATACGTTTTTGTAAAATTGGTGTTACTTAAAGGCACCTTTATGTGCAGTGCTCTGCAGTGTTTTCCCTCTCAAAGTTGTGTGCGCAGTGGTACATATCTCTGACATAATCCAGAGATTGTTCCATGTGCATCACCTTCTGACAACCAACAAAAGCAGGAAATGAGAAACTGTGCTACTGAAATCTCTTTTCCTGCAGTAGGTGTTTTAACATTAGTGTTGTTATCGCAGCCTGTGAGCTGGCAGTGCTTTCCTGACCCCTCTTATCAAACATTCACAACTAAATGCTGCGGTTGAAGGTAGTTTTATAATGTCATGTGGTGTCAGGTGTAGGGTAATTTTTGGATAAGTAATGGAGGGGTGAAATGTTTCAGGAGGATAGGAATAATGAAGAGTTGATTTTGATGTTTAAATTCATCAGAGATGGTAAGCAATAGACACTCCCCATTTTGAAAGGTGTGTTAAAATGTTGCTCTGTCTGCAGAGCATCTGTTGTGCATCCTATATAAATAGAAATTCTACCGTTCTGCAGTGGTATACACTTATATGCATTTGCTGTGATACAGAACATTTTTATGACATTGGTGAAAAAGTACTGGATATCTGTTGGATAGTGTTGCCATGCTGGGAAACTTAAAAAAAAAATTGATGGGATTTCTAGCTTGATTTATACTGACTATTATTTTCATCTACACTGCTTAAATTTTCAGTATAACTTCAGTTTGGGAGAAGTTTTGTTGTTGAAATAACAGATCAGTGAGTCCTTTGACCTTCTGTATGAAATGGAAATTCTTTTAATATAGATATTAATATGAATAAGCAAAGGTGAAGTAAAATGCGTGGTTAGGAAAATGACTGTGCTGGGTCACAGTCCTAAACATGCTTTGCTTAATTTGATCTCAGTGAGACCACTGAGTTGGAGATAATGGGTTTATAGTGGGGCTGTGTGTCAAGAATAAAGCTGCAATGCATATGTTCACTGGTGAGGGCTTATATTTGTCTTTTAAATGTATAAGGAATCAAATTAAATGGAGCTAAACATCACAGGATCACAGAATGGTTGAGGTGGGAAGGCAGCTCTTGAGATCAACTAGTCCAATCCCCCTCCTCAAGCAGGGCCACCTAGAGCAGGTTGGCCAGGACTGTGTCCAGTCAGATTTTGAACATCTGCAAGGATGGAGAGTCCACAGCCTCTCTGGGCAACCTGTTCCAGTGTTTGACCACTCTCACAGTAAGAAAGTGTTGGTTGGGGTTTTTTTGTGTTCATATACCTGCAGGTATTGGGGTGACTAAAGTCCCTCATGAAGATTGTGGCCTGTGAACATGAAGCTTCTTACAGTTGTGTGAAGAAGGTCTCATCTACTTCTTCCTGATCAGGAGATCTATGGCAGATACCCAATACAAGAGCATCCATGTTGGTCTGCTTGCTAATCTTGACCGAAAAGCTCTCAGATGACACCTGACCTGTCCCAAGGCAGGACTCCATGCATTCACGTAAAAGGCAACACCTCCTCCTCACCTTCCCAGCTGTCCTTCCTACAGGGCCGGTATCCCTCCATCACAGCACTCCAGTCATGTGAGCTGTCTCACTGTTTCTGCGTGATCCCAGTGAGATTGTAGCCCTGTAACTGCACACAGGCTTCAAACTCTTGCTCATGCTGCATGTGTTAGAATAGAGGCCTCTGAGGGGACGCCCCACACATCCAAGTGTGCTGGTTCTGCAGTACAGGCTTGAGAGCTTTCCCCACAAGGCTGCTCTGCAGGCACTTCCTTGTTTACATGCCTGCACTCAAAGGGATTGCACTTCAGCTCAGTTGTTTTGCGAGTTGCTGTGTCCCTTCTCTTCCCATCATCCCAAGCTCTTGGCTTGCCTACCCTGTCCCAAACCTCCTTGTTCCCTCCTCCATCATTTCTAGTTTAAAGCTCTCCTTATGAAGTTGGCCAGCCTATTGGCAAAGATACTTTTGCCTCATGCAGTCAAGTGTATCCTCTGTCTTCCAAGCACCTGTTGAGCCTTAGAGAAGATCCCATGGTCATAGAACCCTCCCTGGGGCTCCCAATAATGAGCCTCATAACATAATGATGACATAGTCCTAGTATAGTGCCCAGCTTAATAGTTACTCTCTTTGCGAGGCAAAAGGTCTCGTCTGAGAACCTGTGTGTATATTTCCTGAAGGTCGTGGTCCTTAACTCTGTTATAGTTGTCTGTAGGTGTCCCAAGGTGATTCATTCAAGCCAAGACTCTGACTGCTTCAACAATCATTGACATCACAGCAGCATGCTACCCACTCACCAAGACATCAGTCAGTCAGCTTGACTTCTGCTAGTGAGTAAGTTCATGAGCGTGGCATTTTGGGGGAAGCAGTGCATCAGAAGGAACTGAGGTTCCAGACAGGAGTATGTTGTGAAATACCACAAATGGACCCATTTCGATCCCTTTCACTTCCACTTCCAGCTTAATGTACTCAGCTGTCACAACTGACTTTCAAAACAAACTTCTGGGATTACCTTATGACCATTTTTGACATCATCAGAAAAAATTACTAGTGTTACTATAGTGTGACTATTTCTTGTTAATTAATGAATACAGGAAGTTTTGCTAGTCTTGGGCTAAGGCGCAAAAGCTGCATTCAGAGTCCTGTGAGATAAAATCTTCAGATAAAGTACACTACAGGGTAAGCAATCATTTTGTATTTATCTCACAAGGGTGCCGTGAAGATTAATGTGATTTCCTCCTCTTTTCAGAGGGTGTGAAGATGAAAAACATTATGCATGTGCCAAACTGAAACCTGTGTGCTTTGCTCTGGTTTGTAGGTGCATGTGTTTGACTCCCATAGTGTAAGGTAGCAGATGGAAAACAGCGCAATTGTTTGCCCTGGCAACACATCAGAGAGCAATATTCCCATGGATTTCAAAATGTGCCTGTGGGAGAGCATAGCCAATGGAGAGATTTTGGTTTCTGCACACTGAAATTTGCTGTTCCATTGATAGGAGCAGGTGACAGTGTGCAAAAGCTAGAACTTCTTAGCCACTCCAGGGATCGCGCTTTGTGAAGTGACACTGTTTCTTCCACACATAGGTTCTGCAGTAAACATGAGGCTAAGAAAGTTGAAATGCTGAATCTAAAAGGTGTGATAGTCCCTCTTTAAAATTTGGAGCGCTGTTCATACCCAATGCATACAACATCCTCTCCTCTGGTTGCTGTGTCTTACCTTGATGGAGCAGAGAGACACTTTTCCACACTCCTGCACCTGAACACTCTTGATAAATATTCTGTTAATTAGTTACAACACTCAAAATGTTTAAGAGATTTTGATTCTTTTTGTGCATTATCTCAAAATTTAAGTTGTCCTTAAGATCTCAAAGCAGCTAAAATATTTCTGGTAAAACAGGCCAATGAAACAATCTTTTCTTCTATCCTAGGATAGTAGTCTTTGTATAAGTACAAATTAATCATTTCTCTTGGACTGCATTTATCTGCTGTCAACAAAAACTTGATGCCCATATGAAGTATGGGGGGACTGAAGTACTTTATTGAACCTTCACAGTGAAGGGTCTGCCAAGTAACTTCTTGTTATACTGGTGGTTCATACTGACACTCTCAGTTGCTGCTTATGATGTATGTTAACAAGTTGCTTTGCAAAAACTGGCCTCTTAAAGGAGCCTGTAGTTGATGCTAACCTTATTTTGCTTGTCAGCCTTTGGCAAATGCTCTAGGTCCGGCTGGGTGGTGTTTGGTCCTGTACAACACTATGCTAAGCTAATACACAGAAGACTGGTTGAAAAGGAGGGAAAAAGTATTAATTTTATATGTCTACTGCTAAAATGGCTTTTTGGTTCTATTAATCAGCTCTATAAAAATTCCAATTGCTGAATGTCTTGAAAGTATGTGAGCACGAGCGAGTCTGTCTTGTTTTGCAGAGCCTTGTCAAGTTTTGACTGGTGTACTTCTGTGGTGGGATTCCTGCCTGATTCTCAGAGCGGCACATACTCAGAGGAGGAGAGGATTTTCTTCTTCTCTTGTTTTATGTCAGGTGACTGCTTGGCAAGGGTTTGATTTTTGCTGTTGTTTTTCTCTGGGGAAATATGACCCATATTAGGTGTATTTTGTTTATGCCCAGGACCTATAATTTCAGAAGACTTCTCTACATGGTTAGTCAACTTCAAGAGAAAAATACAATAATTTTTGCTTTTTATCATAAGGAAGCTAGTGCTAGGGGAGGTCGTCAGTTCTTCTGTCTTGGAGTGAACAGTGGTAGTTGGTAAGCAAAGCAGGTTTTTCTGTATTAATTCAGCCGTTGCAATCGTATGAATGCATTGAAGGAGAAACTGCAATTAAATTTGCTATCAGTCACACCCATCAAGTGTGCTTAACGTTCCATCAAACTTTTTTTTCTGTCAGCCCTATAGTTCAGTGCTCTTTGTTTGAAGGTGTGGCTGAAGGAAACATAAAAGATTGTAAACTGCAGTATAGAAATGCTTGTTTGTATTTAAAAATTTTTTTAAACTGTAAAGGTATGTTGGAAGTTTCTCCCTCTTCCCCCTTGCCAAATTACTTTTTCAGGCAGTATGTAATGGCAGAAAGTCCTTTTTTTTTTAAATTCTTTTTTTTAAGTGTCGGATAAGATTTATGTGCAAGAGAGTTGAGAGCTATATTAAAGACTGTGTTACTATCCATCATTTTTAAAGTGGTGTGAAGAAAAATAACACTGTGTGTATGTGTGGCTAGATTTGCAAAATTGTTAAAGGAGCCAAATTCAAATGTAGTTCATAATGCCAGGGATGACTATTTGGAATTCTTTTTTTTTTTTTCCCCCTTTTTGTTGGGTCATTGGTCAGTAGCGAGCAAAGATCTGTTGCTGTCTGGCAGGTATTCACTGACTTACGTTAATAAATATTTATAGGTATTTTCATCAGTAGTTTCAGATGCTCATCTGCAGCTAAAAGTAAGGCTGTATTCCACCTTCTGTCCCAAAAACGTTCTTGCAAATTTTAACGAAGTCTAAGTGGAAAAGGGTGAGGTCTGTGATCCCATCCCACTGAATCCTTCACTCTGCTCTATTCTGTTTTATGGTGCTTTTTTTCTCTTATGTAATAAAGGTAGGCACTTCCCACTTGGCACTCTCACATCAATCTTTTTCACCTTTCATCCTACTTTCTGGTGGGATCTTTGTCAATAGTCACGCTTGCTTTTGGTCAGAGGAAAAAGGAATGTGGGGACAATTTCTTATGTCTATGGGGATTTGGACTGCGCCCAAATCATACATGCACACTTCCCTGTGACAGATGGACATAAAACAAACAGCTTGTCGTGCTGCAGAGGCTCAAGAACAGCTACTGGAAACTAAATGTACCAGAGGTGGATGGAGCTCCAGAAAGATTGTCTGATATTGGGCAATCAATTAGAGAATTGAACGAAGCACTGTTATTTAGTATTACAAATAGTTGCATTGAGAGAGGGTAGGAGAAACAAACAGTTTCCACTCTAGAGGGCTGTTGTGCAGGCAAGACAAGATGAGGCAGCAGAAAGGTACAGACGTCTGCGTCTTTCCCTCCTGTTACCATGGCTCGGAAATCTCTCCTCATCAGTACCTTGGAGTCAGTTTTGAATAGTGTGAGTGAAGGAAGTAAAGTCTCTGGCAGTTACAGGAGCCTTTTTAAGGCTTCACCTAAAATCAAAAGAAACCGTCAAAGAAGTTGTGTCTAGAGAAGCTGAATTTGGCTGATTTTCAGGGAGTTGTTCTGTGTTGCACAGGTAAATGATATGAGCTTTATTGTCTACTGAAGTAACTTGTCTTAAATTTCTAAGTGAATTCTGTGTTTGTTCTATGAATATTGAAAAGAAGTTGCCAGGTGGAAAAATGAATTGCCTTCCTCCTTGCACAGATTTCTCCCCTTTCTTGAAAAAATACACACTTACAGGTTCATGAAGCCAGTCCTCCATTGTTAGTTTTATCATCTTTCAACCATATGGTATGTTTTCTTAGATATGCCAAAGAAATGATACCAAGTCCAGGTGTCGTTCAACATATCCTCTTGGCTGGCTCTCTTTAAGCCCAGTAGAGCACTTTTGAAAATCAACTATTTCTCCTTCTATCCACATTTAACCAAGAGCTTTAGTGAGGTCTGGCCAAAACCTTTAAAACTGGGGACAATTTAAATTATAGTTGTGTGGAACCTCTAAGCCAGGGAGATGAATAATTGCTGGAGACTGCTTCTGTGACATAGCTTGGTTGTTTTAGTTTAACAGAAGTATAATAGAAGCTTTGCATTAAGGAGCAAGTCTATACTTAGCTCATTGTAATGCTCTTAGCATGCTTAAACGAGGCTGTTTTATTTTGGCATCTAAAATTCTTTGTTTAAAGTTTCTTCCAAAATCTCTGTCTCGAATGTAAAGGCTTTTGTCACATTAAGTCATTTATATGACTGACAAAATTCAGCATAGAATTGCAATCCTGGAGAAATGGTTTTAAAGGGAATAAATCTGAGCAGGAAGATTTAGTATAGGCATCGTAACGCATTTCCTGCAGTTACTGGGAGCCAGGTTTTGACTACAGACTGCTAGAATCCTGGTGTTGTGGCTGTAAACACTGATTAGTGAGACTGAGTTCTTCCCAGGTGTTGAAATTACATGTGCTATTGCAGTGTTAGGAGTTGTTCAAATCCATCATAAGAAAAGACTTTATAAATAGAAGTGTTTCGGGGAGGTTTGCACAAACCATGTTCCTTTTAACTCAGTCTGGTGGTTGGATGGCCTTTATTGAGAGTAAGCTTTCTTTAAAAAAAAAAAAAAAATTGCATCTGAGCAGTAGCCATAGATACTTCAGTTCAAATACAATTTTCTGCAAACATGGGTTCTTTGTTTTCTTTCTTTTAAACAGCTATTAAGAAGTACCTCTCGGAACCATTGACTGAATGTGTTCTGAAGCTCCTTGATTGATTCAATATATGAATGACTATTACACATTTGTTTAATGTGTAGAAAAAAAAGAATCATTCTACCAAAGTGTACTTGAGGAACCTTTTGAATTGCTTGAGTGGTTGCTGTCTTCAAAATAAAATTAGAAGCAGCTTAATTTTGGCCCTACAATTGGCTATTTATGGTTCTTTTGCTGTTACACTCTTTTCCCAAATTTGCAGTCTTCAGGTATATCAGTAGTTTAAAAAATGCTCTATTTTCTTCCAAAACTATGGGAAACTTGTATTATGTTCTTCTGAACCTTTGATCTCAGAGCACCAGAAGTGCAGAAGCTGTAGCAGTGAATCAGGCTTGTTGTTCACCAAGTAGGATGTATCAGTTTCTGGACTTACTTTTCCTGCTTAAAAGTTTGAAGCTACTGCTGGTTTAGACCAATTGGAGTTTGGAGTCAGCTTCTTCATATAATAGCCTACAAAAGTTCCAACTGATTATACTTCAATAGGCTAATCCCGCAAGTGGTCAGATGCATGCATAGCTATATTCATGTTAAGAGTTCTCTTAAATATAAAACAGGACATGTGGAAATAGCTGTTGTTAGTGAACAAGGGGAAGGATCACAGGAATGGCTATCAGGTGCCTTGTTGGTTTGACAGTGTATGAGTTTTAGAGATAAAACTCAAAAAAATCCTATGAGACGTCAAGTTGTAGTGAGAATGACTGGGTAAAAGAGCAGGACTGAACAAGGAAGGGAGATCAAAGTAGACAAATGGGGGAGTTAAAAAAGAAGCACAGCAGGGGAACTAAAACTAAACGTAAAATACCAAGAGAAAACTAGGAACAGTCAGTTGATGCATTTGCCTCAAACCTAGGGAGTATGTGTAAGGGTAGCTTAGAAATATTGACTCATGGGGCTTTACCAAGACATGCTTAGAAGATCTGAAATTTCTTTTTCCGTTTCTTTTTATACCCTTCAGATTTATGGCAATGGGTAACAAACCTAGCTGTCCATAGGCAATGTCTTGAAAGGCTGCATGTTAGCCACTATGATTGTAACTCTTTTAGAAGACATGTCGTTGGTAGGCTTTTCCTTTTTGTATTCATGAGGTATTGTTAGGGGAAAAATATAATAAATTTATCTGTAGTATTTGCTCATTTCCAGATATCATAGATAGGAAAGGAGGAGATTGCATTATTTTTTTATTAGTGATCAGGTTGATGGGATTTAATTATAAAATTGCAGACCAGACTGCTCGCCCTGCTAACTTAGTAGGTTAATGTAAATAATAACTTTTGACCTAGATTACTTGGGGTGGGGGTGTGTGTGTGCTTGTTTTTAAATCTCTTTCACCTCTATTTTTCTAGAAGTCTATGTACTAGCTAACAACACAAGTCAGGTTGTATTTGAAGTTTTGTCCTACTAGATATCCATGGTACAGCTCTGTATAGGGGCAGGGGCTCTGGCTGGCATCCTCTTCACTGGCTAGGAATCTGCTCTAAACACTGTTAGGGAATATAATTATATCAGAATTATTTCTCAGCTGTGCCTTTTGTCTAATTATATGCAAGTTTAAAACTACTGTTTTGGCAACTTCGTATAAATATTGTCAAAGTACTCTGCGTTTTGCTCTTTCCAGCAGCCAAGATATCAGAACTATACTAGATGTTTTCACTTTGTTTTGTTTGGGGTTTGTGTGCTGTTCTGGGAGTGTGTATGCACACATCCTGTATGTATTTCCTACTGTTAAAGATAAAGGAACCCTCGTGACTTTTGTTGTTATCTCTCTAATGAAGCCTGAAGTCTGGGTACCAACAACAATAAAAGTAAATATTGTTGGCAGATAAGGAGTAAGTTTAGGGTTTCTTTTCAAGCACCACTTAGACTTCTCTCCATAGGCACTAACTTTTGACTGCTAATTGCTCCTTTTCTAGGCAAATCTTGCTCAACTACTGAGTGAAGCTCAAGATCGAAATAAGCATCTTGGAGAAGAGGTCAGAGAGCTTCAGCAAAGACTGGGAGAAGTGCAAGGGGACAATAAGGTATTATAAACTTTTGTTATCAGTAAATGGCATGGAATGTGTAAACTGGGCTGGAGTTTTGCATTTACTTCTTAGGAAAACAAATAAAACAATGGGTTGCAGAATTTCTAGGATACTCGGATTACAATAAATGCTCAAAACAATTGAACGAAAGAAGCTTGTATAGGATACCGCTAAGTGAAGCTTATTATATATTTTTATGCTGCTTGTGCTCTGTTGTCATTAACTATGTATTTTTCACCTAGCCTTGCTTTAATGATCTCGGACTCTCTTTCGTTCTTTTGTTCTCGCGTTCTCTCTTCCTTTCAATTAGTGGTATTTCCTCTTACAAATAAGTATGGATAAGCATTTCTTCATCATGTGATAATTTTCAATTTCTTTTTTGCAATGAAAATGCAAAATTTTAGTAGATTATAAAACCAGGGGAGGCATAATTTTTCCCTTCAAACATATGGAGCAGGTGATCACAAATATATATACTGAGCTTTGCATTAAGCTCTCATCCTATTACCCTTACATTACTAATTTATTTTATTGCTAAATTTAGCAAGTTATAGGGAACGTTGCTCAAAATCTGCCATTTGGTATTAATCAAACTCCTGTTGTCTCTGTTAATTGAAATATTTAAACTCAAGCCAAATGTGTGTAACATTCACAGCTGGAGCTGTATGCAAAAGTACATTCAGAGATCAAACTAGTGAGAGGTTGAATTTGAGAGTAGAGGTGGTTAACGAAGTAAAAAATGAAACAAATAATGAACGATAAATTCCCTCCTTCAACTACAGTTTTAAAGTTAAGGGATTTAAAAATGTGAATAAAAATTATGCGGATTTAAATTATTCAGGTGGCTTTTTTCTTTCCATTTAAGTTCATTTTATTTTATTTATTTTAAACATAATTATATTGTGATAGTGCAGTTTTATTCTATTGTTTATCACAATATTTGTGATATTGTTTATCACAAAGGACTTCCCTGAAGGTGTTCAGGGAGCTGGGAAAGGGTCAAGTGAGACCTGAAACATTCAGTGTAGCTTGCTCAAGTCTTCAAAGACCAGCTTCCCCAGTGTTTCTTTTCATCTGCATGTTATTGCTTGGGCTATATTACAGTGTGGAAGGCAGTGCCTTGCAGTTCTCTAGTACCAATGTAATGCCATACATACAGCCATTCCCAAGCCAGTCTTGAAGAGATAACAAGGGTACAAACAGAACACAAAGGTAGTACAACTACAATGTATTTAAATATCAAGGTTATGTACCTATTCTAATTCCTTATAACAATATGATCTTGTTATTACAGAGCTACCTGCTTTGTGCTTGAACTGCCTTTGTTTAGATTTGCCTTTGTGGGTTAACTTGATGTTAGCTGGTCATCTTCATGACATCTGTATTCTCAACAAGAATTTGAATTCATGACCCTCAAGGAATGGAAGAATACAAAAAGAGTTATTCTGCTCACTGTGCCCCTCTCCAAAAGGTAGAAAATAGTGCATCGCTAAATAAAGAGGGGGAGGAAAGAACTGCATCAGACAGGGATTAATTTAGACTAGGATTTTCATTTTTGGAACACATTCTTCACTTTCCTAGTAAATGAGAAATAGAGCTTTTTTTAGAGTCAGGTTGCTGTTTTTTGAAGTGCCTAAAAAAGCATTGCCATCTCTCTGAGGTATTTAACACTCTCCTCCTGTGTCAGATTTTGCTCCCTTCTTGCTTTGGTGATAAAATTCTAGGCTTGTTCCCGAAGCCGTTCTGTTTTGCTCATCATTTCTCCTGTACCGGCAGCTGGGTTACTTCGGGCACTGGAGTTTAGATAATGTATGGTATATACAAAAACAAAGAACTATAATAATTTCCTTGTTCTTACATTTTTTCCTCTGCATTCTTCTCTCTGCTTTATCCAAAGTGAGGGAGGGCATCCTGCCCAGCTGGTCTACGTCAACGTTACTTCTGGCAAGAGATGAACAAACAGCTGCTTTTGCAGCAAGTGAAGCTGCTTATGGATGAACAATTCTGCCTGTGTCTGAGCAGGGGTGACTCATGCAGACTTTGTCACTGAGTGGCAAGAGCTTTGTAGGACTAAAAAAGAAAAAAACTCTTTAAATATCACACATTAGCTCTATTGATAAAGAACTGTTTTGATAGCGTGACTTGTTTTTCACCGCTTTAATGTTTGCTACTAGCAGGGTACAGTGACTTGGATTAACAAGACCTTAAACTGGTGACATTTTACTTGTTGAAATCATGTTAAGTACATCATCAGTTAGGCAATAACAAATTACTTGCATTTGGTTTAACTGGACTATTTTTTTCTTTTAATTTCAGCTAGAATTCTGTAGGCACGAATAATAAAACTTCTTCAGGCAGTCTCTCAAAGGCTATGTTGCTGCAGTTTCAGAAATAGAGCAATAGTTAGACTGCAGTGCGCCAGCAACAGATATCTAAGACTATTTATTTTTATGATTGATCACAATCTCTTACCAGCTCTGACACATGAAAACGATTCTATGTTTATGATAGTTATTTGTAAATCCTTTTCCTTCCTGACGTTCTGGCAGCAATGCTTGGAGAACAATTACTGAAACTTAGAGGAGGATAGTTAGGAAATATAATACTCTCTTGTAAACGGGTGAAAAGGGAAAGCATATGAGAAACTGGAGGCTTCTGGAAGACTAGATGACTCAGTTGCCTTCACTTGAATTCCTACCCACGCAAAGAAATGGTTTTGTAAGCTGTAGAGGGCAGTGCTGAGTGAGAGGAAGATGGGTGGAAAAACAATGGCTGCAGTATTACTGACAGTTCGTTATTATAAGGCAGACGATCATTCATGCAGCAGCAGTGCAAAATGTTAAATGTTGTGCCTATGTTTTGGCAGAACTTGGACTTAAGGTAGCAAATTTGCATAGTTCTGGTCCACTTTTTGAGATTTTGTAGGCAACATGGTGAAGACAATTGCTGTCAGTGACTGTGGCTAAACATGATGGTTTCTGCCTTCCATGAGGAATTTACTGGTTGTGCTTGTTTCCCTTTTCCTTCTGCATGTTTTACCGATAATCAGGAATGTACAACTCTGGTGCAGGCATTGTCTGCAGGCTTCCAGCCTGCACAGCAGCTATTGCAGTGAAGCCCGTTTGGGACATTGTGGGGCCGCTACAGAGCTGCTACTTTATAAGTAATTACGTTAGCTGACACCGATTAAGAAAAAGCTGTGATATTACAATAATAAAGACTAGTGGCTTGCAGCACTGCATTGTTTTGGTTAACAATCTATGGGCTCTTGACAAAGAGGAGCTATCTCTGCTAAGGTGCCATTAATTTAAATCCACTCTGCTGTGGATGCTGTTCACAGAATCCTGATGGGTAGTGTTAACCTGTTCTCTAGCTGCAAAATGAAGTTGAGCAGTCCTTTCCTCAGTGTTTTCTGAATTACAGAAATAAAAATACAGCAGCCAGAGGGCAGGTGTTTAAAGTTTATAACAAAGCACTAATATATGAAATAAACCCTCAAACCTCTGGCATAACACTTAGTGTCTCTTTGGGTCACAGCATTTTCAGGGAAGAATTTTATAGCAGGTGGTGCTGCCTCATGAGACATTCGCGATGCAGAATTAAAGGACTTGGCCAGTTCTGCCCTGTCAACTCTCTGATTGGCCAACTGTCTGGAAGAAGCACTCTGTCATTTTATGGACTGGTATTTTACTTTATTTTATGTATGTTTATAATGCTGCTTTTACTGGCTGAATTTGGATTTCTGAAGCATTCTTTTTGTAGGACTTCATATATATTTTTTTTGCCTCAAAATTAGTAATAAATAAAGAGTTCTCCTTTTATTGGCAGACTGTTTGACCTTGCACGTAATAATTGCTTGCAGTTATAATTGCATCTTATGCCTCACCCCCTCCTGGGCTGGAGGAGGATTGGTCACAGTGCATGAGTCACAGCTCTGATCCAGTTCCCAGCCTGGTGCCGAGCATTACGCAGAAGTTTTGCTCTGCTGCAGGCATCAGAGGCATTGGTAAAGCATGATTCCCCTTCCCGTTTCCAGTTTTTCTGAACAAGATTGAGTCCTCAAAATGTTATTAGATTTGTTTCTTACTGCCTTTCTCACTAGCAAGAGATTCCAGAAATTAAATTAATCTGAATTAAATCACATTACTATACCTTTTGTTCATCAGCCTTTTAGCATTTAAAAAAAACAGTCTCATAGCTATGAAGCCATTCCAGGATTTGCTAGTTGCCTTTTTGACTTACTTGTTTTGATAAAGGAATTAATAGGAATTATATCTCCTGGGATCCATTCCGCCTTACTAACTGTGCAGTGGTTTGTACTTTCCCTGTGGGGATAGGGAAATGTAGTTTGCCAAAACCAGTTACTTTTGGGGGCACAGCTTCCCCTGAACAAGTGAACTGCTTATCAGAACAAGTTGTACTAGCTTCAGTGACTTGCACTGAACTGGAGCTGAAATAAGTGGGGAGGATGATTTTGATAGTCTGTCTTGCATCAGCAGGATTTTAATTGGCACATTGCAGCTATGGTGACTGGCATCCCATAAATACCTAAGACAGATTTTAATGTACAATCTCCTACTTCAGAAGATTGATTTTTTTTTTCTAACTCTGCGATATAATGATGTACATTAATTCCTTAGTGCAGTCAAAGATACGGGGAAAGTCGGGCTGCTTATTGTGGTGGGTTTCTCTAGTCTCTGTGGAGCTCCTACAAATGAGGCCATGGGGAGGCAACACTGTTGCCTAGTTGTACTCAGTATAAACAACTCTAAATGCTGGATGCCTTATAGACTTAGTGTAATACTCCATGATTCTTGAAAGGTAGTTGCTTTTTGCTTTGGATATTGAATATAACTGTGTATTAATTCAAGTCAGACTGTCTTCAGCAGTCACAAAGCTCACGGGTTCATTAGTTGTTTGAGCATTTTGGCCAAGTCTGTTTGTTGTGGGTCAGTTTTTTGTTTTTAACATGAATTAACTTTTGTGAGTAGATGAAAAAAACAACGCACAAGCAAATGTATTAGCAGCTGTTAATGCAAATTCTGCACTAATGTAGTACAGTGGGATTTTAAGTGGTATCAGTAAAATGAAGCTGGGCAAGCCACGTTGTGCCTTTTTATTCTTAACTAGGAAGAGTTCTCGGCTGCAGAGAATTTTAAGATTTACATACGAAAATGGCTTTCTGAGAATTCTCTAGTTTTAGTCTGACCAGAATTAGTTCCTGTCACTCCTAAAAAACTTTGGCCATTGCCTGTGTTTACTTGGTTTTTCATCATCTGTACACTCTGGTGACTATTGTTGCAGGGTCTAATTCAGCTCCTGTTGATGCTTTGAGTGTTCAACTGGAATTTTTCACTGAGAACAGGATTGAGCCCTCAGCTCAGAAAATTCCCTCTGGTTTAATAATACCAGCTGTTTGGCCTGGAAGAGATGAAATCTGTGACAGATTTACTCTCTCTAATGCAAATGTACTCTGATGCTACAGCCTGTGTTCTCTTGCTTACCAGATCTGTTTTTGTAATCACAGCTCCTTCGAATGACAATAGCAAAGCAAAGACTTGGAGATGATGAAGTTGGGGCTCGCCACTTCGCAGCACATGAACGGGAGGACCTTGTTCAACAGTTGGAGAAGGCTCGTGAACAAGTAATAACTAAATGGGCATATACTGTCATGTTTTACAGAGCTAGTGCAGTAGCAAGTAAATGACTGCCTCCATTGTGTTTGGAGGACTGGTAGCTAATTAACATTGCAAATAGCAGTGAGGGTGTTGGGATTTTTACTGAAATAGTTCTTATTGAGCTCTAACTTCAACATGCATACATGGTTAGAGTGAGTTTCCTAATCTCAGGAATTCCCTCTCTAGATTATTGATTTTTTTATAATGTGCGGCAACAACTCGTGACAATTGAATATTGTCAGTGAATGTTAATGACAGAGACTCCTTAGTGAAAGCTGTTAAAAGCATTCAGCACAATATGTGGTGGCTGATGCATCTCCTAAAGATATTATCTGAATTAAATTTTCTGTAGAAGTGTTGTTAGTCTCCTCTTCCTCCTGCCTCTTAGCTATTTCTTCCGCTCTTTTGAAAAATTCTTGCATCAGACCTCTTTTCCCTACCTCAAGTCTGTACTATGTACCATGCAGCATCCAATTCATCAGACTCTTCCCCTAATACCAATACATAGCTTTCTGGACAATTTTGGGGGTTTTTGTTCTCTGTTGTTCCCACACTGATTCCTACCAATGTCGGTTCCACCCTGAATGAGCCATTCTGTGATCCAGGAAGAGGTGTGTATTTCTTGTTTTTCAGTCTTCACTCAAGTGCAGCACTACTTGAGCTTACCAGAAGGACTGTTGACTGCACTTGGTTGTCTTCCAATGTGATTCTCTCTGGTATCTCTGTTCCCAAGCTCGCGCTCTCTCTCTTCGTCACCTGGCCTCTTTTCACATGGTCTTCTGTTGTCCTTCCTGGCTTATTAGTGTTTTCTGAGGTGCCAGTGGAGACTTCTCAACTCACTGCAGACTTTTCTCACACTCTCCGTTTCCTCTCCTTGGAAGTTTGAAGCTCTTTGTCCTTGAGTATCTTTCATACTGGACTCCTTCACCCTTTTGCTTAATAGCAAAGCCTACCCTGTCAACTCTACACTGGCTTATTTTGTACTTTTCTCAGTTCTTCTTCCTGTTCTGTGGAACTTCATTGCTGAAAGTCCTGTAATTAGTATAAATTCCCCCTTACAGACTTTTTCTTCATCCTCCAAATTTGCCGAATTTTTATTCAGTTGAGTTAATTCCTGGAGTCCTAGAAATTATATGGTAAAACCAGCTTAATATGTTTGTAGCAGAATTATAGTACGGATTAAGGTTTCTTTTGTTGTTACATTTTAGTTGTTTTCTAGAATATTTGTAACTTTAGCAGTTAGACTTTTTTTACTTACCTTCAAATTAATGAAATAATACCAAAATAGAGTAAAAGTACTGGGAGTTACGAGCTTTGGAAAGACTTTTGACTGTCCAAAATCAATCCTGTTCAGACATGCAGTGCTTGTTGCTGTTTTCAGTTTGGGCGCTATATCATCTTTTGTTTAAACTTCAGAACAGTCATACAGCTCTCCTTTCTTCTCAGATTGAGACTCTGAGATATGATCTTCAGGCTGCACTGGATGAGTTACAGGATGTGAAAGAGGAACGCTCTTTTTACCAAGATAAGTCTGACAGACTAAACCAAGAACTTAATCATGTATTAGGAGGGCATGAAAATCGTATCATCGACATAGATGCTCTCTGTATGGAGAACAGGTGAGTGCATTGCAAACTTGAGTGCTTCTCTAGAACAAGCAGTGTATTGCTTTAACAGAAGCATTAGGAAGTCAGTTACAACAAAACTTTAAAGCAAATATATGCAAGAATAAAAGTTAAGAGATTTATGGTAATTTGTCTGTTTTGTTTGTACTGTAGCTAACCATCAAATAATACTGAGAAAGTTAGGCTGCGGGAAATTACCAATGTTTTATTTAGCTACAGAGATGCTAGTGATATTCCCAAATAGAGCTGAACAAGGGAAAGGAAAAGAAGTGCAGACCTTTCTTCCCCATCACTGTATGACACCAAAAGCAAGAATATTAAAAATTGGTGTCTTCAGAGACTCATAGTGAGCTGTAATGGGCTAATCTTGGATTGGAAACAGGGACTTTGAGTACTCTGAGTTAACAGTTTTGGACATAATTCTCGCCACGGGGAGAGGTTGTCAACATGGAGTGATTTGCCAACAAAAGTTGCAGGTGAAATCACCCATGTAGATACTCTTGCCACTTACTTGGGAAAATAATGTGTTTTATGGTCTCTGCTAAGGATGACAGAGAGGAGTCACTGACAGAGCCATAGCAGGTACCTCCCTTAATGTCAACAATTACCTTAAAGTGAAATAGATCTTGTAAGACACTTTCCATTTACAGAGACTTATGCTTCAGGTAGGGATGTGTAATATCAAAGGCATTACTTCCTCCCAGCAGCTCCACAATTTTTTTTCTGTTTTGTGTGGCCTACAGAGTTCTGTATCAATTTAAGCCCCCTGCTCCCCTGACAGTGATACGGGTTCTTTTTCCTCTAAAATAGTTAAATTGTCAAAATCCCAATATAGCTGCAGTTGCACTGCATGAAAGAGGATATTTTATAAACCCTTTATACATGAAAAAGATATTTTCCTATGTGGAAATAGGCATCTAATCCAAGTGCATAAACTCTATTAAGAAGAACTGTACTGTTTCAGTTAACTATAGACCATTTTTCAACTATACTGTTAAATTTTCTACTTTGTGATTGCTAATGAGAAGTGCCGTGTAAGTGATGGATATTGCAATGCAAAAGTTCCACATTGTTGGGTCTTGTGTTGATACATATACAAATCTTCATGTGTCCATCTCGCAAACCTTCAAGTACAGAGGACACAAGTAAATGCTTCCTGACTATTTCCTCTAGACATAAATATATCCTTTTAGCTTCCCTCCCCAAAAACCTGAAGACCGCTATAAAACAGCTGGGCAGCATGCTTGACAAATCTAACAGAAGGGCACCCTCCTTTTCTGGTGCAATTTGTTTCCCTACTTAAAAGTTTTATGGGGTCAAGAGCAGTAAGATTTTGTTATTTTATCCCTCCCAAAACCGCAGAGGGAAAAGAACTCTCAGTAGTTCAAAGAGAGGACATGCCAAATAGTAGAGGAGCGCTTGAGGCAGTACTTGAAGGTAACATGAAGTAAAGGATTGATTACATTTCTTTTTCAGGTATCTTCAAGAGAGATTAAAACAACTTCAAGAGGAAGTCAACCTTCTTAAGTCTAATATTACTAAATATAAGGTAAGATCCTCTCAGTGTATCATCTAAACTGTGCTTCCTTGTTCACGGAGGTTATTGTTCATTCTCATGTTCACATGCATTTAAAGAACAAAATTGTATCTTCAAAGGAAAATCCACCATTAACATTCTGACAATATTAATATGTATACATATTACATGCTCTGTCGTCCTTGTAGGCTTCTTAGCTGATGTAGTACAAAGGGATACCTATTAAGAATATTTTACAAATGAATTGAATACCTTTTTTTAAGTTCTGTGGGGGAACCCTCCTCCTGCTGGGGAGGGTGATCAGCCTTCCAGCCTGCTCGTAGGTGGAAAGTAGCAGGTCACCCAGTATGTGGTGAATGACTGCAGCTGTGTTGCTGTCACAAGCAGGTCTCGTCTCCCTGTTCCCTAACGGCTGCACTATTTCTTCATGTGTCTTAATGATTACTAAGTCTTCATTGTTCTTCCATTCCTGTGTTAAGACATACGCTGTTTTGCGTGAAACCTTCAGGACTGAATCCTGAGGGTAAAATATTCTTGCTCTTCCCTGAAGTCAAGCACTCTGTTTTCTTCTGCAAGTGATTTTGGGGTGTGGGAGGGGAGGCTGCTTGTCAGAGCATGAGAGGATTGTTTTAGGACTGTCAATAGGACTTCTTAACCGTTTAGGTCACTATGAAGCCGTCACAGCACTTACTGCTTTTTGTGCATGAGCAAAGCTCCTCAAAGTGCCAAGTTCACTTCAGTGTATGTTCACACTTATGACTTTGGGTCTCTCAGAGTGTGAGTTTGTTTATTGGAGAGAACTGAGCATCTTGGTGGTCTGGTGGGTTTCACAGAACTGTAATTGTTTTGGAAGAGCTGGACTTCTGTAGTAGGATCATTCTGCTGCTAATTCCTGAAAGTATTTGCTACTAAAAGAGCTTCTAAAAACTCTGATAGAGGAGTTTGAGCTTTCCCTTTGAAGCCTCTCTGAAGAAAAGGTGGGGAAAGTCTGATTTTGTTCCCAACTGATATTCTCTACAGGATGCTGCAGTACCTTCAGTGGCACTCAGCAGATTATTAAAAAATAGGCAAGTCTTAAAAAGGCATTGGGGAGAGCGGGTGGGAGAGACTACAATAAAGTGATTGCAATGAGACAGAATGAAACTTCGTAACATTGCAAAGACTGTTTAGGCTGGAGAATAGTACTCCAGGAGAGTCACACTCCCATGGGTTACTCTGGGTGTAAGCTCCAGGCCCTGCAGAGTTGTTCTGAGATCAAAATCCAAAGTTCCAGATTCTTTACTCCTCATGAAAGGATTTGTTGGCTCCTGTTTTTCTAAATAAGATATTTGTTGTTTCCTTAGAATGCACTAGAGAGACGAAAAAATTCAAAGACTCATAGTAGATCCAGTAGCAGTGCTCTGACTGGAGTCCTGTCTGCAAAGCAAGGTATTACATAAATGCAGCACGGTGTTGCATATCTCATTGAATTCCTTCCATTTTACCTTTAATTTCAGTAACGCTTTCCTCACCAATCAAATCAAAATCTTTCTACTCTTTCCTGTTTATTATCATATGCTAATTTTTGTCCTTTTCTCAGTTGACTTGACAACATAAAATTTGCCTCTTGAGTACTGCTACTCTTTTTGTTACTCTTTTGCCATTTATTCTCTCTTCCCTATCAGTTTTACCAATTTTTTTTTAATCTCTGAACTCCTCTGCAGCTTTGACCCTGACAAATCACTTCTTTATTCATCTCTTTGCTCTGCTAACAATGGCAATCTCAATTCATATTCCAGTGAAAAATAGACTGGGTGGTAGAGGAGGGGCCCTAAGTCAGGTTTTCTGCTCTCGTTCTTAGAAGCTTTTACATTTGTATGTTTTGCAAGAAATCCTTTTGTCCCATGTTTCTTCATGGGATTGCAAAATGGAGTAATCTTTTTTTCCCCCTTCAAAGAAAATATCCAGATTAGGAAAGAAAGGAGAAGAGAAAATCACTTGAGCCAAACAGTATACCTGGCACCCTACTGTTTAGGTGTTGGTATATTCACACACACGCACACACACACATGAGATCAGTAGTATTTGTCATGGTAGGTTGAAACTCGCTTTTCTGCTTTTGACTTCTCTTCTATCCTCTCCTCCATGTACTTGCAGGCATGCATACATACATTCATATATATATATATATATATATATATATATATATAAAGAGGCAGAGCCAGATTCTAGTTACAGAAGTTAATGATACTAGTGAACTTCCTGATGTGGTTGAGAGGTACAGGCTCTAAGCTGCAGAGGAAGAGTTCATGGGTGACTGTATTTTCGCATCAGTCTTAAGTAACCTGAAGGATGTAATAATTCTAAAACGTAAAAGAAAAGCTTCCTTGTGGGCTTATGTTTTGATGTAAGTGGGAGAGAAATGACCGATTTTTACCAGTCTGTAGGCCTGTAGAAGAATGAGTTTGCTTCCTTCTGAACAAAAATAATTTTCCAAAAGCAGAATTAAGTTAACATAAGATGTGTCTGCCTATACTTGTTCTGGCAATTACTGTGGAACAACCATCAGCTTAGAAAGCCACCATCTTTATGCCAGCTAGAGATTATATTTCTGGTCTTCTGGCTTTGTTTGTTAATTGAAGGAAAATAATATGTATTCATTTAAGTAATGAGAGCAGTTCTTTAATGTTAAGTAAATGTCACAACTCCATGCATCAGAAGCCAAAACTCATTATGTTTTTAATATTATAGTCCAAGAGTTGTTGTCGGAGGATCATGGATGTAGCCTACCAGCCACACCACAGTCCGTTTCAGATCTCAAATCACTGGCCACTGCATTGCTGGAAACTATCCATGAAAAAAACATGGTCATACAACACCAAAGGCAAACCAACAAGTAGGTGGCATGACTTCTAAGTAAAATAGAACTTACCAAGCTATGGAAAAGTCATAGTTCTGGGGGAGTTTCAGGGAAATGGGAAGGAAGGTCCATTTTTACAGAAAATTCATTGTCATTGTTCACTGGTGGGTTCTTTAGTTTTTAAGGTCAGGTATGTGTTTAGAGAAAAATTAAATTTTCACAGTAAAGTCTGGGGCTGACAGAGACCTGTCTACCTCTGCTAGGCAATGATTAGTTTGCTGCTCCGGTTTAAGACAAACCATAATCACGCAGGGGAGACTTCTAGCAGGTACTTTGTAGGGAGGGCTAAACAAAAGCTGCTGGGAGGAAGGCACCCTTGAACTGGAGGAGAAGATCTGTGATAATTGGTTGTTAATGTCGGAATTTACTAATGAACACTGGTGGGAATAGTAAATGCTGCATCTAGGAAAGGGTCTGAAAAGATTTAGTGTTAACATTTGGCACAGGCTACTGGCCTATGTGTCATAGAAATGTTAGCTGTTGCTCCTGTAGTTACTTTGTCAAAAGTTGTGGGAGATAAACACAGTTGGATTGCTACTATATGATTTTTTAAAAATCTGAACTAAACTTTCAAGGAGAATTTGTTTACTCTTTTAGCTGTTCTAGTCATCAGTAATTCTTTGTGTCTTGCACAGCTCCTACCATGGCAGAATATAATAATTTTTGACACATTTTCTGACATTCTGATATTATTATCCTTACACAGTGTATGAAAATCGGAGCTGGGAAGTGTTCCTTGAGTCTGTGCTCAGGTTTTGGTTTTTTTTTTTTTTTTTAACATTGAGTCACTATTGGTAATCAGAGGTTATTCAGGCTTCTCAAAAGCACATCAGGACCAGATGCCAGAAACAGGCAGACATCTTTCATGAAAGGAAGGGATAGTACTGAAGTAAACTGTATTGCACTAGAATAGATGATTCATTTTGAAAATTGATAACTCTGATACTAGACAGACTCCATTGCATAGTTCTTAGTGATGTGGCAACAGAAGTGGAAGAGCAGTTTATAGCCACTCTTAATACTCTTGAGAAAGCAAATGCCTAATCAGCTAAAGGGAGACTAAAGCAGTGAAAATGTAGCCCAGATCTAACTGATGGCAGCTCAGTCAATTCGTGTCTGTGTGTCATGTAATGCAAGAGGAGTTCCTGCACTGAGCAGTGCTAATGAAGGGCTAACACCTGCTTACTCCCTTCTTACTGCTAATGTAGCATCAGAAGGAAAAAATCCAGAGAATAGCTTTTGTTATTCCAAGTATAACCAATCTTTTTGCCTTTTATGTCCTGACACGGTATCATTACTTGGTGTTTGCATACCCTTGCCCATAACCATAGCAAACTTCCTTCTTAATTCTGTATCTCTCTTTGATCACATGCAGTCTCTTGCATCTCATTGTGATGATGATTTTACTTTTTGATACTATTGTCTCTGCTTTCAGCTATTCAGTGTGGGTTTTCTTGAGATAAGCCTTCACAAGGAGATACGATTCTTTTATCTGCGTGCCCAACTGGTCATATATAGCCACAGGAGTAGAGACTGATGTGTGCATCAACTAATATTCTGTGCCCAGTAGAAGACCAGATCTTAGAGGGAGGTGACAGTCCATATCTCTCCTGGGTCAGGAGTGTGCTCAGAGCTGTAGTGTTGTGTTCAGTTCAGGATGCTTCAGCGGGTTAAAAAAAAGAAAGACAAATCCTGGGCAAGTTGAGTGAAGAACCTCAGCAAGACTCCTATGTGGTATGCTCATTCTTTCTGTTACCTTTGGCCTTAGTTGGATTAAAGAAACTTTTAAGGAGCTAGGAGGAATGGGAACTACTTCAAGTAGAAACACCTAAGACACAAAAGGGTTAAAGTGTAAAAGGGAAATGCAGGTAGGACATCAGGGAAAAACCTCCTTTATTTGAGGTGCATTAGCTGGTTGTTGGGGGCAGTTATTTGCCATGTAAAAAGTTACAAGTGAAGACTGCTGACTTCTGAAAATGGGGAAGAAACTGCCCACCTATTGGAGAAGGTTAGAGGTAGAGTGAGGTCAGTGCACAAGTAAAACAGGTCCATAAACTGGTACTAGTAGAAGATGCATTCTTTTGCTGGAGACATCTTTCCATTCAAAGTAAGAGTAGAGAAGGATGTGGGGCTAAAGGAATTTGTAACGACAAAAGGTTTTATATAAATCAGAAGGTAGAAGTCTTCTCCTTCACCCCTCTGTCCTGTTTGGTTGGGTTTCCTTGTGCAAAGAGCATGTTTGGAGGACACAGTTACTCTTTCAGATTGCTGTGTGAAGAAGGTGAGATTCGGTTAGGTAAAGAATGTGAGATTTTGGGCTGGTTGTTTCATTCAGGGAAGAAGTTGTGCTTTTGATATTTGATAGATGATTGACCTATTAGTGATTCTATTATCCATAAATGAGACTTTTCAGACCATATGAACTTATTTTCCTCCAAACAGTTAACCTACTCCAAAATCAAAACCTCTTTTGTTGCTTGCAGATTGAGATAGGGCTATATAAGTTTACAATAGCAGAATGGTAGAGTTGCTTTCTGATTAACTGAAGCAAAAACAAGACTGGATTTTTTCACGTAGATTAGAATTTGGGTGTGCTGTTGAAGTTGACTTTCTGCTGTTCTACTGTTGTTAAAAACATCCGTTGCCACTTGCTCTGGGAACAGACACACTATTGTTATTGCTGCTTTTCTAAATATGTGGCATGATAAAAGGAGCTGTGGGAGTATGTGCCTAGGAACAAGTGGGCTAAATCCAGCCCTTAATTTTTTTAGCCCCACTTTTAAGAAAAAAAAGTAGTTGTTTGGGAAGAAAACAGGTCATTTTCCACAGGTGATTGGTAGCTAGTCCTGCTAAGTTTAAGTAATGTCTTATGCTTTTTCTCAAAAGCACATTAGCGTAATTTGAAAAGGCAGTTGTAAATGAATTCTGTGTGCAGTAATGTGTTGCAAGATTAAATAGTTACATAAATGCAAAAATAAACAGTCCTAACCCTGCCTAGCGAGTGGACAAAGATCTTTTTTTCTTCTACCAGCAATAAACCGTTTATTAAATGTTCTTTTTAGTGCAATTTGTTCCTGAAATTACCAGCACCCATGCAAGCCAGATCAGTGTAGAAGCTGCTCTGCTGCTTAGACGTGTTGCACTAATCTTAACATTTCTAACTTGGGCAAGCTTGGTCATGACCACAATTACAAAAAGGATTGTGCCAGTCTGTAACTGAGTAAACATTTCCATGTGATGTATAGAACTGGATACGTGACTGTGACAGATCCTATTTACAGACATTTAGGTGATTGTATCTGTATGAGCGTATATGCCTTCTGTAGCAAGATCTAAATTGAAAGTGAGGTGAACAGAGCTCAGGTGCTGTAAATCAGCACAGCTCCCTTCAGATTATGGCCATCTATGTTGGGCAGCATGGGAGATCTAGAAGAGAGCTTCTGAATTCAGGTGGGAGCATGGCTGCTGTTCGATGAACAATAGATTTCTGTAAAACCTTATCCTGGAGGGAGGTTTAGACTAACTCCCTTGTTGCATTAGAGACATGACCGGAGGACAACAGAAATAACTATCAGCACCTTTGTCCATGACATGATCCTTCTGTTTTAGTCAAAGGATCTGGTCCACTATGGCTAGAGATAAAAAAAAAAAATAGATTAGGGAATTTGATGCTACCAACCCGTGCAGCCCCTTTAGAAATACCTACTGTTCCAGGCTACCACAGCTCAGTCTTCCCACAGCACATACGGATGTGGCAAAGTATCTGGAGGTCACAGGGGAAAGGAAGGAATGGGATAAACCATGCTGTGTTCAGGATTGCTTACACATTTATTTTTTACAAAAATGTTCATAGAAGAACTTGCAGCTTTATGTAGGTTCATTTCTCCCATACCTGTCTTCAGATAATGTGCTTTGGAGTGAACTAGAATCATACTCATCACTGAATGTATTTTGCTCTCTTTCTGAATGAAAGTAGCAGGGTTAAGTATTGTCCTCTCTTTTTGCCAGCCATTGTTCAGAGCTGCAGAATGATCCTTCTACGTGAGAATCTGCAACAGAGGCTAAAAAACCAGCTCAGCACCTCTTCTGAGGATCCAGTAGGAATTATCAGGATATATTTGCTTCAAAATCTTTAGAAATAGTGTGGTACAGCTGATAAATGAATTATAAAATTACGAGAAGCAAGAGAAAAGTGACTTTGCTATTGTTGTCCGAATAAAAAGAGCAGTAGCAATAACTGAATTTGATGTAGAGGGTTGAGTTTCCTTCTGTGGTACAACGAGCCAACAGGGAGGGCAGTATTTTTCTCCCCTTTTCTGCCCTGGAACTACTGGTGAACTACTTGAAAATAATAAGGATTTTTTCTTTTCCTGGCAGAAGTGCTAAACTTGTGACCCGTTTGTGGTGGCAATCATTAGCCACATCGACTTTGTTTTGTTGGCTTCCTGCCTGAGCTAACACGACATGGAAGAAGTCTGGCATCATCTCTGCTGTTCCCTGCCCCTCTAAGCCAGGGGAACTCCACATCCTTCGGCTGACCTTTGGTGGGGCCTTAGACAGGGATATGGGAGTGGGCTCCTGGTGCACAAGGTAGAGCTTCTTGTAAGTCGCCCTGTGCCTTTCTCCGTCACCCGTTGCTTTGTACTGCAGAGCGCAGTTGCTGGATGTCCCAAACACTAGGATATGAAAATAGAGTTATTAAGGCTGAGTCTCTCATACCAGATGGAAGCATTCTGAAAGCAAAATCTAGACTTGAACAATTTTGATTGTAATTGGAGAAAACAGTAATAGACCCATCATAACCTTGGTAACCTATTTGATTACTGAGTTTCAATGGGGAAATAAACATAACTGCTCCCAAATGTCTTCTCTCCTCTGCTTGTAAATGTGATGGACTGTTTGCTTTTTAGTTGATATACACTCCTGTACCTCTCAGTGCTTTCTTTGATATTTATTGTAAGCTTTCTCTTTCTCTTCTACATTCTCTCTCATCTTGATACTTTTGTAATCTTTAAAATAGTCGCAGGCTTTTATTGTGTCATTGCAGAGCCCTCACAGTAGAGATTTCAAAAAGACTTAGTCCTTGTTAATCAATTTTTCTAGCCCCTTTGATATTTGCTGGGTTTGCTATTCTTCACATCCTTCCCAGATTCTGCCATCTTGTCAGTAATGACATTCCCAGTATGCTCAAATGTCTGCAGCATAAAACCCCCGGTAGAGAGCACGCAGTGCAGTATTACACAGCTCCGGTGAGCATGGGAAGATACTGTTGCCTTGCTGTGTTGTGATTTGCTGCTTCTCAGCATTCAGTTCAAATTTAACTGACTTACCCTGTTGCTGTAATTTGATGAGTAAAACTTGCTGTCCATTATCTCTGCTGTCATGTTTAGAATCGCTGCCTGGTTAGGTTTCTCACTCTGTTGAGTATTGTTTGGGATTTATTTAAAGACTTTTAACTCTAGGAGTCTTGCTGTGCCTGTGAGAGAAACACTTTCAAAAATTCATTGGAAAAAAGAGCTCTCTGCAAGAGAAATGAAATCTCTCATTTGATCTGGGGAGAGAATTAAGACTAAGAGTTAAATCCTGCAGGAGAGCTAACTGCAAATAGTATTTGTGTAGGAATCAGATACAAAAGAAGGAATGACCCAAGAAATGCAGTGAAAACTGAGAGTGGGTGATAAAGGCACTAAAGAGCTTGGAGCTTTTTAGTAAAGTAGAAAACAGAGTTCAGCACTTGAAGAAAAGATGTAGTGGGAAAGATACTCCTGGCCGTTTTAAGCAATCTTAGTGATAGAGAAACCTCTGTGAATAAAGGACTAGGCCAAAATTGAATTTGAACTTCAAAATCAGTCTAGATGTTATCTTGAGTTTTCTATATTTTGTCTGCATAGCTTTTACCTTCTGGTTTTAGCTGTAGAGAAAGTAAAAGTAACCGGGAAGAGATATTTGCAGGCAAGGAAGTAGAAATATTTTAAGTTGCTATTCTTTGGGTAGATTTTTTTTTTTTTTTTTGAAAAAACATGGGATAGACTAGACAACTATATTTCATTTTCTTTTACTTCTGGGGGAGGTTGTCCACTGCCATTAGTGAAAAGAGATGACTGTATACAGGTTTACTGCACTAATTAAGTAATATCTTAAAAATTCCACTCTAGTCATGTAAGCAATTGGGCTTTGGTTACCTCTTATCTGAGCTGACTATCCCTGGCTTTTGGTTTTGTTTTCTTTTTCCAAAGAATTCTAGGTAATCGAGTGGCGGAACTAGAAAAGAAATTAAGAACTTTGGAAATTGCTGGCTTGTGGAGTCTTCCAGGTTAGTAATAATTCAAGAGAACAGCTTGCATTATTTAGTTTTCAAGGGTATATTTGCATTTAAGAAAAGCTTGGCTATAATTTTTTTAATGACAGTTATTTTTCGAATGTGCTGTTCAGCACATTTGCAAAATTAGAAACCTCTAATAAATGTTAAGTTGAAACCAAAAATCTCTAGACTCTTTAAACTCTAAGTTAAGTATGTATACTGAAAAAAAAAGTTTTAAATACTGGTAATCAAATTGTCTCCGTAGTCTGCAGGCAAATAAAATTGAACTATTTTATTTAAACAATTGTGTAAAATGATACGCAGGATATTGGCCATTATGTTTTTCAACAAATTTTATTTATTGATTTTGTACCTCTTGTAACTTCCCTGGATTTTATCGCTGTATTTTTAATGTTTTTCTGCAGAATCATAAACTCTGAGAAATTGGAAATGTAAATGATCTTAAATTTTCTAGTCCATCTCTTCAGAACAGGCTTATTCCCTGTAGCATCTTATGTATTGTATTTGGTTTTGAATTACTCAAGTAATGGGAGATTAATCTGCTTCCTAATATACCTTGCTGTTAGGAGAATGTGCAATATTTAATTTACATTTACTTTTTGCTGCTTTTCTTCCCATTACACCTAATTGTGTCGTCTTTAACCACTGTAAATTATGCTACTCCATTGTTGGTGTTTGCATCATTAGGCTTTGTTGTTTACAGCTTCCTGTCAGTGCTGCCAGGGGTGGGAGATTGTGTGGCTTAGGCTTCTAGTTTTTTGGCTCTGTGCTTTTTCTACCTAACCTTTCCATCTAGAAGAAAACATTTGACAAAGCTGAAGAGACCTTCTGACAAACCTATGCTCTTCAGCCATTTGGCCTGATGTGGTGTAGTGTGCCCGTTGTAGGCACTCTCAATCACCTTTCTGGAACTGGCTGTCTAATTGACACTTTCCGGAACTGAAGGTCCCAAATTTGTTTCCATGGATTACTCTTCAGTTAGTCACCTAACATACATAGTATACTTAGTGCATTTGTCCCTCCCCACATTCTCCAAAAGATGCAGGTGAAATATTTGTCTAAGACCCTCCTAATGCAGTTTTGTAGATTAGTACAAATGTGTATCATAAACTCATCAAGTTTAAGGTATTTTTAGTTTTTTTTTCCAAAACAGTGTTCCATGTAATTAATACACTAATAAATGCAGTGTTTCTAATCTTTGCAAAATGTATTTAAAAAAATGGAACTTCTTGCACCATTGTTGGTCTATGTAGGTAAGATATAAAATTAATGTTTATACAATAACAATTGTCTCTTTCCTTCCTTTCTTTTGCTGCCTGAAGGCCTGAGCTACAATGTCTCAGTGGGATTTGGGAGTAGGTTCTGCTTGACATATATTTTTTTAGTAACTGATTTTAGCAGTACGTTAAATATTGTCACTGCATGTAAATAAACGGAAATGTTATCTGAAGATTTTTATATCTGACAGATTAAGATGTTCAGTCAAGTGAATCAGATGACCACAAGAGAAATAGAAACTGCTCTACAAGACAATTCCTTTAAATTGAGGAAAATAGTAAGAAAGGATGATCTTAAATAGTTGTAAAGGCATTTTACACTGGATTGCGAGTTCTGTTGAGCCCCTAGGTTTGTTGATTTGCTGCTTGCCTTTTAAATCAAGAGTGCACTTCTGTTTCCAAGTGCACTCTAGTCCCAAGGTGGTCAGAAAGAGCCTTGCAACACCTGGTGGGTCATCAATTTTCTTTTCAGAGCGTGGAAGTCTTCTGCTCCATAAAACAGCAGCGTGTAACAAATAGCGTGGGAACTACCACAGTGGACTGTGCAGCTGAATGTTGGCTTGGGTGAGGGGCAGAACATGGGGAGTATCTCATCTAGTCAGGCTTAAATCCAGAGAGAAAAAAGTTATTTGGTTGTGAGTTGAACTTTTTTGTCCTTGGAAAAAGTACGCAGATGAAAGCTGATGTTCAGTCTAGCACTGAAAGAAGCACACATTATAAATTGCAGGTTTTTAATATGAAGTTAATGTTCCTACTTAGGCATTGTTGTCCATATAACATTTCTAACATCCGCTGTCACCATGATATTAATATCTTCCGAATGGTGTTAATAAATAATGTTAGTAAACTTTATTCCATTGAAGAAGGAGCTTGACCGCTTCTAATTTTTTGTTAGCTGACATATTTGTCATCTGCTTTTTGAGCAATGTATGAATGAACTATGGGAAAACTAAATCAAGAGGAAGTGCATACTTAATTTTTGAAATGGTGAAACTGGTAGCATCGTTCATTTTCTGCAGAAGTTCTGCCTACCATAAACTCTTGCTTCCCCTGTTTGGAAAATGGGCTTTAATTAAATTAGTCTCTTGAGAGGTTCATTGCTGAAAAGAAAGCAAGCTTGGGCATGGATTTGGCTCTGATTTTTCTTTTTATGAACCTACTTGCCTTGAGGAGGAAGCAGAGAATGTGATGTTCGCAGAAGTATTTAATTCTGTGCTTTGTCTTAGGTACTTTGTGGTCCAAATATGCATGCATAATGTGCTAAGTGTATTCGGTAACAGTACATCGTGAACACCTTATTTCTCTCACGATTTGATGTCACTAGAGATTCAGATAAGTAATTCTGTATGTTTTAAACTCTGTCATCTCCTGAAAATTCCCAATTTCCACGGAAAAAAAGCTTAAGAAAAGAGCAGACCATGACTCAGCCTTTTTCTGTCTGGGATGATAACAAAGTTTCGGCACTGCCTCTTGCTCTGCAGTAATCGGCGTGGAACAGAGGCAAGGTAGAATTAATGGGCTCAGCAGCTGCTGTGGGTATAGCCAGTTACAGCCGTGTAGGGTGCAGTAGATGTTACAAGGATACCCAACCCTGGAGCAGAAAATGAAGAGTTTACTACTACTGAAAACTTATTTGTCTGCTTATTTTGAGATCTGTGTACTTTTTACTAAAGTCCTTGAAAAATTCATTAAATAGAGGGACACAAAGCTACAGAAGTTACAAAATTGAGCTTATACAGCAGATAATTGAAATTCCCTGTGTGTAATCCAGCTTCACATCATGATTCACAGAATATAGTGCAGCAATACCCCCATGTCCCTCCTTCATGAATGGATGTGAGTCACTGTTAATAAATAAGTATGCATCGGACTCTTTGGGCTCTGTTGCTTAGACATGTGGATACTGCGGTTAGCTCTATTTTCTGTAACCAAGTTGGTTTTCAGAGAAAAATGTGAAAGTAAATGTGTTTACTGTGTAAATGCTGGCTGGAAGTCAAGAAGTTTCTTTTCTGAAGCTTGTCTTGCAATCTTCAGGACTTTAGCTCAGGCTTTACTTTATTAATGAGGAAAAAAAAAAAAAAAACAAACCAGAAAAAGACTGCTTTCTACTTTCCTGTTAAAGCGTCCCCCAACCCACCAATTTTTCTATCCATCATCTTTTGAATTTTACTTCCTCTGTTGGATTCTTTTGTATCTTTTTGAATATGTGGCTACTTTTGACTGTGTATGAATATCTATTGGATGTTTTCATACCACTGGTTCCCTGTATGATTTAGTTCTTCTTCCAACGCAAAATTCCTTCACTGTTACAGAAAGTGCATTCTTCTAGGGGCTTTTCATTTTGAAATAGCCATTGAATTTGTTTTGCCCCCCCCCCCTTTTATTTTAATTAATTTTGCCTTACACCAGGGGGTGTCTCCACTTTGCTGTTAGTTAATATTATTTTTTATTACTTGCTATGATGAAGGCAGAATTCTGATGCATACTTGACAGGGGGATCAAAGCTGGACAAGATCCATGTTTCAAAAGCATTACTTGCATTCATATTGCTGCAGTATATACCCCAACATGTAAAGGATATAAAAACATCATTAATACCTTCAGGATCAAGGTATTTACAGCCAGTGCTTTCAAAAGTAGTCAGGGGTAGTCCAGTCAGACTCCATGGGAACAGCTTGCCTTTCATTATTTCTTAGTAGGTACCAGAACTTTCTCAGAGCTGGATTTATTCTGGGTATCTCCTGACCTGGTGCTCTTTTGAAAGTCTTTGTCTTGGATGGGTGATTAGATTTAGGATGTTGCCTTAAGGTGAAACGTACAAACAGATTTAGAGGGGAGAAGTGGTTGTTACATAAATGTCCATTCTTATGGAGATAAATAGAGCAGTAGCTTGCTGCCTTCCCAGCCATTACTTTTTGGCTGGCAGTTGTTCTGGAGGCCACGCAAACACCACACTTAGCTGATCTTGCATGTTTCCTGCCGTTTCCCCTCTAGGTTTAAGGTAGTGTCAGTTGCTAAAACCATGAGCATCCTGAATAGTGGAGGACTTCCTAAAGGATCTGCAGGTGTTGCTTTCTGTATTGCTAAAATATGTAAAGACTAGGCATCCACAGCAGAGTCCTCAGCTGAAGAGTTTTTTATACTATTTTGTCTGCAAAAGAGCTGGAGAATTGCCCTTTTCCATTTGGCTTAAAACGAAAATACTCAGAAATGCTTTTGGAATTTTCAGATAAAAATCACTCCTGTTCCCCAGCAATGTATGTTTGTTTGCTCCCTCAGTTCCTAGTTATGCTAAGCTTATAATATTTTTTAAGGGAACATTGTAGGATAATATGTGTGTGTCTGTAGTGTAAAACTACATATGTGATACGAGCAGGTTCGTCTTTGAGGCAGAGTAATAGAGAGTAAAGAGTCAGTGCTGAACATTTGCTGGTAATAGCACACAAATGATCCATTACTCTTTAAAACTTTTGGTATGATCTGATTATTAATATTCTGAATTGAATGCTAATTGCTAATACAATTTTCTGCATACAGCACCTGGTCTTCTTTCAAAATCTATCCTTTACTCAGTACTGCGGGTAAAAACATACACCTTTTCTGTATTTGACTTGCATATTCCAGCTTCAGTACAGAGTATTTTTTTCCATGCTGTAGAAGGATCATTTGAGATGCTTTTCCTGTTCTGTACTTTTCAATAAAAAAATTGCAAAAAAATTGTAGGATGTGTTTGAATATCATTAGTGCACAATGGATGTTATTGGTGAATTAATAGTTCTAACACTTTGATTGTTTCAGGTGGAAAGGATACCATAACATTCAGTGACCCAACCTTGCCTGTTATACAGCGGTCCAGGTCACCGTTGTTAGCATTTACTGATAAGACACAGAAAACTGAAGTACAAGGTGAGCACCTTAAATGTAAGGAACACGATGAGAGCTGAGCACTCATTTCTTTCCAAATAAAAATATTACTTTGCATGCTGGGACAGCAGAAGGCAAAGTTTCAGTGGTCACAGACATTGAATAAATCATCCACAAGTAAAATGGATAGATGGTTCCAGTATAAATAGCAAAGAAACGACTGAAAAATGACCGTTGAATAGATTGCACAGGGCTAGGGATCAGGTCTTACACCTCAAAGAATTTTCCTGCCAGATAACTTGATACTGTGAGAAGTTATTCATGCCATCTGTGTTACAGTTAACTGCCTCCTGCTCTCTTTCCCTCGGTTAAAATGCACAGTAGGAAAGCAGTCTGTGGAACTCGCTTAGCACTTTCCTGCATTATAGCTGATACCTAGATGAAAGGCTTCCTGATTGCACCCGGTAAATTGAAATACCCGACTCGTTTTCCCAGAGAAATTGACTGCTTTTTTTATAGTCTTGCATGTGTTTTGTTAAAAATCTTTCCCCAATAGCAAGCTTTAACATCTTTCCAAAGTCAAGCTTAACTTTATTTGACAGTAGCAGAAGATAGCGTTTTGCTGATAACCTTGATTTTTTTTTTTTCCTTAGTTTTTCATAATGGCTGGGAGATGGATTATTATGCTTGCCTATCGGCATTTGGATAAGCTCTTTAATGGGCATAACATTTTGGGATGCCCAGATCTTACTCAGCTAACCATGAAGCATCATAAACAATTCATTTGTTAGTCCTGAAACTGAATAGATTGTGGCTTAATTTTGACTTTATTATCCATGTCATCATCTGATAAAGCTTGACAGCCAGACTGATCGTTTTTTATAATCTTGATCAGCTGATATTTTTGCTAAAAATTAGAAGTGAAACTATAGTGAATAGTTCTCCAGTGAGTAAAAATAACTCATAAATATTCATTTTTTGCCTGCTTAATCATTGATTTTTATTTAAATCTGCAGTTACCGAAAGTATTTACTTAGTGGCATTATGCTCTTTCCTTTATGTATTTGTCCTAGGTGAGGTTTGTATTACAGTTTTGATTAAAGCTGCCTGTCAAATCTCATCAGACCCTGTTTCTGTTGCTTTGTAACACTGCCAGACTTTAGCTCTGGGCTGAAGCTTTGTGTTTTTCAGCTGATTTTTTTTTTATGTCAGCCAAATCACTTTTTTTTGTGTTAAATTCCGATGACCACGTGTTTTTTTGGTTTAGTTTTCTTTGTCTTTTTTTTTTTTTTAAACACGCCAGCATTTAGTATATCTATACTTGAAAGGAATTTGAAATCTGGGGAAAAGGTTTTCACTCTGAGAAAACAGGCTGGAGTTTCCATCCCATTCTAAACCACTCACTTTCAAATCTCATCTGCTAAAACCAACAAAAAACAGAACAATGATTCTGTTGAGCTTGCTTCGTGCCACCAACGCTGGTAAAACTCTGCAGGCACTGTTCCTTCAAGATAATGTAAACCTAGAGGGGGAAAAAAAACTGGAGCAGAGAGGAAAGGAATGCTGAGATCAGGACTCTCAAGTGATGGGAAGACTAGTGTAGGTAGCGTAGAGTTGAAGGAAGTCTGAGTGAGGGGGGACTTCTGTCTGGTTGAGCAGAGGTCAGAGCACAGGAGCAAGGAATCGAAATGCTGACAGTGAAAACAAGGTGTGATAAAAAAGATTGAAAGGTGGATGAGAAATGGGCAGAGTGAGTATAGGGACTGGATAAACAAAGGGATATAGGGCAGGAGCAAAGAGCTAGGCAGGGGAAGAGAAGAGCAGAATAAAACAGCCTTGGAGAGGAGAAGGCAGATAACGATTAGGCCTGTGGCAGTCATGGGAAGAATCTGTTCCCAGTAGGTCGTCACCCTCTTTCCTCCTCCACATCCTATAATTGTAAGAGGGCCAAGATCAATTGCAGAAATCCTGTCATTAAACTGGAGTAGGTTAAGAAATTACTGTTCTGCCTGCGCAAACAGCTTGGTTTTTCCCTTTGCATGTGGCTCAGGATACCTGATAATCTGCAGCAAGAACTCAGACAAAACTCACCTCTGTGATAGTTTAAATAAACTGGGTCAACTTGTCAGTGACACAGATGAGCACATATATACTACAAGCTGTGTGGGGGATGCTGTAACTTCTAGCAGTAGTTGGAGCAACAATAACTTCTTCCATTGCTCCAGATCCTTTTTCTGGAGGATGTTTGGGGCTGCCATCTTCCCTTCGAAGCCTGGAAAGAAAGTGGTGTGTTTTCAGCTGTAGGGCATATCCCTGTGCTTGGAGTCACACAGCTCCTCTGCAGTCAGCAGCTATATGGGAGTGATACACTGAGTTACCTTTTGTGCCACTCTGCATAGAGAATGAGTGTCCGTTGTTGAGTTTTAGGAGCTTGGTGCATATTGCAATTTTTCATCTATACAGTGTACCTCCAGAATTTGGGGGAGCTCAGCCGATGGGAAGAACATAGGAATGTGTTCCTCTGCCTTTGTTTACCAAGCAAATATGCCCTTGGTTTAAAGCATTCCAGAAATAAAAACAAATCCACTTTTATTTTCCTGTTAGTTCAATGATCAGTTGAGTGAAAACACTTCTGATAAGCAGAATAGCAATGAAATTCTTATATATCTTTAAATACTAGGCTGGATGTCGCATTGGTCAGCTATGGTTCTTTAAGCAGTACCATTGATATTTGGTGCCTCTTTGGCCCAGGAAACATTTTTAGCTTTTGCACTCACATTCTTTATCAGAACTTTCTGTAATACATCAAATGTTGCTCTAGCTAGATCTACAGATAATCAGAGGCTTTTTTTCAGCCTTTTTTTATCTAATCTATCTGCTTACCCTGATCTCATCAAGGCCTGTTTTAGTCTGTACTTGTTATCATTGTTTCAGTTAAGCTGGATGGTAGAAGCCTGTAGGATAAACTGTGCAGTTCCTGTGTGAAAATGCATAGTCACATAGTACCATCATATGAATTAAAGACTGTCGTGTGCCACCGAATCTCTCTTCAGCTGATGCACAGGATGGATAGTGTTGTGGGATGGATTGTACTTGAGCATCACAGCTGCTAATGAACAGCTATTCAGGTTTTTTCCCCTCTCCATCATTGAGTGCATTGTTCCTGCTGTATTGCCTGTGCACTGTTTCAAGCATTCCCTGAAGACAAGAGAACTGTTTTTTCTATGAACTTTTCTCTGGTGTTCTAGCGCTTTGAAACAATTTATCTTCAGAAAATTGCAGCAAGGTGATGGGATGGTGTTGGCTCACTGTAGAGGAAGGAAACTGAGGCATGCAAAGAATAAGGTAGAGTCCCTGCTAATTTTGAGTGCCAATTTGAGGTACATAAGTTTTGGCTCTTTTCAGAGCACTTTGAGTATGAGTGTTCAGATATACAACATGAGCAGAGCAGTACTGCAAATCAAGCCCCAAGGTTTCCAGCTGAGCGCTCAGATAATGAGGATTAGATCCAGTGGGTGATCATCTTTTGAAAGTTAATTTATCCCTGCGTTTTCCACAGACTTAAATTCCAACTCTTTGGAGTAGCATTCCTAGCTTCCTTAATGGTAGTAGGAGTGTCTGTTCCCTTCATGTCAACCCTTGTCTCACTCACTCAGCAGCTCCCAAATTATAAATGAGGTGGGTCTGGTAGAGACGGTAGGCTCCTGTGTTGTGTAGCTCTGATCCCTCCCTGCAGCCAGGCTGTCCTGTGCAGGGTGTGAGGCAGGATTCCTGTGGGAGAAATAGCGTAAATGCTCATATACTAAAAGGGTAATGCATGTGCACAAGAGTCGCTTCAAGCTGTCAATGCAGCCGTACTTCTGGCATTTCCTGATTTTTCTTATTTGACTTCGCAAGCTTATTTTCAATGAGGCTTTTTGTCCTTAACTGAGATGAGGACAAATTCTCTCTTTCACAAAGCTGTTTGTTTACATGTTGCTGTTTTCTCTGTTCAGACACTTTGTTCACTGTTTGCCTTTTGGTATAATGGTATATTTAAAATTCTTCCACTGCTGCTTTGTTTTATGGTGTTACCCGCATTAGAATAATCTTTTATGTTAGGAGAAATGTTGCAGGACCAACAACGAAACTTCATTATTGGATAAAAGCCTATGAAAAGCTCCAAATAAATGGAGCTTGTGTTAACCCCTGAAAGTGGCAGTGATGTGGGATTAATGTTAAGCTGTGCCAAAATTTCTGTAGCTGAGTGCCTTGCTTAGAGTTGATATTCCTTTGAAAAAGTTTGCCTGACCCTGCTGTTCTACAGTATGGTATTGACTATGACTCTCCTAGAGTTGTCGGTGCTAGGGCAAGACTGGCTCCAAAACAGGGCTGATCCAGCAAGAAACTTAGTGTTGATTGCTTAGCATCTAAGAAATGGGCCTGGGATGGGGTAGGGAATCACTCTGAGAAATTCCTTACTGAGATAAACATCTCTGTGGCCTGGCACTGGTGATGATGGTCTTCAGGTCAGATGTATAACGAATACCTGAGACTAACTAGAGCATCTCACTGTTCCATTTCTCTTTCAGCAGAACAGAAGGGAGAACGTGATGAAACCTGTGCTGTTGCAAGTGAGTCCCTGGCTCCAGAGGGAACAAACTTAAATAACAGGAACCAAAATAAACATTTTTATCCTTCATTACCCCAGCTACCTTGCGAGGAAGAAGAAATAAACAAGCTTGGAAGTCAGATAATTAAACTGACAGAACAGGCAGTTGCAGAACTGGAAGGGAAAAGAGCAGGTGCTTCTGCAGGGGAGCAGAACGTGGTGGTTGGAGCAGAGCTTAATGGTTCATCTGAGGGAGAGTTCCCACTTTCCAGCCCTGACCCATCCGACCCCACAGATCCCTCAAACTCCGAGAACGAACAAACAGCTGAAACTGAGGCCCTGAAAGACAATGGCGAAACCTCAGAGAGCGATTGTGAAATTCCAAATGAAAGAGGGGGTCAAAATAGCAGCACCGTGGATGTGGTGCATACTGAGGACCCTGGGAGGCATGGGGGGCTCAGTGTTACAACTGCACACACAAATAACAGCTCTGAGGAGCTCCCTGAGTCTGAAAACAAGAAACCGTCTGATCCTGCTGAAAACTGTGAATATTTGGATAACAGTTTGGCTTGAGGTATGAAATCCAGGCCCTCAAGCATCTCACTGTAATGTTTTTGCAGTGCCTGTGCTCCTGCGAATATGATTGGTGAAACAGTGTGCCATAGGGTTGATTTCTACATTCAGCTGTTAATATTTGTCTAAGAAAAGTGTTTTTCTGTTAGTTTTGGCTACAGTATACCAAAAATGTAAATTACCTAAGGGAAGGAATTAGTGATGGGGTTTAATCATGTTGGTTTTTTGTAATGATCTGAAGTTTCTGCATAGATAAATGTAATTTATATTAGTGTGGCAAAGAGACCAATGGTAATGATTTATTATGTTATCACTAGGCTTCTGTAACCTGTATGGTCCTAGTGCTGGACTGTATTTTAATGGTTAGAAGTGTCTTCCAAGCATGAAAAATTTGGAGTGATAAACAAGCATTTTAAGGCTGCAAGCTTTTGCTTGTTTCTGAGACTGCGTTCTATTTCTCTCTACATGTAGTGACTGTAAGTACGCCCTTAGAATAAAATTACTATTCCCTTACAGGAAGTTTCTGAAAACCATCCCTGCATGTATATTGTTCTCTCATTCTAAACCTTTATATCTTCTCAACTGTACAAAATTTTTCCTTCCCTCTCCCAGCTCATCTCATGAACGTGCACGGAATTATTTCACCAGATACTGAGAACCCAATTTAATGAAGCTCTGAAGGAAACATCATCAGAGAAGCCAGAAGTCTTTCTGTGAGAAACGGCAGTGCTGTTCCAAAGCAAGGAGAACAGCAAGAGGAGAACCAGTGACGCCCTCTCCATCTACTCGGCGCTCTCAGTTACTGGAATTGTGTTCCTCAAATTAGAGGAGCTGGAACAGACCTCAGGCTGAGTAACAGGTGGTAGATTTCAGCCCTACTCCATCTGTGCCCTCCTTTTTAAAGGAATCTTGTCTTTTTTATTTTTTTATGCTTTGGAATTAAGGATAACTCTTCCTGTCCTCCTGATTTCACCAGTCTATGGTGTGGCAGAAGGTTTATTTGCATTGTTGCCGCTTTCTTAAACTTCTTCCCTTGTTGATGTTTAGTCATAGGAAAATATTCATATAATAACTGGGGAAAAGGGAGGCTGCTGTGTCATTCCCTAGCTTGCTCCTGATGCTGGAGCTGTGCCACTCTGCTCCTAGGAAGGCAGCAACAAGGGAATACTTAACATTGAAGTTAGCAGCTGTTGGAGAAGGGGAGGCACGTCCTTCCTCTTCTGTTTGTAGCATAAGGAATAGTCTCTGCAGCTGTGGAGCTTCTATGGGCCAGCAGCCGTCAAGGCAATTTTTCTGCTGGCTTGGGACCTAATTGTCTGTAAATGTTCATTTCTCACTCCTAGAACTTGAAACCAATCAGAGAGAATTAAACCAAATTTAATAAAATACTACTAATAAAAAGGAAAATCCCTCCCAGATTGAGTCCTTCTTTGACAAATAACTGCCAGCTGCAAATTTTTACAGCCCACTTGTCAGCTACTGAATAAACAGAGTTTATATTAGCAATACTGACAAACTCTTCTGTATATGGAAGATGAGCTAGCAGGTGCTGCCATAATCAAGGTGTCGGAGTCCATGAACAGTTTGTATTCAGCAGAAGAAAGGCTGTATGTGAATTATTACATATAAATATAAGAAATGATAGTGGGAAGGTGAAAAATGTGGCTTGTCTCGGTTCTCATGTGTTTTCCGTAGCAGGTGCATTCATGTAACCCTTTCAGTGTCTGTCTGCAGGCAATAAAGCCATACTCTCAGTGCTCCACAAATACATTTCCTTTCTCTTTAAAGGTAATTTGACATTGCAGCATTTCACTGATTTTAAGCAGCAGCCCTCAGGAACAAAAACCATCTGTATATTTAAGCGTATTAGGGACATGAAGCAGTAAAAAGTTTTTCTTTCATTATCCTGTTCACCATTTAAGTTCCTCATCACCTGAAAAACCAAGAAGAGTTTAAGTATTTGAAAGATTGTTATGCTGTTCCCATTAATTATAACTAATTGCACTATTGACTCATTTATATGACAGCATGGACAAGTTGGAAGAGAAATAGCTGCAGAAACTGAAATCTCTGGGAGAATGTGGCAGGATTTTTTCCTTTAATGCTTGAATGTCACATGAAGTAGCATTTTATTCAAGATGTATTATTTTCCATCTTTCACAGACTAATCCTGTGCAGAGCTAAATATCAGTGCAGTCAGAACTGAGGCAAGCGAATAAGAAGGTCAAGATTTCATGTAGCTGAGCTCAGAAGTGTTGAGGGTGTTATATTGTTTCCCTGTCCTGTGTCTTCCCTGACCCATAGTTGTTTGTGTGAGTAGGCATTTTGCTCCTGGTCCCTTAACAGCCAGTTAATGCTATTAATTAATGAAGAGCTTGGTGCAAAAATTCGAGTGGGCAGAAGCAGTGCTGGACCAACAGCTGTTTAGTGCCTCATTTGTTGATTCTTTTCAGTATGTTTTTTCTGTGAGAACATAGTGATGTACAACCCAACAATTAGGACATCTTGGTAATTATCCTCACACTGTTCTCCCTCTTAGATGCCATTTTTATATCTTTGCAATCATTAAATTCCAGTGAGATATCTAGATCTCTGGAAACCTCATGTTTAGTGCTATGTCACTGCTGCAATACAGTCCCTCTCCTTTCTGCCCCAGTGAATGTGTATTCTAGCTACGTTTTTAGCCTTCTCCCAGGAACACAAGACTTCAAAGCCAGGAGACTTGTAAAAGTAAGACATCTTTGCTGCACTATGTGATAACTAATTGAATATTCTTGTCAGTATCTTCCTTGGATAATGCTTTAATTGATATTGCTGTGCTATTAGAACGATGATTTTATTCCCAGGAAATTAGTGTTTTGTTGTGGAATCAACACTACTTTAGTTTTTTTTGGGGGGTGGGGGGTTGCTTTTGTTGTTGGTTTTGGGTTTTGTTTTTGTTTGTTTGGTTGTTTTTTTTCTTTTTCTATTAGACTTGTGTTCCCTTTTTCTAGGACTTCAGAAATGCAGAAATCACATCCAGAGATATAAGCCTTGTTGGTGTTGGGCTCTGGGGAAGCAAACTGGGAAGGGAATGTTGTGGCAGGGGTATGGAGAAGATGCATTTCGCAAACTGATTTTAAGGAGGTTTTCTTGCCTAAAAGCAAATTCATGCATTGTCTGTGAGAAGGACTTCATCTGAAAGTACGATGTTGTGGTTATTTGAAAAACAATGTTCACTGAATTTGTAAAATAAGTGTGTGAAAATGACAGATTAAGAAGCATCTTTTAGAATGCTGCTTCTTTTCTAAGTGAGACTTTTTAAGCTTATGGGAGTTTGTATAATAAAGACAGTGGAATTTCTTTAATCCATATGAGCTCGGGAATGTATTTCAAAATCTTAACTGAGATTAAGTTGAAAGTCTGCTACATTTCTAAAAGATAGGATTTTGTTTACTAGCTTCTGTTTTGTAGTTTTACTTTCTAAATTATGCAGTTTAATTTATTTGCAAACCTCTCTTTTGTTGCTGCCTGGATTAACTGCACAACGTGGTTCAACTATATTAATACATTTTGTCATCTTTAATAAAAACATTTCCTGATACGCTTGTTCTACCTGCTTGTTTCCTTTTCTGTTCTCTGTATCAGATGAATGATAGCCATGAGGTAGTGTTTTAGTATTTTCAGTGAGTTGTGTTAAATTAAAAAAGTAAAGCTTTATTGAGTGAGAGTTTTAAGGCTGAAAATTATCTAACTTAAATCTTTTCACTGTCACTTTTCCCAGACTAAATTGACTGATTTACTTCCTACATTTCTGTGTGAAGAAACACACCCAGTATTTTTTGGCTCTGGAAATATTTATCTCTCATCTGCTAGCTTAATCATCATTGTCTAAGCAGCATTAAAACTTTTTTATGCAATTTAGTTACTAACAGGCACAAACTAGAGGCTTTCGGGGAATTTTTGCTGGGGAGTGATGGTAAACTGGAATATTTCTTTTAACTCTGCTTTCAGATGTATACAGTGTGACTTAGCTGTAGCCATGTGGACAATTTAAAATAGGTGGGACGCTTATACATGTTTGAGAATAAAACCTGAAAATACAAGTAGAATAATGTAATGGATCTAAAGTTTAAATCAGAAATGTCTGTACTTTCCCTTATTTTTAGGGGAAGTCCATCATCCAGGTCTTGCAACACAACACCCAACACTGTTGAAAGGATAGAGATCTTTTTGCCTTTCAGATTTGCAGCTAAATACAGGATAGTGTCTAATGAGAGGCAATTGCTTACTTATTCATATTAACTTTTTTTTCCTTTGGTATCTAACTTACCCTTGAGATCCCCTTATAACACACAGACTCTTCACAGACTATCGACCACATCCCATGCATTCAACTCCCAAACTGCATAAAAGGGACTATTTTTCTCTTCAAGAAAATACATCACAGTGTTGAGTTGATGCTGGTTTTATTGATGCGTTTACATAAAGGAGGCTCTACAAAGTGATACGCATTTCTTAGAAGTGCAAGCGAATGGAAATGGGAATCCTTTAGCCATGTATCTTAGTGGCCAGTGGCACAGCCTAGGGTACTTTGTGCTGCCCAGGCCATAGCCGGCTTGTTGGTCTTCACTTAAGCCTCGTTCTATGTTCGTTTATTGAGGCCTCTCTTCTTCTTTTCTGTAACCTCAGACAGTTTCTCTTCCCACAAGTTCTTGTTGCATATCCCAATCACACAGCAAGCCAGACGTTTCCCAGCATTTCCATTCTCCAAACTGGCCTTATTGTTGCCCTTGCCCATGTCGTCTTCCTGCTCATGGATCACAACGGATCTGCCCATGATGGAATATGGACCAAACATAGTGGCAAGGAGCTGTGTTTTGTATTTTCTGATTCTGCCTTCTTTAGGAAAAAAGTTGCCGAAATCCCCTGGGTGACGGGGGTGATTGACGCTGAAAGGGTTATAGTGCCCTCCTGTAGAATCGCAGCCGTTGCTGAGATCCCCGAGCTCATGGATGTGTATAGCTCTACCAGACTGATTATTATCCAATGGAAACCCATCCAAGTAAAAAATGGCTTCTAATCTTCCATATGAGTAACACTGTCTGAATAAGACTTGTCCAGTCACTTGTGGCTTGTCAGGATCTATATTGGAGCTGGGCTTCATTTCACAAGTGGCATAAATCATCCCATCAGTCTCATTACCAGGCATTACCGGATAGAGAAAATTCTGCCAGAGGTCTTTCACTTTCTTCTGTATGTCATGAAGTAACCCTTGGCTTGGAGCAGTTTCTTTGTCCGTCATGACACCGGAGGCAGACAGGGCAAGCCCAGCGACCAGAGAAAGAAGCAGAAGCATCTTGGCACTTCAGAGCCTGCAAAAGGTACGAGAAGCTACGAAGAATTAAGGACATTTTGCAGCAGTATGGCTGGAGAGAAAGGCACGCAGCCTTTGGCAGGAATGAGCAAAACAGGTGGAGCATGGTCCTGGTGGACTGCTGCTTTCTAAATCTGTCTAATGTGATGAACTGAAACTAAATCAGAATGCATATGCATGTTTAAACACATACAGCTGACACCCATGGCTAAAACAAATACTAGCGATTTTGTATTTTACACTCAATCTTGTTTTTTAAAAACTGCCTCTGTTGCCCTGCAGGAAGCAAGTAAGCCAAAGTGTTATTAAATCTATTTTTGAGTTTGTATTGAGACTTTTCTCCTACTACAAATTCCAGCAAGACAGTTTGCCAGGAGGCTGTTTTTGTTCCATCTACTTAACCACTAGCTCGGCATTACAAACGAAAAGTAAAAAATCCGACAAGTTGATTACCTTTCAGAGCTGCTGCAGAACCCCTCCGTAGTAGCTCTTTGCCTCTGCTCCCCTGAACCGAGATGTGATCAGACAGAAAGCCAGGGCTGTTTGAAGTTGATGCTGATGGGAACTGCGTGTTTGTGTAAAAGTTAGATAATGCTGGCTCAGGGGAGGCGTCACCGGGAGAACCGTGGGAGGGGAAGGAGGGAGGGAGGGAGCGGGAAAAAGTTTTAGGCATTTTTGTTCTGGGCAGGGTGGACACTTTGTCCTTTCTTGGTTAGTTTGTTAGTCTGGCTTCTCAGTCCTTACCGACGTTCCAAAAAAAAGTAAAAAAGTTATTAGGCTTTTAAATTAGCCTTCCTTTTGATGACTTCATGTGCTTATCTAAAACAAGTGACCTTCAACATGCAGTGAGGGGAGAGGAAGGAGCTTTATTAAGGCACAGTTGGGCAGTTCGCTCACTTATGTGCTGGTTGTCGAGGAGCTGTTTTGCATTTTTATTTCTTCATCAGTCAAAATTGAAAGTGGTGCTTGAGCAACAAAAACTGTTCCACATGGACATATACCAAAGTTTCTGTGGTTTTTAAAACCTGAATTCAAACCCTAGATGTTGAGGTACATTTCAGCAATGATTCTCTGTGAAGTTTTAGGGCTAGTTAGCATCTGCTGCTTTACTCGCCAAGTTATCTGCTCCAGTGAAGCTGTTTTTTCTTCTTTTTTGGACACAGGAGTGATTTCTTTCCAAGAGAGAAGTAAGCAGTAGTGAGGCAGTGCAACATCGGACTGAGACACTGAGAAATTGTTTCCCAGAAGCTGGCTGGAGTACAGAGAGTTCACATGTGTTTCATCATCCCATGAACTGAGAAATGCTTCCCACTGTTGCAGCTGAAATGTGGATTCAGCCATCACAAGGGCAATATAACAGGCTGAGATTTCTGTAGAGAGAAAAGAGTAACTCTTATTACTCAGGAACAATTCTCAACGCAAGAAAATTGCAAAGAAAACCCCTTTTCCCAGCTTACGTCTACTGCCAGCTGGGTAAGCATTGTGACTGTCAGCTTCTGGAATGGTAAAATTGTGTGTGTTAATCTTACTGCTACCATATTCTACATCAGATCTGAGATACTCAGTTATCCAAGAGCTGATTTTTCTTTCTTACTGTATGAGGGAGAGTAGAGCTCAAATGGTGTCCACTACTTGGATCATTAGCCAGGGTCTGGAAATACAGAGTTAACTTCTGCTTGGGATACTGGGATAGTGAACATGTTACTTTAGCCCTGGGCTTCAGTTCCTAATCTATGACTTAGGACAACTACTATTTCTTTTCTTCAGGGTATTTATGAGTTGTTCAGATTACTGTGCTCGTGGGAACCATACAGTGTTCAGTGGTAGCTGAACGCTAAGACCGAGAGCCAGGATTGCCTGTCACCCCAAGCCTACCGCTACCTCCTTTGCAGCCTTTTCCCAAGTTCATTCACTGGCAGTCTCTGAGCTGGGGAAATCCGTACTTGTGACCCGGTAATACTATGAAATTGCTCGGTTTTAAAGCATTTGAAAGAACAAACATTTTATAATCAGGTTTTATAAATATATGCAAAAAAATGTTCAGCTAACGACTAGCCACATGCAAAGGGGGATGGTTTAAGTTTGTTAAATGCAAGAAGCAACTGTCCAGTCCAGGTACTATTAGAAAAACTATTTCTTAGCATCATAAACCACTTTTTAAGGGGACGTGATGAATGGAAGGAAGAAAGGAGCATCATTCATGGTTTACTCCTTGAGTCACAAAGTAGTAGACTGCAATTACACTTCCGCATGGAAATTTCTAAGCCAGCAGTCAGTGCTCCAAGAAAAGAATTTTTAAGCCGTAGTTGAATTATAAGGCATTTTGAAATAGGAACTAGGGTCAGAATTTTAGCTGGTTTAAATACAATAATGCTAATGACCTTAGCAGCATTTGTGCTGTTTTACACCAGCTGGGATTCTGCCCCTGACAAAAAACACCCTAAGAAGCCCAAGGTACTGGCTGCAAAGCTCTTTTTTGATGTACTGCACATGCAGGAATGAAGCAGAAATGCAGAAGGGTGTAAAGGAGATGATCAAAGGGACAGAAAGGACTGCAGCAAAGCTAAATGATGTATTTGTAGTGCTCTGCACTTCATAGACTGAAAAGGAAATACTAGCTGTGGGCTGCTGTCAGAAAGATGTATTTTAAAAAGGAGAAGGGCTGATAACTACAAGAAATGCAATTGCTGGGGTGATTTGGTATTCAGTCTGGTTCTGAAAGATGGAAGTCGCTAAGTACTAACGAGGTGTATCATTGAAGTCTATTGTTACCCACTGCCTATGTTTTAGTTTTCTGGTTAAAAAGAGGTGCTGAATAATGGGCTAATAGCCTTTAAAACAGACAGCAGTTAATGGGAGGAAAGTCCACAGTGACCTGACCATGCACTTGTACTTGTATGACAATCCCTGTTTAAAAAATAGACCTCTGCTTTTGTCCAGTTGTACAGAATCTATTGTATCTTGAATTTCATGCAACGTCCTAGGGTCTCCCAGGCTACACAAGACAGAGTTGTCAAAACAACTTCTGCAAGGCTCTCTAAACCACGTAGAAAAACCAGACTTAGCTTTACTCATGGACTTTACAATGGACTTTATACACGGCTCTGCTCACAAGTTCTCAATCCATGCTATGACTTTCAGGGTTGTTTGGTTGGTGGGTTTGTTTTGCGGTGACATCGTCCCATGGCATCACCCTGCTGTTCAACTTAGTATCATTTGATTTGTCTAGCGCAGAGTTAAGCTGATGAAGAAATGCTGCATAGGACAGCATCCTTTTGTAGCAAGCAGTAGCCTTGTTTTGTGCCTCCAGCAGCTGGATCTGCTCTCAGTGATTTTATGGTAGAATGATTCTCCATAAAAATGACACCCAGAGAAGCCAGGTTTTATGTCTTCTGCAGCGGGTGATGGAGCTGACTGCTCTTCTCTGTGTATGGCTGAGGCTGGAGCCGCTAAAAGAACAGGGATATTTGTAGCCTGAGGGAAGCAGAGACAGGATCTTTGGGAACCTGATCTGCTCCTTCAGTTCAGGGCATTTTCTACCATTTCTGAGTCATGGTCCCAGCCTGGGAGCCAGTTACGCTGGTGGGTCATCAGGCAGCAGCAGGGGCGTCCAGCATTTGTTGGTGTGTGGGAGTTACCTGCTTGCTGTGTAGAGACTGCAGGGCACCAAAACTTCCACATGTTGAGTTTGGCATGGTATTGTACGTGCTCCGCACAGCAATTGCCTGTGAGCACAGCACCAGCCTCGTGTGGCATCTGGCGTGTCCCAGTGCCTACTTACGGGTCTGTGGGTGAAGCCTGCAGTGTTGATTTTCATCTGCAGAGCTATGAGCAGTGCTGCCGAGTCAGGCAGGATTTAGAAAGCAGAAATACTGACAGGGTGTCCGCAAAGGTGCAATGACTTTGGCTATTTACTGCCTGTCATGTTGTCCAACACTGCCTGTTACTGTCTAGTGGAGCGCTGGTGCTCACGAGAGAGGGGCTTTGTCCTGGACTGGGCAGTTTTAGCCTCTGTGGTAAGCACAGGGCTGGCACTGGGCTGCAAGCAGCACCTCGTCCTGCTCTTCCTGTGGAGGAGCTCATTTGCAATTGCTATAAGGAAAAAAAAAAAGAAAAGAAAATTAAAAATCTTGCTGTAGCAAACAGAAAATCTGTCACTGGTCTAGGCTTACTCTTCCTGTTTACTCCTGTTCCTTGACCTGCTGTTTCTATTTAAAGAAATACAGATATTTAGTGCCTGAGATAAGCATCCATTTATAATATTCTTGCAAAAAAGCTATATGCATTTCCAACTTTTGCGGGCATTACCCATAAAAAATCAAGTTAAATAAATATACAAAAGGGAAACAACACTGTTCTCTCTGAGGAATAATTTCTCTTGAAAATAGAAGATCATGAAACTGTCAAACCACTCTACAGCAGCCAATTTGAAAAATTCTTGAAATTCTTCCTCTTTAATAGCTTGAGAAGAAATCATTTTATGACAGCGAAGGAGAGATGAGCTGTAAGTAAGCTTTTTGAAAAAGCTGCATTCAGAAACTCATTCTTGATCTGTCAACCTAATTTAACAGAATTTCATCTTCACATGTGGATATAAAATATAAATATGTAATGTAAAAAGTAGGGATGGAACCCAGCTATTAGATAATTTAGGTTATTATTTGTGTTTGCATTAGTTCCCTGATCCTTTATTAAATGTTTATCCTTTCTGCTGCATAGCATTAATCTGAAGAGGGGTTCGCTGTTTGAAAGGAGGCAAAAAATAAACACAAGAATTTCCTCAAGTTCAGCGTTCAATGGCCATAGATGGAAATATCTTGATTTTTTTTATTTCAAAGTGTGCACTGCACACATTTTGCATATTTGCACAACTTCAACACTGTGTGTAGCTTCAAGTCAAAGCTTAGGAGCCACAGGGAGGCTGGGCTAGTAGGTCAGACACATGAGCAGTGGTTACGTACAAATAGCTAAATACAAAACGATCTCTCTTTTTATGGCCCCTAATAGCAAAGAAATACAAGTTGTTTTAAAGAATGCTAGGAAAGTGGTGGTGTGTCCACTCATGACCCCTTGTTTTGTATCTGTGCTAAGGTCTGAAAAGGATTTAGTACCCAACCATACCAATGTAAATCATGACTTAAACTTGCCTATCCTGTTCTTAAAACTTATCATTGATGAAGAATCTACCATCACCCATCCCTTGACTATCCCTTCTCTTTTAGGTTTTTCTGCTCTCTAGCCTGGTTCTCGCTGCAGAGTAGACCCATTGTTTTGATTGTATCCACTACAGGCACGGGGGACAGATTATTCTCTTCTTTGCAACAGCCTTGTGCAAACTTGAGAGTTTAACTCTGTACCAATGGCCAAGAGGGAAGCCTCTTTCAGCTAAACAGTCCCAACTCTTTTAAGCTTTCCTTCTAAATTTTGTAGGCTCCTATGCTGAGTAGATCACCTTTTCCTAAGGACTGTGCACCTCTTCCTGGAAGAGAAGTGCACAAACATCTCAGTGTGTCAGCTGACCAGCATGGAGCACTACTGCACTTGTCTTGCAGACTATATTACTCTCTATACCATAATGTGATCTTCACCTGATCCTTTCCTGCAGAACTGCTGTCTACACAATTGTTTCCATTTTATATTTCTTTATTTGGCTATTCCTGCCACGTATGAGATTTTACCTTTGTCTTAATGGAGTTACTTCTTTTTTTTTTTATTTCCCCCACCCCTTATTGTTTCTCCAGCTTGTCACGAACATTTTGAATTCTAATCCTTTCCCACAGTGTATTTACAGCCCTTCCAGCATGGTGTCAGCTGTGAATTTAATCAGTTTACTTTTCGTTCCATCATCCAAGTCATTAACAGAAGGGCTAAATAAAACCAAATCACAGACAAACTTCTGCACCCGAGGCAGGCTGTCCTCCCCATTGGGAACTGACTGGTTTCCAGACTGGGTGCAGATTTCCTGCCATCTCTGTACCTGCTTTATAGGAGTGTGATCAAGACCATTTTTGCCCCCCAGCTTGTGTGTAAGAATGTCATGTGAGATGGCAGTTAAGATATTTAATAAAGTAAGTAAAGTTAAAATAAACATCTACTTCTCTCTATGCAAGACTTGTTATTCTCATAGAAAGAAAATAAAAAGCTCCTGATGTCTTTTATTTATTTCCCTTTCTGGCTTTCAGGTGAATGCAAAAAGTTTGCCTCATTTAGTGGTTTTTCTGTGGCTGTGACTCCTGAATTGAGCCTCACCTATCCTCCCTGAATCCTCAGACTTCATAGAAACCAAAATCATTTACTGGCCCTATCTCAATGTATCTGCATTACCATTATTCCCCTGGGAGAGGCGAAGTGTCTTTGAAGTTCTTCCTGACACTAAGTGATGTCGGAAACCTTAGGCATCCAAAAACTAATGAAAAGCCACCTTTTACATGCACATCCCTACATTGCTCTATCTCCCTTCTGTCAAAAGAGTCAATGGGACCCATTGTATTTTAATGTCACATCAGCTATGGAAGCAAAGTTGAGGTTAATTCACATTAACTGGAAAAAATACATTTCCAAAGGTTCACACTTCTGACCCTCTTACTTCTTGCAAGCAGCACGTATTTGTACAAGTCTCCCAGTTTGTCCATGTTCCCCACCACCTTTGTTACAATTGCCAATACTGGAAGGCACACCTCACCAAAACCAGGGAAGCTGTGCCCATTCCTAAGTTTGCATTTTAACATAGAGTCATACGTGCATGTCAAATTACTAAATAAAGTGAAAAAGTATGAGGTTTTATTTACAAACTCAGGAGGATCTTGGCACTCTGAGGCCACAGTCAAGAAACCTCCCATTCGCACTTACATTCTTGGTGACACCTGCAGGCACCAAAGGCTCTGCATGAGAGCAAGCTAGAGCTCAACAAAGCTGAGGGCAATCATGTTTTATGAAGACAAAAGCCCACCTGGCTTTGATAGCCGACAGCAGTTCCTACTCTGATAAGAGCCTAACTGCAACTGTTGTATGTGGAGGCAGGTACTGCTGACCAGCAGCTATGAAAGGCAACAGCCTTGGATGTTTGCTGAAGTCTAACACTTAGCAGTATCTGGGAGGCTCCTTGTCGTTGATACTGCAGGGCGTAGGAGAGCAGGCTGAGTTCCTGGAGGCTTTCTTAAAGCAGGTATTTCACCACAGATGTTATGGTATACTACTATTACAAAAACAAAAGTATGGCTTACTGTTGGATACCCATCTCCTTTGAAAATTGTGTGGAGTAGTTCAGGGCCTGGACCTCCGAGTACTTTTCAAAGCAGTTTGTGGTAAAAAACATTGTATTTGTATCTTTCAGAACAGCAGAAAAACAAAAAAAAAGTTATGCTTTTTTTTTTTCATAGAGTAAAAATTGTTTTAATGGTAAAGTGGCTCCTTACCTTTTTAGCTGTATTTATTCTAGTGGGTTGATTTTTGTAAGCATAACTGAAACCCTGGGATACTAATGAAGTTTAACAGTGTGTGTTAATTATATCCACTTTTGTTGTCTCAGTGAAAACATGGGATCCTAAATCCTATTTACAATCTCAAATTTCAGAGGTTCCAGCCCCTCATCTGACCTTAACATCTCTTAGTTCCATGCAGCTTTTGTAAGCCTGTACACATATTTAAGTTCCCCTGTGGAGAATGGTTCTGGAGATCAGATGTTCAGGGATTAGGCATACAAGAGTTTTTTACCTTGTTTAAAATCATTTTGACATTTTAGTGTAAGTCATTAAGATTGTTTTCTTGAACTGTCAAATGGGCTACAGTATGGGTGAACCATTTTTAGGAAAATTAAATAAAAACATTTTAATTTTGAAATGACTCACCTTTAAGAATTTCAACATCAATATTTTGCACACTAAAGTTTCTATCTGAAGTAAATATTTTCACCTGAATTCCTCCCTGAGAAGATTAATTCCCAACTAAGTAAATAATTAAAGTCAGGGGCCTTTTATTTTTTTTCCCTCTTTTAACTATGTAGTGGAACAAAGCTTCCCCAAACGGTGTCAGGTTTTAGGATCTCTGCAGAGATGTAGTGTGGTTCTGCGGATTCTGATTTCAGGCCCGGTGAATGCCATTAGCTCCAACCCAGCAGCACAAAGGATTCGAGCACCTCTGAAGCTGGGCGTTTGACTTTAGAAAAACAGAGGATAGATAGGAGGCAAAACACATGAAGGAACTATGTTTTTACCAGTGCCGATATATGCGTTAATAAGCAAGACTGAGAAAGCCACCTGCTTACAGAAAGGTTTTCAACTTGCAGGGCATGGAGTTCTTAATAGTATTCCATTAGATATAATGAGGTATGCCAGTGCAGATTTCCCCCATGAAGTTAGTACGCATTTGTACAAAATAAGGCTCCTGCTGAGGTGTTTTATGAATGTGGAGTCTTTCAGTTCCAGTTAAATAGGATAACCAGCTGTTTTCCAGGGCACGTGGAGAAATCCTTGGATTGGTTGTTGTTCCTGCTCTCGGCATTAGGATGCCTTCAAAAAAAGAATAAAAACACAGAAATATTTCACTGTGGCCTTCTTGAAGGGAAAGTGATCCTTCGAATGCATCAGAAATTGTTCTAATAGATGCAGGAAAAAAAAATAGCAAAATCCATTTACTTTGTCCTTTTATTTTGTTACAAACCTTCCTTCCATCTTCAGCCTCCAGCTTTCCCTCCCAGGAGTTGTCATCTGTTTTGTCGTGCAAGACTTTATTCCCAAAACCTGCAGATGTTATTAAAGGATTATAAGGTTATGTAGTACGTGGTAGAAGCCAGATATAGATTGGATGTTTTTATTAGAGGATTACCAAATTTTGTTAACAGGAGTGCACCTGAGTAATTCTACTGGAAGCTCTGCTGTGCTTGTTATGAAACATCTGGTCCCAAAGCAGATACAGAGCTGGACCTTAGCAAGGTCCAGTTCTCTAACCACGCCAAGGATAGGTCACGTTTGTGACGTGGAAAGCTGGATCACTGCAAATGATGTACAATGGTTTCACTTGAAAAAGTGTAGTGGTCACGGCAGGAAAGTATCTCACATCATAAAATGCCAAATATCCCAATGTCTTGTTCACTTCAGAATACTTTTCCACTGCTGGCACACATTTACAAGCAATAAAATAAAGTTAGCATATGAGGTATGTGCTTCAATGTTAGTTTTAAATATAGTGAAAATATCTAGCACTTTTTGTAGCTCTTTATAACTTGCATATCCCTACTACATGACACTAGGCCTGTAAGCAAACTTGTTGCTCCTAAGGCATGAGATTATGATGACATATAACTAACTCTCTTAATGGCAATACATTGGAGTGTTTGTGAGTGAGGGGCCAACTCAAGCTAGTGAACCTAAAGCAATAAATCAGAGTTGAACATCGACACTAAAAAAGAAATAAATCCGATGTTAGAGCCACTGTTTTCTCACAGTGATGAACTTGTCTAACTAAGGCCACCCAAGACCTACTGGGGAGGTATTTTCTACAGGCTCCTCATTTAAGATGAGGCTGAGTCAAGAAATTTCCAGAAGCTTCTAGCATTTTGCATAATGACTTGGACCCTGCTGTGGTGGGTTAAACCCTGTGGGCAGCTCAGACCCACGCAGCTTGCTCCCCCCTGCCCCCAACAAGATGGGAGAGAATTGGAAGGGCAAAAGCGACAAAACTTGTGGGTTGAGACAAAGACAGTTTATTATGGGGGGGAGAAGGCAAAGACAGCATGTGATGGAAAAGCAATCACTCCCCATCCGCAGACCAGTGCCCAGCAGTCCCTGAGTAATGGCAACTTTGGAAAAGCTTTGGCCCCTAGGTCTATTGCTGAGCATGACGCCATATGGTGTGGGATATCCCTTTGGTGAGTTGGGGTCAGCTGTCCCAGCTGTGTACCCTCCCAGCTTCTTGCCCACCCCCAGCCTGCTCGCTGGTGGGGTGGGGTGAGAAGCAGAAGAGGCCTTGGCTCTGTGTAAGCCCAGCTGAGCAGTAGCTAACACATCCCTGGGTTATCAACACTGTTTAGGTCACAAATCCAAACGACAGCACCATACTAGCTACTATGAAGAAAATTAACTCCATCCCATCCAGACCCAGTACGCCTGCAAGGCTGGGTGCTGGCATAGCCTTGTACTGGAAGGGAAGAGAAAACAGATTCTAAGTCACAGCTAATGTGGTTTGCAATTCCAAGAGGAAAGTGAAAGGTATTGAATAATGACTTTGTTTTGTATTTCCAGGTACACCTTTCCTTCTGCTACAGGGCTGAATTACCGCTGGTGTGATAATAAAGTCCACTTGATTTGTCTGAGCAGACTCCTAATCGCTTAATAAATCACTTTAAAAATTATTTGGTAGAGTGGCAAATTATTAACTGGCTGGAGATCCAGCAAGCAGCAGCTGTTTCATACTACAAACTTGACTGGGAGAACTGGCCCAAGAACACCTGTGTTCAGAGCCAGAATCATGATTTTTTCTAAGTTTTAAAGTTATTCCCCACTTTTATACACAGAGGAAGGGAAAAATTGGGGCATTATACATTTATGTATTTCCTAGCTGTTAATTAGTCATACAAATCCTGCTCCATTCTGAATCTATTCATCAATTTGAGTTCTCGTGTTTATTCAGTTTATTAAAATCCACTTGTATGTTTCTGCAGGAAGGATGAGTATCTTTTGCCTTGGTTATGGATAATTACTCAGGCTTCTGACTAGATCTAAGATGGCACAGTAGGATTCTTAGTTTGGTTTTTGATTTAATAGATAATTTTGAATTTTAAGATTGCTCACACAATATCCAGCAGGGTGGGGATTTTAAAATCAGCTTTGGAGGAGTTGAGCTAGAATTCCACTATGAAATTCAGATTTTAAAAAACATCACATCAGACAGTAAGTCTTTCTATAAGGTAGAATAGAGGATGCACACTATATGTAATTGCACAGTTACACGTTCCTCATAATAGCCATTTAGTCTTATTTTTCAGAAAATAAAAGAGAATCTCTGTGTCCTGAACACTTCTGGTGTGGTGTGACTACATAGTTTGATAATTGCTGTATGTAGCCTCATCAAAGAATATTGTCACATCACAACAGGAAATATGGTCCTAAGATTAAAGGCAGATTTGGATTCTGGATGCATTTTAGTCACTGTCTTGACAGGGAATAAGCCATCTAACCTCCTCCTACCTCCAATTTGCCCTTCTTCAAAATGTTGATAACAATGACTCACTTCCTCATGGGGGTACTTTGAGGCTTAGATGAAGTCTGAGAAGTTGTTTTTGACCCTGAGAAAATTGATGTCAGAAATTGCGATATTGGAATACTAATCTTTCATGGCTTGAATAAATAATTGTCCACAGATGAAAAGCTATTTTCTCTGCAATTTTTGGCCCCCTCTATAAAATTGTTTGAATTAGTAGAGTCCAAACTTAATACAGACAACAGAGGAGACAGTGGACACTGCTTGCTTAAGTAAACAACAGCCAGAGCCCAAATTATTAGTAAATACCAAAGCTTCATTTAGGTTGAATAACGCTGCAATCCAACAAATAAATGAGCCATCAAGTTTGAATTTATGTAGCATACGAAACACATTAAAGCCATCTGACCATGACAAAGGCCTTTTCTGCTGTGAATAATGAGGCCAACACATTATAATATCCTTTAGATGAGACATTAAATCCAAGGTCCTTTCTGTTTGTCTCTGGTGGCTGTCCAGGTGGAAGTTAAAGACTCCATGGCATTTCGCTAAAACCATAGAAAATCTCCAGCCCCCAACGGTATTACTTTCCCTGTAAATAAATAAAATAAATTGAAAAATTAGAATAGCCAAGGTTTTGTATGAGTTGAATATCATCAAGCAAAATACCAGTTTTCCTGTCCATGATGACAATGGGGAAAGTTCTCTTGGTTTAGTGGGAGCAAGGTCAGTGTCCCTGGTATGAACATAGGACATAGGACTTGGAAAGTCCTTTGGGATCTTGAGAATGCAAAGCACAGAAAAATGCTTCATTCTCATCATTAACACAGATTGTGGTAAAGAAGACTAAATCAAAATAATTATATTTGCATGTGTCTGTGCTTAGATAACCAGGCATGCACCTTTACAAGTGTAAGTTCCAAGAAATAGTTTGGAGACAAACAGAAAATTATTACATCAGGAAAAATTTCTTACCTTAGCCTGTATATGTGTGACTCGCTTCACAAGCCCATCTCAATTTTCAGCTGCTTTTGTATAATCCTAGTGATTTTGTATCACTTGAGGTATTTTAGCCATACTTTTAGTTTTATATGAGCCTCAGTGAACATTTATCTACCAAGTGAAAACCAGGCTCTTGTTCCCTGAGCCTGCATCTTAGTTGTGTAGTTTCACACCAAAGTTTCTTAGCACTGGACTCTCATAAGGGTATGGCACAAGAGGTCATGTGAAAGGTAAATTTCAGAGTCCTCTCATAGGTGTAAATCTATAATCTTATTGTTATCATACTGACTGAACTTGCTTATTTGAATTTAAAGGAATTAAAGAGAGGATGAGAACCCCTTGGAAGGAACAGAAGAATCATACTAGAGCTGAACTTCCTTAGCAGCAGAGATGATAAAGCATTTCATGAAGACCTGACTGATGAATCTGGGCATCTCTCAATTTTCTGAATAATGAGTCAGTTCTTCCCTCTTGCCAAGAAACATATGGGATGTGAGGAAATCAGCTGGAAATCCAGCCATGTCTGTCCCATTCGCCATCCTCTCTGCTAGAGGCGGGGAAGTGATGCCTTATGAGAAAAGATGGTTTGAGGGAAACCTTGGTATTCAGTTAAATCAAACTCAGTCTTCATGAGTCTCACACCCCTTGATGTCTGTTCCCCTTTTATCAACAGGAATGCCACAAAAAGATGTGGTACTTGTCCAACAGAGGTTAATGTTGACTGGGCTAAGGAATCCGTTCTGCTTCCTTTTCTTAACATGTATCTGCTTGAAACTCCCGACCCAATGGAAATGTCCCACGGGCCATCTCTTTCAGGTCCTTATATATGAGAAAGGCACTTTCCAAGTGAGAAGAGGGTGGTAAGAGGACACATGTAAATCTCTCCTAGGTGTGACATATGTGTCATTCAGCTATGACATATCTTAATATTGATTTCATTGACTTTCCTTTCGTTCATCTCTGTATTAGGGATAGGAAGCTGTAGTAATGAGGACTGATAACACGTTCTGGCTTTGATTTTGTCAAAAGTAGTTAAAAACCACACTTTAAATGCATTTAATGACACTTAAAGGTGTAAGTTCTTTGTGGTCTTTATTTTCAAAGTGCTAAGACCTTAGCAGTACAGACCACCTCATGCGGGGAGGATGAAAGTTACTAAAACAGCAGAGAGAGGCTATGACACAGGACCAGTTTGAATGGGCTCCAGCAGTCGCACCCCCTTCACTGCAGAGCAGAAATGTCTAAGCTTTCCTTGGATGTGAGTTTCAGAGTAAGATGTGAGCCGCATCCTAGGGGTGTCCAAGGTTGATGCTGTGATGGCAACTGCTAAAGGCTCTGCCTGTGGAACAAGGATGGCTGGCTCAGCTCTGAACACCTGATGCAGTTGCTGCTTCCATACTTCTCTGACACTCTGGGGATATGTGTACAGCCTGGTGTGAGGCACACAACCTGGGTCATGGCAGAAGGAACAGCCAAAAAGTTGTGCAGCCAACACTGTCCCTAATGATCGTCACATGACTCCATTTCACCCTGTGATATGAAAGCCTCAAAAGGTTAAAAAAATATGTTCCAGATCTTCCTATCAACAAACATTATGTGCGCTATTCATGTTACTTGTCTAAATGGGAAGGACTATAAAGAAGATATTTAAATATCAAATGGCTTTTTAAACCATGTCTTTTCTTTCACAGCAATAATTAAAGATGCTATTCTAATCTCAGGGGTCAGATTCAGCCCGTGCTTTGTGACCGCCACTTTGCACCAGGTAACCATAAGCCTTGAGAGTAGCATAAGTGGTCTTCAAAGCAACAAGTGGAGATTTCTTTGTTGTGGATCTCTCCTAGATGGACACAAAAAAGAATTTGTCCTTTCAAATTTAGCCCACTAACTTCTAAAAATAATATTTCAGTGATCTGAAAATTTTGTCTAATTTTTCATATGAACTGGTTTGATACCTTTGTGTGCCCTTCCACAAATTACCTATGTACCTTTATTCTGTATCTTAAAATATTTTCAGCATGAGGTATTCAACTCAACAGGATTTTTTTTTAAAAGTTACTGATTCCTAACCTTCCTTTTTGCCTCTTTACCTGCTATCCAAAAAAATTGAGGCAGGGTGCTCACAGCATAGGATCTGTGATATATGACCGGATTGTTTGGACTCCATCCAGTGGAGGGTGGTGATAGAGATCTGCCCAAAAAGCAATTAACTGCAATCTATTTGGAGAGACGAAATAACCCAATGGTGATTTACCACCTCCAGAAAAGAGTTGTGTTAGAAACAGCATTGTTGTTTATTGTGGATTTTTTTAGCTGTTTTACTCTCAATTTTCAAGAATTAAGAAAAGGAAAAGCTGCAAAATATTTTACCATATAACATGGACAACAATATGTAGAAGTAATTAATAGGGACATTTGAAGGGAAAACAGGGTCGCACCATTAGCCCCTGCTAAAATGCATTGGAGTTGATGAATTATTTTAATGGGACAGAATGACAAAAAAGGGACTGTTTCACCTAAGCAGGGACAGCTGGTCCCTATGACAAGGATACATTGCTGTCTTGTGGAGTCTGCCAGCCAGCAAGGCTGAAATAATAGCACTGAGAGAGGTGTGAACGCTCCTCGTTCACCTTAATTGAGAGCTAATATGAAGTGTAATTTTGAGCACTTTCTATTAACTGCTTCGTGTCTGAAGGCAGGTGTCTGATCAATGGTCCTCCATCACATCCAAGGACGGCCTGCTTTGATTTTCTGAACCGTTACACATCCCAGTGCTGTGGTGCCAGCTGTGTCAAACCACATCCAACTAACAACTGTCCCTACCAGTGGCTTTTGATCCTATTTCTGTTCCTGGGCAATGGGAGCTTGGGACAAAATTTCCACCTAGGGACCAAACTGCATATTTCTCAGAAGCAGAACTTCTCCCTCGCCGCAGCCAGCGGGGCCAGGCGGCAGCTCTCCAGGTCCTTTACAGGCTGTACCTGTACAGAAATAATTCCCCCCTTGCTGTGAACCGCGCTGTGCACTGCGGCCCAAGGAGCGGGGTTCATCCTGTTGCCCACGGCTGCCCTCACGCCGCTGCCAGGGAGAGCCACCGGCATCGTGGGATGGCACAGACCGCACCGACCGAACCACCTGCCAGGATTCAAAGCATGACAGGTGGGATTAGAGGATTTAGGTGACTAATTGCAGAATTTACTTTCATACAAAGTGTTTGTGTGAGGGGGAAAGAGAGGAGGATTAATTTAACTGCCAGAGATGTCTCCAATTATTTGAAAGGTGGTTGTAAAATGACTATTTAATCTTACATCTCACCTGCTTCTGAGAACAAAAACGCCTAAATTTTAAAATGGCAACAGGATGGGGACAGGATGGCTCAGGGGACTGAGGCTAAGGCTGCTGGGTCTTCTTTTGTAAGTCACACGACTGAGGCTAGTGAAGAATGCAAGGCACCGACCATTTGCTGGCTTTTGCGGACTGTATTAAATCAGACTGGAAACTCCAGTCCAGTTCCAAAAGAATTAAGGACCTGATCCTATTTCCACTTAAAATAGTGGTCGAAGATTGAGGCTTAAGTACCACGTTGCAAATCCTCAGTGCTACTTTTAGCAACTGTCCTGGCAAGTGGCACAGAGAAGGTGAAAGCGAGCGGGCTCTGAAGAGCAAGCGCTTGGTGTTGCCTGATGTACCAGGCTGAGCAGCACTGTCACAGCAGCGCTGGGCTCATCCTGCTGCTCATGTTTGAAAGGAAAAGGTGGGGAGTATCTGTTATCTCCCATCAGCATGAAAAAAAAAAAACCCAAACCTACGTGGGAGGGAGGGGAAGGAAAAGGAGGATGGAAAACAAGCTAAGAAAAAACAAAAGAACATAAACAGAAAACCCATGACAAAAACAAAGCCTTTGGTCCCCTGATCAAAACAACTTTGATCAATGCATCTATTCTCAGAAGCGCCTTATTTTAGAAAGCAGCTAGCTTTCTAACAAATAAAGAATTGCTTTGTGATTTCTTTCCAAAGCTTAAATTCAGCTTTCTAGAGTAAGATGAAAAGCTAATTTTCTTGAAGTTTAACATATTTGTGTAAGCACGTCAGGTGAAATAAATGACATTGATATTCAGTGTGTATATAGGTGGCACCAGCTCCCAAAACTCTATCTCTTTTTCATCTTACTGGAACATTAACTTATGCTCCTGAGGGCTATGCAGCATGCAGAATGAGAGTGCAAACTTAAGGATAATTCATCATAGCTCTCTCTCGTGTATCACTCTTTTTCCCTAAACTTTTCCATATCAGAATACAGAATAGAGGGAGTTTACTTTTGCCTTAGCTGCCTCTAATGGCACCCATGCAGGGTCTTATTCAAAACCCATTCAAACGTTTGCATGGTTCAGACTGACTTCTCAGCCGTGGTCTTGCATGTTCCCTTGTTAAATAGATGAGTGGACATCCCACTGTAATAACTGGGTCAAAGTAAGCTTAAGAATTGGTCTTTTGCATAACTATAGTAACAGTAAAATATATCAAGAGCTGTAGTAAGGGCAGAGAAGGGGGAAGGAAGAAAGGAATTTCATGGCAAAGCCTGTCATCCAGGCCAGTAGGAGCTGGTGACAGAGAGGACCAAGGAGCATCATTCTTTACTCCTTGCTCCAACCAACTGTGAGCAACAGCTCTGGAAAGGCTTGGACTCTCTTTTTGTTATGCATTTATATACTGATCGGTGTGACAGAGATGTTCTTCTACTAAAGGTGCTATCTGAATAAGCACAACAATTAACAAGAGAATAGAAGTGTAATTTTAATAACAATGTAGATTATGTAGCACTGGCAGCCAGTTTCCCTTTTTTAATATTAAGATTGAGCACTTATAGGTGCTCATCTCTTATCCCTGGTATCCAGTGACAGGATGTGTGGGAATGGTTCAAAGCCACACCAGGGGAGGTTTAGACTGGACACTAGGAAGCATTTCTTTACCAAGAGGGTGGTCAAACACCCTAGAAGAGGTGGTCGATGCCTCAGGCCTGTCAGTGTTTAAGAGGCATTTGGGCAATGCCCTTAATAATATGCTTTAACTTTCGGTCAGCTCTGAATTGGTCAGGCAGTTGGACTAGATGATCGTTGTTCCTTCCAACTGAAATGGTCTAGTCTATTCCATTCTATAAATTACCTTTCAAGTAGTGCTCAGTTTTCAATTCACATTTTGCAGAATGGGAAACTGAGGTACACATACGTTACACGACTTTTTTCTTCCTGATCTACTGTGAGTTCAAAAAAAAATTATGTAAAGGCAGGAGTAGGAGTAGCTGCAGAACAGATAGAAAGCAATGAGTGAAAGGATGCATGGCCCTTGAAGAGATGTGATCCAGAGAGTGCAGCAATTCCTCTGAAGTATCAAGATCCATAGTTATTGTTTGTCTTTAGCTGTGTCTATATGAGAAAAAGGCAGAACTTGGCATAGGAGCACACCTTGCAAATTTGCTTCCAAGGCCTTTACTTCCATCCATCAGAGAGCCGAACTACAGAAAAATAGTCTTTGGAAAAAGCTAGGAGAATGTGTGATCAGACTGGCTGCAAGTTTTGAAGAGAAACCTGACTGTCACAGTAGATGGTATTAGACAGTCTTGAACCCACAGAGACATGCAACATCTGGGCAAAAATAAGCGCTACAAAGAAAAGTCTGTAAAACATAAACTCTGAATACACAAGAAGCTGAATGATTATGTGTGGATGGGGCACATAAGAGTGCTAAGCAGCACTCTTCTACCCATAGCCATACCTGTAAGAAAAAAGCCATTTCAGAAAAGCTTGCTGGTAAGGGGAATGAAACAGTAGAAAAAAAACCTCTGCATAGCCTGGAGAGCGTATGCTGCACAAAGACAACTGCACTGCCAGCTATGTGAGATTGTATCAGATTATGTTGTGAATATGGTTCGAATGGTGCGTAATAAAATAAAATGTGGAAAATACAAGCTCTATGGTTGTCTCAAGAAATAAGACTATTGATTGCAGAAGGCTTTGAGAGTATTCTCAGGAATGTTTGATGCTGTATTTGTCCTGTTCTTGCAATTTCTCCGTACTCATATGCTACTGGCCATCATCAGCAGAGGATGCTGACAAGTTTGACTTGTAGTCTGGCTGAGTACAGCCTTTCCTGTGCACCAGTGTTCAAGAGGAGGTTTTCAGCCTTTAAGAAGAGGTGGTCATTGCAGAAGCCACAACGTAATGAGAATTTCCAAAAGTAACACCAGCTTTTGATACTGGTTGTTCTATGCAACATATATATATCATCCCTGTAATAATCTCATTAGAGTTTTGTTGGAGTGGAATGGACTGATTGTTCCTAAATCCTTCTAGCAAGAAATGTTACACCTGCAATATAGGATACCTAGATAGGTCAGAACCATGCTATGCAGGGATAAATGGACCTAAGTAGAGAAAAAATAGCAGTGGGTGTTTTTTCAAAAATAGCTGAATAAAAAATCTGGGAGGACAATTCCAGAAATTGTAAGACCATGGTCTAAGGTTGGCATGGATTTGTTTCTTTGCACTGCAGACAAATATGTATTGGGTTTGGATTATTATCATCACTGGACAGAGTTGCATTTTTTGTGAAGGCAACTACAAAATGGGTCATCTTGCATGCATTGCCAGAAACCACTTGTAGGGAGAAATACTGAGCTATAACTTGATAGTTATGTATTTAAATATTTATCAGAAAAACATGATAACAAGCGCTCTCCTCTGAGACTAGAATAGCCAGTGGTTCTGTTGAAGATAACATTAATATGGTTAAAATAATGTTTTAAATAAAAAGCTAAGGACTGTTATACCTCTGCATGCAGAGCTGTCACCTGCAGGAAGTGCTGTTCAACAGAAAAGTTATTACCAAACAACCTGACTGTTTAAGTGTGAAAATTAAAAATAGGGAGTTGTGGAGTCTTTTAAACACTAGAAGCAAGCACACAGAAACCACAGAAATCACGAAGCACAAGCTACAGTCTATATATGGCAGAACAACATGCATATTAATATGAAGAGTAAATATAGGTAAAAAAAAGCTTCTTTTGTTTTTTTGAAGTTGTTTTTATGTTTTTTAAACCAGAACAGACTAAGAAAATGCCTTCAGAGGAGGAAAGGGATTTGGATGCTGAATCCCAGAATCAGAAGGCCATGGAAGAGCCTGACGTCTTTACAAGGATGGACTGAGAAGAACAATGCAAAGACTAGAACAAGTGAGATGTTTTACAGCTCTAGAAAGCTAAGCAAACCACCTCAAAGACTGAGAATATAAGGTATGGTGTCTCACAGTCCATACTTTGTCCTTTCCCTTTGGAAGAGGGAGATGTAAACAGCTCTTCAGTGGTCTGTAGTGAACCATGGTCTTCCTGGTATATGTTGGCACAGACTAGCTGTTTGGAGTTAGTATTAACAGCTTGACAGACTCAGAAATCCCTCTCCTCCTCTCATAAGCTCCTTCCACTGTTATCTGCTGGTTATTATAGCACAGACTCGTCACAGCTATAGCTGCTACTCCAACAGGAAAGAGCTGTTGCATAACAGGAGCAAACTACCATGATGCTAGTGACAATAACGTTGGCACTTCAAAGAAGTAGGGTCCAGCCAATCCATTTCTGCTTCTCTTTCACACAAATACAGCAATTAAACAAACAAAAAGCTAAAAAAAACCCCCCACAATAACAAACCCAAAACCAAAGCAAAAAAAGAAATGGCATTGTCATCTTCTGCTTCACTAAAGTCAGCTCCCTTTGCATGTGTTCACATGCACATGTGATTCAGTGATTCATTCACTGAATGAAGAAATTCAACTATTTCTTGAATAGTTAGCATCAGCCACAGCTAAATGTATCCATTGTACCTTAGACTTGTGACCCCTTTAAGGACACTATTCAAAGTTTTTCCTCCTCTTTCACATTGAAACCCTTGAGCAGGAGGCACAAGGTTAGTAAAAGTCATCACAAAACTAGGAAACCAGCTGCCAAGCATTAACCACTTTTCTGTCCTACCTAAAGAGCACTCACTGACTCCCCTTAAAGTCTCATTTCTTGTTTGTAGGTGTCTGGGAAGAGAAAAGTTTCTATCTACTTGATTACAGTGAATGAAGGCAGTGAAGTACCAGCCACTGCAAATTCCTAACACATTCACCACAAAGAAATGCATCCAAATGCATCCACTTCAGTCCACTAACACAGGTCTACTGTGCTGTACTGTTAAAAAAAAAAAAAAAGATTGACATTGTATAGTGTAAAAACTGCACTTTGTAGTTGCAGCTCACATTGTAACAAGTTTATGATAATAGGAATGCACAAATACTGATGCATTTATGTGCACGAAGCCGGCTTGTGAGGCAGGAGTGTGGAGAAGGGAAGGATTCTAAAAAATCCATCAGGGTGTGCCAGTTTTGGCTGGGATAGAGTTAATTTTCTTCACAGTAGCTAGTATGGGGCTATATTTTGGATTTGTGCTGGAAGCAGTGTTGATAACCCAGGGATGTGTTAGTTATTGCTGAGCAGGGCTTACGCAGAGCCAAGGCCTTTTCTGCCTCTCACCCACCCCACCAGCGAGTGGGCTGGGGGTGCACAAGGAGCTGGGAGGGGACACAGCCGGGACAGCTGACCCCAACTGACCCAAGGTGTATCCCACGCCATATGGTGTCATGCTCAGCACATAAAGCTGGGGGAAGGTTGGCCGAGGCGGGCCACTGCCGAGGGGCTGGCTGGGCATTGGTTGGTTGGTGGTAAGCCACTGTCTTCATTTGCATCACTTGTCTTTCTTGGGTTTTATTTTCCTCTCTCTTTGGGTTTTTTTCCCCTCTTTTCCTTACTTTTTAAAATTATTATTATTATATCTTTTTAATTATTAAACTGTTTTTATCTCAACTCACACGTTTCTTTCTCACTTTTACCCTTCCAATTCTCCCCCCATCCCACTGGGGAGGAGCGAGCAAGCGGCTCTGTGGTGCTTAGTTGCTGGTCAAGGTTAAACCACGACACAGGGACAGTGGTTTTCATTATCATTTCATTTGTCATAAACAAAGGTTATTTGTTTATATCAAAGGATCTGGATGGTCTATATCCTACATATTGAATTAATTACTTAAGTGTGCGGTACCAATGGTATGTAAAAATTGTTAATTTCCAAGGCGCCAGCAAGCAAGGGGACCCTAAGAAAGAAACAGCCCTTACATTATGCTCTCATCCAAATCTTTAACTGGTTTCTTCAGCCTTGCTGTCTGGCTTATCAGGAATCATTACATTGGCCAAACTAAGAAAGAAACAGGTAACGTCTCTCTCTCTGTCCAGAGAACAGAGGTGGCAAAGAAGGCAACAGACACTCAGCCTCATGGTTGCTCTGAGCTGGCAGATGAGGCTATTGCCATTCTACCAAGAATCTATCAGAGTTTCTGGCTTGCTAGGTCAATCAGTATTATCTATTTACTTATCTATCATTAAGATGGGAATTATATAGGAATTATAACAGGAATATTCATGCATGCATTTTTCTTTCCTTCTTTGTTCCCCACTATACTTCCTATAGGATCAACACCATGTTAACAAGGATGAGGTTGGGGCTTTTATAGATTGTTCTCTGAGGAGCAGTATTCTTAATGCTGTGAAGATTTGCCCGAATAATACTCAGCAAACTTAGAAAGTAAAACCCAAGTCTTGAAATCTGAATGTATTCATCAGTATGCTCTCTTGCACTAATGGTAACAAGTGAGTTATATACCTATGTATATAGAGCTCAATCTGAGAACTGTCTTGGGACAAGTTTAATTCACATCAGCTACCGCTTAAAGTAAAAGTGGGCAATATATTATCAAGATGTAACAAAGATAGCATTGCATGTGATGCATGCATACACCTTTAAAGCATTCTTGCTCTAGGTGCCTCTATCTTCTAGGTATTTGACCTCCAGGGTGACAACAATCCACAGCATCTGAAATCTGACTTAGATTTTCTAAGTGCAGGTGGCAGTTCAAAACTCCAAAGAGATTGCTGAAATGAAGATGGAGTACTGGATACTATGGCCAGCTGGCTCCACAGGGAGTTTCTACACAAAGGAAGAGGTCAAGTGCAATCTTTTCTCCCTTCAAAGCAAAGTAGGTTTGTCTCTGAGGCTTCCAGCCTCTGTGGCTATCACCCTAAAATTGACAGCATTTTACCCATATCTGTGTATAGCATGAAATCTTGCAGTTATCTGCTAAGTCACTTCCTGACTGGAACCTACATAAAGGTGTGCAAGGAGACAGCATGAAATTCAATGGTGAGCTGACCAAAGAGACAATCACTGATTCCTTCTTATGTCCAAGGGTCCTGCTCCGTTTTTCTGTGGTAACTGAAAGATTATCACCCCACTGTCTGCAATGCATTCTGAAATAAATTATAATTTTGCATGGATATGACAGAATAAGTAGCGCATTTGCTCCTTAGCTCCCATAGCTAGAGCTCAGTATGAAACAGTAATCTACAGCATAAGCTAAAGCAGTAGTTTATGGACTGATGTATTACCTTCAGCCACCACTGCATGCATCTAAGGGAGAGAAGAGTTGTACCAGACATTTTCCACAGCCCACAGAATGCAGTTGATACTCATTCACCCTCTTTGGTTCACTGACACCTTGAGAGAGGATAGAAGCACAATTACTATGTGTGCTTGGAAGAGGACTGCAAGGTAGTCCCTCCAGAACGTCCCCAGAGTGACACCATATTTGCGTCTTGGTAACATTCTTGGTTTTTCAGTGTTTCAGAAACTTGCCTCTGTGCTTCCCTTTTTCTTCTGCAGGACTTCCACCCGCAGGTCAGCCTGGATACTGCAGCTGAAGGGTGACCTGCACTGTGTGGCAAAACCAGCTGCAACAGCAGGTAGGTCCCACATTTCCAGCAGAAGGCAGGGAAAACTCTGGCTTTACTTTGGCAAGGTCCCCCAAAGTCAGGGACAGCTAGAGAGAAGGCCCATATCTGAGACACAGTCATATCAGGATATGAGAGAAGTGCAGCTACGGGCTCTGAATTCCACACATGGGGATTCATCTTCCCATGGGCATAATATGAAGTACTCAAGGTTATTTTAGCCAGGTGGGTTTCAGAAGACAGCGAAAAGCCTGACAAGCTCACCATTTGCAGATGTGGAAACAGTTTCTATAACTGACAATGTGCTTTGGCAATTTCTTATTAATGTCTATTGATAATCTCCTTCAGATATCAAATGAATTGGATAAGTACAGAGACTGTGTAGACAAAGAGCATCGTTTGCACTAACATTCACACTGTGCTCACGCTTAGGCTTCAGAGAAGCTTACCTATCAATCTGAACAGGGTAGGAGAGGCTCTCTTTGCTGACCTACACTGTATAAAATAAAATATAGTTGCTAAAGTGGGATGGCTGACTTTGCTATAAAGGTCCAAGTTTCTCTTCTCCCTTGTTTGATAAATGAGCGTCATCAGGATTACTGTGCTCTCCTGAAGCAATTAGTCATTATTGGATGATCAAAAGTATTTATCAAAACTTCAGGTGCAGTGCGCTTGATCTTCCTCTGGGTTGGAAGGGTTTCCTTGCTGGATTTTGGAGTAGGAATCCATCAGTGGCACAGCCATCAAACAGAAGGCAGCAGGTATATCCTTGTCAGAGAGATATATGACATGCGGAAATTCAAAAAGGAGCCAAGAACTGCAGCTTAGTAGCAGAGGTGGCTACTGCCACCTGGCAAAGCTGTTGGGGTTTTGAGTAGGAGCTGGAAAGAACAGTCAGCCAACCCACCTACATCAAGAACACCATAGCCTACCCTAAAATGTGCACAGAGGAATTTCAATGAAAGGATTTATACAGCTGTGGAATCCTGAAATCCTCTGAGTAATGTGCAATGGACGGAGACCTCCCTGGGAACCATCCCTTCAGTATTTGCAACACTGGAAACCTACAGAGGAGCTATCCCAACATGATGCGTTTTCTCCACCTTATTCAGAAATCTTCACTTCAAGATACACAATCTGGATCTTGAATGTCATTGTAGCTGTTATAACATTGCATTCTTGAGCAATAGGTATGTTTGAGAAGACATCTTGATGGCAGGTCTTGATCTTGTAAAATGCTCTTAATGCTAGTGAAAGGTTATCAGGTTTCAGAATACTTATCTTCAAAGTTTTTTGGTGATCTAAATGGTTTGCAAATATGGACATAGTGCAGAAACTCTCTTTGTATGGAAACCTCTGTTTCCACACGTGAAAGAGGTTAATGTTTACTTAGGAAGAGCAGCCTTGCTCCCTGAGACACCAGTTTCCTCTTGCTATTCAGTAATTCAAATACAAATAAATTAAATCCCCAGCTGAACTGGAAATACAGAACTATCAGTGGGAATTGCATTTGCAGTCGCCTGCATTCCTGGGACGAGTATTGCAGCAACAAAGCATTATACACTGACTCATTTTGACCACTCAATGAGCAAGCAAATTTTTCTTCTAATCAGTCCATTTCTTTTCTTTCCTTTTTTTCCCCCTACTCACTATTTATTTAAGTTAAAAGGGGCCAATTTTTTACTGTTTTTATAAAAACAGGTATAAATTCAGACTAATCTACTGAATACAGTTGGGTTACTCTGTATTAACAGTGGTATAAATAACAGCAGAGCTTGGCACAGTGTTTCCAAATTAATAAACCTAAATGTTTTTCAACTAATGAAATGGCTTGAATACGATCAAACAGATTTTGCTTTTAATCTGTGAAAGAGAAATGTGTTTGCTTGACCTGTAAAGCAAGTTATGCCAAATTTGATCATGAAACAATATTTATGACTAATTTTTAATGCACTGAAAACAACTGAAGTGGGAAATGCTGATATACTAGTGTAACTATGACTGTGGAAATGGAACTAATGTGATAACTAAAATGAATTGGTGTAATGAAAGAATAGGTTGGTAATGCCTTAAAATGGTGTGATTTTGAACCCAGTGTGTATGGGGGGGAATGAAAAAAAAGTATCAGCAGCTACGGCATGTGGCAGGAGTCTTTGCTGACCTGTGCAGGGCATTGTGTTGTGCCAGCACTGTTGTAAGAAGTGTCTGAGAGCAAGAACGCTGCAAAGTAATGAACTTTGGAGCACAGCGAAAAAGAATTACACGTGTGTGGACATAAATGTTGTTGAGTCCAGCATATTTTTGTTGAAACTGGCATAACAGCCGATGTAAAAAATAGGCTTAGAACCTTTTCTTGGTGACATACTATCCCTTCCCATTTGCTCTACTTGAAAAAGAAAAAAATTCAGTTGAGGACATACATTTTTGACAGACAGCACATGTGATGGAGTGCTGATTCTGCGTTATCTCTGAAAATGGAAGTAATTGTACTGCAAAGTAAACCTTGATAAATGCAGAGAGAAATTACTTCCACTGAGAGTGGTGTTTTGTTCTGTTTTTAAAGTATCCTTTTAATGTTGTTAATAGATTTTCTTAAAAATAAATTATTTAAGGAGGCTTATCTTTAAAATACTACTAGAATTATGACTAGAAAACATATGAATCATTGCTGTTCTGTAGCACAATTAATTTTCATTGCTATGTTTGTGACCTACTTACACAGACTGCAAACACTAATCTCACTGGATAATTAAAAGAGTGTAAATATCATTTGTCCAGTCCCCAATGATTTGTTTTAGAAATCCAACGAGCTCTCTACAGTAAACTTGCCGATAAGAAATCCTCAGTTACATATAGACTTTAATTATCACATACCACTAATGATTCTTAATACTTGGTTTCATATTTTACACTTAGAATAATACAAACTGTATTTAACATGCAATTAAATATTTTCACCCATAAATTTATTTCTCTAACTGTAGCATTCTGATATAACAGGATGTGGATACATTGTACAAAACAGGCAAATATATTTGTCTTATATTTAGTCTTGAATAAAATATTTGTAATATTTTTGTTGATGTAAATTAGGTTTTCTTTAAAATTTACTACTGGCCTTCTAAATGCAGGTGTATATTTCAGGATTGGACCAAAGAAATCAGTTTCACAATCAAGGAAATATTTGGCTAAAAGCCATCCTGATTCAGGGATAAAATAAATTTAGCAATTAGAAATCATACATATTAGTTGCATGTATAATAAACTACATTGGGAGTCATAACAAATGGAAGGTGGTAATACAAATAGACTGAATGTTACATGCACGGCAAATTGATACGAGAAGCAAAAGACAAGGAAAAAAATCCCTGATGGTGAATGATATTTTTATAAAGTGTAGTAAGAATGGCAGAAATCCTAGCAATGCTATAAGCTTGTAACTAGCTAAAGGTAGTAAATTTGTCAATAATGATGCGGAAGGAAAAAGCATTATTTAATTTTGGGGGGCTTCTGTTGGAAATAAACTGGATGATATACTTGTATAGCATGAAATGCTTTCAAATCTACTAGTAAACTGTGAATAGTGTAACCATACTTACTTGGTATGTCTATGTTAAATGGATAGATAAATACATATTCTGTCCTTAAAAATACCTTTTGAAAGTATTCCAAAGACAGACTTTGGGTCCTGCTGCATGTTGGTTATTAAATTATTTGAAAACAAAATAATTCAATCTTTGTTAAATATGTTATAAATAGTTCCAAAGATCAAAACTCCATGCTACTAGTGCTAAAATTGTGGGAAAAACAGTAAATTACAGGTACTATAAAGTTAGGGGTGAAGAATGCAATGGCCTTCAAGGTAAGAACTCAACAGGGGGTGTTAAGGCAGTTGTTTATTTGGTACCTTACGGTGCTGTTACCAGAAGGAGGTATGGTGTGTTTCATCCTTAACTGTTTGTTTTCTTCATCTCCTTATAATTAGAGTCCAGGTACCAAGCAATCGCCATGTGAGTAACTTATGCACTTTACCACACATGAGCATTTTTTCTTTGAATATCTGGAATCCAGATGTGCTTTCGGTGTGAAATAATACTATTTAACTCCATCTATTTAACACATGGGTTTCAAGACCTACCTTATCATTTAGTACAATTGAAAAACATGCAAACCTTCAGTAAAGAAACTGCTGAGAGCTGCTACTTGCATCTCCTTCTCTATTGTGCATCATTTGCTCCCTCAATTCACACCAGTTTTCCGGTCCTCCCTACTCTCTTTACTCAGGGACTAACTATGAGTGTTTGGAAACAGAGCTAGCCAGCCAGGTCTGGGGACACATGCTGAGGTAGGTGTGACATTTTGGACACTGAATTTTCCACCTGTAGGTCACCAGCTAAAACCAGCTCAACTGATGCACAATGATTAAAATTTCATCTCTAAGAGCTTCTGTGCGAAGGGACCAATAGAGTAATCATTTCACTGAACACACTGGAAGCACATTAAACTAAGAATTGGAAAAGGAGTTGCTTCAGCTCCAGCTGGTGTTTTTACACTAGGAATTATTGTGGAAGAGCTGTTACTTCTTTAAGCTTGTACCTTATCTTGTTCTGAGGTAATGTTTGTGTGTACACAAGCCATTAGACCCTGTATTTGAAAAATTTCTGCCCCTAAATCATGCTGCTATTATTATACTATGGAATAATTTGCAGGTTCATCAAAGAGGCTGCAAATTACATGAGAGTTGGAGGCCGAAAGAGTTATCCCCAGGAGATCTATCCTTCTCAGACTGCGGTGGGGTAATACAGGCATAGTTGTATCTGTGGAAAGCTTTTCTTGTAGATAAACACAGGATTTAATTCAAAAAAGCTATTAACTAATACTTCTAATTGATAGTAATTTCTTTTTTAAATGGATGTTTGTAATTATTCTTATATATGCAAAATAGTCTATTTGCATAACATACACACAGAGCTACACAAAACACAGCAGCCTGAGGTTTTACATCTTCTTTCCCTGACCCACTTTGTCATCTTTAATGTTTCTTTTGTCTCTTTTTGCCCTTCTCCATTCTCTTTTTTTCCTTGATAGGAAAATCCTTCTCCTTCATCATTCTTTCCTTACTCTTTCTTTTTTCTTTGCTTGGTTTTCTTATTCCTTTTTTTGATCTACACCTACCTACTTGGTTCTTCTTTTTTCCAAAGCCCATCCTCTTCCATGAGGCAAAGGTGTCTAGCAGTTGTCTTAGAATTCTGGCTGGCCTATCTACTAGTTGGCATTTGCTTTCATAGAGGGACTGGGTGAAATTCCTACTGCATCTGATCCCACAGAAGAGTGTTTCTCCTGCAATGGTTGTACAGCAGTCGCCAGATGCTCACTAGTATGATAAGGAACTACATTTTAGAAGTAGATGTAATAAGTCTTGCCACAGTAGAGTCTTCAGGCCCTAGGTTTTTCTTTAGTAAGACTGACAGAAATAGTATATTAACCTAGAAACTATTAATAACAATTGCAGATTAAAATATGGTAAGTGACTAGGTTTCATCCTGTCTCCACAGTGCAGGAACCTCAGTGTTCCTCGTCTCCAGGACATCTGTTCCCAGCCACCCCAATCCTATAAATCTCCCTGTCATCCTTGGCTTTCTGTCCATCACTAGAGGTGATGTTTAGGCTCATTTGCACTGCCCTGTCATGTTCAGACCATCAGGAGCTACTGCTGCACGTCCTCCATCTGCCTCTTGGTCCTTCACCCCAAGTGTCAAGCTGGCCTCACCCTGTGACACTGCAGAATTCGGTCTATTCCCAATCCCGTTTTCCTTCCTCCTTTCCCTTCTTCGAAGGCAATAGTGCTCCTACTGGCTAAATGCACAAGTCCATCTCAGTACAGTGCTGACATGAGGCAGTAAAATGTTATAAAAAAAGCAATGAACCTTTATTTCACTTGGTCAGTGATGAAAGTCACAGCATAGTTATGTGAATTGCTAGTTTCTTGCATGACTGTCTTGATCCAAGTTTTACAGCAGGGTTTACTAAGCACTGGAACTCCATCTCTCTATAGGAAAAACTTATGTTGGCTTTCTAATAAGAACAAACAGGCAGACCCTGCAAAGATACTGACATTCTTCCACACCCTAAGCTGAAGTGAATGCTATTCGGTCACCACTTGCTGTTGTCATAGCTCTAGCAAGAGTAAAGGTGCAGACACTGAGGTGTGACAGTAACAGCCAACATGTGGAAATTACCACCAGACACTTCTGAGAGCGAAAACTGACTGCGACACAGAGAAATCTGAAAAGGGGTTGCATGCAGTGAGATTATTCTTCAGCTGTAACATGTGGCATGCCTAAAGTGAAAAAAAAAAAAATTCTGTTTTTGTACAATTTTCTCCTGCATTCGAAGAATTATTTTAGCAATTGCAAAATACTTCTTTATGACCTAGATGACTCAAAACTTGGTAAATGGGCTTTCTTTGAACTTCCTAATTAAATTAGTTTTGGGTAGAATGCAAGCACAATAAATTCCAGCTGTAAAGGTCACATTTTGGAAACGTTATAAAGCACTCAACAACAGAAGCTTAGAAGAAGAATGCTTTCTCAGCCTTTATGACCACCTTGCAACACTGTAATAGCACTGGGACAGCAGTATTACTGTAATTAAATATCCTTTGCAACAGCCTGGAGAAGTGGAAACACTCTGGTCATCTAAGATGTGTACTAGAGCAACACCCTTGGGACTGAGATGTGCATAAAGGTTAACTCTTTCACAGGCATTGTAACATGACAGCATCAGCTCCCACATATATAGCTCAGCCAATAAGTTTGTATTGATATAATGATTGAGTTTATGTATTTTATTGGTCAAAACTTTAGTACTTATGGAAGAGGGAATTCTTAAAGCTGTCTGTTACGGGATTCACAAGACTTAGCTTCAGCCATTTGAGACCATTCCCCTCCTCACCTCCTTCTGTGGGCAGAGTAGGACGGGATGTGTGTCTGTGCCATAGTCAAAGCAGCAGGTAGATTTCCAGTTACAATACATGTGGGGTGGAAGGGTTGCAGAGGCACCCAGAGGCCTCCCACTGGACATGAGCAGCCTCCTAGACAGAATGGAGAAGTTGGCAGACCAGACACATCCAACACTGTCCCAGCTGAATCCTCCTGAGCCTGTCTGTTGGGGTCTCACCACCACAGCTATTTCACGTTAGAGAAAAGAGCTACTCAGCCATTGCTCTCTGTCTTATTAGCTACAGGTTCTTAAGAAGGAATCTGAGAGCAACAGGTACTTATCCATATGCAACATGAGCTTCTGAGGTCTCCAAGAATTCTTCAGTGACAAAAGGTAAGGACAAACTTTGGGAACTACTCTCTCCAATAAGTGACATTTTATTCTATGGGAATAAACTTGTATACAGTCACACAATCATAATTAAAATATAGAAATAACGTGGTTTCTACAGTGTAAAAAACCCCCAAATAGCTAAGGGAAAAATTATGGGAGTAAACAAGACACTTTTCTGTCCTTCAGGTTCACCTGGACGTCATGGCTGATTCAAGACTTGTGTACCACCTATGATGTGCCCGACTGCATCCAGGGCAGGTTTTGTATACCATTGTCAAACAGCCACCATTTTGGCAGATAGCAAGTTGGTTCTTAACCAAAACTGGAAAAAACTGCAGAGCTTGCGTACTAAACTATGAAAGTAAAAGGTATGAGAATACTATGCTCTCTGTAAAGAGAACACAGAAACATATTTTAAAAAGTGGCTTTCGATTTACCTTGAGACATGCAAGTTCATTCTACATATATCTACAGCAGCTTGAACCTTCTAGGAATATCTGCTTCTGTGGTATCTCCCTTCTTGACCAACGCTGGAAGTTTTCACTGTTGCGAGCAGAAGTTTTTAAAACCTGAGCTTATAAGTGAGGCTAAGAGGTTTAGCTGAGAGCTACAACAGTCATCCTCTCTAGTTTGGGCATGGATGACATTGTACAGTTCATACTGTCCTGTGAGTAATACTTGTACTGACTTACTGCATTGCATTTCATGGCTTGTAGTATATTCCGGTTCCAAATATAAAGTACAAAGAGTGGGATTATACTAATGTAGTAAGCTTGTTTCTACATGTTTTAAAAAACAGCATTTGTTGGATTGTTTACGGCTTATTTGTGCATTTAATGTATTGAACAGTCACATGTGATTTAACTTGCAAACTCCAATACAGTATTTCTACATGCTATAGAAATGCAGAAAATTTCCTCACGCCCTCCCCCCACTACATATTCGTACTTCTTATGTCTGCCAGATGGTATGGAGCAAATTATTCTAGCACTCAGAGCATATGAATTTTAAGGGGATGAATATAACAGTCTGCGCAGCACTTTGCCTTCTTTTATCATTGACTGTGGTACTGGCCTGTTTGATCACACCCCAGAACAAACAAATCTCGTTAATCAGTGTTTTTGTTTTTTTTTTCCCTTTGGCTGCTTTTTTCTTTCCATTCACTTTTGGAGAATTTCTTTGAGAAGCCTCATTTATAGAGGTAGATATAATTTTCAGTCTGTTTGGTGCTTTTATTTAAAAGTGAATTTAGCTCTAAGAAAAAGTGCCAGCTTGATAAAACTGAGAAATAGTGCAGTTCATGTATAAATGAAACTTGGCCTGGACATCTATGATGTAAGTTATCCACTAGTAATCCACAGCAATCTACATCTCTATAGTTGAAAGGGTAATGTGATTTAAAATCCATGTACCTTACATTACTAGGACTCTTACTGAAACTGTCATTGAAGATTCTGAATTATGCAATTTGAATATAGTTACTTCACCTCAAATGTCAGTGACATCAGCCAAGCAATAATTTGATGATGTCGCTTAATTCACTCTGCCATGACTGAACTGGTCTTGAAGCACTCCTGACTTTTTGTTTTACTTTCAGTTCACAGAGGCATAAAAATATTGGTCAGAAGGGACCTTTGGAGATCATCTTGTCTAACCTCCTGTGTGACTTGGGACTCTTGCCAGTGCTAGATCAGGTCAGCCATGGCTTTATCCATGTGAGTCTTGAAAAGCCCCAAGGACGGAGATTTCACTGTCTCCCTGGGGAAACAACAGTATGAACCTGCTCCAGTGCTGCACTGTCCTCTGAGCGAGTCCAAACTTTGCTAACCGAAATTTGTGCCCATTGCCCCTTGTTACATTGTCTGTTACTATGGAGAAGAGTTTTGCTCTGTCACCTTTGTGACTCCCCTTCAAGCATTGCAGGCTGCTAATAAATTGCTGCTTAGCTCTTCTTTGCCAGACTGAACAAGCCCAGCTCCCTCATTGCTCACTGATGGCCAATGACCAACCACTCCTCCTTGATACCCCAACCATCTTGGTAGCCCTCAGATGGACCCTCTTCAGTTTCTCCACATCCCCTTCAAAGTTGGACACAAACTCCAGATATGGCCTGGCCAGTGCACCTCACCGACAGTGAATGAATCACCATCTTCACAGCTGACTTAAGAAAAGGGGTACTATTTAATACTGTCGGCTACTGAGTTCTTGCAGTAGTTTTCCTTTATTAGGACTTTGAACCACCAAGACCTGTGGTTCTTAGAGAACTACTGTGGAATATACAACTTTTGGTACAGTGCTTACAGGTTTCAGGAAGATCATTCCTGTAGGAAGTTTATCTGGTAGCATGAATACATTGCCTCTACTCCTCCTCCAGCCTAAGAGGAGAAGGTAACAAAGTCAATTTGCAGGCCAAGGCACCATCACTTGAGCACATTTCAAATAAATATCGAGCAAAAATACAGTCTTTTGCCTGCTGTTTTCCCTAACAAGCTCTTTGATAGGGACGGAAAAGAGCTGGAGGTTTGGGGAATTTGGGGAGAGGGCAGGTTGTAATGCTAGTTTCAAGAGCTAAATTTAATCATGTGGCAAGTTTTTGCCACATAATATGTACATATTTCTGTCAGTGAAGACCTACTCAGAAATACAGAATCCACACTGTGAGGGAGTCTTAATGTTGAAGGTACAAGAACACTGTAATAAGTGATAAAGAAACCCTTACTTATCTCCTCTTCAAAATTAGAAGCCCTTGTTAATATTCCAGCACAGATCTGGTTTATGGAGCTGCTAGCAATAGCAACAGATCTATATGAATTGAAATGAAAGATGACAGAAGAAATAAAAATACAGTGCAGCAGCCCAGTGCTGATAACCATGATTGGTACACACCACATTGAGAAATGGGCAGGAAGGAAGAGGCACTAAAAGTAGCATCAGTGCAGACTGGAATGTATTGCATCACACGTGTCTTGAAAGAAAATACGATGAAACTCAGAAAGCTGCATTCACTGAACAACAGCAAGGTCAGAATTTAGGCTAACGCTTAGTTCTGATGTTGACTCAGTGTAGGGTAATTAGATTTATGTGGTATTTAGCACTAGGAATTTTTCTCTTCCTGTTCTTTCTTTCTTATTCTCACCTGCCTCAGTGACAAAGTCGCAGTTGCATTCTACATAGCATCTGGGCTCTCCTGGGAGATCTGTGACATTGTACCTAGAACATATGGCCACTTTGTGCTTTCCCTGGCCAAAGTTTCACCTGCAGCCTTCTCTCTTAAATTGTTCTATATTCTTCTTTTTCCTCCAATGAAATATTAGCTCTGTTTCTCTCTCCGTTGTGGTTTAGAGTTGATTTCTCAACGTTGGTAACTTGCAAATTATTTTTAATTGAAAGTAAATGTTGGTGTGTGGGAGTACATACACAGCCTATGCAAGCCTGTGCGTGCAGCACAGAGGAAGACTGCTGAGGACAGGTAGGGCTGTGTAGCCACAAGCTGTATGTATTTTAGAACATTAGGATAAAGGGGGAACAATGGGTAATAAAGAAGTCTGAGGTTTGCAATTTCATACCAATGTGCTGGTGAAGAGACGCAAGCTTGCACATTAAATGTTTGATGGGGTCTTAAAGCCAAAAAAGGGTGATACCCTTCCTTTTCCTTAAGTGATTTGTATTTCAGTCTTAATTCCTGTGACTCTCCCATCTTCATTTTAAAACTTTATCCCTTTAGAAAGTCTGAGAAGAGGCTCTGTTCAGAAGGCTAAATTTGTCTTCATCCTTCTTCTGTTTCTGCTTCTCCTTCTCTTGTAACTGTCACCTCTTATGCTCTTCTGTCCCTTTACCAGTACTGTTTTTTTTCCTGGGCATTCTCATCTTTTATACACCCTGTTCTTTTTCCTTCCCCGCCGGGAGAACACAACGTTGGGGCTGAGATAAACCTAAAGAAGTAGTATTCCCCCAGGGAAGATCCAGATGATAGGCCTGAGTAGAACTGGATGATTTTGTGAATGCAAGAGTGCATAGGACAAACTATATCTCAAAAACCTCATGCTGGAATAAATTAGCATTTTTCATACTGACCCTATGAAACAGAGAAAAGTGATTTGTTGTTAAGATATGATAAAGCAGATTATGAACTTAGCTATTTCTTAGTATTAACTACTGAGAACATTTTAATTCAATAGTATTAATCACCATGGCATTAGCCAGGGGTGGCATTTACTCTCAATCAGAATAGAGATGGGAGATGCTGTGGTCACAAATAAAGCTACCATAGATCACCCCCGAATCTGTACTGGTTATTGTTCAGTGGTAGCCTTAAAGCACAAAGCAGCAAACTTCTCCTAGATCCATCCTGGGGATTACAAGATATTATTACCCTCAGCTTCCTAGCAATGTCCCTCTGCTGGACTGTTAATACTTTCCTGCTACCCTAATCTTCCAAGAAAGCAATTTATGTAAGTGCTCCCTAACTCATTTCTGTCCAAATGAGAAAGGTTAACTTAAAACCGTTCAAAAATCAGTGCTTTGCTAATGCGGCTTATTTGACAAAAGTAGATCAGAAAGCTTACAAAAACTACACCTATGGGAGAATTTTAGAGTTAAAGGATGTGTAGGAGGGATGTTAGAGCTTTCTGTTTTATGAATGTCTATCAACAGACAGGCAACAGAGCTACTCAAGTCTTGTTCTGGTTATTTTAGATTTATTTTTATGTGTCCAAATAGATACACTGTTAAAAAGATGAGCACATAAGAGTCTCATTTGATTTAACATCCTCCACAAGGTCCAGAGTGTTTCAGCTATGTCTTGGAGGACTTGAAATATTTTTGCCTTCTTCACTGTTCCTGCAGACCAACATGCTTCACTGCAGGATACCGCAAGCTTTTCATAGAATATGAAAGCTTTTCAGAGCATATTTATGCTGAAGATACAGTCTCTCCCCATGACTCTCCCACACAGGGTGCTAAGCAGCACTGCCTTCTTTAAAAGGAAAGAACATTCTCTAGCATTCTCCTATCCTAGAGAATTTGCTCCAATGCAGAAAATAATTTCCACTAGAATCTATGGAAAAATAAAGGTCATGTCATATATCTGACTATTTCTGCAAAAAATGCTGAATAAGTGTTATTCTAAGAAGAGCCAATATCATAGAATCATAGAATCATTAAGGTTGGAAAAGACCTCTAGGATCATCAACTCCAACTGTCAATCCAACACCACCATGTCCCCTAAACCATGTCCTGAAGTGCCACATCTATGCATTTTCTGAACTCCTCCAGGGATGGTGACTCCACCACCTCTCTGGGCAGCCTGTTCCAGTGCCTGACCACTCGTTCAGCAAAGAAGTTTTTCCTAATATCCTATCTAAACCTCCCCTGGCACAGCTTGAGGCCATTTCCTTGCATCCTATCACCAGTAACTTGGGAGAAGAGACCAACACCCACCTCGCTACAACCTCCTTTCAGGTAGTTGTAGAGAGCGATAAGGTCTCCCCTCAGCCTCCTCTTCTCCAGGCTAAACAACCCCAGTTCCCTCAACCTCTCCTCATAAGACCTGCTCTCCAGACCCTTCACCAGCTTCATTGCCCTTCTCTGGACATGCTCCAGCACCTCAACGTCCTCCTTGTACTGAGGGGCCCAAAACTGAACACAGTATTTGAGGTGCGGCCTCACCGGTGCCGAGTACAGGGGCACCATCACTTCCCTGCTCCTGCTGGCCACACTATTCCCGATACAAGCCAGGATGCTGTTGGCCTTCTTGGCCACCTGGGCATACTGCTGGCTCATGTTCAGCCGGCTGTCAACCAGCACCCTCAGGTCCTTCTCTGCCGGGAAGCTTTCCAGCCACTCTTCCCCAAGCCTGTAGCATTGCTTGGGGTTGTTGTGACCAAAGTGCAAGACCCGGCACTTGGCCTTGTTAAACCTCATACAATTGACCTCAGCCCATTGATCCAGGCTGTCCAGATCTGTCTGCAGAGCCTTCCTATTCTTGAGCAGATTGACACTCCCACCCAACTTGGTGTTGTCTGCAAACTTACTGAGGGTGCAGTCAATCTCCTCATCCAGATCATTGATAAAGATTTTAAACAAGACTGGCCCCAACACTGAGCCCTGGGGAACACCGCTCGTGACCGGCCACCAACAGGATTTAGCTCCGTTCACCACAACTCTCTGGGCTCAGCCATCCAGCCAGTTTTTCACCCAGCGAAGAGTACACCTGTCTGAGCCACGAGCCACCAACTTCTCTAGGAGGGTGCTGTGGGAGACTGTGTCAAAGGCCTTGCTAAAGTCCAGGCAGACAACATCCACAGCCTTTCCCTCATCCACCAGGAGGGTCACCTGTCCATAGAAGGAGATCAGGTTGGTCAGGCAGGACAATATTATTCATGTCAATGTATCCAAATCAATCAGTACGTCACTTCAATGCAGGATCAGCCATCTGGTACAGAAAAATGCATATTAAAAAATAGCTTTTACAAGAAAATACACAATTCTTTGGTCCCGATCCTCCAAAGAGATATTAAAGTACTGAACTTTATTCACTATGAACAGCATCAGGCTGTTACGGCATGGATTTCTTTCAGGCAATCTGGCAGCTGACACAGTGTCCTGCCTCTGGTTGCTTGTCCATGTCCTCGCGCTACTCTGTCTGTTGTCCTTATTGGGAAACCAAACAGGCTAAGAAACTGCTTTTATGTTGTTGTTGCTAGGCTATCTTTTTAGCCATATCAGTTTCACAGCCCGATGCACTGAATGACTACCCAAACAAACATGCCATGGCGAGGAAGTGGGTACTGCAGAGATGGGACTGAGCACTCAGGATTGGGAAGGTCAGGGCCATCTTAAGTAGTGCTGCAGCACAATCTTGAAAAACCTCATTTAATCCCATGGAACTATGTGCTGCATGTTAAATATAAGACTGGGCTGTGCGTTACATAGTTCAGGTACAGAACTATGTAGACAGAAGGTACTTCAAAAGGTACTTGTAGACAGAAGGTACTTCAGAAAATGTTAAAATTGCAGAAGATAGCACTTCTTTACCTGTGATAATCTTAATTCTGCCTCCCTTCTTATTACAGTAGTATTACAGTAATAGTACAGTACTGCTATAATAGTAGTATTACACACTCATACCGTGTATGAAAATACTATACACAATGCTATACACAATATAGTAGTATTACACATTCATAGAAGACAAAAAGAAGGTTGAACCAGCATCACTTTATTTTGGCCACGTAGGCTGCATAATACCTAACAAGCACAGACGAGTCCCAGCCATTTCGTTTTCCGGAGACATCTCCTACAACAAGGAAATGATGACATGATGCAAGATGGGGTCCAAGAAAATGAAGCCTGAAAGCAAGCTGCAGCCTTCGGAACAAGTTATCTGCTTTGCAGTCCAGGTCCAAAGAGTCTGAGCAAGACTATGGCAACAGCATGCTCCTCACCATCCTCTTGCCTAGTACTTTCCAGATCTGGGCAGAAAGCAAGCCCTAACTTACACAATAAATCCATCCTGCACATGTATGGATCAACTACTCTATGTACCTAGGGCAGGCCCAGTTATAAGATAAGAAAGAGGCCATGCATATGGCTCATCTTTGCAAAGGCAGAATTGTGTAGAAGGCAAGGTCACTACTATTCTAAACACAAAAATGAGTCTCAGGGCACATGAGACAGTTCTCTATATTAACCTAGATATGGCTGTTACAATTTTTAAAAATGCTGCAACTAAAGCATTCTCCTTGTTTTCAGTTGAAAGACAAGTTGCTCTATCTCTACAAAGGTCACCCACCAGAATACTGTTATTGGTTTTTTTGTTTTTAAAAGAAGGAGCAGCTTTAGCAGCACCCTCTCCTTTCCCTTTGGGAACAGTCTTGCTCATTAGAGAGGAGGATGTCATTACAGGGCATGCAATGTAATATAATACTGCATTAATTCTCCCTCCCTCTCTCCCTCCAGCTCTTTTAGAACTTTTATACTGGTTTTCAGATTATACTAAGGTTTTTACTCCCAGCTGTGAGCAGAATGACACACACTAACAAATAACCTCACATCTACAAGGCTGGGGCTTTGTGGTAATAAGTTGTCAAGAGGGAGGCTACACAGCTGCAGAAGTTTAAATCTGCTTTCAGTGTTTTCATTGGCTGCTGTGGATTTTTCTGCAAGTGGTCTTTTAACACAGTTGGGAGAAAAAGTTTTGATCATCTGGGGAAAGAAGAAGGAAGACCGTTTGTTAAAAAATTGGGCCCAGCTGGGCAAGGTATGATTGTTAATGTTTATGGTTTGTTACAATCTATTTCTAGGATATGATGGATTTTTAGTCTGTATAATTTTCTACTGTTATTATTTTGTTAAGTAGTCTGGAACTTATTATGAAGATAAGGATTATATTTACCACTTTAGATGTTAGTAGCCCATGAAGTAGAGGTTATTAGATCACCTATTTCACTGCTCGCTAGCTTTTTTGTAATCTCAGCTTGTTGAAACTGTTTATGCTCTATATAGACAGCAGAAACTAAGCAAATAGATTTCCTAATACTTACCATGGGTAGATCCAGCATGCCTAAGATTAGGCATGCATATGAATGTTTTACAGATTGTATTAAAGAGAGGACTTTAAAAAAAAAAAGTCTTAAGGAGCTAATGCAGTAGTGAATAAGAGATGATTGTACTCAATACAAAAGGAATGAAAAATATATACCAATGTAGTACATCTTTTCCTTCTGCTCATGTGAAAAATTTGCAAAGAAAATGCAAGAAAGAATCTGACCTTCACAAAAGAAGTGCCAACTGAAAAACTTGTATTTGCTCTTCTTCCAATATTCTAGCACAAGATCAAACAACAAGCTTGAAATTGTGGTTTTCTCTAACTTTAAACAGTTCCCTGTGAAATAGTTACTACTCCCTAAAAACACCTCATATTTAGGGAGCTTCTCCCGAGATTTCAGACTTGGCCTAGAAAGCAGTCAGATTGTAAGGAGCTTAAAAGATAAACTGCCTTCGCATACGATACATTAGCCTGTAGTTTCAGACGTTTCCGAACGTGGAAGGCATTAAAACAATGCCACTTAAACCACAAAGATCTAGAGGTTACCAGAACAATGTATAAATTCAGTGTATAACAACTATAAATTAGACATATAACCTAATTTACTCGGGGTGATATTTTGTATTTACACTGTCTCTCCAACTTCTATTCAAAGTGCATAATGAACACTTGCTCTTGCAAGGTTTCTCAGAGGGTATTACAGGTGACCATAAGGCCTCAGCAGGTGACCGAGGGGCTTAGAGTAGCAGCTGGTTGTCTACAACAGTAGTTTTTCTTTCTGTTTCTACAACAACAGTTTTTCCTTCTAGGGAATGGGGTTTGTTTTTAAAAAGTGATTTGTCACTCTGGTTAATATTGTAGTAGATACAACAACTGCAATCTCTCTCTCCTTCTCTCTCTCTTCCACCCCCCCTACTTTATGAAACTTTACCAAAACCATTCAGACCTTTCTGACCTGCAGACTCAGTTACAGTGGTGTGTTCTATATGGGATAACATTTAATAACCATTCACAAGATCCAGATAGTGCCTGTATGGCTGATAGTTTGCTGTCATAGTAATACTGCTGTTGCCAGGCTGGCTTCCTACAGTGTACTTCCCAGAGCAGTTCAAAGTGTTGATTTATACATATTTGAAGTGTTGCAAAGTTTAGTTTCTGTAATTACAGAGAAGCTGCTGCTTTTCTTTACTGCAGAAATTGAGATGAGTTCATGTATGCATCTTCATATTTTTAAATTTGAAAAATGTGGAAGCCTGACATTTTTAAACATACTCTGATTGTGGGTTCTTGTCTCAAGTATTCTTTCTCTGATGATATGTCAGAACATGAGGATAAGATCCATTCATTTACATGGGCTTGGTGGGGAAGGACAGAATGAGAGCTTGTCTGCAATAAGCATTTGCATTTAAGGCTCCTGTGTAATTTTTGAAGGGTAGTACCCATTTTTTATATGTATATATACACATATACGCACACACACACACATTCGTTTAAAACAATAATAACAATGGTAATTACCAGAAATACTTCCAGTTTTAATATTTTCAAATTAGTTTGTGGGAAATTATTTAATATGTTTTGTAGATTTATAAACAAGAGGGGTTAGAATTGTTCTTAAAAAGCAAACTATTAAACATATTGGCAGCGCAAGTGTGGCCATAGCATTGGGAGCCTATAGACTGTAGCTTAGGGTCTACAGCAAGCCAGCCAGCCATAAAAGAAATATGTACTACAGAGGTTTTAGAGCTCTAACACACAAGCTTTAACAGATTTAACCTCCCCTAGCTGTCTGTCTTACAGCTCTGCTCATTATTACGGCTTCCATTGCAGCTGTGGTTTGTGGTTTCACTTCACCATCCCCTGTTCTAGCTTAAACCAGTGAAGAAGGTGTGTTTCAACTAAGATGTCAGATGAGATAGATCTCATTTTTCTGCCCTTTATAGACTTGGTAATCTCTAGCAAAGGGGTGAAGATCAATTAGCTACAGGCAATAATATCCTAAACTGTGAAACTATACTTCTCTGTCAGAAACCTCACCTGATCCAGGGCAGGTCTTTGAATTACAGCTTGTCTGAGACCCATGTTTATCCTTTTGGGGAGAAGGCAATGCACAATCATTAAAAAAAATTAATATTTTAAAGACAATGCTATTCTCCTAAGCCATTGTTTCAGTTTTAAATGTTAATGCTCCTTTCAACCCAAACAGCATAGTAAGTATTATGCCCATACCAAAAGCAGAGAAATACTCGCTGGAAATTGTCTGAGGATTTTGATACCATTGAGTATACTTTTTAAAACTAGGGTAAGAAATGGAGAGTAGAAGACTAGATAGCCAAATGGCAACTCAAATAAATGTCTCCTGTTTCAGTAATCTAAGATTTCCATTTTTATAGATGGATATAAAAGACTTGGTGGTGGTGGAATATAAAAACCTCTTATTTAACAAATGCCTTTGAAAAGGCAGAAAATATGCTTAAATATGCCCTATTTTACACATTCCTTTCATCCTTTAGGCTTTTGATGTAATGCTTATCACTTTGTCATTATGTCAATTTGTGCTTACCAATATTTTTTTCTCGTCTCATCTTATATTTAGGCTGTAATCCTGCGAACACTTACCTACATGCTTAGTTTTGCTACTCTTAGTAATCCCTTTGAAGTTAAAAGGATTATTTGCATTAGTAAAATAAGGCATGTGTGTACATGCAGGACGAAGGCCTTACATTGTGAACTCTTTGGGATGGGACCAGATTGTTTGGTATGTAGTCGTACAGCTCAAAGCACGGTTGGGTGGAGGATGAGTTCAGGAGTTTGCAAGGTATTGTTAACAGAGTCAACTAGTATGTGGGACATCAGTCTGGGGCATAGCTCTCAAGTAGCTGCTCACCCCAACTAACACAATCTTCTTCCCTTCTTTTTTGCATTTGCTGCTGAGGTATTGCCTAAGTTCTCATACCTGCTCCTTTTTTCCTACTTCCTAAAGCAGAAACTTCCCTGGTGTTGGCCATGTGGGAACCTGGAGCAAGACCATAAGTAGCTTTATGTTGCTGAGGTCAGGGAGAAGCAATCAAGATATGGAATGTACAGCTGCAGAGTTCTCCAAGCTCCCGTTGTTGGACAGTTGCTGCCTTCTGAGAACTGCACAACAGTAGCTGCTCATCCCAACTAATGCATGTAATGCTTTTATCTTTTTCCCCCTGTTTTCCCACTTTCCAGGTATACCTAGCCACTATTGTTTTTTCTCCCCTCTCTGAGAAGCAAACAGTCTATTTCAATAACCATTTACTTTTGTTTAAGACAGTCATAATTTAAAATCCACTTGGGGAGATGTGTAGGAAGCCTTCTGTTAGCTGCATTCTGAGAACGCAGCTCTATGTACGCTACCACAGCATCAGAAAAAATAAGCTTGATATTTGGGATAGAGAGAGATACCCTGTAACACTTATCCTCTGGTAACTTCTGACATAAATGATCCGATGTTTTTTGTAATATAACTTGAAAAATTACTTCCAGTTTCACATGGAAAGCTCAAAATCCAGTTTTCCAGGAATATTTATTTCGGCTGGTAACTCTAAGCAGACAAATGTTATTTTTATTACACTAGCGTTTAGAACTCCACAGTTGAGCTGTGGGTGCCACTTTGTTATATTACCTAAATGAGGGATAGGAATGCTCTTCTATTAAAGAGCATACTCTAAGGACTTGTCTTCATGAAATATTTTAGTAGCTATACTGATATAATCCCAGAAAATCTTTGGAACGTGAAGCTATGGACAAACACCCACTTGCTGAGCTTGTGGAACAGGTCACTGCTGCTAGATGATCTTTCCTGACCACTTTTGTATCTGTTAGCCAAGCCATTTATGTGAATACTCCATTGCTCCCACAGTCAGACAGAGTTAACAAAAACGTATTATTTAAAACATCTGAACTAACCCAATTCCTTTGATCAAAATGCTTAGGGAGCAAGTGCTCATGCAAGTAGCTGAGAAAAGGTTGTGATAATCTCTGGCAGAGGGGCTGTGATGGGGAGCAAGCCTTGCAAAGTGCATGATTTTCAACAAATGTACCTAGATGAAGAGAGATACCGACATGAATGTAGTGCTTTTAATGTCTATCTTAAAACTACTTGTCTATGGTATGAATTTAAATCACTACAGTGGTGTTGAAGGAGTGTGAAATAGACTGGGAATGGAGAGTAGACTGGGAATGGAGAGGAGAGGAATGGAGAGCAGAATGCCCAATGGTTGATGTTCTCCAAATAGCTGTCAGAACTATAAAGAACAGGGCCTCTTGGCTTTACAGAAGCTCTTGGAGACTGGCTTTTATGAGCTGTGCTGAAGTATCAAGTGACCGTGCTGGAGGGTGAGGCAGCTGCTGAGACTCAGTGCTGGGAGGGAGCAGAAAAGGCTGGAGGAAGTTGTGTGAGAGCAGAGGCTGCACACTAAGTGTGCTTCTGACCTGAAGACATGGTTGTTAGAGGCATCTCATTGCCTCACTTCATCTCCTCCTGCCCAGGCTCATCTGTGCCTTCAGTTACAGGACAAGTTCTGTTTGTGTGGATGGTTAACCTAGTTCGTAAAAGGTGCTGGGGAAGGTAGGAGATGGGGAACGCAGCTCGGGGCACAAGAAACAACTCTGAGGACCAACTCCTTTGGACTGGGCTTAAGCCTGCAGACTTCTCCTGGCAGTCATGCTGGTTGGAAGTGTGAAAAATAACTAATTACAGCTGTAACTGTTCAAGCAAAACCTAACTGTAGTGCGGAAATGGCACTTGAACACGTTTTGTTTCACTTCAGAAATTGTGTTACTAAGTGCCACTGTAGCTGTGCTCACACTTAGAAGACTTTGAAGTAGTAGAACTAAGCAGGCCTGCTAGTGCTTGTGCTATGAACATGGGCTTCCCTTGTACTGGTAATCTTATGTAGGCACAGTAGGCAAACCACAAGAGAAAGTGGCAAAAACTAGTAACTGTGTTTCTGGGTCTTTGAAAGACTGTAAAATTTTTCCTCATGAAATACACTGCCATGAATACTTGTTGACATTTGAGTAGTTAAAGGCTGTACGTGCTTTTAGAGCACGTAGTGTTAACGTCCCTGGTTTTCTAATATTTCTGCTACTACAGATGACTTGTGAAGGACTGCCCTTTTCTGCACACAAGGATAAAACACCTCGGGAAGCCTGTGACGGCCCTAAAACAGGGGTTTGCCAAGGCAGTTATCCTGGTTTAAACCCCCTCCGTGCAGGCTCCAGCGCACGTGTGCCCCAGCCAACAGACAGGCCGCTGGGAAGGGGCTTTCCTTGGAGGGCATCAGCGGTGACGGCCGGGCTGCCAGGCCCTCGCAGGGCAGGAAAGCGAGGAAGCTCCCTGAGCAGCCCCACGGCCCTGGCTCCAGCCGCCATCATGGCAGGCCCGGCGCCGCCCTCGGGTGCGCGCCGAAGGAAGGCTTTGGCGGGCGGACCCGCCCGCTCCGCCCTCTTCCCCCCTCCCCGCGCGCGCGCGCCAGCGTCTCGCGCAGCCCCGGCGCTTCCTTCCGGCCGCCATTTTAGTCGCTGTGCTTGGCCTCGCGGCGCGGCCGCCGCCGGAGGAGCCGAGAGCGCGCCGCGCCCGGCCCCGACCCGGCTCCACCGACCGACCGACCGACCGACCGACCGACTGCCCGACCCACCGTCCGACCCACCGCCCCGCCGAGCGGGTGCTCGCCGCCCCGCCCGCCGCCGCCTCCGCCATGTCCAAGCGCCACCGCCTAGATCTGGGGGACGATTACAGCTCCAGCAAGAAGCGCACCACCGAGGGGTAAGGGGCGGCGCGGTGCGGGGAGCGCGGCCGGCGGGCGGGGGCGGATCGCGGCGGCTCCCGCGCAGTCTGCTCCCCGGCTCTGGCCGCCCCCCGCGGGGCTGGGCCGGGCCGGGCCTCGCCTCGCCTCCCCGGGGAGCGGGGCGGCCGCCATGCGGGACGGGGGGGCGGGAGGAGCGGGCGAAGCCGCAGCGGTGCCGCCTCGGCGGGGCAGGCCCCGGCGCCTCCCGGGAGCCCTAGGCCTAGGCCCAAGATCGGCCCTTCTGGCAGGGCCGGGCCCCTCGCTGGGGGCGGAGGCGGCGGGTGGCGGTGGCGGGGAGCGGGCGGCAGGGCCTCGTGCGGCGGTGTGGGGCGGGGGCAGGGAGGAAGCCGCCGGGCTGGCCGCTTGGGCGAGCCGGGCTGGGCTGGGCTGGGCTCCCGTCGCGGCGGAGCTGGGGGCGGCGCGCTGCTCGGCCCGCTCCCCCGCGCCCGGCTTTGTCTGCGGCTCTCTCCGTTCTTTATCTCTCTTATTTTTTTTTTTCCCCCTCCCTCCCTTCCTTTTTTTGTTTGTTTACTTCTTCCCCCCTCTGCCTTGAGAGGTCTGGCAAATGTGGCCCTAGAGGTCAGCGTGAGGCTTGTTCCGCCTGTATAATTAGTGCCTAGCCCGGTAGGAACGTTATTCCTTTGTTAACGTCTTTCACTCAGTAACCGGCAGGGATATGCCTGACTTTAAGTGGGAAGCGATGGTGAAGTAAGAATCGACGGTGAGGTGGGTTTTGGGGTAGGGGTTAGGGGAGGGATTTCATTTTTTCCTTTGTTTTGCAAAGGTTAAATTTTAGGACTGTACTGCTTTAGCAGATTGTCGTTAAGGTTAATGAAATTGCGGGAACGCAGGCAGTACACTGGTGTTGTCCTTTTATACCTAGTTGTCTTAAAGCTTTCTCTGTATAATCTCTTACCCTCTAATTGAGGGACACACACACGTGGGCGGCTCTAAAGTAAATTTCTGAAGTTTAAAGGAACACAGATAAATACTATGTTTATCTAGTCTGTCCTTTTTGATGGAGCACAAAAGACTTCCCTGAATTAATCAGTTTCTGAAGTCTAACAGCATCGTTTTGGACTAGAGTGTTTATCTAAGAAAAACATTGAGTCTTGTTCTCAAAGGTTGCAATAACTAGAAGTCTGCCAGAGCAGTTAGTGTTCACTGATAAACAACAGTCTTTGCAAAACTTGCTTTTTTTTTTTAAAGGTGGGCTTATATAGCTTCAGTTTTTAGCCCCTAGAGTTCGATGCATTTTTCTCTGCTAAACAAAAGTGAATGTTACTGAACATCTTTTTCTTATATGTAGGATCACCCTAATCTTATTTTTTTGATAAACATACTGAGCTATTTGTCTCCTTTAATAAGCTTTCGCAGATTTGCCAGAAGTTGAAATAGCTTTTCTGTCCATATAGAAAAGTTGTACATATGGAGCTTTTTTTGTATGTGGAGATTTTTGTAAAATTTTCAAATGGCTGTGCCAAAACTGGTTATTATTTAAATGTGGTACAACTGTTAAGGTTGGTTGTAAAGATGATGACAAGTCATCATTTCCTTGTTAGTATGTTGGTGGGTTTTGTAGTTTTGGTATGGTTTTATTTGGCATTGGTTTTACTGATTATCTACCGTCATCCTGAACTCTTAGTCTTACTATTTTGTATATACTGTAATGAGGTCCCACCAATGGTAAAACTTTTTAAGCAGAAGTCTCTTACATTTATGGCTCCTAAAAACTATACAAGTGCTGGTCTCGTGCCCCTTCTTTGTCCCCTCTTCCTCTGCCAATAAAAGCATTAAATGGCATAGGACTGAGAAAAAGTCACTCTAAGCATAATTATTGAGCGTGATTATTTCTAATATTACTTGAAATCTGATTTCATGTAGCACAAGCCATACTAATATTACGTAGTCTTGATTATATTAGGGTAGTTTGGTTTTACAGTTTATGGAAGGCTGTAAGGAAGATGCACAGAGTGATTCTTGATTATAGCATGTATGTACGTGTCTTTCTCTGTGCAAGAGTGCCTTTATGCAATTTAGTTGGTTTTGGAGCTGGATTAAGCTGAATTAGCTCTTAGGATGGTTACCATTTCACATGCAAAATAGTAGTTTATCTTGCATTCAAACTGGACCACCTGACTAAATATGAAAGTTGTATCAAGTTACTCTGTGGGTTTTTAGCTCGTTTTTAATTGAGGCCTCAGTTGGTACCTGTGGCTCTACATGGCAACAATGCCAGGTCAACAGGATTGTAGTTGTTGGTGTAATCTTAAGCATCAGCATGACATCAGTTTTCTTTGAGTCTTGAAGTATCATCTATGAAGTAAAAAGCTTTTTGGAAAAATGGGAATTGTATGGAAGGGTTTTGGTTATGGCGTTTGTGTGAATTGCACACATACTGTTTAAAAGCTGTTAATTTTTTTACAAACGTACTTCAGTTGTATAACATTACAGTTACTGTTTTAGTAGTGGAGAAATAACACTGATGTTCTATTAGATGTGCTTAGACTTTCACTGTGATGATCAGTGGTTTTACCTTGCGCCCTTTGTTTCCATTTTCATTTTTATATGCTTTTCAACATCTGACTTAGTGATTGCTACAGCGTTTCTTTTGTGTCCATGTGTGTTTATATTATATATGTGTGGACGTAAGGAGGTGAAAGCAGATAGCAGACCAGACTACTTCACTTGAAAAACAAAGCAAAAAAACCCAACCCCCTTCTGATTATGGAGGCTGTTTTTTGGGATTCAGGCACAAGACAAAATGTGATTAGATTATGATTCTTTTATTGTTCATTTCTGGATTTGAGATCAATCTTCCCTGTGCAGTAATGAAAAGTAACTTAAATGTGACAGTTTATAAATGAAGAACTGCCAAGTTGCAGTTTTAGAAGGCTTAGTAAATTCATATGGCAACATAACTGTCATTCCTCTTCTCTTGCTGACCAAAGGAATCTGGATGTGTCTTAAGTTTCAGTAATAATAGGAGACTGGGAAACATTTTTTTGGGGTGGGGGGAAAGTGCTGCTATGAAATGATAAGTATTAGAGAGTAAGTTTGAGGGCATGTGTTATGTTGTGTGTTTTTCTATGTGAGATCTGGTTGCTCCCACCTTTCTTTTTTTAAAACAAGAGACGGCGCAACTTTCTCGATTAACCTCTGAGTAGTTCTTTACTTCTGAAATGTAGATAGACCTTGATAGGTTTGTTTTTGTTTTCTTATTTGTACGATTAAACAGGTGTGAGAGTTCAGTGAAGAAGCTGAGAAATGGGGGATTAACAGGACTTTCCATTCTGTAGTCCTTTTAATTCACTGTCTTGTTCTTGAGGTTGTATTTTTATCTGTGCTTTAAGCCCACACAAATTGCTACCAACACAGAAGACAGTGCTACCCTCTCCCTTGTGCTGCAAGTGAGTGTTTGGGAGACCAGATCAGAGAACTGATCTGAGTTAGAATTAACATTGGTGGAGGGGATCTAGGGAGGGCTTGTTCTTCACAAGGCGATTGAAATGCTTGTACCAATACCCGGGAAGGGTTGGCAACAGTGTGGGTCTGTTCATTTTAGCAGTAGTGCTGGTTTATGTGAGGCTGAAGCATACCTGAAGATACACTTGATAATCTGCGATGTAGAGACTTCTGACATGGTACTGTTTAAGTAAATGGCTATGGAATAGTTTGTTTTGTTGGTGTGGTTTTTTACACTTTGACTAGATACCAGTGAAGAATAAAAATCCTTCAGAAGCGTGTGTGCGCGCACACAAACCGAACCAAACCCCCCATTAGTATGTTGTCTTATTCTTCCCTTCCATGAAGTGTGTACAGTTACCAGGTTGTTGCATTTTACGCTGGCTTTAGCATTCTTAAATTGCTTTTATACCTTTATTTTCTTATTAATGATGTTACTGTCTGACCATGCACTTGTTTATCCCAATACCTGCAGATATTTAAAAATCTGATTGTGAATAGCTTATTAACTACAAGTCCAAAGTTTCATTCCTCTCTAATACATGCTATTAGACTCTTCTACCATTAAGTGAAGCATAATGGAGCCTGGTTCCTTCACTTTGTAACGGGTAACTTTTCCATACCAGCGGATATGAACCTATTGGGTTCTGCGTTATTTGTCTGCCATATTACAATAAGAAGAGATTTCTAGCTTGTACAATATTTGACCGTGTTAGAAGTAATGTTGAAGCCATGGTATCTCAGATTCTAGAAAATGGTCTAAAAGGGCCTTAATTTTCAGACAATTCAGTGTCCAGAGCTTTAGGAAAATCTATAAAGAAGCAAGTTGGGTAAGTGACAGTAAAGAGTATGTTTTGTAATCCTTCTTTATTTTTGGTGGGTCTGTATTAAAAGAAGTCTTAAAAAAAAAAAAAAACAAACAACTTACTGTGACAACCTCTGAAGCCATAATATGTTGAAGTACTGATGGGAAAAAATACGGCCTGCATAACTACATTCATTTATACAAGAAAAAGAGTGGTGGTTGTCTCCGATGTGCAGCACATTTTGAATTAAAATTTGTAGAATCAGTACTAATATAGTCTTGCTTACTTCATCTTCCCCATAGGGAGAAATTTGCTTATTACTTCACCAGTTACATTTGAATGCCAGCTGCATGTTTTTTTATTTAAAAAAAAAAAAAAAAAGCTGTGGAGAGGAGTGTTGGCCAACAGTTTTCTTTAGAATGCTCTCTATGCTTTCAGGCATGCCTGAATGCTCGTAATGAAGAGGGGGAAGCTTTGTTTTTCTCTTAATGACTATTCCTGAAAATGTTTATATGTGCATTTACAATAAAGCTAGTGTTGACTTAGCTTGTTACTTTGCCTTTTTGATGGGATTCCTGTTGACATAATGCATAAAAGAAGCTGAAGCTGAGGATATCCTAGTTTTCAGGCAAAGATGGTACTAGCTTTTTGACTTACACTAGTTCAAAATGTGATGGGGTGTTTTTGTAAAGCAGGGTTTATTTTAAAGTACTGAATTAGGGTAAGTTTGGGATTTTTATTAAAAGCATGTAGCTATAGTTCTTTGCGTCAAACTGGGGATTTCTTTGCAAGTGCGTCAGTGTTCGTAAGGAGAGTGAGATTATGTGCAAGAACAAGTACAGGGATTTGCAAAAAGACTGAGGCCAGAGGTTGAAGTTTGAGTGGGTAATTATGGTAAAAATAATACTGTGTTTCCTTTGCAAGTGCAAGGAACTTTTTTTTTTACTTAATATTTGGAACAAATGGGAATTCTTAAATGCTGGTTGTTTTAAGTGTGTGGTAGGAGGTGATACCGTAGAAGATGGTACAACTTGCCAGCATTAGGTTAACGGTTGGACTTGGAGATCTTAAGGGTCTTTTCCAACTGAAATGATTCTGTGAACGGTAGTGGCTCATTTTAGGTGTAAGTTCCAGACTTAACAACCTGTATATCAAAGTTGATTGAGTCAGAATTGTATGGAAGACTTTGAACAAAAAAAAAAAAAAAAGGCGACAAAGTAATTGTGGGATGTTAAAATCAAACTTTTCTTCCAGGGCCTGCTTATCATCTTGAGGTATTTTTTGCCAGTTAGCATAATTCCCTTGCTAGGTAGGAAAAATGTCTATTTAGTGCTCTCTTATTTTTCTGCAGCAGCAGCAAGTAGGGATGGAAAGAACTGTGAGAAAAATCTAGAATGTACAGCTCATTCTTTATAATCATTAAATGAAGAGGGTTAAGATGATGCTCTCCATGTGATGGCCGCCTCTCCACAGTGAGAGGAACTGTGGCAGTGCTTATGTACAATGAGTGTAACTATGTGTGCTTAATATTCAGTATGCATCATATACTGTTATTCTTTGATGCTTATCCTTCCAGGTAGCAGTTTGCAAGGATTTTTAAAAGATTTGGTTTATATTTACATTGCACTAGGTACTTTTAAAGTTGCTTTTTATTTAAATTACTACTCTGCATTTAAATATTAAAGTATCTCATTTTCTGATGTGTCTCTTAACTCATTTTAGGAAAGATCGTGACCGGGACAGGGACCGTGATGACCGTTCTAAAGATCGCGACAGAGATCGTGACAGAGATAGAGATCGTGACAGAGAAAGGGACAAGGAAAAAGATTTGCGACCTACATCTAACTCTACGTATTATGCAGCTGCTGGGTTACCAACTATAAAACCAGCAATGATTCCACACAGTATCAACCCTTTCACAAATCTACCACATACACCACGATATTATGACATCCTGAAAAAAAGGTTACAGCTTCCTGTCTGGGAATATAAAGAAAGATTTACAGATATTTTGATTAGACATCAGTCATTTGTGCTGGTTGGAGAGACTGGGTCTGGTAAAACAACACAGGTGAGTTCTTATGTGTATGATACTGCAGTTTTTTAAAGGTTGAGACTGTTCCTAGGGGGGTGTGTGTGTGTGGGTGACACTTCCTTTGGTTTCTTGAAATTCGTTGTGTAAGAACACCTTGCAAATTATGAGGAAAACTAATTTGATCAATGTTTTATTTGCTTAATGAATATGAAAGTGAGAAGAATCTTTCAGCATCTTCCTCTTTTATGATCCAGTCCTGTTCTCTGGCCCCTACTTCTGTTAGGCTTTATGATTGGTAGTTATCTCTTTGGTAAAGGAAGTTAAGAGATTTTAGTGGCTAGGCGGAAGTGTACTAATCCACAAACTGAGGTGATGGTTCCAAATTTACATCTGTAGTTTATTTAGCTGTTTGTGTAGGTAGCAGCTGGAAGGTAGGAAAAAATTACAGAAATAGGGACTTGTAGCACTAAGTTTCATAAGGCACTAACAAATATGAACTTAAAGGGAATTGAAATGTCAGATACAATTCTGACATGATCTGATTGGATGGTGTGTTTTGGTGATATTCAAACTTAAGAGGAAGTGATTTGTGTTTCCTTGGTACTCAAACTTCTGAGAGGTCATATAGCTTTCCAGTGTTGCAGTTAAAAGCAGGGCTTTTTTTTTTGTAGATTCAAGGCTTTAAAACTCTTCCTCAGCACGGAAAATAGTGGTAACAGATCTGCAGAGCCTTTTTAACCCTTAAGAAGAATTTTGGGGACCAGTAAACAGGGAAGATCTAAGATTTAAGGAACACCACTGTGTATAGCAGGACAAACATGTTCAAAACTTTAATCTGTCCTCTAGTTTGCTGTTTAAAATCTGTGTGGAAAAGTGATGTAAAGAAGTTCTTTGTTCTGTAGCCTGATAAATACCTTTTATCTAGGCAGAAAATAAAAACTGAAGGATATTTTAGTCTTTATAAAATGGGTTATAGCTAACTTACACTAAGTCTTACAGAAATAAATTTTTAGTCATAAAATTCAGATGTCTAGAAAATGTGAAGGACATAGTAGTACATTGGATACCTTTTATAGCTGTACCTGAAATATTTGAAGTTATATGCTGTTCTTGCTGCAAATTTTAGGAACCAATGTCTTGTTTGGAAAGTACCTTATTGCGTTTTCTGTATTGCTTTTTTTGACATGTATAAGCTGAGACCAGGATTTTATAGAATTCTTCAGAAAAGTTTGATTATGTAAGTTACTTTGAAAAGATAGTATTCTGCACATTCACGTAAAGAAAATTTGGTACATATATATATATGAAGACAAGATTTCTCATTGCATGATCTGAGAATTGGAAGATCTAAAGGGTGTGTGTTCTTAATATCTATGACTTCTACTTCAGATACATCTTACTGTCATGTCATTCCCCAGGCATAAAGCTTTTTCTGAATTGTCTTACTTATTTTCTGGAAGGACTTGAGAAACCTAGGCATCTTTCCTAAAAATGGGATTTAAGCTACCAAAAGCACATCAGCTGTCTTGGAAGCCTCACTGTTTCCTCTGAATTCTCTCACTTCATAAGATTGCAGATATGTTTTGAAACAATTAAGAGTGTCTCTGTAGGAATGTATCACTGAAAATGATCCTGCTGCCACTTAATGAAAACCTTGTTTTGCATGTGATAGTGTCACATCCTTTTTGTGATCAAATACTGTCTTAAAACCAGTTGGGGGGTGGTGGTTTTTCTTCCTGTTACATTCATTGATCACAGCAAGATAAATAATTGTCTGTGATTAAGAAACCCTCTAATGCTCAAACTGAAGGTGTATATGAACTATTTCTGCTTGCTTTTATTGGTATAAAGTTGGCATTATTTGAAATATATAATGAATTGTTCTTCCAAATGATTATCTTCCCTTTCTTGGTGATAATAGAAGGCTATATAGTAGTAGATGATCTTTTTGAGAGTGAGCTGCTGCCTGTCAAGTCCCTTCCCTGATTATTATGTGCACGTTTTCTCTTTAGTCTTGTAGAGCACCCAGGTTTGGGAATGCTTGGCTTTGACAGTGGAAACAACAGGAGATAAAACTCTTCTGTAGGTCTTGTTCCACATAAATCTAAAAAAATGCAAAGCACTGAAGAAGTATTTTGGAAGCCAAGACCATTCATTTTCAAGTCTTTAGTATTTGCAATGGCTTGATTTGCAGTTTAAACTTAACCTTCTACGTTAACTGTTTTTAAATGCTCTCAGAATATGCTCAGTGGTGTAATGGGTGTGCTGACTTTCTTTTAGAAAGAGGTTAAGTACTTGTTATAATTGAAACGTGTGTTCCCTTTTAAATGTGGGATCATATGTGGTGCTGGTATAAAACTTAAATTTCTTCCGTAGATGGAATAGTAGAGTAGCATCTGCTTTCACTTGAGAGCCTTAACTATACAGGGTAGGATGTTTCTTTGACATAATATAAGGGATGCCGCTTTGTCAGCAAGTTTTCTTGGCAGGTGAAGTTCAGAAGCAAGCTGGTTCTGAGTATAGCTTGATCTCCCGCTGTCCTTGCAGTCCACAAGAGAATTGATATGGGTAAAATCTGACACATTTTCAACTAATGAGAATTCTGAGAATTCTACCATATAACTTTTAACAGGGAAAGTCTTCAGTAAATTGAAGTGGCTCAGAAAAGCCAGAAGGACAGTGCTTTTCCCTCTCTTACCCTGCATTCCTTCAAAAACATTATTTTTCTTTGACTTTGGAAGAGTCTTTGACAGTCCTCAGTGCATTTATCTTTGATCTTAGAGGCTGCTGTATGTGTAATTCCTACCTCCTCGTATTATGGCATTTATATTTGAAAATCTCTCTTCATTGAGAAAGTCCTTGAGGTTAAGGGGGCTGCTAACTAAAGCTATTCCTCATGCTTTGATATCGATAAAAGAGTGTTTTTTGAGGAAAGTCAAGGGTTTTGCTGATTTGTGGAGTTTTTTTGTGTCAGTGGAGTTGAGTTAACTTTTTGTTAGGCTTTGCAAGAACTAGATAAGGAGCGTTCAGTATATGCCCAGTCACTACTGAAGGAGAAACTGTAGTACGGCACAGTTCTCTTCCCTAGTGTTTGTATTGTTTTAAAGCTGGGCATGAAAAGTATTCTGGTGGTCATCTAAATCAGCTTAACACATTGAAGTCTAGGTAGCCCTTTTCTTTCATTTGACACCAGTGCTGTAGGTTTTGCTGTTTACTAGAAAACCACTTCTAAATTTTTTTTCCATGCTACTGTGGCCCAACAGACCTGCTATTTTAAAGTTTATTTTAGGACTTGCTCTGTTTAAAGTCAAGAAGCTTCACCTAATATGCTTAGAGTTGGTTTTTTATTAGTGACTTGGGAAGCAAATTCGTTTCTTTACAATGCACAGTAGGAGAATGTGTGTGTGCAACAGGACGAGGTTTCAGGTTTGTGCTGTCAGTGTTCAAGAATGGCTATTATTTTTAGTTTTGAATAGGATTTCCAGAAATTGGAGGGTTTTTTTCTCAGCAGTCTATTAGTCTCCTGTCATATCTTGATAGTCTTTGCTTTCTTTTTTTTCTCTTATAATGGAAGCAGGTTCCCCATTTAAAAAAAAAAAACTTTTTGTTACAGTCAACACTTGTCTGCTTGTGGGTATGTTTAGTGTTCAGTTGTGTTCGTTTTACTGTGGAAGTACAGTATTTTAGAAGAAAAGTTTTCCTGGTTTAAATTATACTGCTTTTCCTGTTATTCTACATTGGTGCAATGTACAAATGTTTTTTTCCTCTGTAAATGTGAGCTTTTAAGAGTGCTTTGGAAAGCAGTTACTGAGGAGGAGTGGATTTTATTTGATCTGTAAACTTGGAACTAGTTGTGCCTGGAGATGTCCTCTCATGAAACATCGCACTGAGAACACGTTAAGAATATTCCGTGTTCATCAAACTGTTAGTGACCTTAGAAATTCTTCTGAATAAAGCTTCTTATTTTAGGTGATTCTTAACTGTTTCCAGATTCCTAACAGGAGCAGAAAGCTGCTGACTGACAAATAAAAGGAGTGCCAACATAGGGAGGAAAACATAGGTGTTTCATATCTGGTTGATAAAACTTCAAAAGAGCAATAATTACCCAAATGCACATAATGAATTATTTGTTCATTTTATTTGTCACGATTCCTGGCTAAGACTATTTTTTTATATCACTAAAATATTTTTTTGCTTAATGTATTAATAAACATTAGTTTTAAAGCCACAAAGTATAATCTGCTTACTGTAAGACTTAAAACAACAAACTGTGCTGCAGATCTCAAAATTCTGAGTGACAACTTCAGTTCTGGTTGCTTTTAGAGCATGTTGGTTGCTGTTAAATATCTGTATAAGGTACTGATCTAACAGTGCTTAAAGGTACTGTGAACCTGTGTATCTCCTTGATAACTTATATACATGCTTAATGTGAGTGTGCTTTATTTAGTGATATTGGGTCCAACTAACTAGTCTACCTGCTCTTGTGCTTTGGATATTTTTGTGCACGCAGTTGGCACCTCAGTGGAATTATAACTAACTTTGACATGATACAAAGGTTACAGAATACATCTGGCCATTTGAAGTGCGTTTAAAACTGAATTGTATTCTTGACAGATCCCTCAGTGGTGTGTTGACTACATGCGCTCCCTACCTGGACCAAAGAGGGGAGTAGCGTGTACCCAGCCTAGGAGAGTAGCGGCAATGAGTGTGGCACAGCGGGTTGCTGATGAGATGGATGTCATGCTGGGCCAGGAGGTTGGTTACTCTATTCGATTTGAAGACTGCAGTAGTGCAAAAACCATTTTGAAGTAAGTATGGCAACTGTCAGGTAAAGATATAACACAGCTGCTTGGAGGTGGGGGGAATCATGGGGCAGTAAAGGGTGTCAGCAGAGTTATGAAAGGAGTAATGAGGGGAATGAATCTGTGGACAGACACTTCCTGTGTCTGAGTGGAGAAGAGAGACAGGAGCATGAGCTGAGAGAAACCTGGGGTGTGGGGCTTGAGCAGAATTGAAAATGAGTCGTTCCTCCTAATGAAATCACTGCACCCTATGGAAATTAATTTTAAGTGATCCATAAAGAAGGTGGTGATCTGAAGAACTATTCTAATTATTAAGGTGCTATTCAGAATAAAGCTCTCTAGCATTCAGTTTGTGTTATGCATTCAGATGACCTTTGCCTGTGGTATCTTCCTCCTCAGGGTAATCCTGGTGAAGTTCAGTAGCTTATTTCAGTAAGGAGAACTACCAGAGTTCCAAAACTGGCCAAACCTGACTCTGGGACACACAATTCTTGGTGTTTTAGTTGTCAACTGTTCTAGATTCCTGTGCTGTGTAGGTGGAACCAGGCCCACTTAATACGTCATTTGCAGATGACATTAAGAATGCTCGGTTAAAAAGGGTTCCACGTAGTGTGGTTCAAGGAATAGTGTTTTTCTATCAAAAAGATGTCTTCTCTTTTGCTCATACCACTAGTTGAAGGTGGAGAATAATGTTAATGTGTAAAAAGAAATTTAAGTGAGATGGAAAGGCAAAAAGTGAACAGATGATCTGCAAACAGAAAAGGGGAGAAACAGTTGCAGAAATAATAGTTTTAGGATTTCAGAGGGTTTTCTCCCTTTCTTTTCTTGTCTTTGATTGTAGACCTGGAAGTCTGCCAGTAATAGTCTACAAACTAGTTATAAATGTTGCTAAACCTTGTTTCCCCTTCCCTTTTTTTTTAAGCTTCCCCCCACTCCCACATTTACTTATACTCTGCAGTAATTTATATTTGAAAACTTAAAATGAGCTTGTTGCCTTGTTGGAAATAGTTTAATGATGTGTCAGTTTTAAAAGTTGATTAAAAGCTTAGCTCAAGCAACCTAGTGAATGATACGGAAGAGGATTCTTTATCAGACTTAATAAATAAAATTTGTGTTTAAATTGTTTTTGTCTGTATTCAGGTATATGACTGATGGTATGTTACTTCGTGAAGCAATGAATGATCCTCTGCTGGAGCGCTACGGTGTTATAATTCTTGATGAGGCCCACGAGAGAACACTGGCTACTGATATTTTGATGGGAGTTTTGAAGGAAGTTGTAAGACAAAGATCTGATTTGAAGGTCAGTAACGCTGAAGCCCAACAGCATCTCCTTTCTAGTTGCAGGCATACCAAATAAGGTATCTCTGTGCTTACCATTAGCTGATTTTTTTTTATAATCAACTAAAGTAGATCAACTGTTTTTTGGTCTAATGATAATCTGGATTGGAAAGATAACCCTAGGAAATTCTTCATGCAGTTTGTATTGAGGAAAATACTAGAAACAAAATTGTGGTTTAACCTTTCTGTATTTGACTAAGATTTTTTTTTTTGGACCTTTTTAACAAGGGTGCTGTATTAAGCATGCTTTTACCACCTGAACTTACAGTCAACATTTGAGTTTGGTTTCTTACTGTTACGTACTGTATCCATACCATTTCACAAATTCTTGTTAACCTTTGGAATAACTTTTTTTTTTTGTCCTCTAAACCTTCAGGTTATAGTTATGAGTGCTACTTTAGATGCTGGGAAGTTTCAGATCTATTTTGATAACTGTCCTCTTCTAACTATCCCGGGTCGCACCCATCCTGTGGAGATATTCTATACTCCAGAACCAGAAAGGGACTACCTTGAGGCTGCCATTCGAACAGTGATCCAGATTCACATGTGTGAAGAAGAGGAAGGAGATCTCTTACTCTTTCTTACTGGACAGGAGGTACTTTCTTCCTTTTTTTTTCTTCCATCCATTGTTCCATACAGAAACTGTTTTAAGTGGCTTGTGTAGACTGAAATGTTCAGTTTCCTTTTCTAGTTCACCATTTGAATGACCTGAGGTTCTCTACCTGCCCTATACTTCAGGTTCTTAATCACTGTATGTATCTGTAAGATGCATATGCTATGCAAGTCTTCTCTAAAATGAAAATTCTCGTCTTAACTCCTGTACTTCCAAAATAGAAGCCTAGATTACGAACACCACGTTTGTACTGATGTGAACTCTGAAGTTCTGGGTACCTGGTAGCATCTGTGTTTTGACTGAAAACATAGTTCTGTGCACTTCTGGATGTGTATTGCACAACTTACCTGAAGAGTAACGCTTTGGTTTTGCTACTTAGCTATCAGTAGTAGTTCTAATAAAAATGTTTGGGTTTTGTTTTTATGAACAGGTTTGAGTATTAGGTTGTAGTTCTTTCTGTACCACAAATACAGGGACTTACATCTCGGAAATGGGCTCGGTGCCTTGCAAAAGAGGATTGTACAAAAACACATAAGCTAAACTACATCAGGAAATAAGAGATTTCTGAAAATCTTAAATCCTTTGCTTGAAATAAACTGGGGTTTTGAGTGTCTATTAGTAGACTGAGATGGAGAAAGGATAGAAAAGTCCATAGGCATTGTGAAAGTTTGCTTGACTGGATCAACCTAAAATTAATATTTGGGCGGGGGGGACACGGACACGACAACGATGCAGCTAGCAAAAATGTTTTTGACTCATTTTTTTTTTGCAGTCACTCCTTGAAGAAATACCCTTCAAAGAACGTGGCACAATTCAGTGTCTTTAATCTCAGCATGCACAGTCTTAACTATGCCGAGGGGGGGAAAAAATGGTACAAATAACTTGTGATGCTAAAGGTACACAGGCTTCTTGAGTACATTTGCCAGTCATAAAGGTGTGTTGCCTCTTAGATGAATTTTAAAAGACATTTGATTAAAATGTCTTTTGGCAGGTTGTCTCCTCCCTTAGAAAACCAAAACAATGACTGTCCCTCTATAAGCAGATACTCTGGCCTTTACTTTTGCCATTTGTTCTTTGCACTATTACTGTGTGTTAAAGTACAGGTAGGGAAGAAAAATCTTTAACAGTTGTGGCTTTGAAACCTGCCTGTTTGGTTATAGGTAGAAGTTCTAGTTCAGACTAGTCTGGCAGGTAAATATGAGAATTCATGAAATAACTGTTGCAAGTGGGTGAACGAACCAATGGCAACAGAAAGGAACACTGCTGTCCAGGTGTTTTAGCAGAACTTGTTTTTTTTACCAGCAAGCTTAAATCAGGCTGGTCTTTAACCTTTCGTGAATAACAAATACTTTCCTTTCTAATTATCAATTAAGAAATATGTCCTTGCTACATCAATTGCTATGTATTGCTCTAAATAATCTGCTATAACAATTACAGGAGTTGGGGGGGTGGGGCGGGGGACTGCCTTCAGATGTTACCACTCATGTTTGGCAAATGGCTCTAGACCCAACTGGTCTAGTACCAGCCAGTGCTACAGAGGTACTGTGCTCTATTGTATGAACAAGTTCTTTGATTTCCACTGGGTTGATTTACAGGACATAATGTATTATAAACAAATTTTTAATAAAATCATGCACATAACATGTGTTCATATGTACAGATATAATATGCGTAAATGTATCTAACAATATCCCTGTATTGCCTTACTGAATCACTCAAAACTTGCATTGGTAAACTACCATCCTCTGTGTTTTGTTTGGAGTTCTCCAGTCCATGTATCCATGGATGATACTGTTCGGGGGTACTGGAGTGGCTCTGCCTGGAGCTAGTCTGAATTTAGCTAGCTAGCATGAAGTTGAAGTCTAGTTTAGCCTCTGTAGAGGACTTTGAAGTGTTGTGTCCATTTTGATTCATGATGCTTTGGGGCCTCTGTTGAGGTCCATCATTGAGCCTCGAAATACAGTCTTATGTGTGTACAACTGCTGAATCTAGAGTGATAGGACCTACTGTAATCTCAAGAACTGGAAAGTGTACTCTAGGTCCCACTACCGCTGTGTGGTTTGGGTTCAGTAGGCTTAGTGGCTTGGATCTTGCCACTGATTTTTGCTGGCTCAGGGCAGAAATGCTTTGTAGTTCTTTTGCATTCTGGAAAACAGGATGAACAAGGGTGCAGGATGATTTCATTTTCTTGTCAGAAAGATGCATTTACAAAGCCAGATGAAGTTACGTAAAGGGTTTTAGGTGGAACCATGCAAGTGTGAACTGTTATGAGTTTAAGAGGTGTCAGATGAGTAATTGCAGTGGTCTAAGGCAGAGTGAAGGTCCTTACTAGCTACTGCCTTCAGTTCCCACTGAATTTGAAGTAATTTTATATGGGTATAAAATTGATGATGGAATCTGGAGATACTAGGGAAGATTCTGTGTTGTCAGGCCCCAAAATAAAAAAATTTTAAGATTCCTTTGGTCTCCAAATGTATTTATTGTGTAAGCCTGTTACAGGATGAAGATAAAATTGTTGTTAATGGTGCAGAAAAGAGTGTTCAAGAAAAACTTCCTTCCTGAATTCTGAAAGGAGCAAAAGTGTACGATTTATATTGTATGAACTGCTTTGCAGTCTGTTAGTAATAATAAAAGAAGATGTTTTAAACACAACATTTATTAGGAATAAACATTTTGAAACAGGACTTGTATCCCACAGTCTGTGTACGGAGGAGAGCTCCTCTGCTGATTTTAAAAAGAAACAAAAAATCTACTCTGGTATATCGGGGAGATTCCAGAAGATGGAAATGATGTTCATGTTTTGTGCCAATATTCAAAAAAATGTGCAACTTGGATAACTGTAAGCCAGGTTGCCTGTCATCAGTTACAGGCAAAATTGGAAACTCTGACATGGAATTCTGTTCACAAGGAAATAGTAGAATTATATTTCAGTCAATGTGCCTTTCTTAAACAATAGCTTTTTGTCAAACTTGTTCTTGGTCATTGAGATTACAGGTTTGGTAGTCTAGTTGTGTAGATACACATTTGTTAAACTTGACTTCAGTGTCACAAGACTGGCTCACCTGGAGATCTGAGGTAGCTGGCTTATTGCCTGCTGGAGTTCTGCTAAAACAGTATTATATTTCACACTCTGTTAAGATCAGTAATCTGAGAGTAGGTGTAAAATCCTTACAGATTAAATTTGTGGGGTGGAGGAGATGGAAATAATGACACAGAAACTGTATAAATCTGTCTGCATATCTTAGCAACGTAGGCGCTTATGAATGCAAAGTGTGTTCTCTGCCACCCCAGTACCCTTTTCTCCATAAAGCCAAGTGCATCGTTACACATTCAGGAGGAAGAATCAAGGCTGCATCTGGAGATTTGAAGCATAGATCAGCACTGTTGTTCTTGATTTTAGATAAATACACTGAAAACCATCGCTGCGAAGTTCTGGTGTCAGTGTTCCGGAAAAGTTTAAGATGCAATGTTGGCTACAGGCCACCCGACCAGGAAGACCGAGCGGATGAGGCCCTCTATAGACAGATAGGAGCAGCCTCACATTCACAAGCCCTGGTCCCCATGGGGGACCTCAACCACCCCAATACCTGTTGGAGGGACAACATAGCAGGGCATAAGCAATCCAGGATGTTTCTAGAATGCATTGATGATGATTAACCTCCTTCTCCAAGTGGTAGAGGAGCCAGTGAGGAGAGGTGCTATGCAGGACCTTGTTCTCACGAACAAGGAGGGGCTGGTGGGGAATGCGAAGCTCGAGGGCAGCTTTGGCTGCAGTGACCATGAAATGGTGGAGTTCCAAGATGCTTAGGGTACTGAGAAGGGTGCACAGCAAGCTCAGTGCTCTGGACTTCAGGAGAGCTGACTTTGGCCTCTTCAGGGATCTGCTTGGTAGAGTACCGTGGGATAAAGCCCTGGAGGAAAGAGGGGCCCAGGAAAGCTGGTTAGTATTCAAGGATCACCTCCTCCAAGAAGAGGAAGTCAAGCAAATATGTCAGGAGCCCTGCATGGATGAACAAGGAGCTCCTGGACAAACTCAAACACACAAAGGAAGCCTACAGAGGATGGAAACAAGGACGGGTAGCCTGGGAGTAATACAGAGAAATTGTCCGAGCAGCCAGGGATCAGGTTAGGAAAGCGAAAGCCCTGGTAGAATTGAATCTGGCCAGGGATGTCAAGGGCAACAAGAAAAGCTTCTAGAGGTCTGTCAGTGATAAAAGGAAGACTAGTGAAAATGTGGGACCTCTCTGGAGGGAAATGGGGGACCCGGTTACCCAGGATATGTAGAAGGCTGAGGTACTCAATGACTTTTTTGCCTCAGTCTTCACCAGCAATTGCTCAAGCCACACCACCCAGGTTGCAGAAGGCAAAGGCAGGAACTGGGAGAATGAAGAACCTCCCACTGTAGGAGAAGATCAGGTTTGAGACCATCTAAGGAACCTGAAGGTGCACGTGTCCATGGGACCTGATGAGATGCATCCGTGGGTCCTGATGGTACTGATGGATGAAGTTGCTAATCCACTATCCATCATATGTGAGAAGTTGTGGCAGTCTGGTGATGTTCCCACTGACTGGAAAAGGGGAAACATAACCACCATTTTTAAAAAAGGAAAAAAGGAAGAACTGGGGAACTACAGGCCAGTCAGTCTCCCCTTTGTGCCTGGCAAGATCATGGAACAGATCCTCCTGGAAATAATGCTAAGGCACATGGAAAATAAGGAGGTGATTGGTGACAGCCAGCATGGCTTCACTAAGGGAAAAAAATCCTGCCTGACAAATTTGGTGGCGTTCTATGACGGAGTTACAGCATTGGTGGATAAGGGAAGAGCAACTGACATCATCTACCTGGACTTGTGCAAAGCATCTGACGCTGTCCTGCACCACATCTTTGTCTCTAAATTGGAGACGTGGATTTGACAGATGGACCACTCGGTGGATAAGGAATTGGCTGGATGGTCGCACTCAAAGGGTTGCGGTCAACGGCTCGATGTCCAGGTGGAGACCAGTGACGAGTGGCGTTCCTCAGGGGTTGGAATTGGGACCGGCACTGTTTAACATCTTTTTTGGTGACATGGACAGTGGGATTGAGTGCACCCTCAGCAGCAACCCTTTGCTGATGACACCAAGCAGTGTGGTGCGGTCAACACGCTGGAGGGAAGGGATGACATCTAGAGGGACCTTGACAAGCTTGAGAGGTGGGCCTGTGCAAACCTCATGAAGTTCAACAAGGCCAAGTGCAAGGTCGTGCACATGAGTCAGAGCAATCCCAAGCCCAAATACAGGCTGGGTGGAGAATGGATTGAGAGCAATGCTGAGGAGAAGGACTTGGGGGTGTTGGTTGATGAGAAGCTCAACATGGCTTGACAATGTGCAGTTGCAGCCCAGAAAGCCAACCGTACCCTGGGCTGCCTCAAAAGAAGCGTGACCAGCAGGTCGAGGGAGGTGATTCTCCCCCTCTACTCCACTCTTGAGAGACCCCACCTGGAGTACTGTGTTCAGCTCTGGGGCCCCCAACCTAAGAAGGATGTGGACCTCTTGGAGCAAGTCCAGAGGAGGGCCACAAAGATGACCAGAGGGCTGGAGCACCTCTCTTATGAAGACAGGCTGAGAGAGTTGGGGTTGATCAGCCTGGAGAAAAGAAGGCTCTGCGGAGCCCTTACAGCAACCTTTCAGTACCTGAAGGGGGCCTGCAAGAAAGCTGGAGAGGGACTTCTTACAAAGACATGTAATGGTAGGATAAAGGGTGATGGCTTTAAACTGAGAGTAGATTCAGACTGGATATTAGGAAGAAATTCTGCACTCTGGGGGTGGTGAGGCACTGGAACAGGTTGCCCAGGGAGGTTGTGGCTGCCTCATCCCTGGAAGAGTTCAAGGCCAGGTTGGATGGGCTTTGAGCAACCTGGTCTGGTGGAAGGTGTCCCTGCCCATGGCAGGGGGGCTGGAGCTAGGTGATCTTCAAGGTCCCTTCTGACCCAAACCGTTCTGGGATTCTATGAAAAGAGTGGCGAAATATTTTTTAGGTTTTGGTAGAATGTTTTGTAAATGAGAATTTATTTTAGAGGTGCACTTTTCTCATCGCAGTGAGGCTTGTTAAGCACTGGAAGTCTGACAGAAAGTAGCAGAGACTTTCTTAGGAGGAAACTGAAATCAAAATTGACAACTTTTTTTGTTTCAGTGGTAGTGATTGGGTGAGGTTAAGGCAGTAAGTGTACTGGGCTGCAGTGAATACAGGGTGTGTCTTGTTTAGCCTTGCATAGAAAGTATTGAGGAGTTGGGGAGTATAAACTGGAAGAAGAGTAGTATGAATTGTGTTCAAGTGCTAAAGGGAGGAAGCTTTTCTGCTTTTCATTCGAGATAATGTCAATATTAAATATTACAAATAGACCGAGTCATAAAGATCCTGAATACAGGAATCATGCTGAGACAACTTCAGTTTTGCCTGAAGTCAAGATCAGTTCTCAGTTATGGTCAAGTGTTGACTTGTTCCATGGATGACTTCTTTTGTCGAAGTACCTCATTTTACGAAGCTTTGTTTCTTTGAATTTGTATTCAGAGCATCTCCTGAAATGGTGCAGCTCTTAGGGCTAGTTCTTTTTACTGTTGTTTCCTCATTTTAGCTTGTAGCAGTTTGCCTTTATTCCTGGAGGAAGAAAGGGAAATTAGTGAAGTTCCATGCAGCTTTGAGGACAAAGACAAAATTTCTAGAAGGTTCATGTCATCAAAGCCAGGTGTGGCTGGCAGTGCCCTGTCTGTGATAGGAACTTGAAAGAGAAGGGGGAAGGTTAAAGTGTCTATCAAATATTTCTGGTTTGGGGGGTCCTTTTTATTCATTTAGTTGTTTTCCCCGCATACTCATTTTACACAGGATAAATTGCCTTATACTTTTGGTTTTGTTCTTAGTTTCCTTCAGGGTTTAACAGTTATGCCTACTTGACTTATTTATCCAAGATGAAGCTAAATCTAACTGTGTATAGTGTAGCAGCTGATCTGCTGTAGGTAAGACTGTCATCTCCTATTTAAAAGACTAAAGTATGTTCTAACTGGAGCAGTCTTGAAGTTTTGCTCACCTCATGAGATTGTTTTTAAGTGCTCCAAATACAGGGTCAGCTGAAGAAAGGGTTTCTGAAACAATGTTCCCAAGGACCGTGTTTACAAAAGCATTGAATTCTGTTTTGCATGCCAAGTGCTTGAATTATTCCATTAAATGTGCTTAAAATGACATCATTAGTCAACATCTTTTTGTAGAAACAGTTTTTCTAAAGATAATGGGATACAGTTTAGATCTTGAGTGGAGCCTGACCAGCAAGTTAAATGGATGTTTACATATACCAGTTTGGCCTGTGAGCCAGAATGAATGTCAGCATTTGAAGTACTTTGGTGGCTCAGGGTAACTTACAGTCAGTCATTTGGTAACTGCTGTTTAGTATCAGCATAATTTCAAGCCTCATCCATGACAGCACGGATGGGTCCTGCACACAAACAAAATGGAAGGGAATTCAGGTTATTGGATTGTTAGCTTAGCGGGAGCAATTTCACTCACTAACTTCATTGCTGCTAGTCTTCCTGGATTTCTTTTTATGTTTGGGTTTTTGACTACCATTCAATGGAACTTCTTTGTGTAAGAATTTTGACAGTATTTATTTAGCACAAACTTGCTTCTTAAAGATGTGGTGCACTAACTCAATAATACATGCAACTGCTTCTGTAATTCTTTTCTGTTTCTTTTCTTGCTAATAGTAACCTTTCAGTATGAGCAACTCACATTTTACTGCAGAAATACCATCAGGGGAAGAAATGAAAGTGAGTTTCTACTGAGCATTCAGTTTGAATAGTGTAATAAAGACTTTATTTTCAACAGCAGATAAAGAAAAAAAAACGTGTTGTACATGATAAGAAGCAAAATTGGTCTCTTCTGTGGTTAATTTTGTACAGCTCCTTTTAGATGAACTGCTAATGATATGTTCAAATCCTTAGATTTTGATGCAGAGCTAGGGAATATTAAGTATTGGAGTAGTGAGATGATAAACAAGCAGTGGAGATACGGTGTTGGAGGCAGCTGGGGAGGTATTGGTTTGTGGTTCATTTATTTCTGAGTGTCTCTTTCTTTGTGTGTTCTGACACAGCCTGAGGAACCAACATGTTTCTAAATGAAACTGGCACAGACCACCTTTGAAAGTCCTACCTAGAAGATTTTCTGTGATAAAGCTTTCAAAAGTGAGATCTCTTAAGAAAAAAATGAGTATTACTGAATATTAATTAGTAATACTAAGTCCTGTTCACATTTTCAGTCTTGTAGTATTTACTAATGCAAATGAAAGTGGGGGGGATTGGGTGGGATTTAAGCACTAGTCCCATAAGTGGTACTCTTGAAGTAAAGCCTTAAGAGAACTATCAGTTCTGTCCCTCTTAGTTTCAAATGCTGACAGCTTTTCATCATGTCTTCCCAGATCATTTCTGTCAGGCTAAAGAAACAGGCTTCTTCAGGAGACCCTTCTTTTGTCCCCTTCCCATGCTGTCCTTTGAACAATGTGGAAGGTTTTGTATTTACTTTCTACAGTGAGGGATAGAAAGGAAACTTTAGCACTGTTATGATAATAGAAGAAAAAGATTTAGTTTTACAAATAAGAGGGGTAGGAGGTCAACTCTACCCTCTGTGTCTTGTTCTAGCTGAAGTAGTTTTTTCTGCATTTTCTGGGGTGAGGGATGTGAGCAGTACTGGGCAGTGTGAGAGAGATGGAAGACAAAGGGGCAGACTGTGAAAAGACCATCTTGAGCATTAAAGAAACCTACCTGCAGCTAGTGCTTTCTGTGGTTAGTTTAGCTGTTGCAAAGGAGTAAGAGGCTGTTGACCAGAGAGCAGCCATTCAATACTTGCAGTACAAAGAGTAAATGCAGCCAGGTGTGTTTCCACGGTTACAGTCCAGCAATTTTAGCTGGGAAATAACTTGAGGTGACACTGAATATGTTTATCTCACTGAATGGTTAGAAGTGCTCTGGAGTACTTAATTTTGACCACAACCTGAAGCATTAAATATACACGCTTCCTTTATGCCTGAAAAGCACCTATAGCTCTCTAGTATTCTTCGTTGAAACTGTAAGATGCACACACTTTGAAAAAGGTTACACATACATGTGTACTCTTACTATAGTATTTAACACTGTTCAGGGGTGGGGAGTGACTTGGGGCTGCTGTTTTGGCTTTTGAGTACTTGTATGTATAGTTATACACGCTTAGATGAAGTCTCTCACTGTATTTCTATGGAGCTGGAGCTAAAGTTCTGCTCTATGACAGTTTGAATCATTTAACATAACCAGTTATTTCACTTGTAGCTGTATTGATCTGCCATGAGAAGGGAAAAAACAAAGAAAGCACTGTGCTTTTTAGTTGTTGAGAGCTTCATATGAATAGTAGGTGTTGCTATCCCCATCTAGAGAATGCTAAAATCAAATACACACAGCAGTCCTGGCATTCTGAGAATTCAGGGCTCCTTTTGTCAACGGGCTTCAAACTCAGAGTTTCCCTCTGGTCTGGTGGATCTTTGCATTTCTAGCTGCACAGGAAAACAGCTTCAGTGAGAGGAATAAAAATTACTGTACCCAAGGGTATTTTTTTTTTTTCTAGGCACTAGTCATCAGCCTGCCTTTTCTTTGGAAAAATGGGTTAAGATGGAGTAAAAATCCTGTCAGATTCAGGAGGCATAAGTAACCTACTTAATGTTATGTGAAAATACAGTTGGCTGCACTACTGTTTCTGATAAATCAGAGGGAAACCGTGCACCCTGTTCTTGCTTTGTTTTCTAAACAAGACACTGCTAAGCATTGGTTCCCATACAGACTTAGGTGTTGCTGAAATTTGTGGCACAATGGAAGTTTCCGTTGAAATCCTGAAGCTTTTTGGTGTCTCAGAATTGCTTTCTGATGCTTAAACTCCTGAAATCTGCCTAATTTGACAGGTATTCTAAAGATTGCCTGTTGTCTACCAGTTGTTTGAAAACAAGGTAATGTGCTCAGGATTGTGTGTAGAACCGGCCTTACTCACACCAATTTCTTGGAAGGAATACCATTTGAATCAGCTTAAATTTGATGTAATAATCTTTTTTAAATAATTTTCCTGGTTACTGCATTTTCTTCCTTTTGTAAATGGTCTTTATTTAGCTGTAGGTACAAAATACAAATTGTTGACTCTCTCACTTGGATGTTTAGATGACTGTTTCTCCTGGTTGAAAAATATTCACCACCCCATTACCTCCTTGATCACTAGTATGTCCATAAAAAGAAATATTTTCTCTTTGCTGATTCTTGTATGTCTTTGGAGCTTTTCCAAGGAGAATTGCTTATGCTGACGATGACATAGAAGAATGTTGAGGACTCCGTATTGATATTTAAAGTGTACTACTGTGGAGTTCTTAACTGCCATTTGATTCTAGTTTCTGTAGTATTGCAGCTGAACTATAGATATTGTATGTATATTGTTAATTCATTTTGATTGGATCAAGCAAGAAATTTTTGGAAACTTTAAAGTACATAATAGACTGTCTTGGACAACTCTGATGACTAGACATCGTGAAGTATAGGTATGTTGAGTGTATGTGGCACTTTTGGCTTGAGGTAAATAAGCATTTTAGCTGGCATGTAACCTTTCCTCTTCTTGTGGTCTGCTGCTTAAGTTTTGGTAGTCAGCTCTTTTTAGAATGAGAACTGTTTCTCAAATGATACGCCTAAGTCTTCAGTTCTGTGAGGATCTAGGATCAAGTTCAGTCTAGTACCTTCAGCATTGCCTGAGGCTCACGCTTTTTGCATGTTAAGCCTACTTTATTCTTTGGCTAATTCTGAAGCAGGTCTTTGTGCTGATGCACTGGGCAGTCACGGCTGTCGCTCCTCTGATCCTGCTTCCTGCTTACTCTTACTACACATATGCCTTCTAGATTGTGTGCCTTGGGAGACCAGTTTTAGTCTTCTGCTGGAGTTGGAGGGTGGTTGTGGATACAGCTGAAGTACAGATACACTTTTCTGCCAGTGGGTTAAATAAAAGGAAACCAGCCTTTCTCCTTTTTTTTTTAAAACAATTCGGTACTAAAGAATTCTCTTTTACTGTATTTAGATGAGTGGCAGTGACTCTTGATGAATTGCATCCTTCTTTCAGCGGTTTATGATGAGAGTTCCATAGTTACCTCTGCAAACCTGCAGAGAGTAACGGTTATATATGCACTTGTCATCTCTGTGTTAAAGTATTTTAATGAGCCCTGATTAGGGATACTTTGAAACTACATTGGGAAACTGTAGGGAGAAGCAACACTTACTTCTTCTGAAAGATGATAGGTGGCTGTGAAAACACGTGGCCTGAAGAGTGTAGTGCTTTCATTTATCACTGCTTGCTTGTATCTTACTATCTCTGAAGTATAAAACTGTCCTGGAGTCTCTAGTCATTACTGTTGAAGATTAAGCATCCTGACCAGCATGGGAGCTTTCCCAATTACACAGTGTAATCTCCTCAAATTCCATGAAACAGTGTAGTGACCTTCAGATCAGGAGCTAAGGTCTGTGCTGTATTTTTGCTTTAGCATTTCGCTTGTGGCTTTTTGAAAGATAAAATCTAATTTTTTATTAAATATTTAACAGGCCCAAGTATCAGCTTGTGAAGACTTTAAATGGGTGCAAATTTGAGAGGGAGTGTTGCTGCCTAGTTAATTTACATGTTAAAAGTAAATAGTTGACTAACAACCTGGCCACTGTTGTAAGGGATAACAAAAAATGCTTTCACAAATACATTAACAACAAAAAGAGAATCAAGGAGAATCTCCATCCTCTACTGGATGCAGAGGGGAACATTGCCACCAAGGATGAGGCGAAGGCTGAGGTACTAAATGCCTTCTTTGCCTCAGTCAGGCCAGTTATCCCCAGGGTATTCAGCCCACTGAGCTGGAAGGCAAGGACGGGGAGCGGAACAAACCCCCACAATGCAGGAGGAAGCAGTTTACAACCTGCTGAGCCACCTGGACCCTCACAAGTCTATGGGGCCGGATGGGATCCCCCCCAAGAGCACTGAGGGAGCTGGTGGAGGAGCTTGCTGAGCCACTGTCCATCATTTATCAGCAGTCCTGGTTAACAGGGGAGGTCCCAGGTGACTGGAGGCTTGCCAGCGTGACACCCATCTACAAGAAGGGCTGGAAGGAGAATGCAGGGAACTGCAGGCCTGTCAGCCTGACCTTGGTACCGGGGAAGATTATGGAGCGGTTCATCTTGAGTGTGCTCACCAGGCAAGTGCAGGACAATGAGGGGATCAGGCCCAGCCAGCATGGCTTCATGAAAGGCAGGTCCTGCCTGACCAACCTGATCTCCTTCTTTGGCCAGATGACCCTCCTGGTGGATGAGGGAAAGGCTGTGGATGTTGTCTGCCTGGACTTTAGCAAGGCCTTTGACACAGTCTCCCACAGCACCCTCCTAGAGAAGTTGGTGGCTCGTGGCTCAGACAGGTGTACTCTTTGCTGGGTGAAAAACTGGCTGGATGGCTGAGCCCAGAGAGTTGTGGTGAACGGAGCTAAATCCTGTTGGTGGCCGGTCACGAGCGGTGTTCCCCAGGGCTCAGTGTTGGGACCAGTCTTGTTTAAAATCTTTATCAATGATCTGGATGAGGAGGTTGACTGCACCCTCAGTAAGTTTGCAGACAACACCAAGTTGGGTGGGAGTGTCAATCTGCTCAAGAATAGGAAGGCTCTGCAGACAGATCTGGACAGCCTGGATCAATGGGCTGAGGTCAATTGTATGAGGTTTAACAAGGCCAAGTGCTGGGTCTTGCACTTTGGTCACAACAACCCCAAGCAATGCTACAGGCTTGGGGAAGAGTGGCTGGAAAGCTTCCCGGCAGAGAAGGACCTGAGGGTGCTGGTTGACAGCCGGCTGAACATGAGCCAGCAGTGTGCCCAGGTGGCCAAGAAGGCCAACAGCATCCTGGCTTGTATCGGGAATAGTGTGGCCAGCGGGAGCAGGGAAGTGATGGTGCCCCTGTACTTGGCACCGGTGAGGCCGCACCTCAAATACTGTGTTCGGTTTTGGGCCCCTCAGTACAAGGAGGACGTTGAGGTGCTGGAGCATGTCCAGAGAAGGGCAACGAAGCTGGTGAAGGGTCTGGAGAGCAGGTCTTATGAGGAGAGGTTGAGGGAGGTGGGGTTGTTTAGTCTGGAGAAGAGGAGGCTGAGGGGAGACCTTATCACTCTCTACAACTACCTGAAAGGAGGTTGTAGTGAGGTGGGTGTTGGTCTCTTCTCCCAAGTTACTGGTGATAGGATGCAAGGAAATGGCCTCAAGCTGTGCCAGGGGAGGTTTAGATAGGATATTAGGAAAAACTTCTTTGCTGAACGAGTGGTCAGGCACTGGAACAGGCTGCCCAGAGAGGTGGTGGAGTCACCATCCCTGGAGGAGTTCGGAAAATGCATAGATGTGGCAGTTCAGGACATGGTTTAGGGGACATGGTGGTGTTGGGTTGACGGTTGGACTTGATGATCCTAGAGGTCTTTTCCAACCTTAATGATTCTATGATTTTATTCTATGATTCAATGTTGTCCTTTTACATAAGCACCATTATTAAGGCATTAATTTACTGAGCTACTATGTATGATCTGTCAATTCAGTTAGGTTTTTCCTTTTCACTAGGAGGCTATTGCTGAGCTTAAAAAAGGGGTTTATTGGCAGAATGCCAGATATTGACATCTATGTAAAGAAATTCATTCTCTGCTAATAAACCAGTAGGGGGCATTCCAGCTTAGTTTGTTGCATGCCCCTTGTATTTTATGAAGGGTGTATTGGATTTGTTGGGAAAGTGCACCTTTGTTTAAAAGGTCTTTTGAAAATATCTGCAGTTCATTCAAATTGGCAAGATAATGTCAGAAATCATTAGGCTTGCTATTAAAGGGCTCCTTTACCTCAAAGAGGAAGAGCCTTCATTTTGCCATGCTTACATTAATTATAAATGCTGATGAATACAGAACATGAGTATTGTATTGTCTGTGCTTCTTTAAAACATACTCAATTTAGTTGTGCTGAAAACTTACAAGTCTCTTTAAGAAAAAAATTAAGATCCAGATTTGTTCCAGGATCTATCTGAATTTATGGTGTCTAAAAAGGAGGCTGCTTTTGCTTTTCTAACTATAGTTTAAAACAGTGTTTTTATAGTTAACCTGCTCTGTATATTTGCGTGAGGGTCTTAAGCATCTCTTCAGCTTCAAACTGGTGAGTTATTTGTGTTAAGGGAGCACTGGCCTCTTCTCTCAGAGTAAGTAGGAGCCATTTTTGCTTTTGCTGACTGTTGCTTCTTGTCATGATGACTTCATTGGTTCATCAGTGGTTCAGGTGGAGTATCAGCAGTTTGTAAGCATCCTTCTTAGTTTTACCAGTGGAGGCTCTGTTGTAACTTTTAAATTGAAGTTAATGAATTGTGTTTTTCATTGACCTAAATTTCTGTGCACTTTAATTGTCATTAAATCTTGTCTTAACTATAGGTCACCTAGTTGACTTAAATGCAGTTGTTTTAAAATGAAATGGAATTATATATGATGGGGCTGTGGTGAACTTCCTCGTATGGTAAGCTAGATAGAAAATAGGCTAGCACACACTGCAGAAAATACTACGGTAAAAAAAGGCATGAAAAATCTTTCCCATCTTCAGAGTATTTCACTGACTTATTCTTAAGCTTAGATGGGATTTCAGTTAATTTTAAAGTAAAATCTGAAACACTGGATTGAGAGGTTTGGTTTTGAGCATCCATGTTTATACTGTAAAGGTGTTTGTTCTCATGAGGTAAAATGAAGCAAATCTTCCATATAATTGCATTAGTGATACGTGACATTAAAGCTTAATTGGCTTATTTTAAATATCTTGCACATCAATTTCTCTTAGATTGTGAAAATTGAAAAGGTCATGAGTGCAGTTTAATATTCCAGGGTGAGAGATTTCAATTTTAGTACAATTTGTAGAGAATTAATTAGGAAACATGACTAAAAGAAAAAGGATGTTGAATGCAAATTAGGCTGTTCATTAGTGTATAGAAGCTGAAGCATCTTGAAGTATTGTGGAAATTCGATTGCAAATTCAGTAAGCACCTTTTTTTAAAAATTATTTTTTAAGTTAAAGTTACTGTAATTGTTCTTCAGGGTGTAGACTTAGTATTATTGTCATAAGGCACTCTCAATAAAATGTGCTGCCTTTTTCATGGAGTTCTTTTAACCAATATTTCTGTTTTGCAGGAGATTGATGAAGCCTGCAAGAGGATAAAACGTGAAATTGATGATTTAGGCCCTGAAGTTGGTGACATCAAAATCATTCCATTGTATTCCACCCTTCCTCCACAGCAACAGCAAAGGATTTTTGAGCCTCCCCCACCAAAAAAACAAAATGGAGCAATTGGAAGAAAGGTACATAGTATGCTGTTTTGGTATGCTGTTTAGTAACTGGATACTCATAGTTGTGTGGGCAATTAAATATGAGTTTCAGCTGTTCTAAGTGTAACTGGACAACACCGAAGAGAAAGGTGTTTTGATGAAGCCTTAATAATCCGATATTTTACCACGTTAAAATTTTTAGATAACTTGGAGTTTGTTTCTCAGAGCAATTAAAAAATCTGGCTTCCATCTATAAGGCCAGAATGTCCTAGTAACAACTTGATTTGACTGGCATTCATTTACGTTTCTTACGAGAAATACGATAAATCAGATTAAATACTGAATTTGACAACCACATGATTTACGTAGAGGGATGGGATTTTCTTTCCCATTATTCCAAGACATAGATTTTTTTTTTTTGAAACAAAATGGAGTATCTCTTCAAGGGACCTTATCAGACAGGTTTTGTCTGTTTCTCAAGGTTAATGAGAAAGTGCAAGTTAAAACACGTACGTTGAGGTTGGAGGTTCATGTTTTCTGTAGTAGTAAGCAAGGAATTGTTTTACTGGGCAAAATGGATTGAGAAACTGAAAAAACTTGAAATGGTACTGGTGAACACTCTTCATAAAACTAGTAGTTCAATTCCTGAATGCTCACATAAACCACATTAGAAACTATGTGATGATTTCTCTAAAACTGAACATTTGGAAGGAGTCTTAATAGAGCTTCCCCAACTTAAACTAATGCTGTATGAATCTGTAGCGATCACGAAGTCAAGATTTTGAAGGTCAAAGCTGAATCATACTATTTGCTCTAGGCAGGGTTTGTTCCTTGATTATTTGCTTTTTTGTGCAGTACAGTGCATGTGGAATACTAGTGACAACTTTCTGGTGTTCTGGAAGAATAAATCACTTAATAAATTTAGTGAAATGATCCTCTCTTTCCTATTGAAGTTGATTGCAGAAAGCATTCAGTCTGAAATCATGAAACTAATGCTGCAACAAGATTGTATTAGCAAATGACTTAAATGAATGAAATTGCTTTTCAGTGATGAACAAGTGATAGCTGTGTATTGCATTAAATTTTCATTCATGTTTAAAACTGTGCACTTCAAAATAGGCAGTTTCTGGTTTTCTTGATAAGAGGCTAATGGATGCAATGTGTAGCTTCCATTATGTTGAACTGACAAAGGTAGTACCAGTGTCTAAAAGGAAGACACTCTTCAGTGTTGCAACTATTTCGCTACAAGAAAAATTGCCACACTGGTAAGATATTAACTGTAGGCAAAAGCAGGCACAAAAGACATAAGCAACAGATTGAGACCTGTAAAGCCATTATGGTTTTGGTTTTGGATGACAAAATATCTTTTTTTTTTAAGAGCACTTTTCCTCTTTGGTTGAAATCTTCTGGCTTCCATGTTTTGGTTTTTACCTCCATAACAAATCTAGCAATGAGTGAAAAGTGTGTGTGTGTGTTGTAAATTTCTTTAAATGTTGTTTTAGTTTCAGTTAGTCTTAGTGATCAAAATAAGGGAAGTAGGACCATGTGTTGCTGGGCCTCCACTGTCTTGGAAAACGTCTGCTTTCACACGGTCTCCGGCGGGAGATAAACCTAGTATTTAGAACTGCTGAAGAGAGAGCTAGCAGGTGGTCTGAATCATTTCAAAGGCTGTAATGGTCATAAAAACTAAGAAGTGCTTTCAGTATCTGAATAAGTATCTCCTGAGCTGTAACTTTGTGAAAGAAAAGTAAGATACTGGAAGTTGTGTGGCATCTTGTAGTAGTAGTGATGGTAAGAGCTAGTTCTGATATAGCTTGATAACTTTGCACTTTTTTTGTCCTCTTAGATGTGCTAGGCAAGATCAGCTGTTGTTGCAAGAAAGCTTTAAGATGAAAGATAAAAAAAAAAGCTTTTACTAGTTAGAGTTAATCAGAGTGTTTCATTTATACTGTGGAGGAAGATGAAGATGACTTAACGAGCCTTTCTACTCCTTTCCTATCTTATCCCTTCTTTCCAAACTATTTTCTGTTTCAGGAGTCTTAAGCATTACTAGTTAATACATGTGCAGTATAGATATATTTTTATATATAGATAATGTGTATATTTAAATATTCAAAGTAATTAAATTAATCCCTAAGACTCTTTGGTGTATCAAACTGTAGATTTGATATTTAAAAACACTTTTAACATTTCAGTAACTGCAAAACTGCAGTTAAAGCTAATTAGGTACAATTTATTATTTTATGTAGCTTAGCACTAATTTCATTTGTTTGATTTCCATGTAACTTTGTACTTTGATTTATGCTCGAAAGATGTGGCATAATTTCCTCGATTTTTTTCTTAAATTTACTGAACTTGTACTTGAATCATACAGAATCTTCCAAAGGTGGAAGGAAAAAAAAAAGTTATTTACACAGTGGGTTGTGTTGTATGTAGAGATCCCATTTGTTAATGTCACATTGCTTAAAAGCCATAATGCATATAAAAACACAAGAAATTTAAGTATGAGTTATAGTGCTGGGCCTTTGTGGACTAAGCATACGAATAGTATTGAGTTATTGGTATTGAAGTGTCCTAATAGAAACTGGTGATTAAATGCAGGACCAAAACCTTTTGACGCTGCTCTGTAATGGGTGTTTGAAGATTCTGGGTATGGATGCTTCTATAGGTTAGTAGATCCGGAAAAAAATGAGACTTTTTAGATCAAGTACACTCTGTTACAGCAAGCGAAGTGTGGATTGACTAGGCTTTTAACATGGGAGTGCTAGTTTAATTTGCACATTTAATGACTTGCAAATTTTTATGAAAATGTGTTCTGCTTTTGCATCAGCACTTCATTGTGTTGATGTTTGCGGCTTTTCTCTCTGACTAATCTGTGCAGGTTACCTGTGAATGAAAGGTATGCGGGGTTTTTTGTTTTGTTTGAGGAGTTCTAAGTAACACATTGTTTCAGAGTGGAACAGCATAATTCCAAATTAATTTCAATTTTTTTTCCCACCTAAGTATTGCTTTCAATATATAGTAGTATTTGGGCAAGCTTAGACCTTAAGTCTGCTTAAGAAGAGGCAAGCTGAGAGTAATAAGTAGCTGACTGACAAAGCGATCAACCAGGAGGAAGACAAATCAGCAGGATTATCAATCTAGTCCAGCCACTGGTGTCATTGTAATTCAGAACAAATTGTTAGGGGTCTCTCAAATTCTAATTCCTAAACTGAAAACAATGATGACGGAATGCTCTGAAATGAAGAGGTGAAAGGTAAGTAGTTTTGGTGAAGTGCTGAATGGGTTTTGGGTCTTTTCTGAGGTAGCTGATTAAACTTGTTAATAACATGTAATTTAATGTGGTCACTATTGAGATGAGAGCTAATGATATCTGTAGACTGTTACAGCGCATCTCTGGACATAAAATTTGAATGATGGTGAATCAAGCCTCAGAACTTGGATATCGCCTTTGCTTTAATTTTTGCATGAGACTTAACATTCAGAAAGTTTATAGAAATTTAAGAATGTAACCCTATAAATATGAAAGATGTTTGAATATCTGATAATTTAAAAAGACAAAGTTGAAATAATATCTATTGTTCAGGATTTTAGCTGGAATGTATTGATAACTGCTTTATTCCAAACACAGTAAAAGAACTTAGTGTGCTGGTACAGTTAAATAACTTTTGATTTAATATTATTTAACCACTTTACCCTGATCAGGCTTTTTTTTTAAAAAAAAAAGTTAAAAAAGCTGGAATTAACAGATGATGTTAAAGGGACCCAGTGTAACTTGTCATTTTGTACCAGAGATGAGAGAAAAATTTTAAATAGCTGTTTTGTAAGTAAAATACTTGCTCTTCTGTTTCTCAAGAATAACATTTGTCATATTGTTAATAGAGACACAGGGGAGCAGAAGCAGTGGACAAAAATTGCTCTGATTTCAATATAAGTTCACCTGGTTGATTTCAGATCATCCTGTAAAAGTGTTGGAGCACAGCTCTGGTAGTTATTGATGAAGTGAAGTAAAGTTTACTGAATATTCTTGGTGCAGAGCCAGAATCAGAGCTCTTCATCTTCAGGTCAAAGTAGTTACATCCACTATCTTATATTTTGACAGGTGGTTGTGTCCACTAATATTGCTGAGACATCATTAACAATAGATGGTGTTGTGTTTGTGATTGATCCTGGCTTTGCAAAGCAGAAGGTAAATACTACTTTGTTTTCTCTTTCGTTATAGTAGGAAAGATACTGGAATCTGGTTTGCTCAGGTAACTCTTCCCATTGTAAACACTGATAGGACTTTTCCCAGCTGAAAGCTTGACCTTGGTTGTTTTGGTTTTGATTTGTTTTTAACTTATGGTAACTTAGTCTGCAAACTTTAGATACCTAGAGCAGTCCAAAACAGTGTAGTGCAGAGCAATTTTATTTAAAAAAAAAAAAGTATTTTGAGAGTTAGGCCTGGAATATGGATTTCCTAGATAATTCAGGAAAGGTGGTTTTGTACTGTGTGTTTATGCTTGAGAATGCTCAAGTAAAACCAAGAAATCATACGAAAGTAAACAGAAGTGGTGCTAGAAGCCACCTCTTTTTAAGTCATGTTAGCGTAGAAAACTCCAGCACTAAAATGAGAGGAGAGAAATGATACCTAGGGTAGTACCGTTTCTTGTCAGTATTTGTCATGTACTGTTGCAGCCCTGATGATTGTCACTGAGCTTGTATTGTGCTTCTTTGGAACATCATGGGATATTCAGAGGAACTGAAGTAGCTTGCCTACAGTCAACCCAATGACTAAAGAAATAATAAAATACAAATCTCTTAGTCTTCATTTAGCTTTTTTGCTAACTGTAAGTGTCTTTATATCCTGGTTTCTTAGACCTTTAATACTTACCTATCTTGTTGGCCTTTTAACCTTTTGAAAAATGAGAGATACAGCAGAATGTGAGTGCAGTCAATGCGTCTTCACACACAAGTTTCAATCACCACTTAGGCTGAGGTTTTTTCACAAGTAGTTCTTATACTAGAAGAATGCCTTCTGTAATAAAAAATAAAGTTTCTGTAGATGTTTTATACCGGTTCACACCAGGAGGATGTTAAAACAGGGACCAAAGAACATCTGAAACTACAATCTGACTGCTGCTTTTTTTTTCACAGTATGTTCTTTTCCATGAGCCCTAATGAGTTGGCAAGGCTGCTGTTTATGTATGGCTGCAATGGAAATTTTACAGTGAAATCCAGCATCTATTTTGTACTGTGACAGGCTGCATGTACCCTTGAAATACAGTCTTGCTTTGTCATTGGTCTGATTTTTACAGTTGCATTCAACCTTCGTGTTAGATTTTTCTGATCTCTAGAATGTGATTATTCAACCTTATAATTGTATCAAGACAACTCTTTTCATGGAATTATTTGAGCATCAAGAGTGTGTTTAGCACTCTATAGAACAAATTGGACACATTCCTTCTGCCATGAAAATCTTATCTAAAAATACACACATTTAAGGAGGACGAGAGAGCCTGGCAGGAGTTGTTGTTAACAAATGAATAAAAAGTAAATGCTGTTCTCTAGGCAGTTGTATTTGAAGCTTTTTGTCACTGATCCAAAGGCCTTTGTGGCCAATTTTTTTTTCTCCTTTCAGATACATAGAACTTGTGATTTCCTAGTCAGAAGCTGTTTTTGAAAATAAGTTTAAAGCAGTCTTTATGTTCTTTTAGATAGTTGTCTTATCCATGAGCAGTGTTCATTCTTTTCCTTCTTTCCTGCTCTCATTCCACTTCCAAATAGGTATACAATCCTCGTATCAGAGTGGAGTCTCTCTTGGTGACTGCCATTAGTAAAGCTTCTGCTCAGCAGCGGGCTGGCCGTGCTGGTCGTACTAGACCAGGCAAGTGCTTCAGGCTTTATACAGAGAAGGCTTACAAAACTGAAATGCAGGTAAGATTACTTTTTTAGATTGCGTATATAAGAACATCTGATCAATACAGGTAGTTGAGTGCCATGCTACAAAACAAAATCAGAATTTGAATGCTTGTGTAGTTTAAAGTGTTTGGAGGAACAAGTGTTCTGAATTTTCTTTTTTCTCTCCCCCCCATCCAAGGACAACACATACCCTGAAATTTTGAGGTCTAACTTAGGATCTGTAGTATTGCAGCTCAAGAAGCTTGGTATAGATGATTTGGTGCACTTTGATTTTATGGATCCTCCAGGTATCTATTTCTGTTTTATCTTGTCTACTGTAAGTGTTGTTTCGACTTCTGAACTCTTTATTTTGGTGAATATTTTATAACAACAACATGGGATAGGTTCTTTTATGTTTTTTCACTGTTTTTATTGTAATCCATAAGGAGTGTCTTCTGTTTACCCTGAAATGTAGTGCTCTGTGTCTTACCAAAGCAAGCCTTTTATGTTGCTGTCTGCATAACAGCTTTTAATGGAACCAAGGAATCTACTGAATGCCCCTTACCTGCAGAGGATAAGACAAAATTATGGGCACTAGAAAATCTTTTACTTGATGAGTTTTTTTACCTATCACCTTGATGACACATTCTAATTGTGCATCAGTTAACAACTGTATGTAAGTAAAAGTGGCTAGCATTTTTGAAGCTGAATATGGGGTTTTGGCTCAAACTATAAAGTTAACGTGCATCTCCTTTCTAGCAGTGTTAAATGTTCATATATACTTTAAAAGTAACTGGGTTATTTTGCTAATTTAAAACTTTTTTTGATCAGCCATATATAAATATATCAAAGTTGTGTTTTCTCCCTAAAATAAAATTAAAATGTAAGCTTTTCAATAGTTCTGCAGAACAATTGCGGTTTTTGTGCTATGCAGCATGTGTGATAGTTTAGCGGAAAGGCTTTTGGATTTCCTTCTTTGTGGGTGTAATACACACTTGCTATGAGGAATGCAGGATTAAGAGAACATTCTTGCAGGCTCAGATTTGTGAAAGATTATAGATATCTGAAGTTGGACTTGACTGAGATTTTAGGACTGTATCAATGTATTTTGTATGGAACAAGGGAAAACGCATCAGTGCATTGGGGGGAAGTGGTATTACTATGAAAATGAATATTTCACAATGCCACTGCTGTCTGAATTTTGAAAAACAGTAATCTTGAAATATTCAGAGCTTTTGATCCAGCTAAGAGCTCTTCTAAATAAGTGATTCCCCCCAATTCATTTACATCTGGATGTACATAACTGTATTTGGTAACAATTTTGTATTTGGAAGTCAGTTGAATTGAGAACAAAAAATAAGATGGCTTATAATAGTCTGCACTCCCTCCTTTTTTGCTTATTCAGAGCAGTTTGATTAATGTGCCTACCTAAATATTTTTTTTTTTCTTTCAGCTCCTGAAACTCTGATGAGAGCCTTAGAGCTTTTGAATTATCTGGCTGCTTTAAATGATGATGGAGACTTGACTGAGTTGGGATCCATGATGGCTGAATTTCCATTGGACCCACAACTGGCTAAAATGGTTATTGCAAGTTGTGACTACAACTGCTCTAATGAGGTCCTATCTATTACTGCCATGTTGTCAGGTAATAGCAGGGAAAAAGATACTAATCAAAATGCAGATCTTCAGTTTGGGGAAAATTTCCACATCAAAAACATAATTTCTAATAAAATTAGAATTGTTTTTTTTAAACTTCATATAGGGATTTAATCTTTTATTATGGGTTTACCTTGAAGCTAATGAATAGCAACATTAAGAAATGAACATCCATAAAATGGTCAAACAGTTTACTTCTAACTTTAGTAAAAAGTTTATATATTTGAGTTGATAGAGGGGAGAAAATCAGGCTAGTGGAGCAGAATTTTCTTTTTGGGCTCATAGTCAGGACCAGAAATGTCAGCTCAACCACTCTTTTTAAGGCAGTGAAATTTATTTTGTATTGTGCATTCTTCTGCACTTTGATAAATCCCAGTATTTCCAAAAGGATTACAGTGTAATTTATATTAAAACATAAGCTTGTACATGAAATGATGATACATTTTTTTCAGTCACTAAGTTGCAAAGCTGAAGAGCAGTCATTACTTTTAAAGGGAAGAAACAAACTCTGGGGAGGATATAAGAGTTGTGTGCACAGCTGTACTTCGCTGCTGCGTTATGTGAATAGCACTGCATCAGAGCAGAGCTGCTTGTCGAGAGGGCTTGGTGAGAGAACAATGTTGTCAAGCAAGCCTTGCATTCCATTTCCCAGTTATGTAGAACTGACTTTGTTTTACAGTTAGTCATCACAGGACAAGCAGCAAGATATAGTCTATTATGAAAATGGGGATGCTCTTACTCACAACTACTCTTTTGCCTTTCGGGTGTGCTATTTTACCAGGCTCTTCGCAATGCACGTTACATGCTTAACTTCGTTGACTAGAGAAGAAAGACAAAAAAAAAAATGTTTTGGTTAAGTGTAAAATCTGTTGCTTCAGTTTAGTCTTACAGTATATTTATATGAAAGTTTTAAAGAACAAGCTAAAATGTTTGTTGCAGAGTTATGATTGTTCAGACTCAGAGCAGATGGGCAGGGCAGAATCATAATAATTTTTTTAATTAAATGGTAGGCTTAATTGCGGAGGTGGTGGTAGGTTGGTGCCTGCCTTTCTCTTCCCTTCCCCTCTCTCCCCCCGATCTCTACTACAGAACAGTAAGTCTAGTGTTTTTGTCTGTTGTCTTCAACTGATTTGTCTTGCTCCTTTTTCTATTTACCTTTCCTCAGGCCATGATAGTTTTTTTTTGTTATAAGGCACAATTAATGTCATAGTTTTTTTTTTAAATATTGAAGCTAGTTAATGTATGGGTTGTAACTAAAATTCTGCTCTTAAAAAACCCATAGTCCTAGTATTTGTGAGAGCTATTTCCCAAAGTAAACACTTCTATAAACCAGCAGCATGACGGTATGTTATGGTGCCTTAAGTCCACATAAAGATTGTCAGGCTCTGGATAGCAATCCGTGTATTAATAGTTTGGACTGAGCGGGAAAACGAGATACCGGAAAAGAGCAGAGAATAGCATTGAATAAATGAGCAGATTAAATGATAGTACTTCATTTTTTAAGAGCTGTGGTGTCTTGCTGTGGGGTAGAAAGTGCTATTACTTATTCAAAACAGTGAGTTAAGCCAGTGATAGAATAATTTGGAATTTGCTTTTATTAGCCTGAGTATGAAATTAAAATACTTTATTATCTCTGTTTTCAAATGCAGGACCCAAAATACAGGGTGTTTATTTTGCACCTGCATTTCCATTTTCTTTAATGCATTGGTCTTTCTGATTTGTTACCATGTGATTCACTGTTGCAGTATCTATTTTTTTTCTTGAGTTCCATCCAGTATTCAACCCAACGTATTTTTGAAATGTAGTGTTTTGGGGCTTTTATGGGAACTTAAGAATAAAATAAAGTAAAAGCACATAACACCCTACAAAAAGACCCTCATCTGTTAGGGACAGATGAGATGCAAAGAGGTGTTCTTGTGAGATTGGTGGGCTTCAGTTATGAGAAGGCTAATGTAGTGCCAAGCAGCTGGAAAAAGATAAAGGATTTGTAGCATCTTAGCATGAGTTTTATTGAAATTTAACCTCTTAAAAATTACATCTACTTAAAACCAAACTGATTTTTTTCTCCTGTACATCTCTATAAAGTGAGCATCTCTACTTTCAACATTTTATGAATTAGTATCGATATTGCAAACCTATAAGAACGTTGACAAACCGTGAATTAAGCTGGCTGCAGCGCTGTTTGTCATCTCTGGTAGCCTGTAGTTGGAAAGGGAATGTTAAAGCATGATTTTTTTGAGTCAAATCAGAGCAAGTCAGATTTATGTAAGAGAATGTAATGATAGAGAAAGCTCATCACATTGTGATTTTTTTTTTTTGTTTCAAGTAGTGCCAAAGGACGGTTTAACCTTCCACCACTACCGCTGCCATCACAACCTCTAGACTTTTATTAATATCTTCATTCACATGTTTCTGTATACCAGTGCTGATAACAATACCATCTGGGAAGAGGACTTGACTTTACTAGTGTGTTCTGTCTAGTAGCAGACTTGTGATAAAGATCATGTTTGTTTAGACTGTGCTAGTGCAGTACAGTTTCAGAACTACCTTCTTCACTCTGTCCATAGAGGCTTTCTGAGAAAGCAAATTTGCAATTAAAGTGTTCTGTTACACAGGGTTACTAGCTCCTGGTAGAGCTATCAGCACTGGGTCTTGAACTAAGATCTGTTTAGCCTTCCAGTATACATAGGCAATCTTGATGGCCTTCAGACTAGAGATTTTGATGCCTACATATAGTTCTATTAAAATAATCAGGTACTCTGTAGCTTTGAAACCCTCTTGTCTTACAGATGTGGTTAGGTGTTGATGTACCAAATCAAGGTAGTAAACAGTCCAAGATGCAGTTGGAGGCCATCCTGCCCTGCCCTATGCTCTGTGAACTGACCTAGCTAGGCCTTGTTCCTCTATCTGTGAATGCGTGACTCATCGATATGGGCGTTTGTGTTGGGCCCATACCAACCTTGTTTAGTCCCACAGTGTTTTGTTCGCCCCACGGAAGCAAAGAAAGCAGCAGATGAAGCCAAGATGAGGTTTGCCCACATAGATGGAGATCATTTGACATTGCTGAATGTCTACCACGCTTTCAAACAAAGTAAGTGTGCACCTGTTTTAGTGAAATTATTTGTAATCCTTTGTGCTGCCAGCTTTCATTCCTGGGTTCCAAGGACAGTTGAAAGGCTTGGGCTTGTTTTTTTGAGCCATTCTATTGTGATCTTTCTTTTTCTTTTTTTTTTTTTAAAGTATATAACAGAGCTCTTTAAGTGCTGCTTTCCTCTGGGGGGGAAACAAAAACAAAAAAACTGGCCAAGAGATCGTGTAATAAACTGATGAGTGTGGAGACAAGCCAGGCTTTTCAATCAATGCTGAGTAACCTTGGACAGAAGGAAGTAAGCGTTCCTATAATTAAGAAATATTGGAAGTTTGTAATCTGACATTAATTATAGAAAAAATCTGCATAATTGCTTAGTAATTTTTCGGGGAAAGTGCAGAAAATACACTGAATTTGGAGAAGGATATGTTCCTACAACAACTATACTAAAAAGTTAGGATTAAAAAGGTTTTTAAGAATTCTGTAATAAGGCCTTGGGGTGGATTGAGAGGCAAAGGAGTGATGCATCAACAAGAAGTAACTTAGAGCCATACGATAAATTTATTTCATTTACCTCATTTCTGTGCATGGATTCTAGGGAAAATGTATGGTCCTCCTCAGCATAGCTGAAGTGTGTTTTAGCAGCTTGAAAAAGATGAGAAGGATCAGGTGAAGCTAGGAGTTCTCTTGAAAAATGACTACCTAAGTGGCACACTTGTTTAACAGTGACTTATCCTGGTGGTAAGTAAAAATATTGCTCTGACCGCCAACCAGGTTAAATTAGGTGCTCCAGTTGCATTTTTCCTGTAAGCAAACAAAAAAAGCAAGAGTCTTTTACACAGAGTAAAAGGCCCCGCAACTCAGTGCCCCTTTCTGTTGCCACTTTGATTTAGAAATTTTGCATTGAAACATTCTAACGCTGTATCATTACCTGGCAGTCCAAAATAAGGGTATCTTCAGAGTAGAAGTCCAAACAAAAGTATTGAAAACTGTTTAAAACAATAGCTGAGAAATGTCTACTAAATACTCTTGAATTGGAGACATCTGTTGCTTGTTTTTCTGATAACCTTTTAGTTAACAGGCTCCGGTATGTCTTGCAGACATTTTGTGTGTGCGTGTTCGTGGAAGCCACTGCTTTCATGCTCAGGTTACTGAGAGATGGAATTATTTGTGGGGTAATCTTTTGTTCAGTTTCACTGTGAAATTGAGGAGGATTTCTGGGATTCAGGATCAGAAGACAAAATGCTGCTACTGTTTGTATCTCGAACAATATAAATCAGTTATGGGTCATCTAAAATGTACAGTTCAAATGGCACAGAAAGTAACATGCTACGGTACTTCAGTTCTGATTCTGCTATATGGTGTACAAGAGCTTCAGCATTCATAGTTCATTTTAAAAATATTCTGTAAGATGAAGCACAGAAATGACGTACTTTCCTCAAATTATGTAACCTTTCTTCATTTCAATGCAAATTAAGAATAGTCTCTCTCTGTACAAGAGATACTTTTAAATTTTGTTAAGGCTGGCTTTGTTGGATTATTACACTGACAAAGATTAGAAGAGAATCGCTTGAGAAGTAACAGAACTGGTAGGGAGCACTGGGTTTCTTGATGTGAAGCACGTTGGTTTTTGTCCTGACAGAATGGCTTAGGCTTGCTGTCCTAACAGATTTCTTATTAGAAAGAATTATTAGAAAGAATTATTATTAGAATTAGAAAAATTAGCTATAGAAACAGTAACTTAAGAGTACCAATTTCTGTTACTGATGCTGTATTTTATCAGTCACCTACATTTACTTAAACTGCTGCGAGGTGCATCACGCTTAGTATTAGATCAGTGTGTTTGCATAGCTCTTACCTATTACTTGAATGCTTAATTTAAGGAGGGTTTGGCTTCTCAAATACAATATAGTTACGTACAGTCTTCGAGTGTGCTCACACTAGGGGTAAAGATTGTGCAGTGTTCCTTAGGTTCAGTTATGTTTTACACTGCAGGTTTGGAAGGTGATTTTTCTAGATGCAGGCCGTGAGTTTTGAAATGTTTGAAACTTCTTGGTGTGGTATTTTCAGCAAAACATTGGTGATTGTGTGTATATTATGTTGGTGAGGGGGGAAAAAAGCTGCTTTTCTTCTGTCCTGACCATGTGCTTCCTGAACAGAAAACAATTTGGGCAAGTTATCTAATGCAGGAAATTAACTGAATAAACTAAAAGCTGTTGCTATTTATGAAAGTTTATGGATATTTTTTTCTGGTTCATCTGACTGATCAATTGGTTAGTTGCTGTTTTATTTACTACTTCTAATTGGATGAAATACTCATTTTTGATTCATGTTTTTAATGTTGCAGATCATGAGTCGGTTCAGTGGTGTTATGACAACTTCATTAACTACAGGTCCCTGATGTCTGCAGACAACGTACGCCAACAGCTGTCACGAATCATGGATAGATTTAATTTGCCTCGTAGAAGCACTGACTTTACCAGCCGAGACTATTACATCAACATAAGAAAGGCATTAGTTACCGGGTATTTCATGCAGGTATGTGTGTATTCTTGTAGGGAACATAGTTCAGTGTTAATGTGGCTTTTAATGTTACTAGAGTGGTTATAATTTTTCAAAACTTTATGAATGTTACTTAAGTTATATATGGCTAACTATATTACCACTTAGTTTTTGTCAGGTTGCTTGGTTATTACTTCAGTACATTCTTTAGTCAAATCTTATTTGGAAGAGAGGTTGTAGGCAATCTTACTAGTATCAAAATATTGTTTTCTGGCATGACTAGTCAGGAATTGACTACTAAGTTCTGAATAGCTGAGGAAGTAACTTCATAAAACATTTCAAAGTAACTGCAGAATATGTAGTTTTCAAATTATTTGTAATCTGATACAAACAGGGGAAGTATAATTGTATATAAATCTATGTAATCCTTACAGCAGGAGAGTATTTTCTTTTGCATACTTTTCCATATTTATATTTCACTTTTAAATTACTTGAATCACAAGTACTGGAGCAAGTCTGTAATCTCAAGATGTATGTGTGCAGTTTAACTCATTTGCCTCTTGAACCAGGATGGTATGGAAGCTGGTCTCCACTGCTACCTCTTGGATGCTTTGCATTTTCTGTTAAGCATGCTTCCAAGCTAGAATGCCCGCTGTGTTGTGTATGTGGGTTGGTGGGGTTTTTGGGATTTGTTTGGGTTTTTTTGGCATAGTCCCTTCAGCTGTGTTTTTTCTTCAGCATTCATCCCTGGGGCTAGAAGAGTACCTTTGCTGGCTCTCACAGACCCAGGGGTACAGAACCTTTAATGGGAGTGAGTCTTCATCCTCACTGACTCTGGATTGTAGTGATAACGTTTTTCCCAGCAAACGTGTTCTGAGCATCTCGGCAATGTCTCTGCCAGAGCCTAATATCTCACGTTTAGAGAACAGAGCCCTGTTATCCTTAAGAGGCTGACCAGTGCCCATGGCATTTCCTCATTTTTTGCTTGCACTGTGCTCCAGTGGTATTTGAGCACAACAGCTTACCAGTTGAAAGGAGAACCATTGGTTAGCGCTGTGCAGCTTAAAATGGCAAGCAGCTTGACAGGCACATGCTTACCACATCCTGACTGGGGCGCAGACTTGAGTACCATGTATGTTTAACCCCACCCCCAAGGCAACAGTGCCTTCCCCCAGGACTCAGCCAACCCGCCAGTCTGTAGCAGAAACATGTTTCTGGGTTTTCCAAATACAGGAATATCAATGTCGGCAACTGCATTTCAGTGTAATGCAAATGGGAGATTAAGGCTGCTGGCTGCTTTAAATACTAAAATGTTTCTAAAGACTGACTTGCCGTAACCCTTCAGACAAGCAGGGTGGTCAGTGTGATCAGTCCTTGTTTTTGGGACGTGTTTTCTTCGTCTTTCTTGGGGGACACTGTAGTACACGTTCCCACCCACACCTTTAATTCTGTATGTGTTTTGCAAGGCCAAGTTCTGCCCAACAGTCCTTGTTAGGCCCCAGCTGGTTGAGGCAGGTCTGATTGCCACAGCTGTATTTTTGTTTGGCAGAGTACCCTATGGCTTCCTGTATTTGCTTGGACCTATAGGAGGTGATGTCCTTGGAAGTTTGTGCACTATCAGTTTGTTTTATGTTAAAGAAGAGTTTCACTGTCAGTAATAGCTCTTTTCCTGCCATGGATGTGGAACTGCGCTGTCAGTGTCAGTAGCTTTTTGGTCTCTCAAGCTCAGGATTTAAAGACTGGACTCTATATTTTTGCTCTGAATAGAGTAGTAGGTCCACGTAGATAAAAATGAAGAAAGCCTTTCCAGAATTCTCCTCGGGCTTCCGTGGTCAATAGGTTGTTTACTGCCCCCTTCACCCAAAATGCTAATTGAATTTTTGGGCTGAATCAAGAGATAGCTATGGTGGACCTGTTGAAGGCATTTAGAGTGGAAGCCATTTCAACAGTTTTTCTCCTTTGACGTGTTTAGGTCCATTTTATTTTGAGTGTCTTTGACTCTTTAACCTCCATGACAGTGTGATACCCATTTGACCTTGACTCTGGACCTTCTCACATGAATTCCATGTTGCTTTAAGTAACCTTCAGTAGAAAACTTGTAAATACTGATTAAAAACTTACAAATACTTAAGAGATGCTATTTGCCAGCAGCTGAAGTACTTAAAAAAAGCAGATACTCAGGCTCTGGCATTTGGGGGCTCTTGTTCAGGAAACCTGAGTAATGAAATACAGGTATCAGTCTTTGTCCTCTTCGTACAGAACACGTGTGGAATTCCAGAATTGAGCACTTGCAAAGTATGTGCACATACAGTAGATAGTCTGGGCATGTAAAGTACTGAGGTCTATGGGCAACACGTGGCAGAAGTTTAAGTTTAAAAATGCAGTGTGAAGTGGGAAAAAAACAGTAGCAGCCATTCTTCTGAAATAGTTCTCGTTGACAGTGTTGTTTTGTGCTTTGGTACTTGCCTGTTGTCCTAAAAACAATCATAAAATTTTACTGCAGAAGTTTCTGTACTAATCAAGACCCGTGGTTGATGTCAGACAGTGCGGGCCTGTATTAACTATTGAAATAGTACTAATTATATAATTAATACTAAGTACTGTAAATTTCGCTTGCCTTCAGTTGTGTGTCAGACTGAGAAATATGGAATTTCTGCTGGTGAGAAATCATCTTTTCACCCTTCATATTTAATTACAAATTTGAATTCCAGTAAATCTGCCATAGACAAGCAAAGGGAATAGTAAAATAGTTTAAAACTGCCAACAATTCTGTGTATAGAAAAACTTCTGGAAGGATAGATATTGACAAGAGGTCAAATGTCTTACAAAATTTTTGTGCTACGTTCCCGGTTTCTTCTAGTTTTTGTAATGGAAAACTTTTATTGGCTTTTTTCAGTAACTATTTTCATATCACACATCAGGATATGCATAGTATATATAAAATGGAGCAAGAGTGGTGGCTGTGAAATTGCTCATTGAAAATAAAATACGTCAGAGAAGTATTGCTTTCTCCATACCTTTAGTGCTAGACACAGCCTGTCTTAAGAAGGGAGAGGGATTGGAAAATTGTACAACTTTAACGCAATCTTAATTTGGCAACAAAACTCAAGAACTAGATATAGATGATTATTTGCTCGACAGAAGTAGAAAAACCAAGCTTATAAATTTTTAAAGTGTTGATAGACATGCAGCTGAAATAACTGTGTGGTAAAGACTAAGCAAAAGATAATTGTACTACAGGAAGTAAGCTAAGGAAACTTAAAATTTAATTGGAAAAGGCAAGGAAATGCCAAAGTATCTTAAAGACGGGTCATCGTCCTCTTAGCAAATTTTTTTTTTGAGACTGATGTGACTAGTTGTCTTAAAGAACTTAGGTTTTTCTCACTGTACTTCCAATCTAGTAGCGAAGGCAGAACGTGAATTGATAGTTGAAAATTTAAATCAGAATTTAAAGGTGGAACCAAGTACTGTAGTATGTGGTAGAGCCACTGCTGTCCTGTGGTGTCTTCAAATCAAGGTTGGAACCCTTTTTGGAAGACATGGCTAAGTCGAACATGGGATATATCAGGGTCACTACAGGGGATGAGTGACCTGTGCTATGCAGGAGGTTAGATGTCAGATGATTGGACTGCTAATCAAAATCCCATTCTTGCTGCTACTCAGTCTTTGCTGTTTTGTGTATAGAATGTTGTATATTTAAGTCTTTAGGTAATCAAGCTCCTACAATAATAGAACAGTAATAAAATAAACCTATGACACGAAGGTGGTCACCAGTGTGTTTAATGGTATTCATTTTGCTCTTTAAGAATGCACAAGAACAGTTTAAAACTTTTTAATAGCCTCAGAAACACTGTTGCAAGACTAGCCTGCCAAAATTTGTAGCCTTAAATCTAAAAAGGTTGGATCTTAGGATACTGTTCCTGCTTTCGTCCTTTCAAGTGCATTTGGATTTAGTGTTTAACATGTTTGACTAAAGACCCCTGGTTGGGCCCTGTAGGTTCAGTGACATGATAGATAATAAATACGCACTAGCACACTTAAAATTGCAGATGAGGGTATGTCATTCTTAATAAAATTGTGACATTCTTGAAACAAACCTCTGTTACAAGAACTTGCACTAAAACCTTTTTTGGTGGTGGCATATGCGATGGTATCCACTGTTTCCATCTGGGTTTGTCGTGTTGATAAAAGCATTATAATTGTCTCTAAATCATCAGCAGGTGGGCTTTCACGCTCTGCAGAGTAACCTGTTGCAGAGATGCATGGGCTGGCTTGGCTCTTTATGACCCTTTTAGGGTCGTGTCTGTGTGGCCCCTAATGTCGAGTAGTCAGTAGGGTTAATAGCTTTCCCCTCCATTTACAGCCCTTTTCTCCGTTCAGGTAGCCGAATTCACAAATACTTTGTACTGATAGATAACAGATTCCGTAGGGATCTCAGGGTTCAGGGTGTTCCCCAGTACATTGCTTACTACCAGTACTCATTGAAAATGAGCCCATTTCATAGAGGTGCTTTGTATGATTCTGTGGTTTCTGTGGAAGCTTCTGCTTTTTGTACTCTGAAAAACATCACCGAATCACAGAACGGTTGAGGTTGGAAGGGACCCCTGGAGGACAGCTGGCCCAACCACCCCTACACTGTATTTTAGAGGCACTGGAATTGTTTGCGATAAGTGTATATGCTGCCTCCGGTGTGTCCTTGTTCGCGCCCTTATGTCAACCTTGGTGCTTGCCTGAGCCCATTCTAAATTCTTTTAGCATAGTGATCTGGCAAGCCACTTACACCTTCAGAGAAGAAGCAGAATTGGCTCTGTCAGCTGTGCTGAAACAGCTCAGGCCAGGAGGGAGCAGGAAAATGTAGCGGCCGACAGTCAGATCATCACTGCTTGCTGTGGAGCCACAGCTTTGCTGTGCATGTTTCATTATAGAGTGTTGCCATTACTGGACCTGAAATTCTTTACCAATCTGTGTGCTAACAAGCATCCTTAATAGAAACATCTAAAAAGGATAAATACTGTGGCTCAGTGTTAGCTCAGGATGGAAATAAATCACAGTAGTATGTAACCGCTTAAAGGTGACTTATCCCTGACACCCATGTTCTAAGGAAACATTTTTTTTTCTTAATTGGGGTTATTCTAGTCCCTGGCCTTCCCTGGAAATGAAGAGCTAACTGTACTTTTCTGTAGCATTTCTTCTTCTTTGAGTATGCTTAATTAGTTATTTCAGAATCTTTTTACTTAGTTCAGAATTATACAAAGTAAACAAGAAATACAACTCTTTATTGTCATTATAAATGACATTGAAAGGGAAATTGTATGTATTTCGGAAAGCTGGGTGGTAAAACTTAACTATTTTAATACATATGAGTGAGACTGAGATGCTAAAGGTAAATTGTATTGATTTTTAAATTTAACAGCATGCTGTTTTCTAGAATGAAAACTAAATAAATGAATTTTTCTGTCCCTTTACAGGAAGAACAGAAACAGATAGCACCCAAATATTTTTGTATGCATGCTTTACTTTTGATCTGAAAAATGAAATTAATGTTAAAAAAAAGTCCATTAAAAAAAACCAAACCATAATCCCACAGCAACATATGTGCTGTGGTTGTGGTAGATCTGTGACAGATGAGTTTCTGGTCTAGTCTGGTTTGCAGCTATACTGCTATTTAATTTTGCAAATGTTGGATTGAGTTGGATGAAATTAAGCCTAAATTGTTACAGACAGTGCACTGTTAATCTCTGTTAAAAGAGCCTCTGTTGGCTCCCCAGACTTGAAATAAAGTAGCAGTGTAATCTCTCAAATCTTGGGTGGTTTTATTATATTATATGACATGTAATGTCATATTAATATTATAAAATATAAAAGAAGCACACTCTACTCAAAATAAGTAATCTGTTACTAAGGAGATATTCTGACTTAAAATTTGAGGTAGCTATTGCTTTAGAAATCCTGGGATTTTAATCTAATAGATGGAATTTACCTTTGACTAGGCAAAAAAAAAAAGTGAGATATACCTAGGAATTAAGAAAGCCAGGAAGTACACAGTCTGTTAGAGGAAAGCAGCTAATGATGATCTGATTAAAAATGTCTTTCAGAGATCTTTCAGCCATTGTCCATCCTGCTTAATCTTTTTACAGTATTTTTGTGTGTGTGTATATATATATCTGTAATGAGATAAGTACTGAGGTCATCTTGAATTACCAGTATCAAAAGGATAATTTTAGTTACCTGTTCTGTTAGATTATCTGTTCTAACAGAGGATATCCCTCTAAGGATAACTGTCTGCTTTACCAAATCTTACTGAGTTAGGTACCTGAGCATCTCGGCAAGGTAGACATTATTCCCTTTCATAGAGCAGGAAGCTTGGTCAGAGAGAGGTTAATTGATTTTTCACCAAGGTCACAGCAGAAGTGTGTTGCTGAACCTACATTTTCTGGCTCTGAAGCTTATGCTGTAACAAGACTGTTCCTATTTCTGACATACTAAACTCCCCATTCTTACTGGACTGACGTATTTTTCAGGCCTGCTGTGTGAGAGGACTTGCAGAATAATACGTGCATCAGAAAAATTACTGCTGAAACACTGCACTCATGCAAACTTGAAAGGATAATGTTGCGGCTTACTGGTCCCCACAGTAGCTCCTGCAATGAAGTGCTTGAGGCAGATGTCTGCAGTAGATCACAGTTGACTTTGTGTGATGTTACAAAGCCGTGTGATGTTCCCTGCCAATGCTGCTCTTTGCGTTGCTGATGTTCTAATAACAGTTCTTCTCTTTGGGTGATAACTATTTTTGTATGTTGCTTGAATTGTATATTACAGTATACATGTACCATGGCAGTTGGCAAAGACATCTGGCACCTTGATTGTGTCTGTAAAAAAGCTTGAATAGTTGAAGTGGTCAAGTAACGTGCCAAGTTTAGATAAGGTGTGAAAGTTGGGGTAGTATGTTTTGTATAGAACATTTAACAGTCAGCTTGAAATCACTTCATTGTAAAAATTGCCTGTCGTAATGAAAGAATGTCTTCTTATTTAGGTGGCGCATTTGGAACGAACAGGGCATTACTTAACAGTAAAAGATAACCAGGTGGTGCAGTTGCATCCTTCCACTGTTCTTGATCATAAACCAGAATGGGTGCTCTATAATGAGTTTGTCCTTACCACAAAGAATTACATCCGGACATGTACAGACATCAAGCCAGAATGGTAAGCCAAAAGTCTTAAAACAGTCATGACCTACTTACTGTAAAGCTCTTGTTTTTCTTTTTCCTTTCTTAAATTGAGGTAATTTCTTCCACTTTTCCTGAAGCTAATGTTGTTAAAATGATTTGGGGAATGGCAATGGCATGGACTTTGAGACCTTGTAGGTGACTGAAAGTTTGCTTTGTGGATACTTGTTTCTGTGTTTGGGAGTTGTGTGTGAAACTCGGATGCCGGGGCTCTGTGCGCAGGGAGGTGCTTGACTTAAACCCAGGTACTTCAGTAAGCCTGTTGGGAAGGAGCTGCTTGGAGATGTTTGGGAATATGTACTAGCACCCACCTGGGTACTGAAGTTAAGAGATGCCGGTAGATGCCTCTGTTCTGAAGATCTAGGGCCTCTCTTGGCAGTAGGTGTCTGCAATTTTTCCAGAAGGATCTGAACAGGATTCAGTGCTTTCTGAAAATATGAAGGAAAGAGGTGGTAATACTGGTACAACCTGCCTTGTCATATTATGTGTTTGTCAATGGAGTGCGTATTGAGGAAGCTAGAGGCCTGATCCTCTGCAGGCAAGCAGAGATCGGCATCATCTTGCCCATTTTTAAACTGCCAAGTTGTAAGCTTTGGGGACATGGGAGGCTCTTCAACTGTTGTTGAAATTGTGCAGAAATAGTTCTGTGGTGCAGAAACAGTTTAAAGATTCATAAGCCGGAAAACGTAGCATATGCATACATATGTATATATTCTGTAGTATTTTAATAGGAAATATGTTTGAATCCATCCTCGGAAATCTTCTTCTGACCAAGCGCTGTATAGCCTACAGCAGGATCCTGTGGCCTTGGTTGCATTTTTAAGCGGAAAACAGCTAAGGCTGAGCTGTCCTCTTGCACAAACCAATACGTAGGGGGACTTCTGTGGCTTGTGGGCGTTGACATTAAGCAGAGGGTCTGACCGTGTGGGCTACTGTGGCATGCGCTGAGGCTGCAGCGTGGGTCCGTAAGGATCGTCTGGCTGAACGGGAGCGTCTCGCTAGGCTCCGGGGCCTGCTTCTGGCTTTGGACTTGGGCACTCGCACAGCCTGGGACCGAGATGTCAGTGTGCGCACACGTGTGTGGTCTTTCATTAACCTTAGAATCGCAGAATGAGCTGAAAATAACGGATAATCTTTGTTTCTCTCGGTTGTAGAATTTCTGTAGGATGCATCTTAAAAGTTCGCGTATTAGTAACAAACTTTTCCTTTTTTGACAGGCTGGTGAAAATTGCCCCTCAATATTATGACATGAGCAATTTTCCACAGTGTGAAGCAAAGAGACAGTTGGATCGCATCATTGCCAAACTTCAGTCCAAGGAATACTCGCAGTACTGAATTTATGCTTTGAACTGAAGTTATTCAGAGGACAGCTTTAAGAGATGAAAGGATTCAAAGTTCAAGTTGTGCTCTTCACTTTGGTTCAATAATGGCCTTTTATTTGAAAGCTTTTTAATTTTTCTTTACAGTAAATATTCCATTCTGATTTCATAAATTAAACATTTATGCCTCCCTTTTGTGTTGACACTGTAGCTCATACTGGAAAAGCTGATCAATGTTTTGCAGTTTATTGAAAGTAGTTCTATATATAACAATGTTATAAGCATTTCTTTAGAAATGGTTGAAAATGCTTCTAAAAATGTGATTATCGACCATGGTATGCATGATCGTTGTAATTGTTGACATTCCTTTTAGAAGTTGTGAAATGTTACAACTTGTGCTTATGTAGACACAATCTTCAGCTTCAGTACAAAGGTACTGACTTCAATAAAGTCTATTTATACTAATTTTTTGCCACAGTATGTCAGTATTTCTATTGTTTTGATCAAAATGTGGGAAGCCAGTTAGTCTCCCGTTAAACTGCTGTTTTATTGACACGGCAGTAGTTTAATATTTTAGTATTAAAAGTGCAGATGCTTAAGCCACCACAATTATGGTGACATCAATATGATACATACAATGTTGATCCCTTGCAAACTTGTTTAAATTATGTAGGAAATCGTTTTAAAAATTAAATGCATGCAGAATTTTTTGGAGAACGCTTTCTTCAAACATACTCCTAGGTATTTCTTGGACAGAACTGTAGCGGTATGCCCTGTAAAGTGAAGTGTCTGTGGCCAGTTAGAGATTACCCTGCTGGGCGGTGTTCAGATACCGTTTAAGATCAACACAAATAATACTTCAGTGACGCTGTAAGTCAAATTACATTGCACCATTGTAATTTTGTAGTGATTTTTAGTGAAATATGTCTTGACAGCATTTTCCATTTGGGAAAGCTAATCACACGCGGAATTTATAGTAAGATTTGACTGGGGGCTGGAGCACCTCTGCTGTGAGGGAAGGCTGAGAGAGTTGGGGTTGTTCAGCCTGGAGAAGAGAAGGCTCCGCAGAGCCCTTATAGCAGCCTTCCTGTACCTGAAGGGGGCCTGCAAGAAAGCCGGAGAGGGACTTTTTACAAGGGCGTGTAGTGATAGGACAAGGGGTGATGGCTTTACATGGAAAGAAGGTAGATTCAGACTGGATATTAGGAAGAAGTTCTGCACTCTGAGGGTGGTGAGGCACTGGAACAGGTTGCCCAGGGAGGTTGTGGCTGCCTCGTCCCTGGAAGTGTTCAAGGCCAGGTTGGATGGGCTTTGAGCAACCTGGTCTGGTGGAAGGTGTCCCTGCCCATGGCAGGGGGGCTGGAGCTAGGTGACCCTTCGAGGTTCCTTCCGACCCAAACCGTTCTGGGATTCCGTGATTTAACATCTTTGGTCAGATTTCAGTTTTTCTGCTCCCTGGAATGCACTGAGATCCGGTCCTTGTGGCAAAGAGGAGTTGGAGCAGCTCTTGCTGAAAGAAACGGGTTTCCATAGAATGGGAGCTGCGTGCTGTCAGGCTGTAAGGCTGAACCAAAAACAGGTTATGTTTGGAGAGCTGGCAACTAACCACAGTTGTAAGACTAATCTTAAGCACTGATGCTTGGGGTATCCTATTTAAATGATAGCAGTCGGCTACTAAATTACTTGGAATCAAGTAACTTGGATTCTTGAGTGGAGTGGAGAAGTTCTGAAAACTTTTTATTTTGTTTTGGTTAGCAATGAAAACAGTATTGTAAAAGAAACATGTCTGAAGATGAAAGTTTGGGTGAATTTATAGTACCCAGTGGGACTTGTGAGTCTGCCCCAAGTTTGACAAGCAAGTGAGGGAGTGGGGGATCTGCCTGTCCTCAGGCGTTGCGGGATGGCTCTGGGCTTTGCTGCCCTGGCACATCTTCAGTCAGAAGGAGGGAGGTTGACTTTTCATAAAACGTTGAACTGAATTAAGTTTTCTGCCTTCAGTTAGAAGAGGTTTTTATTTAAAACATGGGGATCTTGAGTTTAAATGGCTTGATTTCGAACTAGTGTTCCTAAACGTTCAAACGTTTGTTTTACAAGCCCTGCTGTAGGATAACTTGGGTTCAGTACGTGGGGTGTCATGATGGCTTGCTTGTCGCCCTTCTGGGGGCAGGGGAGCTGCTTTGTGGCGTGCTGAGAAGGGGCTGCGCCCCAGGCAAGAATTCCTCTAGCACTGGTGTGCAGCCTTCAGCTACACGGTGTAGAACCACCTTCTGTGTGACTTTCCCCAGGCATGGCAAGGTCCACAAACACAGCCAGTTCTCAGCATGAAACCCCTCGAGGACCCCAGAACCAGCTGGCAGGAGCTGCAGTAGCTGTGGTACTTGCAAATGGGGGAGCAGATGGCTACGGCTGTGAGTGGAACTTGACACGGGGGAGACTTTGGCCTGGTTTTTTTCTTTTAATTGTCATACCCACAAACTCAGCCTGGGCCTTGACAGCCAGCCTGGGATCTTTTGCTCTCCTCTACTTTGCTACCAGGAATGCAAATACTGCAGGCCAAATTAATGTCCTCGGACAGCTGTGCAGCCCTCCCATCTTCCAATTAAGTCTGTGACACCTGTGCAGTCCACCTAAAGGCACTGGGGTGCACCCCTGTCACCGGCTTAATTGGAAGGCTGCCAGGTGTCCCAGCTGTCAGCGAGGACAGAGCAGGCCCGGTGCCCTTTCCGCTCCTGGCAGTGGGAGCGCGAGCTGTGGGAAGCAGCTTGGCTCCTGGGATCCTGCTGGGATCTGGGGGCGAGCGCTTCAAGGAGGTACTGAAGCTCGAGTGCCTCGGGAACCGAGTGGATTTGATGCTTGCGTGACATTTGTCTGTGTCATTGCAATTCCCTGGAAAACGCTTCTCTTGCTGAGGAACTGACAAGCAAAGCGATTGCAATGCTTTAGGACTAAAGCGTTTCCCCGTACCGGGCTGCGTGTGCAAAGTACGCGGCCGTGCCTTCGCTAGTGGTCGCGCAGTGGAGGAGGGCCCTCGGGCTGGAGCGGGGAGGTCCCTGTGCAGGCATCGGGCCATTGCCGTTCTGCTGCACAAGCCTGACTTCTAGCAGCTGAGAGTACCTAAGGGTTTGGGGCAATAACGTACAGACTCACTTAAATCACTGTGGGCACCTCAGAGTTACTGCAAATTTCACTTTTTTTTTTTAAGATGTAATTTCAGAGCTGTATAGCGGTGGGAAGGGAGCAAGTTATCTAAGAAGTATGTGGCCCTCTCTGAAGGATTTATCAAAGGGCCAGCATGGCTTCTTAGAGACATCTTCTAGACCCTCAATGGAAACTATCAGGAGCCCTTTTCTTAACTAGGGCTGTCTTGGGGGTACAACAGATGCACGCAGAAGAACTGGGTTTGGAGAATAGCCCTGGTTTTTCCTAGGTTAAGTGTTGAAAGCTAAAACCTCGTTCCCGCTTTTCTCGTGGAAAAACTGTCAAAAAAGGTTGCCCAGAGAAACAAAAGGAGACTGTGAAGGAGCTGTAGGAATGAGGCCGCTTCACTGGTGAGCGTATGAGGGTCGCTGCCTCCCTCTTAGAACGGTTGAAAACACCCGCAGTCCTGGTCATCATCAGAGCTTTGGTTTTGGCCGCTTAGACGGCGGGCTGCAATAAACAGGGGCCAAAGTTGGAAATTGCAAAATATCCAGGAGTTTGCCAAGATCAAATAGAAATTCAGCTTCCCATATGTTTTGTTCTGGGAAATACCAGAGCTGACTAAAAGACCCTGTGGCTCTTTCTCCTGGCCTGTGGAGCGAGGGATCTGGGGGGAAGTACGCCAGCTGCCCCGGCCAGCTCCAGCTCTTGGCTCCTCTGCTGCGTTCCCTGCCTTGCTAGGGTCGCTTTGGAGCGTCCAAGCTGCTAGCGAGGGTGTAAGCATGTCTGTTGCGGAGTACTGAGGAGCTGCTCCCGTGGGATTAGTTGGTCGTCTGCTGTGGAACAATCTGAAAGGAAGAGCAGTGCTTTGTTTACTTACAGTGGTTTTTCACCAGAGGAATTCTGGTTTTTGAAAATAGGTGGTTTGTATAAAATAAACTTTACAGTGCAGGACTTTTGAAAATATAGCATGGATTAGGTAATTGGAGAATAGTGCTAAGTGAAAGGAGTATATTTTTTTTAAAAAAGGAGTCTTCCGTCTTAATTGTGCTTCTGTATAATACCTCAAAGCAGTAAAGGGCTAATACTGATGTGAAGTCGTAACTATGTTTAGGTGTGTGAGAGAAGTAGTTACCAATGGCTGGGTACATAAAGCTGTGTTTAGGTGCATAGCTAGTGACATGATGGAGACATAAAGTGACCAGTTACACTGTGTTTAGATTTGTAGGGATTTTCTAGCACTTAGGATTTTTGTCAGAGAAAAGAACAAATGGGGACTTCATGCTTCCCTATGTCTCGATGTCATAAAAACCCCTGAACTTTTGGGAGCTCTGTATATACACCAGCGCAAAAGCCAGGCGCTGAAGTTCCTTTTGGGGTTACAGGAGCGGATTCACTTGCTGTACCTGTACTCGCTCACTGATGTTCAGGTGGTGTTGGTAGCGGCGGGGTCAGCTTTGCCCGAGAGAGCAATACCACGATTTCTGATCACCGCCTCCCTTTCTGGATCAGGGCTTGTGAAACGCCGTTAGCTTGTGACCTGTAATTTTCAGCCTGCGCTGCTGCACAGTGCATATTGGAACCGGCTAATGATTTGCTATAAGAAACGCAGCATAAAGAAAAAATGCTGAAATTAGCTGTCAGTGTGTCATTTAAAAAGATGCCTTAACAAAAGTTGAGGGGCAAATAGTTTTCCTTCCATCCAGTCCACCTACAATTATTGATTGGTAATTGGATTGCTGGAGTTTTCTTCATTTTTGGACAACTTAGCAATAAAAAGCTATCCCACACCATGATACTAGGAAGCAGGGAGTTGTATTCTAAAGTGCATGAATTTATTCACTTACTGTAATTTGTGAGGAATAGCCATTTATCTTGCTTTTAGAACAGCTGAAGGTTTTAATAATAAACATCTTTTACTATTAGAAGTATAATCTTGTGTTGGTACTCTGTTGATATTTTAAAATTATTTAACTTCAGGACTATGTATGTGAAGCAGAGAGGGGAAAACGATCTGCTTGGCCAACCTAGTTCGTTTTTCTACTCATTCATCTCACACCGGTAGCTGGCTTTTGTGGTTTGCTTCCTAGAACTGTTCTGATGCAAAACTGGGCATTGGTCCCTGGTAATAAACGTCAGATATTTTTGAGCTTTAAAACCGGATGAAACCATTATATGAGAGCGTTTGCCCCCCTTTTCAGTTTCCCTTTTGCAAATGCCAAGCTTGGGCAGCCTCTGATTTGCACGGATGTGTTGGAGATAAGTGGTTGGCATCAAGGAGATCCCGGCTCCCAGTATCGAGGGATTAAGCTAAATATGGTAACAGCAGTGAAGTACCGTTCCTGTGGCAGTGGTAACGGGCTGCTGCTGCTGCTTGCGGGAGGTGTTCTAGTTTTGCAGTTTTGACTCAGATGTGGTAGTTTCTCAGGAACACTGACTGTATGTTGGGCAGATGATAAAATTATTTTCATTTGTGTACATCTCGGCTCCGAGTGATTCTTTAAGCTTTTTCCAGCTGTGAAAGCTATGCGGTAGCTTTGTTGTATAGAAAAATAAAACGTAGCACAAATTAATGTTGATAATAAATATTTCCTGTGGCTCTAAACATTTATTATTTTGGGTTGGTCTTATTCTTTTAGCTACAGTAGGCTCTTGCCTTCCATTTGAATTCAGCGTGTATTTTGTAAGCGTATCACTGTATCGCGTTAATGTGCCTGGCCTCATTGCTTCCAGCAGCAGAAACAAACACTTAAAGCATCGAGCGCTTACCGGGCTCCGTGGAGTGGAGGGCTGCTGGGGGACCTACTTCCTGACTGCTTTCTATATTTAAATACTCAGCCGTGTAGTGAAACCGCTTCTGCTTATCTTAGTAACCAGTTTTATCCTCAAAAATATCGACCTTTTCAGCTTTATGAAGATGCTAGTGTTTACTATCCAAATTCATGTGTGATTTTAAAGAGTTACAAACTAAACTCGGCCTTTCAAACCTTAGAATGATACCTTTGAGCTTGTTTCATTTTGCGTGTTGATTAACAAGTAACTGATAAGCCTTTTACTGTGACAGGGGTAGTATTGTTCTTTTAAAAACCGCAATGCACTGCAGACCCTTCCTGAAAGGCTCACAGTTTGTACGGTGGCGGCAGGTTGAACGCAGTGCAATTCGCAAAATGTTTCTGTGAGCAGCTAGCTGTCCGGGAGGATACTGGCAGCTTTCTTCCAATGAGTGGCTGGGTTATGCAACATAATGGAAGTAAACTTAAATGACTGCTACTTTTACATATTTAAAAAAAATAATTTGATTAAGAGCAGAAATCAAAGGTAAAAACTGGCAAGAATTTAAAATTGCAGTCTCAGTGTTCAAAATAATACATACCCTGTCTGATGAAAACAGTCATTTTCAGTAAGTCTGTGGACAGTGAGCGGCTTCTCCCCATAAGCAAACTGGTGTTAAAGAAAAATCCATACAGGAACGGAAACAAGAACCTTAGAATACTTACTTCGTTTTGGATGTTAGATCGGGGCTGTGCTTTGAATGTTTTGCTCTGAAGCTCCCTCTTGGACTCATCGCTATGTAAATCCAAACACTCCATTCCAGCGTCTGTTCTCTCCATTCTTGAGCACTGTCAAACACGTGGTTGCCCGCTGACGTGGTGGTAGAGTTGGGATTTTTCCGCAGCCCAGAGAAATCCTGTTTGTTCTGGAGGAGAATCATGGGAGGAAAAGTGAATAGGAAAATGTTCAATTATATGAAATGGTAATGGCCTACTTCATGATCTCTTTCATAATCATATTTGTTCTCCACACAATAATTGTCTGCAATGAATATTATTTTTGCAAGTAAAGCTTAAGAATCCAACTGTTTGTAGTCTACTGGCTTGATAGGAGACTAATGTTTAGATCTCCCATTCAGTACAGTGAGGTTTCAGAAATTAATTTGCTTTTTTTTAGCAGTCTCTTGATCAAACTAATCTGATTATAAAAACAACTTTATCGATGCTGGGCTGTCTAGACTTAGAACAGAACTTCCTAAATTAGCAACAAAGTCAGCAGCAAATCTCTGTTCTTACTCCTTCCAAAACTGCAACATAAAAAAGTAAAAATTTGCAGAGACATTCTAACGGCCTTTCATTGCACTCACTCTAACCTGCCTTAAGAAAAACAATTATTCTTTCACTTGATTTTGGGCAGTATGTAACAGAAGGGACACGTGCTTACACACTGCAATACCATGTCTGGGACAAAGGCCTGCCGCGCTCAGAGTAGGTTTTCTCCTTGTGAGGTTTGTTGATATTCATTGGATCAAATAGGATGATGTCACCGAAGAAATCCAAAGTTAATGATCTGTCAAATCCCTTTGAAATATCTATCAATTATTTCTGAGGGTTTGCTGCCTCTTTGTGGTATTTCTTGTGCAAAAATGGAATTCTGTATCGATCAAAGCTTTCCGTGGGATTGTGCAAAAGACAGTTAAATGCAATTGCCCCGAGTTCTACAGTGTGTGACTGGGAGTCTTTCTTCCTCCCTCCTCTGTGCTCCTCTCCACGTGGCACGGCGTAGAGTGCCAGAGGAGTAACCAAATATTTTTTTGAATGTCTGTAATATACTTTGTGGTGATGAAGAGCTACTGCTTTATCAAGAAGCTTTGAATAACGTGCTGCACGGTGAAGCCTCTTATCTTTTTCGTCGTCTGAGCAATGACAAGAGATCTCGTCGTACCTTTCAGTACATTCATTCTTGGACAACACCTTTACCGTGACAAAATAGCGGTGAGTCTGCTCCGCTTATATCACTCAGTATTTTGCTAATCATCTGAACGTACCCAGGGGCAGGCAGAGTAGCTGTGGGCTTTTTTTCAGATGTAGCAGCAGAGGCTCATGAGAGGCCAACCATCTTGATTCCTGCTAATTTGGGTTATTCTAGGATTTTTCCCCCCTTTGATTAGTTACTTCATATAGTTGCTTCATAACTATAATCAGAGAAATCACAGAAACATAATCACAGGAATGTTATTTTTGGGAAACTGTAATCTGATAGGGCTTTAGTAATTTATTTACATTGTTAATTGGTGGTGAGACTATAGAAGATGTGAACTACCTTGTAAGTTCATGCCTGCCTACATCTGCATGGCATGTATTCACTGGTTGTTATTTATAATTTTGGGGGTATTGAACCGATGGAGATTACTCATGTTGAAAAGCTGCTGGAAGGCCTGAACTAGGAATTAAATTATCATAGTGGCTTCATTTTGTTAACAGTCTTATTGAAAATATCTTGCTTGCAGGACAATCAAACTCATCAGTGTTCTGCTCTTCCCCTTCAGTAGACAAAGTTTTAATCAGTGGCACACTTCATCTTGCAGAATTCAAGGAAAATAATTTCCTGCATTTTTGAGATGAGCAAAAATTCATGTAATCTAGCTTTTAAACTCCTGGCACTTTTTTTTTCTCTTTCTTTTTGAATAATCAGCTTTACTTCATTCAGTGCCTATTTCACATAACTTCAATTATCAGGATGACCCAATGCTTAGATGGGATTAGTTCATGGATGAAGAGCAAGCAACTGAATCTGAACTCGGGCAGGGCAAATAATAGCCTGATGGTGAGATCAAAACATTTTGAAAAACGTACCGTTTTCTCTGGAGTTGTCTGTTTGCAATTGGTCTTTGCATTTAGATGGCTTTAGAGAACCTTGTTATTCATTTCTGTTGGGTCTCACGTAGCAGCATTTACAAAAAAAATACTTTTTTACTGTCCTCTTTTTCTTAGAGCTGCCATCCTATCTTAGCGGTCAGCCATCTAACTTCAATTACCTCTTTATCTTTTGGATGAAGCACAACAGATGCAATCTTCACCATCTAGTGAACTTATAAAAATGAGTTATATTCCAGGTCTTGGTTTTTTCCCTTCAAGATACTTAAGAGCCTGGACTCAGCTCTGGGATGAAGACCATGAGTGCCAAAGCCGGTGCCAGTTATTTCTTTGGTGTAACCGAACTTTCTGAAACAAGGGTAAAACTAGTAAGCATGCAGTAACCATAAGTACGGGATGGTGTAACAAATTTCAACAGTAATTAATAATCATCTTGAATCTCACTACCTTCTGCCTTAATTCCAAGAACCATTTCTTCCGTCACCGTGTACAGTGAAGACTCCAAGACAATACTGCTGCCTTTTTGATGAGAGAAAGAACGAGCAGATGTTAGTCACCTAGTTCAGCGTGCTCTTTGGAAGCGTTCAGATACTACAGTGCTAGATAAAATCATAAGAAGTACATAGGACATAACAGAACTTTAGAAAAGCTGGCTCTGATAAATTCTGATACCACCACCATTCAGTGGGTGGAAAGCATCCATTTTCTCTATTTTGATCAATGACATTCAGTTTTCTGAATCCAATTTTCTTTCAGCAGAACCTTGCATTTTTTGAATGGTGGCAGGTAATTGAAGTTTGGGAATGTTACTCCAGGATAGCTCAGAAAAGCTGTATTTTGATTAATCTTGATCGGTTATGCTAATATTGGAAAATCTGCACATGTAGCTCTTGTGGTTGAGGCCGATGAATCCGATGTGCAGAAGCAGTTCTGAGAACTCCAGGTCTCTTGGGTAGCTTGGAACTGGGCTGTTTAGCCACGGGAAGGTGAAAAAAGTCATCTGGATTTTGGCTAGAATACAGCGAGAAGCCAATGAAAAAAAGCCTAACGCTGAAATAATGCTTTAAAGGTGACTGTGGCTGCTGTGTTCTCATCCGCTGGTGGTTTCATTCTCAGTTACACCTAATCTTACATTTTTGTATTATAGGCACGAGTTATCTTGAAAGTTAAATAGAAACCTAAACACTCTGGGATCTCCACTTATTTCTGCTGTAAGTAGGTTTTTGCTCCTCTGGGGCTAATTGCTTTTATAAACATTGTCTAACAATGTTGCTTGACTTTTCCAAGGGTCTGGTACTTAAACTGTTGATCTCCTCAAATATTAAAAGGATGTGATACCTAGCTCCAGAGGTGTTCATAAAGCAAAATGAAATCATTTGACGGAAGGTGCTAAGGAAGCTTTGAAGTATTAGCCTAATAGAAAACCTATCAGTGGACTTTTAAAGCCTTTCCTCTTCAATTTTTATGGACTGTCTTAATTGACTTTAAAAGGCTTTTATGCACTTATGAACGGGCTAAGTAGAAATACTCTTTTTTTTTTTCTTTTTTTTTCACCTGCAAGTAAGATACAGGGACAGCTTCTAACTTTATTTTAGAATATCTGATATAGGCTTTTGCCCTGTGAGAAGGGATTTTCAACGAATGAAGTCTAGTAAAGTCAGGAATATAAAAAAGTACATGTGTCTGCTAAGGCTGAAAACTTGAAAAAAAAAAAAAGTGACAATGGTGAATGAAAGAACAGTACCCATAACATATTTTGAGGTATTTATGATCGCAAGCTTTAAAAATAGCGGGGACCGCAGCACTCAGTTTAAATGCTAACTGATTATTGGAGGGACGCTAAACTGCCTAAACAAAATGTACAGCTGTAGAGTGTCACTTTGTGTTGTAGAATCTTAATTTAGAGGCTACAGCTGAGTTGAATCCTGATCCCCTTGGGACTGTTCTGATACAAATCTGTCCGCTTACACGGAACATATAAGTTGAAGATGAATGTCTTCTCTATCTCAAATTCTCCATATGCTGCTCAAACCAAAGGCCCCTAGAAGCCTTGCTTTTTAGGGTATTTCTCAAGAGATCACTCTGCGTAAAGAAAAGAAAAATGTGTTCGTGATGCTCTGGCTTTTGCCTGCAGCAATGGGGTACGTTCACTCTTTGAGAGGTCTCTCCCAAAACTTGGCACTTGGTGATACCAGATTTGTTATTGGCTCAAACAGCAGTCCCTGGCCTTAGTCTTGTCTCTGTGCACCAGCCTCAGGGGAATGAGGATGTGCTGTCTTTGAGAAGACAGGACCAGCCTCAGTTTGAAAGCTTCACCCTGATTCACCTTATTCCCATACCAGACAGGCTTTGCAGGTAAAAAACCTCAACCCCCGCTACCCATAAAAGAAAACAGTTTCCACGTTATCTAATAGACTTCAAAAGTCTTCAAGCTGCAAACACGGAAGCAAAGAGCAAAACAAATTAAATTCTAGACTGTATTTAACAAGATGCCTTTCTAGCTGCTTTGCTAGCTACCTAGTACTCTGGCAGATCCTAACTGCGCAGTATTATGCTGTGTGCGTCTCTGAAGAGATTTGAGTAATTTTCTCTGTTCCACCTGCACCAGGCCTCTTTCTTTCAGCACAGATGAAGTATTAATGGTTATTCTGGGGTTTCTTCTGTTATTCAAACATTTTCTGGATTTTGCTGTTTCCTGCACCCCTCATCAATCCGTTTATTCCAAGTTCCTTACAAGAGTTTATTTTATCTCCACTGTACTCCTTCCTGCCCGTAGGACTGAATACGCCTTAGCATATATTCTATGAGCTGTTAGCACACTGGGATATTAGACAACGGTTATTTGTGGATTTTATGATGTTTGGTTACACACTTCTAGTAATATAAGTAACATACAAAGTTTTTTGCTTCATCGCCAACATCACAGTAACAATGGTGTTAGCGTGCTAAATCATGCGATAGACAAAAAGATTATTAGCTATTTCAGTAATGGCTGGTTGACTGAAAACACCTCCAAATGGTCTGGAGGAGCAATACGTAATGCTATAGCTAAGTTTTCAGATCTTGTTTTGCTGCCAGCAGAAGCGTGCTCTGCTGAGGCCTCCAATATGTTCCGACTAGTTCGCAGCTGTAAGAAAAGACTACAGCTGGATCTCCATTAGTAACTGATCATGGTGCAATTAAGCTTAACCTCCTGCCAGTCATGCTGCCCCAGGGGCAGCTCTCTGAACTTCAGGTGAAGAGATTTGCAGCTAGAGCAAATGGTTAACAGCAGGATGAGGAACAATGTTTGAAGGAAAAAGATAAGAAAACCCCCAAGTATTTTAGAACCTGTAATCTGTTTTGAGACTTTTAAAGAACATTGCATTGGAGGGGCGTTGCTAGAGGAGAGGAAGTAGGGTAAATGCCACCTACGGAAGTGTACAACTACATCGAGTATTGGGGAGGAAAAACAGGAAAAGAAAGACAAAGAAGAAAAGGAGAAGAGAAAGGAGAAGCATCCAAACTGTAGGATTTTCAGTTCAAAATGTAGGAACTGTGGTTCAAACCATAGAATTTTAGTGCAAACTTTACCTGAACAGAATAAATAGCTCAGAGGTCAGGCTATGCTGGAGTACAGATTCAGGGTGGAATGCACTAAGACTTAATATGAAGATGAAACGTGCAATGTCAAGTTGCTTGAAATTTTAGAAGCGAGATGCTTTAAACACTGATCCCTCAGAGGAAAGAGAACAATTCAAGAGGAATGGTGAACTACAAAGGAATTTTCTGCCTTAATTGTTGCTGTCTGAAAAGTTGAAATAAATTCTTAAATGACATGAAGTTTTGTGGGCCACTGATGAGCGGCCTTGACCGGCTGAAGTCTCGGAAGAAAAATACCGAAGCAATTTGAGAAACAAACCATTGTGGCCATAGTGAACACCTTGTTTCTGATGTAGTTTCCATATTCTGTTGCTGGGAGCCTTCCTGCTGTATTTTTACCTAGTTTAGGGCAGGATAAAAGGCTCTTTGACCTCGTATGGAACAGAGCTGCCTGTCACAAAGGTTCCTCTGGATGATGAATTCAGGTATTCTTGGCTAGCATTCCCTCAGACAAAATCAACTCACATCAAAAAGCTGAGTTTCTACTACACTCGGGTATGCTTCTTGGTATTCTGTGTTTATGCCACAGTTGGAGACTGAAGAAAATAAGATTTCGTCAACATTTAAAACGGTCAAAGGATTCCATGGGTATTACTAAATGGTGGTTTATTCCTTAAAATATCAGGTGAGGGGGAGCAAGGAGCTTCAGTGGGCTTTTGATCGGAGTTGTGGCAGTAAGCCATCTCTAATCTTCTCCATTGACGGCTATGGGCAGTTATGAGCGTGCTGGGTGCTGCTCAGCAAACCACTGGCCCTCCCAGTTATGATCTGGAAGCAAAAAAGGTAGCTTTTAAAACTGAAAAACATATATTCTTATATGAAATAGAACAATTATTCTGAAAAAAATTACCACCTACATAATTTGCCTTCCCTTTGTAATTATCTGAGTTTTGTGATATCGATGTTAGCTGATGAGGAAAATGTTCCCCTCGTCAGAGGACTGCGCTTGAGGTGCTGGGTGCGCAGTCAGGATAAGGAACACGGTCAACGTAATCCAATCTATTTCCGCTAGCTGTTAGGCAAACACTTTGCTATCATTGCATTCAGTGTGACTTCACTGTGTTCGACGAACTCGAGGACGGCTTATGGGCCGTCAGTTTTGCTTTTCCTCGCGACCGGGCGGGCTCCCTCCTGAGCTGGGGCGCCTTTGTCCCCGCGGCTGCGGCGGGAGCCGGCGACTGGATGCGCGGGCGGGCGGGCGGGAAGCCACGGTGCCGGCGCCGCTCCTGTGATCGCTGTCACGCTTAGGAAAAAAAAATAAAATTAAATTGTTCCGCTTTTCTCCCGCTCTTTGGAAACGGGGTGCTGAGGAAAATGCCGCCCCCCCCCCCCCCCCCCCCCCCCGAAAAGGAATCAGCGGGGGAAACTGTACGTGACCGAGGGGGACTACTCGGGGACGACTCTGAGGAGAAGTTTCCCGCGGGCGGGAGGCGGCGCCCCGCCCCCTCCGGCGGCCGGCACGGCACGGGCCGGGCTGCGGGGCCGCGGCCGCGCCGGCCCCGGGTCGCGTGCGGGAAGCCGGCTCCAACTTTTGAGGCTCGGCGCGGCGGGGCTGGGCGCGGGGCGGCGCGGGGCGGCGCGGGGCGGGGCGGGGGAGGCCGGGAGGGCGGGCCCGCCCCCGGCGGCGCTGCCCCGGCGCGGCGGGGAGGAGGCGCCTCGCCGCTTGCCCGTTCCTTCCCCGCCGCGGCGCGGCGGCGGGTCCCGCAGGCGCCCCCTCGTTTCCCTGCGCGGGCTGCGCTGCCGAGGAGGGCCGGGGGCGGGCGGGGATGGAGAGGCGGCCTGGCGCTGGCGGTTCAGCGCCGGGCTCCGTAGCGCAGCCCGTCCCCGCCGGCGGCGGCGGCGGCGGCGGAGTGAGCGCGCGCACGTGACGCCGGCTCCGGCCCCTCGGTGCCGCCACAAACAGCCGCGCACACACACACACACACACACACACACAGACAGTCACGCACACGCGTCCCCCTCGCCTCCCTCCAGCCGCCGTCGCTCGCTCGCTCGCGCACGCACCGCCCGGGCGAAGCCGTCGGCACGCTCCGCGGCGGCAGCACCGGCCATCGCGCAAGAGGCAAGAGTTTGCGAAGGCTGCCGCGTGCCTTCCCGAAGAGGTTTTGCGCCCGGAGGATGGCTGGCTGCGGGCTGTCGGAAGACGCTTGCTTCTCCTCCTTCTTTTACAACTACACCTCCTCCTGGGAGACCTCCTTCAACCAGGTAAGAGGCGGCCGGTGCTGCGAGGCGCGCTCGCCGCCGCCGCGCTCCTCGGGGGAGGCGAAGGTGGTGCCTGTGCGCGCAGGAAGCGGCTGCAAGTGTTTCTGTTCGCCTCGCGTGTGGGGGGGGGGGGCGGAATCAGCCGAGGAAAGAAATGAGAGAAAAGAGCCTTTTTCCCCTCGGTGCCTTTCAGCCCCCTTCCCTCCGCCTCCGCCCCTCCCGTGAGGAAGGGGAGCGGGAGGAGGGCTGAGGAGCGGAGGGTTGCGCGCCAGCCGGGAGCAACTCGGGGCACAAGGCGGCAAGTGGAGCGGAGCCCCTCGGTGAGGGCAGCCGGAGCCCCCCGCGCTGAGGGCAGCCAGGCCGGTTTGCTGGGGCGGGTCGGGGGGGAGCAGGCGTGCGAGCGGCAGGCCGGCTGCCAGAGGACCCCCGCACACCCCTTCCCCTCTCCCTCAGAAATGGCTGCGTGTGCCCTCAGCCGCGTAATTTCGGCTCCTGCCTAGGTGGAAACGGCCCGGTCCCGTCCATCCCCCTCCCCGTCCCCTTTCGCACGTACTTAACTTTGATGACTGTGCAATGCGGAGCGGGCAGGCGGATAACGCCGGCTCCTCCGGCCGGCTCGCCCTCGCCCACCCGCGCCCGTGGGTCGGCCCGCGGCGGGTGGCCGGCCAGGTGGCGAGGGAGGGCGGCGGGAGAAACCAGAAATCGCGCCTCGGAGGTAGAGAGCTATTCTGGGAGCCTCCAAAACGTCTTTAATTAAATAACTGTTGTAGTCTGCTGCCCCCGCTGCTTGTTCGGTGAAAGTCTACAGGCAACTGTCATCTATAAACTACATCGGGGGGTGCGTGGGGGGGTGCGTGTGTGAGTGCGTGCGTGCGGAAGGGGGTTTCTGCTGCTGGCGTGACAGGAAAAGTTGGGCGGCGGGCGGGAGCGGACGAAGGGCAGCCCCGAGCCGTGGCGGGGGGCCTGGGGGTCCCCCGTCCCTCCCCTCCCTCCCCGCGGGGGGCAGAGCCCGCTGAGCTCGCGGGGAAACGCGCTGCCCCGGTTTCCAGGAAACTGAAATCCCCACGAAGTGGCAGTTGCCGGTTTAAGGTTACGCCTCGCAGCGAGGGATCGAGAAACCGGGCGCTCCTCGCCGCCTCCGGGGGCGAGTAACGGCGAGCGGCGGGGAGCGGGGCCCCCCCCTCCGGCAGCAGCCGGCCCGCCCGCCCGCCCGCCCGCCCGCCCGGGGGCTTCGGGGCTCCGGCCGTCCCTTGCGGCGGCAGCCGAATGAACACCGACCCGGGGCGAGCGGGGCTCGGCGGGCCCGCCCCGGGGGGGTGAAGCTGCCGCCCCGCTCGGGGGAGAGCCGGGGAGGCGGGGGCTGGCGGCGGAGCGGGCACGCGGGGACGCGCGCCGAGCCCGGAGCCGCCGCCGCGAAGCCGTCGGGTGTCGCCGCCCGAGAGCCGCCGCTCGGGGCCGGAGGGGGCGTGGGGGGTGCCCCCGAATTCGGGGTGCCGGCCCTCGGCAGCACGGCGTGCCCGCCGGCGCCGGGGCGGCCGCGGCGTAGTTCGCTCCGCGCTGGCGGCGGGCGGCGGCTTGGGGCGGCCGGCTCGGCTCGGCTCTGCCCCGGCTCGGCTCGGCTCGGCCCCGGCCGGCCTGTGCCTCCCCGCACGTCCGAGCGCACGCACGGGTGCCGGTGCGGGCATACGCGCGGGGAACGTACGGTATCAGCCTGCTGAATACGAGCCCGCGCAAGTAACTGAGATTTAAGAAGGGCTTATGCCTGGTATAAAAGGCAGGCAGTCGTACGAAGACTCCTTTGAAACCATCAGAGGAGGAAAATGCTTAGGAACGCAGGCAATAAAATCAGGTTTAAACCAGTTCCTCTGTCTAAAGTTAGTTTCATTCTGTAGCGAAACAGTTCCGCGGAAGAATGGCACCGTGGAACGAGAGGTTCCCTTACGGCCAGCGCGTATCGCGATGGAAGCGGGAGGAATTGCCGACAAATCCAGAGTGGATCTAAATACCAATGTTGAACTGTATCTGAGGGAGAGCGGGGGAGATAATTCAGGATGCAGAAGCTCTATTTATAGAAGGGCTATATAAACTGTAGGATATGTACACAAAGTTGAATTAAATATGTATGATTAGGAAAGGAGTTTAGAAGGAGAAAGTGTAATCATTATATAGCATTACAACGGGAACAGATGAGCTTGCAAGACTTTCCAGGGTGAAGATGGGAAGAATTTTTAAGATACATATTCTTTCTGCTGCTCAAGGCTCCGTTCTATTTCCATCTTTTGCGTATTACGTTAGCATTTACATCAGTCAAATTCACCAGCTGAGGATTAGCAGTAGATGTTAGTCTGAATATGAAATCAAAATGAATATGGGATTTTGCTGCAAATAGATTTTTCTTACAAGTTTTAACACTTAAAAAGGCAGAGTTGGCTTAAATTTGACAGTCAGCCGTATTCGTGTTTGTTTTTACCTGAATTGCATCCAAAGGAGAAAAAAAAAAAAGCTTGCAAACCGTTTCTTCTTGCTAAATATAGCAACATAGCTGAGATAGAATTTGTTCTGTATACTCTGTTTAAAACAAAACAGCAAACAGAGAAACTTTAAAGTGCTGAGATGAGAAGATGGGTTGACTACTGGAAGAATAGTTTTTTATTCCTAGATCAATATGATGCACTCTTAACATCTAGTACGAGGTAAAAGGATCCCTTGTATAATATCAATAGCGGTTCAGCCATAGCTTATTAAAAGAGTCTTTTCCTGGCATCTCAAGACTTTAATGAGAGTATAAGTAATCAAAATAAGACTTAATAATGGAACCAGTCAGGTTAAAGAGAACAGTGATTTCTTCTAGAAGCGTGACATACTATCTGACAGATTTGAAAGCAGAGATGGGACATTTGCTTTATAATTCAGGAGGGTTGAGAGATGCATTTCAACTTTTAGATTTTTGATGCATTATTGCAGTTCATTTTATAAACACAAGACTATATGTGTGATTTGTTGGTAATATTCTTGGAAGGAACTTTTCCATTGCATATTAAATTCCAAAGTGCATCACAGAAAAGCTTGTATCAGAAAAATTATGTCTAGAAACCTTACAAAGTCTGTTTTGAATCCATTTCTGAGACAGTCTTCCAGAAAATAAGGCTCTATAGTAGTTATAACTAAGGCTTTGCATTACTAAGGAGAACTCCAAAAAGATTGGCTATTTTCCTGAAGTTTGCTATCTTTTTTTTTTTTTTTTTTTTTTTACAGTTATTGTAGTACAGGGACTTAACCGTTATGCTACATTCTAGATGAGACAAACTTGTAGACTTAAATCCTGAGAACTCTGAATTGCGGTTGGGTAAACTTACCCGTGTTGTCTTGGCAATGTGTGTAAACCTGAGGTGAAGGAATATCCAGGAGATTTCCTGTTGATTCATTTTGTGATCTGCATTTTTAGACCCTCGATAAACATTCTACTTTTAGTTCTTTATTTTGTGAATATATGTTCGCTGGAAAATTCCTGAGTGTACCTTCTGGCTTACTGAAATTCTCTTTACATCTATTTCTTAATTAGTAGTCATGAGGGAAGAACAGCTATTTCTAAGTACTGCAAAGGGGGTATTCAGCCTTGCAAGAGCAGTAATATTCTTGGGCATAACCTGTCCATGCTGAACTGGCAGCATTATTTGTATTAATTATTTTTCACTCTCCAGTCCAGAACTGGATACGTTGTTGTGTTACTAATCTGTATGGTTGGGAAGTGCTTGAAAATCATTTGAAATGCAGTTAATGAATGAAATCCTATGACTAAGGCATAAATCTGGGTGCTTATTTTAACTCGACCTCAAGAAAATCCCTGCAGTGTAGAAGTTAACATGAGAGTATGCTGCCTGATTATTGCCATTATTGCAGAGATTTTTCCCTGCAACACTCAGCTGAGGGCTTGTTACCTGGCACCATCTCTCTGTCCTGTGTTTTCAAGCATGGCAGTACTTTATGCAGTGTACTTTCACAGAATGTATTCTGCGGATGTAAGTCAGTCGGTGAAGGATTAAGCTAAGAGCCAGCTTTGTGGCTTGGCTCTTCGTCTTTACATATGCAGGGACAAAAGTACCCCAATGCAGTCAGAGCTTTCTGTCAGTATTTTTGGGGTGCTGGACTGAATGAATGTAGTATATTGCTTTTATGCATTTTCTTCTTTTAACTAGAGAAGATCCAATGGCCATTTCTATTTTGGTCCATAGCCAGTGAGACTTTTTGACTTATTTTTGTTTCCATGTTTTTTTTTTTTTTTTTTTTTTTTTTTTTTTTTTTTTTTTTGTTTTTGTTTTTTAATCCTAACAGTAGAACTCAGAGTCTGTGCAGCTTTGGAAATATGTTAGATGAGTTTGTGTTAACGCACTGCACGGGTATAGCATATATTAAGTATGTATGTGTATGAGGATGTTGAATGAGAGATACCATATCAATCTCTGCACAAGATTGGGCAGCACACTTTATGACTTTGTAGACCTTTTTCTTTAATGGAAAAAGACTCAGTCAATAGTTGTACATTATTTGGCTGTGAAAACCAATGGAATAAAAACATAATTCAACTTCAGTTATATTTTAGCAAAGCCTGTAACATCTCTGCAAATTAAAAGGACACTGTCAAAACTAAACTAGTTAAGAAAAAGCAGCAATTCTGGTTTAGTATTAACAGAAAAGACTTGGTAATTTAAAAAAAAAAAAGTTAATCCTGGATTTGAAATTTTCCTGACTTTTCTATATCCAAGGGATGTTGTATGCTGGTGCACAAAGCCAGGAAAATGAAACACTGTAAGAATGAAAGCGAAACTGAAGAGACCTCTTTTCTTGGCATCCCAGCAAAACATAAACAAAAGGATAATGAGGAGGATTTAGTTTACTAAAACAGATAATATACTTTAAAAACATGTTACTAAACGTGATTCTCTTTCTTTCAGAGATGAATGCCTTAATTGGTCATTCAACACAGTAACTTTGAAAAGTTGCAGTGACCAGTAGGGAGTGCTACCATTTGTTTTCAAGGGTCGTCAGTGCCATAGCATAGCATGTAGAGAGTAGGTTTCAAAACATATTTTCTGTCCACTTCCTGTGTTGTTATTGTGGTTGTTGTTTAATAAACCTATCCACTGTCTGGATGAAAAACCAGTGTATTCTGATGGCAGTACATTTCTGGCAAACACACCCACCCACACACCCCCCCCACCCCCCCCCCCCACCCCAGTTTAAACTGGGTACAAACCATTTCCTCCTGCCCCAGAGCAAAACAGCTAAACAGTGGTACAGTAGAGCACAATAACATGAGTTTAAAGCACATGCAGAAAATGGGCAAGATGCTATTTTTGTATCTTAGTTTAGAAGAAAAGCTTATGTGCAAATTGTAAGTTACAGTTACGGCTGTGATGAACTAATGCATTTTAGTGCTTTATACAAAAGATGGGATTTTCAAAAATACAGTTGTCTTCAGGAGAAAATGTCAGTACTTCTAGCAATGTGTTCTGTAAGAAGAGGGCAGGGAGTTCTTAGCTGGTCAAATGTTCGTGTGGTCTAAGCAGAAATGTAAAAGTGCAGGGTTTGCATTGGAATGAGAATGGGGTCATCCACCCTTTGTACTCATCATCAGGGAAGCAGAACCTTCTTCCAGAGAGACCATAGGAAATCAATGAGTACACTTTGCTAGTGTAGAGATAAATGTGTACTGCAGACGGGTATTAAATATAAAAGGGCAGCAGTAAAATGATTTACTACATGAAGCAGTGGAACTTTCTTTTGGTCACCTAAAAGGCAATTTCCAATTTTTGATAACATAATTGTATTTCTTTAATACTAATAGCTGAAAAAAGCTGGCAAATAAACTCTTTTGCAGGGATTTGAGGTATATAAGGTAAGCTAAGTGAGGCTTGTTTACAAATGGCAGCTTATTTAGAAATATGCACATGTGTTTGAATGTATTATCTGGCATTTATCATTTAGATTATAATCATCTGATCTGACTTAGCAAAAGTTAATGGGTTTTTTAATGTTTTTTCCTGAGGCAGTGTGGATGCTTGCGATCCAGTTTGTCTCGCCATGACCAGAAGGTATCACTGAGGGATACCAGCACAACGGATGCACATAGGAGAGAACCTGACGTACTTTTAGGTGTAGAGGCTTAATGAAATGTGGAAGAGCAGGTGCACAGTCCTAATGTGTTGGTGTTTTTTTTATTTCCTCTGATGTGTCTGTTTGCTGTGTAAACAAATCTCCTTGTACGTTTAAAACATATAGGACTGTAAAATTGCTAAAAAGGATGGAGAACCAATACTTCCACAACATTTTTTGTCTTAGACTGTGTTCTCTGCAAGTGGCAATTGAGATTCCCCTTCTGTTAAGTAGCTCTGTGTTATTGTCTCTACTCTAAAGGTAAAATCAAGGTGAGGACAGATTAATAGCAGAGTGACCCTTGCTCTGGATGTGGCGCTCGTGACACTGTGGTCCTAATTTTCAATGGAGAAATTGGGCACTCTCGGTTCCATATGAACTCATTGGGACCTGAAATGACGAGAGGTGTGTCTACACTAGCACTTTTCTTGGGAGCAGGAGTGTGCTGCATTCATCCCAACTCTGCTGTGCTTTGCTTAGTGTTGTCGATTGGTCTTGTTGCAAATGAATGGAATTCCTTTTGGATAGAACTGAACTGGGAGATGTTTTCCCTAGTGCATTTGAGCTGCAAATTGACATTCAACTAATGAGATGAGCCCAGAGCTAGGATGAAGTTAAATAATCAAACAAACCACACCCTGAAGTGCGTGGTGCGAAGCGTATAGTGTAGACGTCACGTCCTCAGCACCAGCTGTCTGGCTCTCCCGGTCTTCTGGTTCTGTATTACTTGATTGCGTAGACAGCCTGTGCGCATAGTTTAGTTTACCTAGCAGGGAGCGCATGAAAGCCCGTATTTGGGAAGCTGGTTGGAGACTCGTGGGTACAACAGTCACCTGACATGCATCCTTATGTCGCAATCATAAGACCATTATTCTTTCCCTCAAAAAGGGGTAGTTTGTGTTGGCATGAAGACAAAAGGTTTGTTTGATCATTTGTAATATAACACGTGAGCGAGTAAGAGACACTGGTACTTTGGCTCACAAAAGCCCTCCACATTTTTAACCCATTTTATTATTTGCAAGAGCAATTTAGTTCCTAATGTTAACAATGAGTGATTATGATTCTGTACTTCCGTTTACAGCATAAATTAGCATTTTGTTTCCATTACAGCTTTTGAATGAGGAATTATAATGTATAATTTGCTGCAAATAGATGTTATCATCTCTTTGGATGTGAACAACCACATAAACTTGAGCAAATGATAAAAATGGAATCAATTACTCCTCAAATGGAAGTAGTTTACAAACCTTCACATACAAAATGGCAATAGTAGCTGGTTATTGTAACAAATAATTAGTTTTTTTTTTTAAAACAACATTTATTGAATTCCATTGACAATTTAGTAATCGTTTATAGAATATTTCACCATCCCCCTCACAAAATACATGCCACATAATATATGCATTTTTTTAAACTGCAGATTGCTTCCATAGTCCTTGTGTGAAGCTTTACTCATGTATATTCACCTGTACAAATGTTCCAGAAGGGGAGCACTGAGCCACAAATCACACTGATGATGATGATGATGATTAGAGAGCTTCACAGTATTCTGGAATTAATAGATCAAGATTGAAATTGTAGAGGAGAGAAGAATGAAGAGTATGTGTTGTAGGCTGTATCCAAAGCCTGCTGAAAGCAATGTGAATTTTTCTGCCACTTTTGAACTTGTGATCTAGGTCCTGGTTATTAGAAGGATAAAGAAGAGGAAGAGGTGTTACTGTAGTTGCCTGAATGAGTGAAGGCTGTAAGTCTCTCCTAGAGGGGAAGGTAATATCTTGTACTTTAATGAGTTTACTAGTTTACATTTCACGAAACAAGTTTTCACTGTCAGTGCTACAACATGTTTCTGTATTATACAGAGTCATTCATGCTTGGAAAAATACCAGTCCAGAGCCAAAATGAACGTGAGAAACAGTCCAAAATCCTACTCCTTCTCTTCCCCTTGCAGAGAATTGCATCATACCACTAAAGGACATAATCCAAGCATCGTTTCCAACCCCTTCCTTTCAAGCAGGCTGTCTAAACTGTGTTGATTTTCTATATACTGCTTTGCATGTATGTTTATTTCTGATCCTCCAAAGCTCTGACCATAAAGCCACCACCTACATCACTTCCTCTCAGCCTGAATTCACCAGCCTTTTTTCGCAGAGTCTTCCCTGGTAACCCCATTGCATTCCATCCATTCTGTATGCAGTGTGAGCCCCAGTTGAACATACTGTCTTGATTGTCTCCGCCTTCTGTCTTACCCTTACTTAAAGACAAATCAAAGTCCATACTTTGCCTCATTTAGTGCTTTAGATTTTAGACTTCTTGTTGTCCTTTTAAAGCCTTTGCAAAATTTAGCTTTTCCCTGTTTACTCTTACCACCACCTCCTTCTGTTTACGACTGATGCTAGATTTGGTGCTTGCTGGGTTGCTTCTCCTAACCAGCACTTTCTTGCTGTCCCCACACTTTCCCCTTTTTCTTAGTGAAGTCATGAGCCTGTTGAGGAAGATCATGTAAGCTTTCCTCTACTTGGTTTCTTGAAAGCCACTGTTGCCTAATTATTAAAAATGGATAAACTTATTTTGTGCTTGGAAGACTATGGAACAAACTGACCAACACCTGCTCATCACCCTGACTGCTGCATTTGACTGTATTCATCTGTTGCTTCTTTAGGTTGGTATCTGCTGCCATACTTTGATCAGACTCTAGATAAGATAAACAATAGCTTTTTATTCTTCTCATAATTAAAAAAAAAAAAAACCCTAATGATGTCTTTTCTCATTTGCTCCACTCTAACAAACATTGCAAGTGAAGTAATTAAGGAGGTAAAAAGAGTGATAAAATGGGAATGGCATAACTTGCAATTCAGGGTGCTGTGTTCAGCCTTAGAGCCTTCTTTTGAGACCATGGAGCTGATTGCTTAGGATGGAGCTTTCTCGTAATTTTATTTTTGAGGCAGCTGTTTGTTGTGAAAACTTACTTGGTTCCTCATTTTGACTAAAAGTCTGTTTGCTTGGTGTTTTTTTTTTTCTTCTGTGTGTGGGTTTTCTTTTTTGTTTTTTTTTTTTTTTAACTTTCTGAGCAAACTGTCTTGGACTGAGGCGGGAGGTGAATGTTATGACATTGTGTATTTGCAGCGAGGCTTTTTGAAGCTTAGACTGGTCGTCTGTGGTAGTAATGATTCCTGAAGGGCTGCTGGAACTTGATTTTAGAAATGTGTGCATGGCTGCAGAAAATGTATCCATTGTCATCATGGGGTCCCTGGACGGAGCAATTTACAATGTCAGAGGTGTATTTGGATTGTAAAAACTCACTCCAGCAAGGTAACTCACTTCAAGCATTTGTTTTCAGTTTGATTTTTTTCTCTAGTCAAACAGCACATTGACTTGATGTATCTGCTAAACTTTGACTTTTTATTCATGAAGCTTCTTGTTATATCTGTCTGCTACCTCTATATGCTGATAGTTTGCTTAGGCCTTGATCCAGCAGACCACTTAACTGCTCGACTGTAAACACTTGAAGTCAAGGGAACTGCTTACAGGTTTAAAAGGAGTGTGTGGTGTGTTGGACTGGGGCCCTAGACAGCTGTATCTTAAGGACAGAGAACTTTGCCTCCTTCTTGCTTGTCAAGTACTTGCCATGCTTCCGCTACATTAGAAGTACTGATGGTAATTATGGCAGAGGGAGCAAGAAAGCGATGAGGAGATCAGGGAAGCCTGGTAAGGTTTACAATATTGTTCATTGGTAGTTCAGTCTCTTCCTTTGCTAAATGGATTGCAAATAAAGACGATTCCTCTTCCTCTCCCAAGCAAAAAGCCTTGTGATGAAAGAGGTAGTGCATTAAAATGCAAAATAATGTGCAGTAACAGAAAGCCATGCATGAAAGATACTTAAGGATGGGAAACTCCTTTTGGATCGTAAGCAATGTTTAAAAAAAGAAAAAAGAAAAAAAAGGTGGCTGAAAATGTGTAATGGTAAAAACAAAACATTTTAAGTAGGACATGCACACACTTAAATATTTAAGCCATGTGAAACAATGAGTAAATGAACTACCGACCAAATAAATTACCAAAACAAAAGTAAGGTTGCACTTCTAGCCTTTTTTATTTTCATCCAAAGACTGCTAATTGCTGGAGGATTAAAATAATTCATATTCAAGGATAGAAAGTGATAACAGTGTGCAGAAGCTTGGATGCTCCAGCTATACAAGAAACAGTGAAGGGAATACTTTTCTCTTTGTGTGATGTCAAAGCCAAAGGGGGGGGGGGGGGAGGGAGAGGGTTGTGGCTTTTTGATGTCACTTCCAGAATAAAAATAATGCTGTAAAAGAAATAGCATAATCTTTTTCTATTTATCTAAGTCCTTTTTTCCTAAAGAGTTAGGGCAGCACTGTTAATTGATTTTTCTGACACTCATAATAGCAGTTGTATGAAAAATAATATACAAAGGATTTTTTTTTTACAGAAGCTGAGCCCTGCAGAATCTGTGTAGAAAAGTGGGTAGAGAACGGATTATTGTACATCACTGTTCTCACATAATTATAATCTGCTTGATTGGTGAAATGCATGTTGTGCTTTTGCATTGTCCATTTTCAACCAGTGGTGTCTTTCCAATAAGATTTGCTGGTTTAGTAGTAATAGCGTCAGGACGTCTCATGCCCTTTCAGTATAAATAAAGGTTGTCCTAACAGCTGCTTGGATTGTGCTGGCATAGTATCCGTCTTTGCTGGAGTGTGAGTTTTTGGCTAGAGTATTTTAACACGCTGGAGCTTTTCTTTGGTTACCAATGGTTGAATCATTTCCAGCTGTGAAAACAGATGTGTGGCTTTTTTGGGAAGTAAAGTTAATTAGGGGAGGTTTATGAATTGGTTCTTTATTTATTTATTTTTTTTTAATATGGGGTTAGAGGATGCCTTTAGAAAAGAAATAGTTTTCTTGGAGTTGGACAGATTGTCAACACACACAGCATTATAAGGAAAATTTTGGGTATAACCATGACAAAAAGGGCCTGCCAGTTGCCTCATTACCTCCTAAAACCATGTTAAAATGAAAGGAAGAAATACTTACCATTTAAATTGACAACTAATAAAGTTGAGACAAAACTGGCAAATAAATTGACTAGTTTATCTTAGTGCATATTGTGTATTAATATTGCTATTTGGCCATTTTGTAAGGCAGCTCACAGTAATTTCAGATCTGTGTGGGCCAACACTTCGCACATGTCTCGTTAAAGTTTTTGTTTTCTTCATCTTTGGCTTTTGTCTTTGAAAGGAATTCTCTATGTGAAAACTCTGGAAAATATTTACCATGTTTCAGACATGCTTTTCCCTTTTGTGTTTAGCATACGTTTAACACTGATGTCTGTCTATTTTTAAGTCTGCTGGTAGGCACAACACAGTTGTTACGGAAAAGGGAACTTTTTGTGTGAAGAAACTCGTTAGCTGTGATTTTTTTTTTACTCTCTTTGTTCTTAATTGTTACATAAAATAAATGGCACAGGATGAAAAAAACCCAGCAGCAACTTGTTTAATTTTTGTTGCTCTTGTTGCAAATAAGTGTCATATGAAATGGAAAGCTATTTGTTAGAGCATCCTGAAACAAGGATGTTGTTCCTTGTGCACGTTGTGTGTATGCTAGGGCTTCACAGTGTACTGCACACTAAAACCCCAGATGTACAGAAGTGTCTCTAGAATTATCACTAAACCTTCATGTCTAAATGAACTCTAAACTCTCACTGAGCAGCATTCAACTCTTCTAAGACTACTACAACTGTAAGCTAGCAGTGCAAATGGAAAAAAAAATTGGTTTTGTATGTATTTTGCATTGTTTTTCCCATGGGGAAAAAATGAGTATTTGGAAAGATCATGGAGAGGCTTTTATTTAACAAAAAAAAAAACCCCAAAAACCAAAAAACAAAAACCAAAACCAAACAAAAACAAAAAAACAAAAAAAACCCCACCACCACAAAACACCCAAAAACCAACCAAACAAAAAACCAACAAAAAAAAAACCACAAAAAAACCCACCAAACAAAAAAACCCCAAACAAAAAAAACCCCGAGCAAAAACAACAAACAAACAAACCAAAAACCCCACAGACTTGTGGAGATCACAAACATATGTTTCCTTGAAACCAAAGAACTTTTCTGCTCCTATTAGTAGATTGAACTATCCTGTCAACTGTAGGACATATTTGGTGCCTTGGATGCATTCCCTCTTGGAGAGTCTCAATGAAAAGCTTTGCATGTTCGGAAGAATATGTCTCCTATCTGGGATTTGCAGAGAATGTACTGATGATGTACTTCTCCCATTTTAAAAGCACAGGAAGCTGGGCAGTGGTTTTGAGTGTTCTTTGTAGGGGACATTGCTCGCTACTTAAGCAGAATGACTTTCTGCCTTTGGATTAGTAGTTGCCCGGGGTGAAGAATGGATGTGGCAGTGCTATGCGCAGTGCAAGTTTTTACTTTTACCATGTTAGAGTCCTATTTTTGGATATAATTTTGCCAAATATTAACTGTATTCACTGGTGTTTGCCCCAGTTGTATGTCTCAAGCTAGGGTTTTGTGTTTTTTATTAATGCAGGTATCAGTAAATGTGATTTTACTGTCTTCAGGAATGATATTAGATTAAAAAAATGCAAAATTTCATACTATGATGTATAATTAAATCTTGTCACCAGGGAAGGCAGTATAAAGTGTTTTTTTCAATAGAAGATTTTTTTCTTTTTTTTAAGTGAAGAATTAAGTATAAGACAAAAAGCAAACGAGAATAAAAAGGCTGGCATATTGAGAAATATTTTATAAAAATACTAATTCTTTTGTAGTTTGGAAGATCTAAAACAAAGTGGCTGCAAAAGTCAGAGCTGTATTTGATTAGAAATCAAAAGGTTATTAATAGTGCTGATTACTTCAGCTTAGTTATGTCTGCTCTAGTATTACTCTTATTTGTTTGTAACACTAATCAAGCTCACTGTAAGCCCTTATCTTTGACCATGCAGAAGAAATCATAAAAGGAAATAATTGTTTAGTGAGAAAGACTTTGATAACAGCATGACTCTTGTGTGGGAGACAAGGAGATAACACTGTCTGAATGAAATGATATAACCAAGGTAGCTAAGGTGATAAATTCTTCAGTTGTCTTGTCCTCAGCAGTAAAATATACAGCAAATTAAAGATGTCTTTTCAAGAATGATCTTAAGAACTGATGGTATTTGTAATTTGCGTGTGTAGAGGAAAGGGACAAGATTTGGTGTTGAGAGTAATAATATTTTGTCAAGCCACAGATTTACCCACAGAGTTTGACCAGGCGATTCAGCCACTGCTTATTATCCAGTTATCTCTCTATTGAATTGAAAACTGTGGTTAGTGTTTGAGTTCTATTTGACCAAAATATTTTCCAAAATTTAAGTATTTATCTGAAGGAAGGCATAAAGTATTCAATAAAGCTTTTGATACTTATTGTACTGGTTAATCATTCTCATTGTTTGCTTTCTTTAGAAAGCCCTGTTTTTCATTAGAGTTGTTCAGAGTTAATTTTCTAGGCAGAGATTCTCTTTATTACTTGACCTGGTAGGTTGGGAAGCCCTTCAGTATCTTTTTGTTTCTCCCTCTGAAAAATACTTTTACTCAAGACACTGCTGTGTCTTATTTTTGTTAAGCTAATCAGAGTGACCTCTTTAAGACTCTTACTGGAGGACATTTTTTTCAGACTTCAAGTACACTTGCATAAGTTTTCTGTTTTCCTTCCAATTTCTTGATTTCCCTTCAGGAAAATCAGATGGCAGAAGTATGAGATGGTATTTCAGTATTGGGCTCTCCAATGCTCTCAGTATTACAGAGAAGAATTCACTTACCTGCTTGTTTTCATTACATTCAAGGTTCAAATTAATTCTTTTTGCTTTAATATCACAACGAGAATTCACCTTGAGTAACTTGTGCGCTTCAGTACTTGCTGTCTGAACTGAGGCGTGGTTATCCAGGATATAGTCTACCGTTCTGTACATACAATCCATTTTCTGTTCATTGGTCTGCACCTTAGTACTTTGTTTTATCCAAACCTACTTTGTTAAATGAGTCTGTTTTCATCTTCATGACTTTTTGCCAATCTTATTTCTGTCTACTAATTTTGTCATCATTTTATCTGATGAAATGTTGACTAGTGTGAAGCCTGGCACCAATCCTTGCTGAAACCCAGGAGAAACATCTATGCTAATTCATCATTGTGTTTTTTAATATCTCTCCTAGCCCCCTTTTAATGCACTTAATATACTCCTATATAGTATCTTCTTAATTTTTGAATCTGAAAATCATGCTGTAATAAATCAGCTGCCTTGCAGAAAGTCTTCTACAGGTGCATAATTACTGAACAAGTGGTGTCATCAAATATTTGAGTTAAAATTGCTGGATATTTTCAGTGATGAGATGCCAGTCCTCTAGTTAAGTTATACATGTAGCTAGTGATATGTTACTTAATATAGCTTTCCATGTTACTTAATCTACCTTTCCTGGGAGGAGCAAGAACTTTCATATTCACAGTGTGTAAATGAGCATTTTTTAATAACTTTGGATCTGTAGAGACTGTACCTTAGTTTTTACATGGTTACACTTTTGTAGTGCCTGCACCAAAGAGAGAGTGATAAAAGCATCATGTGGGAGCAATACTTTATGTATGATGCACACTATTAGCGTGTCTGTGTGCCAGCATGTTGTGCGTGCCCTGGATAGCTTTAAAATGCTTTTGTCATCTTCTAGATAGTACTTGAATAACTAGAAATGTACTCAGAATTGGTCTAGACAGGGGACACCCTCCCACCCCACCACAAAATAAAGCTTTAGGATATTCTTGTCTCCTTAGTTTAATACAAAAAGAAAAAAAAAGAAATGAAATATACTAACTCCTGATTCAATTTTGCAGAAGTCAGTTTGTGCCAGAGCTGAATTTATTACTGTATATCTGAAAATGAGCTGGATGTGTTACTTTTCTGATACGCTGTAGTTCATTCTCCGTGAACTCCTTCAGCCAGGACTGCTTCTGAAAGAGATGGCCCTGGTGGCCCCATCTCCCGTCTTGCCTCCCGCATTTATGCTGGTGCAAGTGTTCTACATTCAAGTTCATTCATCCCTTGCATGTGGCTCACCTTATAGCTGCACAAACATTGGCCGTAGCACAAAGGAGGGGCAGCACAGGCTCAAGATCAAGCAAGCAAGGAAAAGGCAAATCCATTTATTTTGGCATCAGTGATGGCCCGTAGTTGTTTCAGTCTGGTGTAAGTCTGCAGTCAGCTGTGCTAAGGAAGTTACCGTGCCAGTTGTTCACCTGTACTGCCCCACTGTGTTAGTGTGGCCTTCATGACAGAAGGCCCTCAATCCAAATTTGCAAGCTTAACTGCACATGCAATCGCTCCCTAACCTGGTTCTTTCAAAATGACTTAATAATTGTTAAATTAATATAAACATTGAAAAAAATCTACTCTTACGAATCTTAACAACCGCAAGCAAACCTGCCTTTATTTTGAAAGAACTTGGGTACAGTGCAGTACTGATGTGCTGTCACGCTGGGCAGTCATCAGGAAGTGATGATGAGCAACGAGAGGTCTGTAGGGGAGGTAGCCTGGGTCAGCTGCAGCCTCAAGAGACAACTGAATTCAGCCTACATTTGCTGTAAAAGCACTGAACAGGGACAGGTACCAAGTACGTAAGAATTAAGTGCCTTTTCTAGGAAGGATTTGAGATGAAAACGGTGGGAGCTTCTCGTTTTAGGTCTGGATTTTTCCTCACTGAAGAACTATAGGTAAATGAATGCACTTTTCTGTAGGTGTGTATTGAGGATGTGATTTTTATTTTTTCCCCCACCTCCCTTCAAGGAAGTAATGATTTTGAGCGTCCAGGTTTTTGAAGGCTCAGCTTCAGACATCGTGAATAGGGCTGACTTTCAGCAGCTAATTGTTTAGCGTTTACTGAATATTTGGGCTTTTTGAGCAACCAAATCTTAAACAACAAGAATCAATGTCTCTTGACATGCGTGTCTCTAGTGTTTAATGCGTGAAGACAGCTTGCAGCCACATTGCAGGGAAAGCTGTATGGAAACCTTGCTAGGCTGGATTATGCAGAGAATTACCAGTAGTCACAGAAATTGATTACTGTAACTGATGTCTCTCTCTCTTTAATAATGTATTCTTATTATGTTTGTTAATCACAGATGGGACTTTGAAGGCCGGCTGTATAAGTTTTTTAAAATAAGCCTAGCATGCTCAGTCTTATGTAGTTCCACAGTGCAGGGCTCTGAACTTCATGCAGGCTCTTGAGCCTTAATGCCCATGTGTTTCCCTAGAAAATAAGATTGATGACGTGTATTTTACTTGCAGATTTTTGTAAGCTGAAATTGAAGACTGGAACAGGCCTGTCCTGATATCTGTGCCAAACTTACGTGAGATAAAACACAGCCTGAATTAATTCCCTGTAAACTGTCAGCAACCACCAAGAGTTTTGATTTGGCAGTGATGACTGTATTTAGAGCTGAGTCCAGGTGACTTAGGATAACATTTGTCAAAGGTGCTGAGTCTTATTTTCTGAAGGCACATGGGTGTGAGAAGCAAGGTGCCTTTCAGCAAGACTTTAGGTAAGCTCTCCTAAAATACGTAGTGCTGTGTAGGAATATTTGAGGTAGTTTAAAATTAACTAGCTCAGATAACAAGGCGACAGAGCTAGGTGGCTCTTCAGTCTTCTAGTGGATTAGTTACTACAGGTAGGCAAGCACGTCAGTGGATCTTCATTTTGTCTGCTATCCAGATGCAAGACTATGTTGGATATCTTTGTTCAGCATTGCACTTCCTATCTAGTATATGTGTACTTTTAAACTGATGGAAGTATCAACTGAACATGAAATGAGGGGGATTCTGAAAATTTTATTCTTAGGAGACTTAAGAAATGTCTGTCAAGACAGACTTAAAAGATGATACCTGAAGTTCAGGTTGAAAAGTTTAGGGCTTATATTACCTGAAGATAAAAGGGTTGTTTACAGGTTGGTGGTTTTTGTTTATGGGATTGTGTTTTTTTTTTTAATCTAACTTAAAACCAGAATAAAAGTGCACATTGAAATGCATAATTTTATGTTAATTTAGATGTATTTGTCTGTCTGAAAACCCTAAATACTCTACTGCCAAGCAGTAAAAATTCCATCCACATAACATTTTCTAAACTACGTTTTATATATGTGCCTTAATTAAATTCTTAACGTAAGAGGCGTGACTACGTTTGTAGTGCAAAGTACTGGTTTCAAATGAGGAAAAAATACTTCATACTCTGACACAGAAGAGGTATGCATCATAAAAGCGTCTCACTCAAAGCGAACTTTGAGTGTGGCAAAATATTTAAAACCGAGACACGTATAGCCAGTTGTGTGGCAGGAGAGGGTGCAGAAATTTCCATTTTTCACAAATGAAACTCTAATGAAAGTTTTAAGCATTGTCCTGCTGTTTCTGTATTTAATGTTCTCCTCAGCATCTTCCTGTTAAGGGGTAGCACAATGTGTGGCATTTAGTATGTGTTTAATCTCTCTTTTGTTTTTAAACAGATCTTCTTCAACTGGTAGCAGCTTTAAGAATTACGTGAGTAGAATTGTAGAAATAAAAGCAAATGAGAGAAGACAATGTAATGATGCTTTATACTTATTTACCAGTTTTCTTTCATTTGGAAACTCAGGGGCTGTTGCTTTTGGTTGCCAAATGTTAGGCTGATTGCTTTCAAGGTGAAGCTGTACTATGCTGCTTTGAACTGATACTGCATGATTAAGGTAGTAAGTAAGTGCCACTTAATTGGAACAGGCCTGATCAGAAGACATTCCAGGTAACTGATGTAAGCCAAACAATACTTAATTGCAACGACTGTTGCTTAATGGGGATGGTAATTATGTGCATTGGGGATACCTTCAAATGATTCATTGGTGGTTGGGTCTTTTGTGTCTCCCTTACTGTTGGCTCTTTTTCCTGTTATTCAAAACAGCTTTCAGTGTCTTCATAAATAGCCATGATTAATTCGGAAAGCGGTTAAACCATTGCCGGTGGTTGGCTTTTAATAATTCTGCGCCAGAGCTTTAAAATCAGCTTGCTTAAAATCATGATGCCTCTAATGATTTTTGAGGACCTTTTTATTTGCTTTCAGGATTTTGAACTGTTGGCTTTGCTTTCTCACTTTTCTGTGTGATCAGGAATGTTAGAAATTGAAATAAGAAAAGACATACCACATAATTTCTTGGCTTCTGGATCAGGGCAGGCTCAAACATCATGAGACTTACTAAATCATAGAAGTTGATATGTTCTCTGCCCTTGGCAAATCATTGACTTGGTTTAGTTCTGTCATATTTTCTTCGCCAGAATTGCCTGTTTTCTTCTGCATGAATCCACCTGATCTGTTACAAAATACACTTTACAACTGAGGAACCCCATTTCGTAGTTAAAACAGGCCAGAGATAAAACTGAGGCCGTATCCCACTTTTTCTCAAACTTTGGCCTGCAAATGCATGTTGGCACCTTCATAATTTAGCCTTGCTTTGCCCACCTTCTCTGCTGCTTTATCATATCATCAGTATGCGATGCTGATGTTTTTAGCTTCAGTTGCTTTATGTCTGTCCACTTTTTCCATACCCATTTTTACACTTACACTGTATCTTTTGGGGCAGACCCCCTTTTAAATAGGTGTATATATCAAGTATTGTGGAGGGTTGTAGTGTTTTCTGCGTTAACCCAGCAGACAAGAGTTTGCTTCTGATGCTAATGTTATGATTCGTTTTTAATTCCAGAAATCTCACGCTTCGCTATTTTTCAGTTTTCTATCTTGTTTCCAGAGTGAATGTTTTGGATTAACATAAGTAAATGTGCTTCAGTTTAAAAGACTTAGAATTTTTCAGTTCCTCCTGTTCCTCCATTTCTCATTATCTCTTCCCTTTAGGAATATTTAAGGAAGAAATGTAGAGTGACACATACAAAAGGTGGCACAGGAGATTTTGTTGGCAAAAGCAGAACTACACATCTCCAAGTGCCAAAGTTGTCTGTTGACTCCAGCCACAAGCAGTCTACATGTTGCATCATATCTCTGTATTTAAATCAGTTGAGAATATTTAACCCCATTTACTTTGTATGAAGAAATATTGGAAATATGAAGCATTATCTTTATCTGCATTTTCCTTATAGATGATTATGGGGAAGTCGAGAAGCTCTCAGGTATTGTCTAGACTACCTAATTCATTAGCCAGTGTTTCACAGAACGGTTAGTTAATAACTTTGGGTTTTTGTTTTGGGTTGGTGTGTGGGTGTGGTTTTTGTTTGTTCCCCCCCCCCCCGCACCTTTAAAATGGTGGACAGCATTTTCAAAATGTCTCTCAATTTTGGTGCCTTTATTATGCTTCCACCTCACCTTGAGATTCACTAAGGCCTGATTTGTGGTGGGTAGAGATGTGGTACTTTCTGAAAGTCTAGGCTTCTTTAAGAGGTCTAAAGGTTGGCTCCATTTACCTGTAGAAATTAGAAGTTAAACCAGAATTATTTGAAATACACTTGCAAGCCCACTTAGCTCAGTAAATTTGATGTTTTTAGAGCATATTAGTGAGATCTAGACCCTTGTTTTGCTAGGCATTGTACTTACTAATATAATCTCTTTTAAGTCAAGGACTTATATTAAAAAAGCCTAAACAAGTAAATTAATAAATAAGAAAAACATAAATCTAACATCGCCCATGTAATAGCCAATTATTCTAGTTCTCTGATGTATAAAGAAATACACGTTTTTATCACAGCATGACTTACACTTCAGTGCAACATAAATGCAATTCTTTCATCAGTAATTTCCACATATACACAAATCTTGAAGTAAAAACAATCATAAAACGTAGCTGAGTTAAATCTGTTGACCAGTCTATAGAACATCCATACTTTTGTGAGTAGATGGTTTTATAGGTTTTCCATTAAATGTTGCACTAAATATTGTTTTTAAGGAGAGCAGCAATTGTAAATATTTTTAATAAAATTAGGAATAATTACAATGCTTCTCATTAAGTAACATCTTTTGAAAGGTCGGTCACAATTATTAGAGAGTTAAAAAGTAAAATAGTTTGTTTTAAGCTAGCAGAACTAGTAAATAGGTTGTAGTGAGTTTCAAATTTGGTGGTTAGGCCAGAGTACAGTTGATTGTAGATGGAGGTGGCTGACTTCTGCTGGGGATGTGTCCCGCTGTGTGTACTGAGAATAAGAGTTCCTTCACTTGTGGGTACGTAGTATAGCTATTTGAATGTAATACTGTGGTTTTTTTTTTTTAAAGGTTTTCAGACTCTAAATCAAAGTCTGTCCTGTATTGGTTGGAATATCTGTTGAGATTGGATGTTATCTGGCTCAGCCTGATGGGTGTGCCATCTTGTGTAAGGACAAAAGAGAGAAATGACATAAGGATGCCTACAGCTGTGTCACAAGATGTGGTCACATAGGAAACACTTTCTTTGCCTAGCTGTCACTATTTGTAAAGGGAAATATTTAGGAAATATTAGGAAAACTACAGGGAAATATAAAGAAAAATTTGTAACACTATTTGTATTGTATTTGCCTCTCACCCAACAGGAGGGTGCTTCCATCTCCAGCTTCTTATCTTCCTCCTACACCTGGGGATTTGATTACTGAAGGGGTGATGTGGGGGAATGCCAGCAGCCATGGCTACAGGCCATTGAGGCTGGAGCAGAGGTGCTGTTTTGATCACCATGCTCTATCTCTTATGATGCAGATGAGAGCGCAGAGTGTTTCTCACTTACGCTGTTGCTGATGCGGTTGTTCTGGGATCTGAAGCCTTTCATTTTTTCATAGCCTGCATAACCTTTCTTTTTTTATCCTCCCTTGGCATCTCACAGTTCAGGAAGAGTCGGTGCCCAGAGGACCTTGCAGTGTGACTGGTATGTGCGTGATTTGTGTAGTATACTGCAGAGCTAGGAGGTAGAGAAAGAGAGTTACCATGACTTGCATACCTTGACTGAGTCCCCTTACTCAGAGGAGAGGTAACTACATATCTTCATGGGGGGATGGTGGGGGAAGAGCAGACAATTTAATAGGCTTTCTATATTGGGTTACCTTGCTTACTGTGGGAATTGCAGCTGAAGAGAGCCTTTTGAAAGCTGTGTTACGTGAGAGAAGATAAGTGCCCTCATGAAACACAAGTAAGGATGTAAGAAAAGACACGGAGGGCCATGTGGAAAAAACGGACAAATGGGCCATCTGTAATGTTAGAGACACTACTACTAGATGCTGTTAGTGCTTCTAAAGTCAAAAATTGGTAATGTTATTAGTGTTAGATGCCAGAACTGCTGCTGGTGTCCCAACAGCAGGAGTGATTTTCCCACTGGGAGAGTGAGTCATGCTGTCCCTATGGAGAGAAGTGTATTAAAAACGTGGAAACAGCTGAATTATGTTATTTTTTGGAAAATACTGAAATATCTCTTATACAATGCCTGCATTATTGCATTTCAAATAGATTCAGATATGTAACCTAGAGCAAAATAGGAGAGTGCATGGGACTGGTTTGTGTTAGGCAGTAAGGTGGTATGTAGAAGGGCATAAGAAGGAAGGGAAAGGACAGAGACAAAGGATTTAAGGTAGAGATAGATAAAGGATAAATTAGAGCTGGCTTTCCATCAGTGGTGTCACCCCTCAAGTAGGAGAATGAAAAAAGTGTCTTCTCCTTCAAGGAAGAAATTGGTGGCAGGAATGGAATTTAAATTGAATTGCTCTAATGGTAGGTGTCACATAGCAGAACAATTTGAACATTGCACTTCTAATTAGGAATTTAGGAGTCATTGGTGTCAGTAACAGGAGGAGCTGCAGTTTGGAGTCCCCCAAAATTATCAATTTTTCAACTGTGGCAGTGCTTAGGAGCCCTAACACGGCAGGAAGCTGTGGAGTTGTATGTCAGGGTGTGACAGGGGCTGCTGCTCCCTGTGGGTGAAGGAGCCAGGAGCTGAAAGGGATAGCATGGCCAGCAGGGCAAGGACCTTGCCAGCCAGGGCCTACCCCACCAGCCCCAGCAAGGCAGCAGGGCAATGACAGCCCAGCGTCCCCATTGCCAGGCAAGTCCATGGTGATGAGGTAAGTCCAAGGTCAAGTTGGGAGGTTGGTCTGTGGGTCAGGATCGACGGGACCCATGGCCCACAGCTTCAGTGATGTGGCTGGGGCTGTAGCTCAGGTGCGGACGGGACCAAGCAGCAGAGTACCAGCTTAAAGCAGCCCTTACAGGAAGAGGGTCAGTCCTGGCTGAGGCATCCCAGCAGTGCCGGCTGGGAGTCTTTCTCTCCAGCACGAAGGAGCCAGCCCTCAGCTGTACTGTCTCTAAGCTGGCTCTGAGCCCAGGCAGCCAAACCTCCAGGAGGGGGACACTCTCAGGACACTGACACTTTACTAACCATAGCTGCCCGCAGTCTCTCACTTGGAGCATGCTCTTTTGAAAAATCTTCAAATCTACTGGGTGAGACATAACTGGTAAATGAGACAAACAAGGGTGTAGAAATGTTGCAGTCTTTGATGTGAAAAATCAGGAGAGAGAATTTCGAGAAGAACTTGCAAAACCAAAGGAAAAAAAATCATGCTGCGGGCATGGGAAGGGTAAACAACATGACGATATGGCAGGTCCTTTCAGGAACCCTCAAGGGCTGGAAGGAATTTAATAACATAGAAGTGGATGGGGTGAATGAGACACCATGGGTGGTAGAGCTGCTGTCATTTTTGCCTGGCTGGGAGAACAGCTTGTGACTGGTTTAAAGTAAGGGCAGTATAAGTTTGTGCACGAGTCATGGCAAGCGAAGACTGTATCTAACTCAACTCTGCTTAGCAGTATGCCTTTCTTCGTTGTTGCAGTAGCTGCCCCAGTCATACATGGGGCACCCTGTTAAAACAGGTTACGTACAAATGCCAAATGAAAGATAGTATCTGCCTGATAGAGCTTAGCCTGCAAATATAATAGAAGATATATATAAGAGGTGAGTGCAGATGGGTGGGGAAGTGGAAGGAGACATTGAAACAGTCGTCTCTAATCTCTGTATGTACTAATGTACTGATCCTACTGTGAAAACAGATAGGGCAGAGACCTGTTCTCCCGAGGACCTAGTGCCTCTTACGGCAGTTGTTTTCTCTTTGGCATAAATGGGGTCGCTTTGGGAATGTGTCGTAGCTGCACAAGCCTCTTTTAGAAGAAACACCTGATAAAGAGGGTTGTGGGAGAGCTGCGTGACTAAGTCAGCACCTACTAGTACCAATGGTACGACTAAGACTTGTACCAATATAACGAATGCCTCAGAAAGGCAAGCGGAGTTGGAGAGATGTCATAGGACCACAAGTGAAGTAACTGCTTGAGGTCTCTGTACTCCCAGAAAAGTATTACTTCAGTGACTGCAGTAATGATTTGTTTGCGGTTATACAACATACTTCAGCATCAGAGCATTCCACAAACAATGTGATTTAAGTGTAGTGTATCCCCTTGCAACTTGAACTTGCACTTCCATGTTCTTCTAAAACAATGTGTCTAACTTTACAGAAGGTGCCTTACATGTGCTAACAATTATGTACTGAAGGAATTCTGTCTGGCTCCCAAGAAAGCAGTCTCTATTAAATCAGACACCAGAAAGTCACCTGGGGTCATAAACTATGTTGCAAAACATAAAATCATTCTGACTTTTCCGAAAGTTTTTGTATACAAGCAAGTAACAAGGTAAGGAAGTCAATGTATTTGATTCCATTTCAGACTTTTGTAAACAAATAAACTGCAATCCCAATTTGATAGTACACAAACCTACCTGTTGGCATGCAGCTTTCTCCTCTTTTTTTTTTTTCTTTATTTTTTTTCTCCTGATTAGGGACAAAGATCTAATTTATTCGTGTTTATATCAGGTAAGCTCTGCATTATGAACCTTACAATGTAGTGTTACACAAAGAACCAAGTTCATTTTGGGACATTCTCATGCTGAAAAAGGGTGAAAATATTGTCGTGTGTTTGACAGCAAATAATTTGGTGACATTTGGGTAACTTTGTTTACCACTCAGGAGGTCAGCGCAGGCAGTTAAGCTGTTGGTTACATGTACAAATCAGTAGATCCCATGTGGCTAAATGACAGTGACAGAGCGTTGCAGATTGGACCTCATTTTTCATTTCCTGCTTGTAGAATAGTTCCATTCAAATCCTTTCTCTTTTAGCATTTGATGTATTGCAATCCATATGTTTGGAAGTTACAACAATGAATATCCATGAAAATTAGGTATGAGCAAATCAAGTGGAGAAGACTTGGAAAATGTAAAGTGGTTTTTAGATTCACAGAATTTATTAACCTTTTGGAAAATTTTTTACTCCCAAGAACGAGCGCTATATTATGTCCAAGAAACATCAGTTGTGGCAGGGAATGGGGGAGTCAAGGGGAGAAGAGTGGTTTTATCTGAATAAAAGTTCTGTGCAAATGCTGAAGAAAACCAGAGATGACGTTGCATGGCAGAATTCATCTGTTCCAGCAAGTATATATGCTGTAGATGGAGTAGCAGCTGAATTGCTGTAGAAATTAATTTGTCCCACACAGAACAAGTTGAATAATTTACTAGAGTAAACATGCAGGGCCATGATGGGAAGCCATCTATTCAGTGTGTCTGTAAGGAGACAAAAAATGAAAGTAATCTTGTAACTTGCTCTTCGCAAGCAGAGAGGGAAGACATAAAAAGATTTTTTGGGCTACACATATGACAGGATGGAGAAGCAGGATGGAGAGAAGCCGCTCTGCACACTGCCATCGTACTGAGCAAATACGGATACCAAGAAAAATGGACTCACCAACTCTCTCACCTGACAATACAAAGGAAAGTCTTTAGTGTTGCTCCTCATATCAGTGCATGTTTCTTTCCTCTGGAGGAAGGAAGAACTGGAATCTTAAGAAATCTGTCCCTGGAGCAATGCAGCTGCGTACCGTTTTTTACACAGGACCTGTGACAGTCATATCTGGTTTCTGCATGATGGCTGCAAAGCTTGTATGGTTATGGCCAATAATACGGTGGTGGAGTATGATGATAAATTAGTTAGCGTAATTTACAAAGGAAAAAATGTATGGTCTGATTTTATTTTCCTTCACAGCAAAGTAATAGGATGTCCCCGGTCTCCAGCAGGAGAAACCTGATGGAGGGGGAGTGAACTCCTCACGTAGATACATGTGTACGATCTGTGAAATTCGGCCTTTGCATGCCATCCTGACCAGAGCAGCGTGCTGTATACCTAGTGCGTGCACAGCCAGTGGAACTAGGGGACACAGGTGTTAGCTTGCTGGAGAACAGTGGGTGTGTTAGCACTCTATCAGGCTCCCTTGGACAGGCAAGCCACAGGCTTCCGTGTGTCAGTTGTGCAGTGTGTTGTGCTTATATCTGATGTTTAAGAGTAGTATAAGGCGAGATGCAAAGCTTTAACAGTTAAAAAAGGTACTCATCAAAATAGATGAAATATGTTGAAATAAAACATAGTTCTTTCTTGCAGGCAGCTGGGAAATGTCAGCCTTGGTGCTAAATCAGAATTTTTGTTGGATAAATAAAACTTAATCAGAAGGCAACTATTTAATCCTCCTTCATACATGAGAAAGAAGCAAAAAAAGGTACAAATCCACTGTTAGCTTTTGCACATCCACTGTTGCTTCTGACTTCTCTTGGCTTTTGTCTAGAGGAGAGAAAACTGTAGTGGTTTTCATTTGGTCTGTTTCAGAAGATGCTGGTGTCACAATATTGACATTATGGACACAATATTGAATGGTTAATTTCCATTGAGACTAATTATGTCAGTACATTGTTTAGGAGACTTTCTGACTACTTTTGCTTACAGCCTCATGTCACATCAATAAACGCCCATGCAGCTATCCCTGGTTTTCCCCAAAACATTATGGAAGTGTTATATTGGGTTTGGCTGTGCATGTAAAACATACCCGGTAAGATGAAAAGTTTGTGTTCCTGTGGGAGAGCTTTTCAGGCAGCTGAATGTGGTGAAGTATACACCTTGAGGTATACTATTCTACCTACTTGAGGTGAAATGCATCTCAGGCAGCGTTAACCAGTAGTCCGTACAGAGTTGTTTGGGCTCCCTTAGTAGCCTAAGAACAAAGAGATGTGTCCTTAGGGTGATTGACTCTCAGCCAGTGGTTGAATTCTAATGCACTTGTTTAAATGCATTACCTCTAGATGGCTGAAGGTGACATAAATTTTGTCTTTACTGGTGTGATAGCAAATGGTTTGATCATAGTGAGTAGCTGAACTGGGAACTGCTGTGGCAGGTAAGTGTGTTTGCCTTGAGACACAGTTTAACTGGCATATTAGAGATAACAGCTGCTTATTACCACTATTTGACTGCATGCTAGGAGCGTTGGCAGACACACTCTCTGAAGTTACAGAAAGGTCTTTGTTAATGATCACAGTCTGGTTTTCTGACTTCATAACGTTTCCCACCATACCAAGTCTTTTGGAATATGGGCTTGCATATGGACAGGTGAAATAGGTTGTTGTAAGTCGGCAAAAGGGATACTCTGGTATCCAGGTCTTCAAATGCTTGATTTCAGTAACATAGCTGTGTGCCATTCTCCTTCTGCTCGTTTTGCTATTGAAAGAGGAACGGCCAGATTTCTTCTGCTGCTGATGCCTATAAAATTTTGACTCACAGAATTGCTTCTCTAACCACTGCTGGGAAATGAGTTCAGTGGGGTGGTTGATGGAGCAGCTGCTCCCTGTGCCTTGCCCAGCTGAGAAGATTATTCTGCTGTCAGTTGATTTGCCATTCCTGCCTACCCAAAGTTCTTCCACTGTCCTCACACGGATCATCTTCTGGTGAATTTGCGAAGCCTTATACCTGGATCCATTAGTGAAGCAGACTTCCTTGTGCACACTTAATTCATTGTGCTCTCATGAGAACAGTTTTGTGCTACCCAAGGCTTATGATTAGTCTGGCTTTTGAAGGCTGATTCAGCAGACATATCTCCTATAGCAGTCTCAAGTGCAGCAAGTATTATGCATATCTGCTGTATCAAATTCCATGGAGCTTGTGGGTGGTTTGGAAATAATGTAAGCTAAGCGGTTTTTGAGCACAGCTTGCTTCTGTAGATGAAGGCACTATAGCTTCTACAAAGCGCAGCTTTTAAATTTTTTTGTCATGTACACTAAACAGGGGCTTAGAAGTGAGAAGTTTCGGTGAGAACCACTCGTTCTTCATGATTTGGGTGAACTGGGAGAACCCAATTCGCAGTGTTCGGTAATTTCTGGAAAACGTGTAAGTAGAAGTCCATAAAGTTTGAAAGGCAGTGCCCTGACAGAGATGTACAGCAAGTTTTGCTAATTTTACACGTGCATGGATCTACACATGTATAGTGATTCCACTCTATATCATTAACAGATGCTGCACACAAGAGACTTGATTCACATTGGACTCTTAAGGTTTGTCTCAGGTTATACTGAACTTCTCAGAAAAGAGCTGGTAGCCCGGGGTAGTGAAGAAATACCTGCAAATGTTTTTTTTTATTTTAATATGAGGAATGATGACATATTTTCTTTTTTATAAGATCAGGGGCTCTATAAAAGTGTGCTTGCATTTTTATCCTAAGTGTGTGGTACACCATTTTGAAAACAATGAATGCAAATTTACATTCTCTTTCAAGGTCAGACTTGTAGTTTTAGAAGGGGTACTGCTGCCATTTAGCTCTGTTCTTTCCACTAGCATTTACTGCTGGAGGGATGCTGTTTATAGTGTCCTTTCCTGTCTTTATACTTTTGAAAAGGGAAAGCTTCATGTGCAGGTAACATGTTGTTCTCTTCTGTGGGAACAGGAGTAGATATGTACACTAGCCCCTCATGTGGAACCTCTGAACAAATACCAGCGGCAGGAAGGGCACGGCTCACAGTAGTATGACAGGGACTTGTTCTACAGCCTCCCTGTGATTTGAATGCAATAAACAGTAGAGGGGAATGTAGTGTGGGTAGGGAATCTTTGTAGTTTTTCCTAATCTTACAAGTCCCTTAGCTCCATAGCTGCTGGGTCCAAGGCATCCTTTTGCAGGAAGAGCTGAAGCTGTGGTGTAGCCTGGGTGGTGTTCCCGGAGGCGGAGGCACACTGCCAGTGCTCAGTTCTGTGTAGAACTCTGTTGCTGTGTTGCTAAATGCACTAATTTGCACAGACCACTTTGTACTCCTTCAAAGAATCTGCGCTTAAGAATTCTCCTTAACAATTCCCCATGTTACCTGTGCGTCCAGCTGCAGATGCATCAGCCTTTCCGCTGAAAAACACAGAATCTGGAGATAGTAGAGGGCAGAACCACAAGCTGGCTTATTTTATAATCCAGTTGGTTAGTAATGCTTCTCTGTAACCAGCTGATGTTTCTTCTTTGAGAAACAGTGTTTGACTGGCGTTTGACTTTTTTGCTTATGCTGATCCTGACACCTGACACTGCCGCTGTCCCTGTTTCCTGATGGTGCCCCTTGGATGCTTTTAGAAAAATCACTGAGTTGCTTCTAATGCACACTATTTTTTGTGAATCTGACATCTCTTTTTTTCCCCAGGTATGGTGGACTTGTGAGAAGAGGCTGTTCTTTTAGCACAGGGGATGCAAGTTCACAGGAATGTCTGTTCTGGCAGTATTGTAAATGTGTCAATGGGCAGTTCTTAGGAGCAGCAGGGCAGTAACTCTCCGGTAGACCAAAAGGTGATAAAGCACATGTTAAAGAGGAAGAACCACTTAGGTTCTCAACAGAAGTTGCCGGTATTTGAGGGATCAGAATTGCAGTGTCAGTACCAAATATCACATTACAGGCATGGCGCATGTAACCTAAGAGCAGCACCATGCACTCTAACATGTGCCTGAAATCAGTTGCCTCTTTGAATGCCAAAGGAGAGCATACTGGCCGAAGAATTATTTCAGTATATATAACCGAGGCACCTCGGTAGTGTTAGGAACTTGATGCAGAAGATGACTGAACCAGCAGAGCAGCAGCTGGTAAGACAGTCCAGGAAAGGCCGAAACCTGTGTCTGAAGGAGAGGCAAGTACTATGTTGCAGTGAAACCAGCTCAACCTATTCCTAGGCATTAGAGGCAAAACCATGTAGAATAGAGGTCTTTATAATCTGAGCAAACAAGTGCCTGGCAGTAGCACTGTATGAGTGTAAACATCAAGTCTTTGTAGTGGTGTTAGCAGTGTACTATCCTAGGTGTTTCTGAGTTTGTTCTGTCTTTTGTTTATTTTCTGTTTTGTTGAAAAAAGACCTCTCCACTTAAGTTTCTTAAGGATCTTCTGCTTTGTAGAGTAAGTTCTTTCTGAACTAAGCAGAGTGTATTGGCAGTGCCTAACTGCTGTATTCATTTGGAGGTGGTGGTTGTTTCCATATTCTGATGAGTCAGGCCATGGTGATCTCAATCAGTCTAGCCCAGATGCCTCAGTTATCCAAATGTCAGAGCTGATCACTACAGTTTGATGTGAAAATATAAGTCTTCAAGTGTTGGTGTACTGGTTATACTCTTAGCACATAAATCTTTCCCTGCATTGGCAGATAAATGAACTTAGTGACCTGCTAGGTCTTTTCCATCTCTCTCTTACAGGATTGTCCGTGTTGAAGCCCTAGAGCATCACTGTTGTTGCCTCCTTCTGAGCCAGCTGGCCTCAGGGAAAGAATCTGTCAGTGACAAGGAGAGCTCGCCAACTGGCTGTGAGTTGTGTGCTGGCTCAGGAGACCCCTCCTTCATACTTTTATAGCCTGCAGAAATGGGCCTCTTTATTATCTGAACTCGTGATTGTTTGGAGATTACTGGGCTTTGCAACGACCTGGGGATAATAGCCTTGTGCTTTATAGTGTTCTGCTGCCCTTTAAATTTGAACTGTAGTGAGAGCAAAGTGTGGCAGTTCTTGAAATAGCATGGAAATGGAGCCATCCTGGGGCCTCTCTGGAGATCTAAAACAAGTGGGGTGCAGCCAGCATAGCTACCATACTACTGGACCAGCGTATCCCTTTGTAGCCTCTGACTTCTTCACAGTAACCTAAATTTGCCCTGTCCTGCTGCAGCAAAAGGGGAAAGATAACTGTGGCCTTATAGCTGGCATTCTGTCCCTGAGATGGATCCCATGTGTAGCACAAGGCTTTCAGGTGGAGGGAGCACATGTCTCCCTGTGTCTCTCAGTGCACTGAGATTAAGATAGTGTGTAACTTGTGAGCTGGGAGTGTGAATTACCACTGTATGAATATTCCTCCTTCACTCCTCTAGGCCCAACATAACAATGGCTTCTAGAACATTACTACAGTGGAGGAAGAAGCCTTTGAATCAAAAATTTCATCTTTTCTTTTTGGTATATACACAGACTTCCGGGTGTTATAGAGGAAAGAGTAAATGTGTGAAGAGATGATTCTCCCTTAAAAGGATGAAGAAAAGAGATAATTAGGTTGGTTGAACAAGAGGATAGCAGATGTAGAAGAACAAACAGATACAAAATATGTGAAGACAGTGAAGAGAGAAGCTGGTCTCTGGAGAAATGGCCATATTCTCAAAAATGTCTAGGAATTTTGGGACCCCCCCAGTCTCACTTTATTTCTGGGAATCTAAGCCAGTATTGGAAAGGCTTTTTCAGTTCATGAACGACTTTTGACGGTTTTCAAAATTTTATCCCGAGTCTGACATACTAGGAAAAGCTTCTCTTTGTCACTTAAACTATACATTATTGGGAAATACAGGAAACAGTTGTGAAGGTGTCCTGTATGCTACCCATATAGGATGCTGAGGGAAGTGAGAGGAAGGTGCACTGACAGTATAGAGCCAGGTGGGATGTGATGCCCTTTACCACTTCCAGATCACGGAAGGAATAGTGTTGAGTTTTGGAGTGTCTGGTCGCAAAGGTGTAACAGACAAAGTAGCTGTGCAGGGTCAGAATAAAGGCTTATACAATCTTGTATAAAGATCTTGGGATCTAATTTAAAAATATATTTTTATTCCCCCCCTCCTATGGTCAGTGTAAGATTTCTGTCAACTGGTGCTCTGAGAATATGCTTCTGTGTCTCGTGAGCAACAAAAAGCTGATATGTCTTATATGCCACAATAATATCTAGACTTACAGTGATATAAAGTATCTTTTGGATGTTGAGTTCATATTCAAGGAAAACCACAAAGTCAGCCTACATCAGGGTATGTGTAGTCTAAGACTGTCTTTGAATAGCTAATTCCTATGCACCACACTCTGCACTGCCCTGATATCTGGTGACTAAATAGCATTCTTTAAAGTGGCACTAATATTGTACATCTTCTGGCAGAAGTTCTTAAAATCTGCACCGATTGTAGTTGTTCAGTAAAAAGGTAAGTATGCCCCTTAGGAGAGCTGCAAGGGAAAACAGCTTATCTACACACACCTGAAACTGGAAGAGACAATTCACTGGAACTTAATTTGCTGCATGCTGGAAAGACTAATGATGATTCCGCATTCCATTGGCAAAGAAATGAGGTAGATGGCAAAAAAAGGTCTTATTATAGTGCCTTGGTAGTAGAAATTTATGAGAAGCTTGTTCTGCTTTCGCAACCTGTGACGTCATTTCAAAATCTTGCCGTAAGGATTTTGAGGGAGAAAGCTGCAATACTGTAATCTAAAGAAAAACCACACCTGCACAAAATCTGACAGTAACTTAATTTCTATCACATCTTAACTACTGCAAATGTACTGTTGCTGTAGAAGAGTAATTTAATGTTATTTGCAATGTTTTCATAGTAAAAGGTTGTAGAGTGGGAAAAGGAAGAAAAACCCCTAGGAGAAGCAGCTATTTCATGTTATGCTGATATAATACTGACAGTGAGGAAAGAATTAAATGATTTCTGTCATTGTCTCTTCTCTACTTTTTCTTCCAGCAGCTCTTCCTGTTCAGTGGAACTTAGCTATGATGTTGATCAGAGGGCGAAGTAGCTAGAACAGGTATGGTATTGACATGTATGGTGGGGTGCTAGCTGAATTGCAGGAATTTGGAAGACTGTCCATTTCTGTAAAACATACCTCTTCAGTAAGAGGCATAGGGAGGACCATAAATAATTTGCCTAGAGCTTTTTGTAGGCAGTATCTTGTTTCAGCTCATAACCAATAGCAAAGGTCAGTGGTGAAAGGAGAGTAAGAACTGGGAAACCCATTCTAGTACTTCACCTGTATATTCTGATTTCCAGTTGACTGGGACTTCCTTAACTGGAGGTTTTTAAATAGAATAGTTCTGCATGCCTGCCTTTTTCTTTTTTTTTCTTTTTTTTTTTTTTTTTCATTTATTGGTCCGGTCGAACTGTTAACACCCATGAATACTTTTGGCATAAACATCATCCTCTGGCAGTGGATGACACAGCTTGGCTACATTTTGTAGGAAAAAATAAAACTTTGTTTCTGAGCCTTCCACCTGCTAATTTCACTTGATGACCTCTTTCTTTTGGAGGAAATGCTGAAAAATTATTCTTTATTTACTTCCTTCACTTGTGATTTTGTAGACATCTATGGCATTTATCATAAACTCTCCAGTTACTTCTTTGCCAGGCTGAAGATCCCTAATCTTTTTAGTCATTCCTTACATGGCAGCTGTTCCATGCTTTTCATCAAGCTGATCGTCCTTCCTTGTTTTCTGGTTATGTTGTCTTTTCTGAGAAGAGGCAGCCATACCTGTGCACAGTGTTTGAGATGCAGATGAACCTCTCATTTATGTTGTGGCATAATGTTATTCTATTTTTTTCTTTCCTAAAAATTTCTAAAATTGCATTTGCATGTTTGACTAGGGCTGAGCACTGAGCTTAGATTTCATAAAGGTTTCTACTATAACCCCAAAATATATATGTGTGGTGTCAGCTATTTCAGATCCCATCTACGTGTATGTGATGTAGAATTGTTTTAAGCAATTATTAAGAATGGATTTCATCTGTCATTTTGTCATGATATTGTTAGTCATCTGTAACTCTTGTCAAATAGTTTTTGGTTTTACTTACTTGAATAATTTGGTGACATCTACAAACATTGACGGTTCACTTCAAAATAAGGGTCATTTCACCCTTTTCCTGGATCATTTGGTAATATGTTGGACAGCAACAGCTACAGATCTAGAATAGGTCCCTGCAGGACTTCACTGAATCCCTCCTTTGAAAAAACTAACCTCTTATTTTTCTTCTACCTTATTTCCACCTGCCCCTGCCCTCCCCCCCCCATCAAGTCACTTCCAGTCTTCACCCATAGCAGTGTCAATGAAGGAATTTTCTTGAATTAAAGTAGGCTTTATCACAATGATCTCTCATGCCTGCATGCTCAGCAATTTCTTCAGAAAACTCTGTACGAGAGGCACATTTCCTTCAACAAAAGCTGTGCTGATCTTTCTGCAGAAAGAGAGGTCATTAGATTGTTGGCAGTAAGGGGCATTCAAAGCTGCACATTCAATGGCAATTAAAAATAAGGCTAATCAAAACCTAGTTGTGAAACTGAATTTTTGACTTTTTTGTTACAAAGCTGTGGCTTTAAGAAGCACACCAAATATTGGGGCACTGACTGAGTTGACAACAAGGACTGTCCGTTAATTTCAAATGCTTATTTTAAAATGGTTTGGTCTGTGATTTAGTGGAAAACATGCTTCTTATGCAGACTTTATTTGAATGCCAAGTCCAAAATTCCAGCACCAAGCCATTTTCTAGTTGTTCAGCCTTCTGGCAGAAGTGGTAGTTACATTACTTTCATAACTTCTATGTATCTGAGAGGATTTTGTGCCAAAAGATTGCATTGCCAAAAAAGCTCTATAGTAGGGGGCAGAAGGAGCATAGAACCTTCTGAATCTGCTACGGCAGATGATGGTATATCATCATCAATATATACTTTTTTCCCATTCCATAATTTTGAAACTACAAGAGCTACATGGGGTTACTTATAAAGTCTGTGTCCATTCAGCAGCTGCTAGAGGAGTAGTATTGTGGTTTCTCCATGTTGTTTTTAAGTTGTTGTTGTTCTGGGGGAACTGCTGTGAGAAATAAGAGACTTATTCAATCCATAGATTTTCCGTTTCAAAAGTCAGGAGGTACCTCCCTCCATTCTCTTTCAAATGCTGATGACATTTTATAAAAAAACAGTACTGAGAGATAGAGTAGATCTACTTAAAGATGATATTTAGCTGCCTGGCCCTGTTTGTTGAACTACTGACCTGGAGGTCAAAGACCTTAGTAGTCCTCTGAGCTGTCTGTCCCCTGTGGATGGAACAACTGACAGTGGTAGCCATGACTGGCACGCAGCATAATTTTTTGATGGGAAACTACCGTACAGTGAAAAACAATCCTATGGAAATGCATTCCGTGGTAGCAGAGCAGCAATTAAGTCCTGTCTCTCCCCGTTGGGAGATGACTAATATTTAGGTTATTGCCCAACTCTTAATACAAAATAAAAAGCAAACCCATTCCAAGAGTCTGAGGTTCAGATGAAAATTTCTCATTAAATGAAACTTTTTTTTTAATATATATAGGAAGTCATTTTAATTATTTTTGTACCTGGAATCGTAAGCAATGCCACGAGGCTACTGTAACATTTGGAGTAGAGATGTACTCAGCATTTCTGGCCTTCCAATGTATTGGCATGTGACTGGCCATGCTGTGCATCAAGGCTGTGCTGGAGGATAGGTGGCTGACTAGGTGGGTTGAGGGGTCGTTATGGAAGCTAACTTGCTTCTGTGTCGTTTTGTCAATAGAGGTGTTATAAAAAGCAGTAGTAAGCTATTTGGGAACTGGGGCTTTGCCAGATGAAAAGAATTAACAGTTTCTTGAGTATCAGCAATAGAAATTGGGTCATCTGAGGAGTCAGCCATGTGCTCAGAAATAGATGGTAACTGGAATTTATTAAGAGAGTTTAAGATGATTGTGAAGAAGGCTGTGGGGAGTGAACATACTTTTTGCAATTATACAGAAAGGATTAATATATATTTTTCAGGGAACAAATTGGCTGCCTGCTCCATCTTAAGCATAGGAATGTTTTCTGTTACCTGAATTGTTCTCCTTTTTAGCTTCCTTATTTTATACAACACATTTTTTTGATAACTTATCTCTTACTCTGGCTACATCTGAAGTACTCCACTGGCTTCCTCAACTTTTGAAGAGGTATATCATCCTGGCTGGTGAAATTGCTTCCGGTTTATAAAGAGAGCAGTGTTACATTCCAAATCATACTGAAAGTTGGTATCTTGCTGTAAAAAATTAAATGAGAAATTAATTGGTTGTTCCTTAGAGATTCATCTCATCTGAATAATCCAGAACAAGAAAAAAACCCATGGTTTCTCATAACAGTAGGAGAACAAAATGGTAAGGTATATGTGAACTGCAGTTTGAACTACTGTAGCTTATATTGGAGGGAAGCTGCAACAGGAAAGTAAGTCTTATGTATACAGAAATTTTGGAAAAACTGGGGCACGCTGAGTTCTGTTCGTCAGCAGTCAAAAGCCTTTTTAATGGCTAAATTTCCAGAGAAGTGCACTGTGTGGTCCAGCAGCTAGAGCAATGACTCTGATTTTGCTCAGCCATTCTGCTTTTCTCTCTTGTAATTTCCTTGTTTCCTTGTTTATCTGTGTTGTGGTTTAGCCCCAGCCAGCAACTAAGCCCCACACAGCCGCTCGCTCACTGCCCCCACCCCAGTGGGATGGGGGAGAATCGGAAGAGCAAAAGCAAGAAAACTTGTGGGTTGAGATAAGAACAGTTTAAAAATGAAGATAAAATAGTAACAGTAGTAATGGTAATGATAACAATAATGATTATGATGATGATAATGATAATAATAATAAAAGAAAATAATGAGAGAGAGAGAAATGAAACCCTGGGAAAAGAGGGAAAAGGAAAAAAAAAACCCACAAGTGCTGCAACCGCTCACCACCCGCCGACGGACGCCGCCAGTCCCCGAGCCACGATCGCTGCCTCCCCCGGCCAACTCTCCCCAGTTAATATACTGGGCATGACGTCACATGATATGGAATATCCCTTTGGCCAATTTGGATCAGCTCTCTTGGATGTGCCCCCTCCCCTTCTGGCTTCTTGTGCACCTCGCAGAGCATGGGAAGCTGGAAAGTCTTGACTAGTGTAAGCACTACCTAGCAACAGCTAAAACATTAGTGTGTTACCAACAGTATTTTCATACTAAGTCCAAAACGCAGCACTATACCAGCTACAGTGAAGAAAATTAACTCTATCCCAGCTAAAACCATGACAATCTGTTATCACGCTCACTATTGTGAACTGGTTTCTGATAATTGGTGTATAAAAAAAAAAGTTTTAAGCATTGCTGTATTTTGCGGAAGGCCTGAGGGATGTAACAAGCCCCAGAAACAGGCAAGAGAAATGTTAGAGAAGTTTTAGTGCAAATGGGGATTGTATATTTGTACACGTACCTTGTAGACTCTCTGTGCCATTCTCTTTTGATTATGTTTGAATAGGTAATTCTGTAATTTTTGTTAACAGGTAGTTAGAAGTATCAGTGTGAGCTTTGGAAATGTTCATGACCTGTAATCACAGATGGTGAGAAAGGGTTTTTCCTCATAAATTCATAGGCATGCAGAAGCCAGACCTTTCCTTCTGGAAGAAAGGATGAACTTTACATAGCTTCACTGTATTTCTTCCTTTCAAGAATATGTTTGGCCAGGTTTTAAAAGAGCTCAGCTCCCATTTGGGCACCTAAATTAAATGGCTGGATTTGCAAAAGTGTTTAGCATCCAACACCTATTTTTATTCCCACATAGGTACCCAAATGGGAGATGAGTTGTTTTGACAGTATGGCCCATTATTTGTCAAGTTGGAGCATTCAGGAAGCACTCTGTTAAAATACTTGCAGAGCAGACAACCTTATGGGGCCATTTATAAAGCCACACTTCTGGGCCAATAGAAATGAAATTCTGAAGTTGTGCAACTACATCTTGTAAATAAAAATGGAGAGGGTAAATGGCTGGTGGTTGTTCTTTTCTCCTGTTCAGAGAATGCAGCTGAAAATGAGGGGAAACTCAATCAGTTGCAGCCCCAAGAAAGAAAACACTGAGCATTCACAGAGCAGTAACCATTAAGTTCTGCAGAATTATCAGTCTGTGTTAGGTAAGCAGGGAGTATAAATGCAAGGAGTATCCTTCAGGAACAGTGCACAGTTGAACAACGTACCTCTAGGACATTTGTCCTTTTCTTGGCATCTTGAGAGGAGAATAATCTGAGGAATCACAGATTTGCATGGAATTCAGTAACTGAAGACTCTTAAATACGGAATAAGAATGGGTAAACAAGAAGGGTTACTGGAGGATGGATCACTCAGTAGCTATTGCACAGCATTATGGCTGGTAGTCTTTCTCGTTTTGAGTTTTCGTTTTTTTTAAAAAACCTTGACCAATCATTTATCCCCATCGCCTTGAGATGTTATCTGTTTGAAGAGCCACATGAACGTCATTTGATTCTCAGTTTATGCTCAAACTAGGTATTTCCTGCTCTCCTTGGCATGAACAGAAGCCTTAGGGAGGAGCATCACACTACTTGTTGGAGCCTAGCAGTGTGGGAGCAGTGGCTAATTTCAGGACTGGGCTGCTACTGGAACATGCTGTGGGCCAGGAGTCCTAATGGTGGCATGCAGAGGTAATGCTGCTTGGCACCTGATGACAAGAGCATCTGTTGTCTGAGGAGAATGTTAGATTACAACTTCAGTAATCTGAAGGATTCTTCTTCCTTGTTGCCTTAACGTTTGGCCTCTGTTCCTCAACATAGTGTTTCAGGCTTCAAAGTGAAGAGAGAGCTGTCTCTTTACAATGACGGTATTGGTTTAGCAGGCTCAAAAATGTACTGTTGTCTGAGTTCTTAAAGATGTTGAAGATATCCTTCATTCAAGAAAATGCAAAATGGTGATCATAAGGACCTTTATGTCTTGGTCTTACAGCTGTAAATAAAAATGTCAGATGTGTGTTGCTTCTGGGTGAACTTCTTTTCTTCCTTACCACCAAAGATGATTTCAGATGTGATGCCTAGAGATGGAGGACACCTACTCCAGTTGGTGGGGAGTCTACTCTCTCCTGGGTCTTCTGTTTTCTTCTTGCTCAGGGTTAAAAGATTCTGGCTGCATGCTCAACACTTGCCGCTACTTATTTATAACCTATTGTGATGATTGCAAAAGATTTCTCTCTTTTGCGGCTGATCCATTATCCCCTAATTTGTGTCAGAAGAACAAAAGGTGTTACGGGTCTGACTAATTCAGGATCTTACAGAATTTTTTTTTTATTGGTCTGATTATGCAAAAATCTAGCTGAGTCCCTTTTCCCCGTCTTTACACTGTTACTGAGGCACAACTGTATTGCAAGCACTAAAACTTTCATTTTAGGGAAGTCTTTGGTTGTTAGAAACTTGCAGCAGGGTGGCTAAGGTGGCTAGAATAAATAATTATTTTGCAGGTGAAACTTGTGCCTAAAGGTAAAGAAGAGAACTGAGTCTTTTGTTTTTCTTTGCTAACTGTTATGTGGGTTTGGAGAGTTTATGGGGAAGATCTAGAAATGTGCTGAATCCCCTGCATAGGGATGTGTTTTCAATAGGTTGAGTGCTGATATCGTGACTTTTAAATTGGCAAAATTGGTGTTTGCTGCTTAAGTCCACCCTGTGCTTACAGGTCCTGTGAATCAGTGCTCTGAACAATTTGTTTTTCTGAATAATTTGCATTTACCCTTCCATAACTCAAATTTTGTGCCACTGAGCTTACATAGGTATTTTAAAATCGTGGTAGCTGAAGTCCTCCTGGATACCAATGCATGTGTATTTATGATGTGTCTGTTTTATTGGTGAGGACAGAATAGATTAATGTCATGAGCTGAGTATGTCTGCATGGCACAGTGAAATGCTTGCTGACATGTCTGAGCTGGTGCTCACTTCTGGAGGCAGTTTAATTACATCAACATACTGATTGCACCAGGTGGATATATGGGACTTTACCATTCAGAATTAGCCTGATTGTCTCTGCAGAGGGTTGTGTTGTAGACATAGTGCTAAGTCTGGCAGAGCTAGGAATTAAATCTGAATCTCTTGGATTTCAGGCCAGTGTCCAAATTAGTGTCATTTTTTCATTTTTTGTTTCTTAAACTCTTTTTGGCTCCTGTGATAGCAACCAGCAGATTCATTCATGATCATGAGAGTTCATCCAATTAGGGCCTTTACGGGCACTTCAGTGCTGATCTGTTAACCTTTACAGTGGTCAGTGGAAAGGCTCAGTGTCTCGCATTTTTTATTAGAAGTGGACCAGATCCTTACTGAGAGAAAGTGCTCTTTCTGAGAGGTTGCAGTTACGGATAGTAGTAGAGTTGTGGGAAGCAGTAGTGAGGAATTCTGCAGAGTGGCTAAACAGTGAAATATGTTAAAGAGTGCGTGTGTGTACAATATAAGGGGCTATTGTCTCTCTTGAGGGGATATGGGAAGTGAGTGTGCCAACATCCATACAACATGTGTTGTCTTAAAATTGTTTCAGCATACTGGACTTGACATTTTCTCTTTCAGTGCAGCACTACTAGTCAAGGTATGTATTTTTTAGATCATTATAAAGCTGCCTGGCGGGATAACGTTGGAGAGGGAGAAATCCATGTGTGCAAGCTAGCTTTCTAACAGTGTGAGAGTAATGCAAGATTGCATTACTTACTTCCTAGCTATGGAATTGCTGAGAGCATCATACCATACCTAAGCTATAATATATAGTTTAAAGTCACTAATGGTCATTATCTGATAGTTAATGCCTGAGGAAACTATACAGTATTGCTATTATGAATTGTGGGGTTTTTTTTAACTGTTTTCGGTTTCCCATTTTACTGAATAGCTGCTGACAACACCCTCCGAGTCTGTTGAAGCTGGATTACAGTGGTTGACACAGAGGACAATTTTATGGCTTTGTTGTACACGTGCATGTTTTAGAAGAATGTATGTATATCTACTGCATTTGTGTATTGCAAAAAAGTTCAAGCATAATAGGAAATTTTCTGTTATGTTACAACTTTAACTCCTGATGCACTTTTTGGAAATATCTTAAGATAGAAAAGAATGATTGAAACTGATTTTTCTGAATTGTTTTTAGCAGTTGGTTATTTGTGACTCTCAGTGATAGTCATATGAAATGTGCATTGTATCAAAAGCTCTTAGAAAAGAAAGCATTTTAAAGCTGTGATTTCATTTTTTGTAGTTATATAACTCTTTTTCCTTAAGTATTGTACATTTAGTTCATCAGATTTTCAAAATTTATTTCTGGAAGTTACTTATCTCTGCTCTACAGTTTTAAAAATGCAAGCAATATCATGTGTTAAAATTTGGTTGTTTATTATATATTCTAATTTTTGATGTGAAAGCATTGCTCACAAAATAGAGATAAGGGAAAAATGGAAGAACATAATGATTAGCTTCCAGATGTGAATTCTTTTTCCCCTCAAGGTATAGGCATGAAATGACAGATACTCAGTTGAACAGCGGATAAAAAGGTCTTAATATTAAAAGCAAAATGTGACAGGAAATATACCTTACAAGCATAGTCTCTTGGATACTCATCCTCACTTTCATTTGCCACCCTGAATTAATATTTTAACGTAATAATATCTGCAAGGGAGTTGTGTAGTGATTTTCATTTGTCTTCATGTACTGCAGTGCTGCTGTATAGAAAGCTGTATTAACATTTGTAACAGGCAATTTTGTCGCGAATTACTGTATAATATAAATCTGCATTAATTATTGCCCTTGTTAAAAGTGTAACAATAAAACATCATAAATCTCTGTCTGTTTGTTTATATATCTGTTGGAGAACTGGTAACTTTGGCCAGGTTGCTTTTGTGTGTATGTGAAATAAAAAACCCAAAGTCTAAACACATACTCAGCTTTATTATTAAGTAAAGGACAGTGGGAGACTTAGATGAACGGCAGCATATAAAAGGCTTTGCTCCCACTACAAAAGAAGAGCAATTTCATGATGTTTATTGGTGTGGTCCAGCTATTGCATAATAGCCCTAGCTAGCCATAGTATACATAATCATGATACATCTCTCATAATCTCTATTATCACAGTACATTTTTCTTCCACAAGAGAAATTAGATGGGTAGTGCTCTGTGGCTCACGATTTTGCCATTTTAAAGAGATGCTTAGTATTTGAGTGATGGTTGAATCACCTATTTTATACTTAAGTACATAATCCCAAGAAGGTTTAAATCAATGTGTTAATTGGTAAGTGATACTGTAATTATATGTATAATCATGGAAATTTTGAATCCAGATTATTTACTTGCTCTCAAGAAATTAATCTACAGAGGTCATGTATTAGATTGCTTGTTTATTAAGTGGAACCCCTGTAGTTACAAAGTACTGATTGGCTGTAAGCTGAATGAAGCATTCTTATAGCTGTATCCAGCAGGTGTCAACAGTTCAAATCTTTGAGTGCGTATTGATCCAGATTCAAACAGTTCATTAATCTAAGCACACATTATATAGATTTTTCAATGCAGTTTTGAAAGAGTTGAAAAATTGTATTGAATGATGAGAGATGATACTCAAATTATGTTTTTATGGCAAATCTCCCTTGCGCTTGTGACATACTCGGGTGGAGTTGGATGCTAAAACTGACACTGTGGCTTGATTTTTATTTTCAGATGTTCTTTTCTGGCTTGAGAGTAGCTTCAGTGGGTGAAGTAGGCTTTGTTTGCTGGCAATCCAAACCATCTGTTTTTCTAGCATCAGGTTTGTCACATACAACCCCTGCTTCCTTTTCATTTCCTTGCATGGAAGCGGTGTTGGTCCCACTTAAGAATCCCAGGAACATCCAGATATGCCTTGTTTTATTTCTTCTCCTTGGTTTTGATCCTTCAATCCTCTGGAATCCTCTGGTGAGGCCATTCAGCACAGGTTTAAATGGGATGGCTCTAATGAAATCATTTGTACAGCTTGAACCCTTAAAGCTAAAGCATGTACTTAGGTGCTTTGTTTCATGGGGAAGAATGCTGTGGAGAGCCTGCTAGGAGAAGCATTCGGAGGTATTTGGCTGGACTTTCCCCTCGTTCACACTGGTGTACCTGAGAACAGAAATCAGCTGGTCATTCAGATCATTTGTCAAATACTTCATTCTCACATATGAGGTTAGTTAGAGAAATAGTGTTTCTCTTCCATGATGAATCCTGACGGAGCTCTATCAGTTGGTGCATCTATAGGCTTTTAGTTTGACAATTATGAGATTTTACTCCCTTTCTCTTCTCCACTAATTGCTAGTATCTTTGTTGAAGTCAAAAACAAAGAAAAGAAAAAAAAAAAAAAAGAAGAGATGTTTCTGCTGTTATTAGTGAGACAAAAAAAGAGGGGAAGATTGTTCAATTTTAAGGGAAAAATGCAATGTATTGAAACAGCTCAAGGTTTTCAGGAGTTGTCATATTTTTCCCTTACTGTCATGATCGAGCTAAAGATATACTTCAGTCCCGCTGACCAATTCTGATTAGATTGCCAGAATACCTAGTACCATGTATTAGGATAGCAGGAATGCCTACTTAATCATTTACAAATGATAAGAATTTTTTATTCTTTTATTTTTCTGACTCCTTGCAGTTCTCAGATTTTTTTTTTTTTTGGCAATATTATGGAAGTTATGATACCTCTCTGGGACACTTGGAATTCATATAATATGAATTGCAAAGCTGCAAAGAAGGTAACAATTGTGCAATAGATTGTTGTAGATCTGATGCAATAAAGATACTGTATGAAATCTGACCCAATTATCTTACAGTTTATGCTTCTTTTATACTGACAATGCTATTGTTATTTCCTAGTACTAATAACTAACTTTACGTTATGTTTAATTTCATAAAGTACAACTTGTATTGTACAGCTTGTGTATCTAATAAAAAATGCAAAATTGCAATAAAGATTATAAAATAATGGATAGGAATTTTTCAGAAGAGTTGACATGCCTGTCAAGATAATGCTGATAGAATTTCATACATCTGCAGTAGGACACAAAATTAATTACCAAAGAATCTGACATTGTTAGTCCTTTTTATTCAGTTATATCATAGCTTCAGTGCTCTGGAAAAAAAAATAATCGAAGCAGAATTTAAAACTGTTCTCAGAATGACAGGTTTTCATCTAGAAATGTTAATGTATGTTAAACTTTAATTAAAAAGAATGCATATCATATCTTAACCTTTTTTAATATAGCATAATTATCTATGGTACAGATCTTATTCAAAGGTATATTATTTTATAGAAAGATTCTACTTTAATGTAAAGGGTTTGTGGTTTTCAGCAAATTATTGTTGTCTTGTAATTTTGGAGAGCCAGGCGTACACACAATGGTGCAGTTGGCAGTCTTCCCTAAAGTCAAGGGGTATAATTCAGTCACAAAGACTGGTGACATTTCTAACATGAAATATAGATTGAGCACTTCATACAAATATAAAATACCAAGGTCCCTTTGTAACCTTTATGTTTTTAAAGATATTTTATGCAGATATCACTACCTTGTTGGCACATGAGTGTGTGTAAATTGCCGAGTTCAAAGACCTGTTTTTGCATGAAGCTGCCTTTACTGTGCCGCTCCTGATTTCTCTGGATGCTTGCATGGAGATAACGTCTCCTTTCTTCTTCTTTCATCCTGAACGTGAACCATTCGGGATGCCACAAGCAGAAGTCATTACTGTGAGCAACAGTGATGTGTTGGAGGACAGGCTCTTGGTGCCCAGATGTGCGGTGTCCCCGCGCAGCTGGCGTGCGGAGCCTGCGGAGGCGCTGGGCACTAGGTGTCACTGTTCCTCCACGGTGAAACGGCCGCCTGTGCATTTTTTGGGCTGTGAGTGTAAAGTAGCTGTAGGTGGCAAAGGTCTGTGAATTTAGTTGGTATAGTGCCACTTCAGATCGTATAGTCATGAACTTTGAGACAAACAGCAGCTGGATTACTAAGCGTTTTCTCATGTAATTTAAACATCAAGCATATAGTTGAGAGAGAGGCAACAGCAAGCCATTTTTAGCTGGATTGGTGTGAGCCAACTGTGGTCTGCTATTTTTGAACCACTGAAACCTTAACACACAGGAAAGAAAGCAGATTGCTAATCTCCATTCTATTTATCAGCAAAGGGATGCCTTTTTTTTGTAGCCACTAGCTGGAAGAACTGGATGAAAACTTTGCTAGAACTTGGCAGGTGAGGTTGGTTAGGTAGTGTATGCCATAATTTCTCTCCTTCAGTCACTCACTGAAGCGCTCTCTTTTTTCTTTTAAAATAACTAAATACAGGTTTGACTGTTGTTTAAGCTGAAACTAACCACGAAAGGTAAGAAATAAAGGGGAAAACACAGGGCCAGCGCTGGCAATATGCTTTTATGCCTGCATTTAGACCAGAATTTATGTGAGAGGTACCAGTGAAAAAGGTGAGTACAGAAGTTGGCTATTGGTGCTGCATGTATTAAATTAAAAGCTTAGTAATAGCCTCATGTTGTGGTTTAACCCCAGTTGGCAGCTAAGCCCCACACAGCCCCTTGCTTACTCCCCCTGGTGGGATGGGGGAGAGAATCAGAAGAGTAAAAGTAAGAAAACTCGTGGGTGGAGATAAAGACAGTTTAATGGGTAAAGCAAAAGCCGCACATGCAGGCAAAGCAAAAGGAGTTCACTCGCTCCTTCCCATGGGCAGGCAGGTGTTCAGCCATCTCCAGGAAAGCAGGGCTCCATCGTGCATAATGGTTACTTGGGAAGACAAACGTCATCACTCCAAATGTCCCCTCCTTCCTCCTTCTTCCCCCAGCTTTATGTGCTGAGCATGACGCCATATGGTGTGGGATATCCCTTGGGTCAGTTGGGGTCAGCTGTCCCAGCTGTGCCCCCTCCCAGCTCCTTGTGCACCCCCAGCCCACTCGCTGGTGGGGTGGGCTGAGAGGCAGAAAAGGCTTTGGCTCTGCGTAAGCCCTGCTCAGCAATAACTAAAACATCCCTGGGTTATCAACACTGTTTCCAGCACAAATCCAAAACATAGCCCCATACTAGCTACTATGGAGAAGATTAACTCTACCCCAGCCAAAACCAGCGCACCTCAATAACCTACAAAATTTGTCTTGGTCTGGAGGCCTCTCCTTCTGTATATTTAGCAGGTATTTTCTCCAGGTCTGTCCTTCCTTCTGTCAGGAGAGGACTTCTACCAGGAGGGAGTTCTTCAGTCTGGAATTTAAGATGTAGCTCTTAACATCCAGTGGATAGTAGCTGAAGTTAGAAAACTGTAACTAGTTGTGCCATATTTTTATATATCTTTTTATCAGCAGATCTAATTACTTCATCATGTAGCGACTCCTGTGTCAGCTAACATCTTTAAATCAGGACAAAATGTTTTTCTAAAAGATACAAGTATGGGCTTTGTGCAGGAATTACCAGCTGAGTTTTTGTGGACTAATACATGAGACTTAAGGCTTTGAATTGGTCGCATGACTTCATCTCCAGATAATCTTAGATGGACGTGCTGGTGTGTGACCTCTGTACTTTTCCTGTGCTTCTGAGTAGAAAATCTCAGATTGTATCCTGTCAGGATGGAAAAGACTGAAAATTATTCATCTAATGTGGCTAAAATTTCAATCATTTTTATGGTGTTTGTCTTCAGAAGGGTAATACTCTATAAATAAAATCTGATTTCTTGTTTATTGTCCCAATGAGTTGTGTACAACAGCTACTTGGTTTACAAGAATATTTTTTTAATGTTGAATTTGGCAAATGAAACTTGGGTTTGTTCTTTTTAACATTTATTCCCAGTTTGTAAGGTTGTTGAGCAGACATCCATTCAACCCATGTGGGCTTGCACAGAGGTAACTGATTTGGACTTAGCAAGCAGTTCTGGTGATAACCTAAAAGTTGAAATGAATTGAATTCACTCAGCTAGGTAAGCTTTTCAGAGCTCGGAGGAGCAAAAGGCAGACGAAAATATTTTATCATTAACATTACAGACAGGACTGGATAGTAACAGGATATATAATTGTGGTAATGTTATTCATGTGTAGAAGACATGCATCTTCAAGCAGTAAGGATGTGGGTGACGAAACTTCGTTAATTAAAAGTACAGGTTATGCAGCTCAGCAGGTCTCCATTTGACAGTTAATGGATTGCTACAGGGATCCTGTTATAAACTAGAAGGGGACTGTGTTCCCCGTAGGCATTTTTAGAAATAAAAATATTATGTTGTGTCCAATTAAATCAGGCCAATAGACTCTCTCTAAGTTTAGCTTTTGTATCTGAGGTCTTACTATGTTACAAATGGTATATATAGAGATTATCCACTAACCACTGAATTTTGGCCCACTGGGAGTTGGAGTGATCTGTCTTCCATGCTGCTAACACTCTGTTAGTGGAAGAAGAGATTCAAGATGAAAACTAAATGCTGCAGTGACAGAAGCTGGAAATTGGCTAGACCTCCTCTCAGAGGGGTGGTAGAGAGAGACTTCTGTGCTATTTCACTGGTAGATCCAGCTGCTGTCCTGTGTGATAAGGGGATGCCCATTCTGCGAGCTGCATTACTAAAATCTTCATATGGCTGAGATCCATAAGATGCCTATCAGTGGAACCAGCAAAACTGGCCTTATTGGTCTTGCCCAGCCTCATTTCCTCCCATAGCCAGGGATGTTGGTTGCTCGGTGGCCCTTGCAGCAGTGCAGAACTCCATACCAAAGTCACAGGTAGAACGCTTATGATGCCTATAACTTGGAAGCCACAGATAAGCTGTTACTGGTGCACAGTCGTGCTTTATCTGGAAAGGGCATCATCTATATCCTTTTGCAAGATGTTGGAGTTTAATGACCAGATTTTCTCTCTCATCCCTCTGTAGAGGACTGTAGGTTTGGGGCAATATTAGAAGCAAAGAACAAGTTTTTTAAGAGTATGTGTTGGACCTCAGTTTTTGGCCCCGGTTTCCAAGCCCGGTGAAGAACAGACTGCAACTTAATAGGGTCAGAGGTGTTATAGTTTTCTGCCTTGTCTCTGTAAAAAGACAAATTTTGTTGCAGTTAATTTTAGGTAGTGCAAGTCAGAGTAGGGTTGCTCCAGGAGCATGATCCTGCAGACTCTTTTCTTTTCTCTTGGGGCTGGACTTTGAAAAAGCAGAACGGAACATCTGTGTGGATTCTTCCAGCCTGCAATGGATACTTTGAGATCAGCAAATTCTGGGTTCAGAATCTCTCACTTCTTCCACATGGGCAAGTCCTGCTCCATGCTTCCTGACTGACCTGCGGTTAGCTGAGCTGACACATGGCATTTCCTCTCTTGCATGAAGGTTTTTTTCCCATTTAGAGACCTGAAGGTCAGAAGGAAGGAGGAGTGTAGCATTCCAAGTGTGGGGAATAAAATGCTGCTGCCACTTACGTGTTGCTAGAGTGGCTAGGAACCACCGAGCTGTGAGATAACAATCCAGGGACCAACTTTGCTCAAGCACTTGCATTTTATTTAACATTTATTTAAATAGTAAAACTCTTTGATTGTTAAATTATCATTAAAGCAGGCTGGAAGCTGGTTTACAGTCTCTGGAAAGCAGCCACACATCATCAGTGTCATAAATTATGTCCTTTTTTACCAAGATATTGGCTGCCAGCTGAAAGGTTAGAAATAACTTATTTTATTTTCAAATGCAATTTGCAGTTTATCCACGGAGAGAAATGAGCAAAATGGATGCAGCTGTGTTTTAGATTAACCCCATAGAGTCGTCAGGCTTGGAGTTCCCAGAGAAGTGCAATGCATTCAGTATTATCCCTACACAATACCGCAGCAAACCCCACCTCCTCGTGGCATCTGAGCGTTAGGGGTGGAGGTATGTGTGCCTGTATTGGCAGAAAGCCCAGGTTGCCGTAAGGGCAGAGCCCCAGAAGGAAGCAATGGAATAACTCTCAGGACATCAGTTTAACAGTAGAGTGATGTGTTTAGGTGATGCAAACACAGTTTGATGATGTAAGGGGGAGGGCATGATTTTTAAAGCCTTTTTTAGTGCTGGTGAGCAGCATCAAATTTTATTTCTCTGGTTAAGGTGTGCTATCTTCCTTCAGTCTTTGAGGTAATTTCATCTTTTAAAGAAAAGGCACCTTCTGTTTTGGAAACTGTTGTGCCTTATGCAAGTGCCAAAGATGTGATTATCTGAAGAACTCCCATGAATTGGGAGGTTACGGCATTTTTTTGATTTATTTTGTGTTTAGTTTTTTTCAGTGCAGTTTGTACATTTCTGCAAGTCAGTTTGTCAGGGCATACTGTAACACAGGAGAGTAAATCTTAAATTAATAGATCCAGTGGCTTAGCATTCGTGTCAGGTTACCTAAAGTTATTTTATAATGATATATAAAATGATTTTTAAAAACAGTGAGCCCCCTAGGTTGTTTAATTTTCAAATCCATCACTCAAGCTGAGATGGTTTGCAGTGCATGTGACATAGCAGAAGAAGGATTACAGTACGTGTGAAGCATGAGGACAAAGATTACTGAGGAAATACTAGAGTCAGATGTGGCTGGGAATCGTTGTTTTGTGTATAGGAAGTGTTATTTATTTACGATATAACTCCCTTTGATTTGACAATGAGACTGGGTCCTACACTGTGCATGCAAGTTAAGTCGGAAATACAATCTACGTGGCATAGATGCATGTTTTGTTTTGTTTTTTTTTCTTTTGTCACACAGCTGCATCATTACTAACAGTGACATTTTATGTGTAGAACTGCAGTGGTTGCTTACTTCTTAAAGTACTTTCCTGTAGCATGTGCCTTTTTAATGCTCAAAGAAAACTCATGCAATATCTGCTATCTTCGTGTCTTGTGACCTGGGACTGGAGCTTATTGTATGAAAACAGCAAGCAGAAACTGGAGCCTTGCGGTGAGAATGTGCAGTTCATTTCAAGTCCAGTTGGATGAATCATTGTTGAAATTTTTTTATAAGGTCACTTATTGCTGCAGATTTTTAAAGGGAAAATACAAAATCATACAGTCACTCCTGAAACAATTTCCCTGCACGTTAATGGTATATTCCTTGTGCTCAGAAAATCAATGTCAGTGATGTAATGGGAGTTTCTACATCATATTGGTATGTCATTTACATGAAGAGAGCATCATGGGAACTGGTGAGATTGATGTCCTTTCTAAGAATAGCACTGATTATAGAACAGATTTTCCCATATACAGAGCCATTTTTAATTCACTGCCTACTGCAGCTGCCAGCCTGCGGAGATAATTCCTTCTAGCAGAATAGCTCTAGATTATTATAGGGAAATCAAATTTGCATAAAAGCATTTTATCTCTCCCCTTTTTTTCATGTCAAAGTTACCAAACATTCACTGTCAGTTACTTCTTTGTGTGTAGGAAGAACTTTGTTAGAATTACATCTTAAGTAAATTTTGTTAAGATCTTTCCGAGTCTTTGTTGTTTTATGTATTTTAGAATGGATACTAAACAACTGTAAATAATTATTGTTGGGGGACAGGCAAGCTTTTTAAAAAAGAGAAAGAAAAAACTAAAAACTAAGAGCACACCTTGAGGAGCCCAAGTAGCTCCATTCATGTCTACTTAATTACATGGTCCCTGTGACCTGGGCAAAGCTTGCCGGATGGGTCCCTATGGCCTGAAAGGGCGATGTAGCCAACCATTGATCGAAGTGCTTTGCAAATCTGAGTAGGCATTCTCATTTACTGATGAGGAAATGGAGGGGTGGCTAAATGGTTTGCTTAGGGGTACAAACAGATAGCAGAACAGACTTACAGTCTCCTGAATTGCAAGTGGCTGCCTGTGTGGTTGGACTGTTCTGCACATCATTATGTTCTATAGCACTCACTGAAACCGATTTTTGAGGTTCAACAGTGAGAGTAAGTTTGTTGTTTTTTGGGATGATATTTTTAATTCACTTTCATACTTCGACATATCTAAGTGCAGTACCGGGTATCTTCGAATCTGTGTATAAGCTACTTTTTCAAAGGTCAAAGAAAATATTGTAATGAGGTCTTAGAGCAGAGAAAGAAATTTTCCTCCATTTTGAAATCTGGGCTTGAAATTTTTCTTAATTTGTCTTTGCTTCAGCCTTTTTCCTAGGTCAATGGAGTACCATTTAAAAGTATTAATGAAATGTGTCTCCTCATCTGTTAAGGTATCTAGTGTGACTTGCAGAATTCTGAAACTGTACTGCAGAAGCTAAATATTTAAAGGCATCATTCAGTTGCCTGAACTGAGGTGGCTAATGCCATTTGATATGTGAGGACAGCCTCTACCTGCTAGTCTAGAAGTGTGCAAGCATTGCATAGATACTGTGTTGGATCCAGCCTTGTGTAGATGCTATCAGATGCTTTTGCTTAGCAACTGAAATGAGATTCCAGATTGACTGCAGAGCTAAATATTTTTTAAAAAAGGAAACATATCAGCAAGAACGTGGCCTAACACACTGACCATGAAGGCAGGATGGTGGCTCCTGTCTGTGTGAAAGCAGTCAGAAGCCCATTCAGTACATTAGGGTAGTTTCAGATTCGGAATCTGCCACCTTATTCATTTGAAAACTCTTTGAAGAGGGTGGGTAAGTATGAGTATGCGGTTAGACCCTGGCCACAGCTGGGCATTGTTTGGTACAACAGAGCAGAGAGGCTGCATGGGAATTGATTTCTGTGCTTTGCCTTGCTTGAATCCAATCCTTCAGGCATCTGGCATCTGGAGCTTAAGCTTGCCTGGCATTGGCCTGGTGGGACCTTCTACCAATTAAAAGCAGATGAAGTGCTGAATGCTCCAGGAAGGTCCTCTGTGATCTTTTAGTACATGCTCTGTGGGAGGTCTCAGCAGTTTGTGTTGGAGTGGCCAGGAGTGAAATGAATATTTATGTTGGTTGTTACGAGATCATGAACTATTACACAGAAAGAATTAGTGACCTCCATGCCTCTTCCGGCTTCATTGATTTCAGTAGATGGGGCTCGTCGAGGTCTTGGCCACTCTGTGCTCTATCAGCAGTAGAAATTATGATTTCCCTTAACAGTGTGCAGAGTTATATTTTTCCCAGGAACTGTGATAGCCTGCTTAAGTACTGTGCTCCCTCTGCTATCAGCTGCTAACGCAGAGTTTATGGTTGTAACAGGCAAAATGACTTTGGAGGATTGTGCTGTAACCTGATAGTTTTTCCCCTACCCTCAGCGTTATAACATGATTTGGTCTTGCCTGTGGACGGAAGTAAATCATATTTTACCCTCACTGCTAAATTGTATTATGGCCCTGACCTTTATAGGTGAGACAAAACTGCATTATAATGTGGTTATAGGACTGCTGTGTTATACAGGGAAAACGTGGTTATCTGAGGGTCTCATGGGAGTGTCCTAAACCAGAAGATAATCAGGAGCTTGGATAACCAGGAATTTCAGCCTCACAGATGCTTTAAGCTAAATCAAAGTTTCACTGCTGAAGCTGGAGGACAAACATGAGTCCAGTAAATATGCATTTAAAATGTAACAAAATATTCAATGTAATGAAATGGAGTGGAGCAGGCCCTCAGCTGCTGTGAGTTGTCATGACACTGAAGTGAAGCTATGACAACCAACACCATCTGGGATCTTCCTGTCTTTCCAGATTGGCCCTCCAGTGTGTTTTTCCTAGTATGATTCCTTCTAAAAATAGAAAAATTAGAAAAGTCAAGCCAACAGGCAATATAAGGTCCCATTAGACAGGAAAGTGGAGGTAAAAAAAATCCTGCTAACAACAGCCAGGCTGGGTACGTGGTTACAGTACGTTAGTTGAAATGCTGTTTTGGTGTGCCGTGGTTTCAAGCAGTGCAGTCGAGAATCCCGCTGAGAAGAAAAATATGCTAGAAAATATATAGCACTGCAAATTCCCTGAAGATCATAGCTGATACGTGGTACTTCCTTCTGAATGAGCGTTCTGTCGATTCTGTCCGAAAGGGTGGTCACGGATTCTTTGCAGAGACCGCAGGTGGCTGCACTCGCTGCCTCCGTGCAGGAGCACTGCGTGCAGGTACTTCTCTGGGCAGCCTCAGTGAGCCCTCGTCACAAGAAACACAGTCAGTGGGAGGCAGCATGGGGGCTGGACTGGGAACACAGGTCTGGTCTGTCCTATATCTCTGATTTTTTTCCAAGAGTCTGAGCAAAACCTTCAAATCTAGGTGTGAATCTCCAGACCCTGATAGATCACAACTAAGGATTGGTTTACCTTGAGCGTTTCTTGCACCTTGTATCTAAGAGTGAGCCTTCGCTTTATATGATATGGAGCTGTGCGAAGCACTCTGCAGGATGCTGTGATGATTGCTTACCTAATGTATTCAGGTTACTAAATGAAGTCTAAAATTAATTGGAATGCTCACAGCATCTTCAGGGATAAGGTTTTAACAGTGTGCAGACCTTAAACTGTTTGCACAGTTGTGCCTTACAGAAAGGGTGTGTAATGTTAGCAAATATCTTCACATTCCCTCTTACAGACAGCTTCTGTCTTCCTGCAGCATAAGCCTGACAATGGGGACAACCATCCTTCAGTCTTTTACAGGTTGCACTTCACTGGGTGAATATAAAAGTGTGTGTATATGTGTGTGAGTATGTGTTTAGCTGTTTGTGTGTATATGTGTGTGCATATATAGAGAGAGAGAATGGTTTTTTTGTGTGTATACATGTAGTACTATTTATATAGTACAACTGCATTTCAGATTTCAGTTTAAAAAGAAAAAAAATAGTTCTTTATGCCAAGGAATTTTCTTGCTCAGCCATCACCACTAGAACCATTTCTACTCTGATGGCTTTCCCGTTCATTGGAGCTGAGTATACAAGTGGATGAAAAGATGATTTCACAGGCCCACAAAGAAAGTGTATTTCATTTTTAGTATATGCTTAGGATTGGACATTGGTATCCAGTTCTGGCTTTCTCCTTCATAACAAAGAGGGATGGAGGCCTTTTCCTAACACTGAAGTTTAGTTTCTAGGGAACCTTGGTAGTGTATGAGATGACGGAGCATCAGATTCCTGGGCAGTATTTTTTGTTGATGTGAATGAGGCTGCCCTGGGTTACAGAGGATCTAGCTCTGTAAATCCTTCGAACTTACAATTTGCTACATCAAGTGGTTTCTGTTGCTTCATGTCATAAGAAATACTACCATGATTCTCCCCCTACCCCTAAAATTTGAAACCAAAGTACAAACTTATCTATCACTCTGAAACTATACCAGGCAGGTGACCATGTGAGTGAAATGTAAAGTAATATCATGTAATCAGAATAAATTTCTTACGGACCGGTCAGCCGCCCTGTCATGTTGTCTAGCATAATAGAGCTTACAGTTGTATGACTACAATTCTGGTATGATTCCAGCAGACATCAAAATTTATTATGTTAATGTTGTTAAAAGAAAAAAATGCTGTAAGGAAGCATAACTACTGACTTTCTGCAGACTGTATTAGCTTGCATATGATCATTAGCTGTAAATAAAAAACAAGTTTTGATGGGTTTTGTTAAGAAAAGACTGAATTTCATTTGGGCTTTTAGTATCTTGTGTACAAGACAATCTTGACAACTGTGTACCAATCATTACGTTCTTGTAACAATCAGTTAAGAGACTGATCAATTGAAGACATAATAAATTAAGGGTATAATAATGTTGCTTGTCAAGGTTTTGCTAACTAAATAAGACCTGGCTTGCAATTTATCTTGTGTATTTATATTAAGTGGGAATTAAACTTAGAGATTTGTATGATTGACTTTCTTTGCAGTTTTGTTAAAAAAATAGATTAACTTTTAAATTGTGTGTTATTTGCTGTAAATAGCAATGATTAGTTTGGTTCAGGTGTAGCATGAGGGAACCAACAAACTGGAACAAGAACCCTGTCAGATGAACAGCACCATCAACCTTTACGGTCTATGCTGGCAGTTAAATGACAAGTTTTTCTGTTCCCAATAGAGAGTTCCTCTTCTCTGGGTTTCCAGTAGAGAGTTGCTGTGTTCTTAGTGATGTATGTTTAAGCTTGCCATTATCAGCAGTTTACTGAAGCAGCTGTACAACACACAGTGTTCTTCTGCATAAGCATTTTGCAGGGAAGGTTACAGAAGCATCCAGAGCCACTCATGAGGAAGTTAACCTTAGGCTAAAGTAAAAGAAGGGCAAAAGTGTTTTTTTATTGATGATGCACTAACCCATTGGGTTTAGAACTGTGCCTTCTGGTTGACTACTTGCTTTATTTGAAGCCCAAAAGACAAAACTCACTGACCAAACATAATGGTAATCTAGGAGTGAGAAAGATGAATAAAATATGTGGAGTTTTTATACTTGAGCACTTCCGTTATCCTTGTTGGAGTTTTAGCTAAGGAGCTTTGCACAATCTGAACAGGTGTCAATATTGGAAGAAAGTATATGGAATTAGAGCAGCTGATATGGTTTTTGGAGAGGAGTCAACTACTGTTGCAGGTGTAAGTTTTGAAAAATCTAAACAAGAAGCAGACTCCACGTAAACTGTACCATCAATTAAGTTGGTTTAATAGCATTTCAACTTGTTGTTAATAAAGCAAACATTTACTAATCTTATCTCTTGTAAGCAGGAAGGAAGTTAAAGTGCACAGTAATGCACATTGCTGTCAGGAAAAGTGGTTTATAATATCATATGGTATAATTTGCAGTGAAGCAAAACCAGCAAATGGCTATGTGGGTGCACTCTTTATCCTCTTGATTTAACTTCTTCCCCTCCCTTCCCCCTTGGTAGCTTCGTCGTTGTTGTTCATTTCCCTAGTTTTGTGTTCGTGCATCCTTAGCATTTCCTGCTGTAATCTGCCTGGATATCAACAGCCTGGCTGTGCAAAGGTTGAACTACTGGAGAACGGATGAGATGAAAGGATAAATGGTATGAAATCTCCTTCCCTCAGGTTTTTTTCTTTGCCTTCTCCCTGGATTGAGCTCCTTTGAGAAGCAATCAGTGTGATCGTTTAATTGTACTCCAAGGAATGCTCTGGTATCATCAAGACTGACAAATGATGGTCTGAGGAGTGAAGGCACTTGCTGAAAAATATAATTTATCTGTCATTTTTAAAAAGGTGAATATTACTGATAATGAAACAAACATTTATTTTCCTGTCTCATGTGGCTGATTTTTCCCGTTTGCCCTCACTACTGCCCAGTGAGAGGAAGACTCTGCTTTGCTTTTAAGAAAAGTCTAAATCTTGACTAAATGGAGGTTCTTAAGACCATGTTAAGCTTCATAAATAAGGAAACTTCCTGGAGCTGTTACCTGCTCAGCACTTTACAAGTCAGCCTGCTGATATTTAAATACCTAACTTTGGGCTTCTGTTAAAAATAATAGCCATGAGTGTGTGAGAGCAGTTTGGAGTGCTGGAGTTGCAATTGCTGCAGTGTCCCGCTGGTGTTGTGTTGAGGAGAATGAATTGCTGATTAATTCTATAGTTTTGCATGCAATACTGATTTCTGAAAACACTCCCCACCTCCTTTGTCTGGAAATGATCCCATAGTCTGCTGACATTTGAAAGAATATATAGCTTATCTGTTGTGAAGTCCACTGAAAAATAATTTACTATTCACATGTTAAATATAGGGGCAGTTGGTCTTTTTATACTACTGCAATAGTTCTTTGAGGAAAATTTCAATGATGAAACTGAAAAAAAGTTAAAATAGTCATAATTTACTGCTTTAGTCTGCAGGGCAGCTGTTTTCTGCCTCTATCTGTATTCTAATAAGTCTTTTAAATGAAGAGATTTATGAGATTATTTTAATTTTGATGTCTTTTTAATGCTTCATGCATTTTAAATACAACCTTTTAATAGTTTTTGAGATTGGAGAATTTAATTTTATTTTATACTGCAGAAATAAATGTATTCTCAGGAGACTGCACCATTATTACAGCTTTTTCTTTTTTTTTTTTAAATCCAACATATCTGGCATATACAGCTATAGTGCCAACCAGCAACGCTACACTTAGCATCAAAGGCATCATTAGAGTTTGAGAGACAATCTGGCTAGTAAGGATACTTAAAAGAAAAACCAACAAAAATCTGCTTGCTGTGGGCAATAACCTTCTGTTGATAGAGCTGCACAGAAAGCTCATGCTGTAAAGGTAAGAATCAGAATATTCTGAATGCAGCAAAATAGGTGTGGTCCGGCTGTGTGAGGTACCTCCGTATCTCTACTGTCTGCTTCTGCAGCAAGTGTGTTGAGGGCGAGCCCTGGAGCATGGTGTGTGGGTCTGTAATAGAACAGCCCCAGCCGGCTGCCTGGTGTGATCTCTCAGGTGTACGGCTATGCAGAAGTCTGATTCTTTCTTAACTCATACAGAACTCCTCTCTGCAAAATCTTGGTGCTTGTGCTTTTGCTTTGGTTGCAAGTTGTTAATAGCAGGCATATATTTTATGTAAGAGCAGAAGAAAATGGACAAAAGGCTTTAATGAAGTAGAAGGAGTGGCAGACTCTCACCTAATTTTAGCCAGGGAGTTGACAAGGGAAGTTGTGGAGTCTCCATCCTTGGAGGTATTCAAAAGCCATCTGGACATGATCCTGGGCGACTGGCTCTGCTTTAGCACAGGGGTTGGATCAGATGACCTCTGGAGGTCCCTTCCAACCTCAACCATTCTGTGAATTTTTACTTTAACGCTGATTTGCATAAGACAGAAGTTTCATAGAGGGAGTTAAAGACAAAATATTAATGGAATGACTTATATGGACTTTAATGAATTAAAATATTTTGGGAGGAAACACAAACACTGGGATTGGAATGTAAAGCCAAGAAGATGGAGTGAGCAAAGCAAAGAAGATGTTGTTCAAGGAGAGAATTGGATGAGAACTTAGAGATCCATTGGGATTTAATAAATTCAGCAACTTCATCAAGATCAGGAAATGCTCTGAACTCCAAATGTTCGAAACTCTCAGAGGAAGGGAGGAAAGGCCATATATTCTTCCAAAGGGCACCCACATCTGGCCACTGTTGGAATAAGATTAGATAGGCACTTGGCCTGAAGCAATAGGCTGGTCTTCTGTGCCGTTCTTAGGAGTAGTCTCATCACTGTAAGATGGCTATTAGGTTGTTAAGTCAATACCGTGCAAGGTTGGAAGAGGAAAGATCAGCAATGGAAACTCGTATTTGGATGAGTAAAATCTGACAGAAAGATGTATTTACTCTGTGGTCACGTTACAGAAATGGAAATTTTTGCAGGTCTAGGTGCTAACAGCACCTGGCCGTGTGGCTTGGCATGCATCTGCCCTGTGACAGCAGTTACCTGGATCAATTAGTGAAAACAAATACACAAATAATTTACATGTTTTTATCATGAAATACAACTGCTAAGTCACTCAGTTAACTGAATGTCCCTGTTTTGGTGCTAATTCCTCTGTTGCAGCATTCCAGGCTTCTGAGATGTCAATAACGTTAAAATATAAGGCTTAGAAAAAGTAATCTGGTGATTATCAGAGACAGAACAAAACAGGAAGTGAGTGAAAGCAGGCAAGGGCCAGTATCTGTTTTTCCAGCTGGTTCTACTTTTTTTGAGCATTTCTGCCTTGATCTGCCTTGTGTTAGTCAGGCTAAAGCAACAATATTTGCTGTGCATGCATGTGAGATTTCAACTACCACCCCTTAGGTTTGTAATTAAGAAATTAATTAAAATACTATACAGTTTACTGCACAGTCTATCAAGAGAAGGGCAGTTTACAAGATTTTCCACGTGTGTGCTATAAATTCAGTGCTACAGATATAGAGAATCATATTCACACTGACATTAAAAGTTATCCTCCTCCTGCAGAGGAGTATCAGGAAAAATTATTGTGAAGGACCGGTTATAAAGTAATTGTCTCAGCAGAAACCGAACCAGTAGGAATGAAAATTTTAACACTGAAATGTTAACATGGAATCTGAAGTGAGCGGAGAAAGAGATGTAAAAAAAACCAAACAAACAAAAAAAAAAAATCCCAAACTTCTGAATTTGCCTGCAGTTTTCTGAGGTTACTTATGAGCTTCTGTCAACCTTCTGTTGATGCCTATTTAATAGCAATATGCCAGAATTCAAAAATACAAGTCTGAAAGTTGTAATTCAGTTCTGCACCATTACCAGAGCCAGAGCCTGGATTTCAGGTGGTCTGGTTTTGGGCTACATGATGTAACTCCACCAATTTCACTGTCCACAGAATTGAGATTAACTTAGCTGAAGACACTAAGAAAGATACACTTTTTTAACAGATTCTAGGCTGAGATTGATTTCAGTTTTAGTAAAATTGTGGGTTTCCTACTTTTATGTGTTACCAGGCAAATAAAGGAGAAATACTTGAGGTGATACTGCTTATTAAAAAAGTGCCTCAATGTTTAAGGTGAATTTTTGGAAAACAATATGCATGAAAATGTTGGCATAAGACTCTTCACTTCCCATCTTTCCAGTGATGAAGGTAAAAAAATAAAAAGAGGAAGGAAAAGGGGATTTGTATAATAAAACTAGTACATAATGGTATTAGCAAAACATTTATCTCGGTTACCCTATTAAAAATGGCAGGTGTTACCTGCCTGGAGAGTTATTGCCAGAAGTGATGCAGCAAAGGCCATAGAAAAAGCAAAACAAGGTAGTACCAGTAGGAAGATTTAAAAACACAGAGTGTGGCAGGCAAAATCAAACATTTTCCTCCTGTATCTTCTCGTTATCAACAGGAATTGCATTAAATTTTGCAACACAGCAAATTATTGATTTCTCTTTCAAGGAAGTTTCATCAAGGTGTTGAAGCTTTTCCAGATTTCTCAAGAAATGCTAAGCAGTCAGTATGAATTGGGATAATCACTTCTTCAAAAACGAGGTGGCACGTACTTTCCCACTGTAGCTCAGTAGCAATACACCTAAGTTGGGCAGTGCCAGTCAGTATGGACTGTCAGGGAGAGTGCACTGGAGGAAGCTGATAGATTGATTGTTATAGGAAGGGTGTTGGTGTTGAAGTGAAATCTGCCATCTGTGTGCACAATCAATTAATGAACCAAGTTAAGACTATTTTTTGTGAATTACAGCAGTGTACCCCGTGGCAGATTTTTACCTTCTGAGTGACACCATGTTGCAACCAAAAGCCCTTGCTGACTCCCTGAAAATGCCCCCTAGACTATTTGGGAATTGTGCTACTGTTGATGCTGTGGCATAAAATATCCTAAGTCAGGCAGATTGCAGCTTCCAAGTAGGGGATTCTCTACCTGCCAGCATATATAAACTAGTCTGTCTTTGTTGAAGTGGCATTGATATGTAACTTGTGTGGAGGGGAATTGAGAGTTCCTTCTGTGAGGACGTTCCAGTGGATACTAGGGCACAGCCAGATGCCAGAGTTGGTTGTTTTATTTGATTGTTCTTTATTTCTACTTGAATATTGAGCTTTTACAGTTTCAGAGGTTTTGTAAATGAGCATGTAATACTCACCATTACAGCTCCCTTCCATGCACCACCATGATTTCTGTTAATACTAAGGGACACATGGAAAGGAAAGAAGCAATAAAATATAAGATAGGATACCTTAGTTTAGACTGCACAGAGAGTTAGGAGGAAATAGGAGTTGTGTGGAATAGCCCTTTTTTGGGTCCAGAACTGTTGCTCCTTCTCTCATAGGAGCAGACATAGAAGGAGAGGTGGCTTGTGGATGGAATCTTGTTTCTTTTCCCTAAATGCTAGGAGATGCAAACTGGCTCAAGTATCTTCATTGGCCCTTAGAACCTGCGGGGGAGTAAGGAGGAAGGTCATTATGGCTAATACTGCTTCTGATGCATGGTTCTTACTGGGACAGTGCCTTGCTTGCTGAAGACTGCATCTGATTTATTGTTATATTCATGTATGAAATGCATAATGCAGCAAACGGTAGAGTACTGTGTGTTGTCTGCAACTTGCAAAGCCCTAAGTTGCTTAGCACCTGCCTGATTCAAGAAACTGCCTTTCCTCCTCTGTCTTGCTATCAATTTGGATCAGTAGGACCTTTGGCTTGCTGTGAAGGGAGGAAAAGTCCAAATTACAAAGTGATCTCTTCAAGAAACGTTTTATTTTGAAATATTTTTGCTTTCCAGCAGGGCTCTTACTGGCTCAGGTGGTTGGTCATTAAGTGGCAAAAGAGATAGAAGTTGTCAGGGTCCCTTCATGGTGAATCTCCTACCATGGTTGGGCTTGATGATCTTAGAGGTCTTTTCCAACCTTAATGATTCTATGATTCTATGAATATGATTCAAAGACTCCCCTTTGGGTTTGATGAACCTCTTTTTGGAACTTTTGTAAGGCTAAAATACTCCCAAGCAAATTAAATTTCATCCTAAATGATGAAATATAAATGAACACGTTGAGCATCAGAAACTTGATAGCTATTTGTGAAACAGTCGAGGAGCCTTTGTTAAGTACTACTTTCTCCACTACATTGAGATGTATTTATTTCATGTGCGTTTAATAATGCAGTAAAGATGATGCCTGAAACACTGAAGTACAATGAGGAATTACTGGTTTTCTGCAAGCAAGGTAAAGGCACTATGTATGATTGCCCCGGAAGATATGCAAGATACAGAAAATGAAATAAAATAAATAAAAAGTGGCAGATGACTGGTTTCTGGATATTGCTAGGTGAATTTATTAATTGCTAATAGAGCACCAAGCCATGAATTACTCAGTCATTGCCATTGTTTCAGTTTTATGACCTTCCTCTTAAATACAGATTCGTTAGGAAGGAATCAAATGTCACTGGGCAGTGAATTATACAGAAACAAATTTATGCTTGTGAATGCTGATTTCCCATAATAAGTTACGACTCTAAAAGGACACTGTCAAGGTATTTTTCATAGTTTCAGCATGACTTTTCTTTGCTGTTGTCTATGATAACCCCTTGTGCTCTGGATAAGGAAAGCTGTCTTATACATTTCTTCTTTTTGTTTGATCATGTGTGAAAAAAGTTTGTCATTGTAGGTTTTCGTACCATGAAGTTCCTATATTTCAGTAAAATAGCAATAAAATATTTTGCTTTAAAATATTTATGTTAGAACTACCTACACAGGTAACCTTAAGCATGTCCTGTCTTTGAGAAAGGCTTACCTTGGAAACCTCAGTGTGTTTGTTGCTCTTGAACACTGTCCTGCTATAATCGTGGAGCTGGCTAGACCATGTCTGGCCTGTCAAAATGAGTTTCACGCTCTGATGGGCTTTGTAAAGTGGTTCTTGTGCTTGTGGGTTCTTACCTTGTATTCCATGTTTGATCACTAAAACATCGTTTATAATGCTTTGAAACATAAACTAATGAAGAAAACCAAGAAACAGCTTGTAGCTCCAAGAACTGACGTGTGTGAAAATACCTCCAGCCCCTTTGGTTTCATGTGGAAGGTCACTTTTACTTCACTATGTTGAACGTAAAATAAAGCTAAGAATCTAAAGTAAATTTTCTGGATTAGTCTTGGCAGCTTTTTCAAGCAAGAAATGGATAAGTGTGTCTCCATGGGGCCAAGCATGGTAAAACTGGGAACTAGGTACGCCTTCCAAATCTTGTGTTAACACTTGTTTTTTAGAACCGCGTGCAGAAAACAATGTCATAGGTCTTGGCATGCTGTTGTGTATGTTTCTAATACGGGTTTTCATTTGAGCATGATACTGTGTTGGTTGCTTAATATGCAATGTCATAAATTGCAGGATCTTCCTTTTGATTTAGTTTTTCATGCTGTGATCAGGAGCTGAAAATGTAAAGCATTTGTAAATGTAAAGAAAGGAATTTCTACTTCTTTCTGTATCCGTTTAGTTTCTTTTTGGCCATGCTCACATTTCTTGAATATCGCTATTTAGATGTTTGTAGACTTTTTAACACCATTCACAGTGCCGACGTTAGTCCTCGAGTAGCTGAACTGTATGTAACGAATTGTAATGCCAACATAAGGGCAAAGTGTGTTCTTTTCTATAGGGTCCCAGTTGGGTTGAGAGAACTGTCTGCCCTGCCATCAGTCTATTCTCTTCTTGCAGCAAAAAGTGTGTTATAAATCCTGGCCTCCATTGTGCCAGGCTGTACCTGGGTAGCCACAGGGAGCCCCACTGAATTGATGAGCTCTGAGTTGTTGCCAAGAAGCCCAGTACATCTCTGGGAACAGATGGATATTAAAGGCCAAATTTGTAAAGGCGCAAGGCACCTACGAGTGCTTCTAGGCACCTCACAGGAGTTGAGGGAAAGGGCTTACAGATCCTAAGGCACCTAAATAAATGGTGTCTGTCTGTAAGGTGCTGTCTCCACATCTTTCATGGCCCAAATCAGAGCCAAGTACGTGACAAAGAGCCAGAGTGTACCTCTCCCCCGTGTCTGCACGAAACTGGTGTTCTGGAATTCACTAGTTCAGTAGAACTAATGTGTCATTATAAATTTGTGTATTTAAATGAATGAATACGTAGCCTTAGTTGAGGGGTCCCAGTTGTGTGTAGAACATGACCAGCTTGGAGGTTAACAGGACTGAACTTCGGGGAAATATGACTAGCATACAAATTTTTGTATGACGTAAAACACCAGGTGGGGTCCATTACCTCAGGGACTTTGCAAATGCATACCAAGGCTGTCTGCTTTACCTTACCGTACTGTTTCCTTTCCTTGGATCTTTTCAAGTGGACTGAATTACAATATTGCTTGGATTGCCATTGTAGTCAAGGCAAGCTACTTTTCAGCAGCTGTATAAGGCATTTCTCCAAGCTAATTTTGGGATGGAGAAGTTCCTTTTTCAGCAGTCAGTTCTTTTTTCATGATCAGCTGAAAAGCTGATGAGAAAAGGAGAGCCAGTAGGTATGGAGCATAGGCAGTAGCACCATCTATACAGAAGAGCACAGGAGTAACATGCAGCTCTCAGAGAAGACGTGAATAAAGGTTTACAGGAATGACATTATAGAAAGATATGTCTTTCAAGATTAGTTAAGTGCTTATAACTTTTTTATGTAGCACTTTGGGCCTAAATGTAACTTTTTGTCTTAAGCGAATTGCATCTGAAATGCCATGCAAACAGAACATGACAGTGCAGTACCTCACTGTGGAAAGGTGCAGTGTAATTACTTACAGGAACGCCTTCACAGGCTATGGTTATCTGCGTCAGAAATAATCTGCCAGTCTCTCCGTTGCACACCATCTAAGTTTATACAGACAGTTGTTCTGTCCCTGCACTATGGGAAACTGCTGCAGACAATCTACTGGATGCCTTGAAAACATGTTTAACCGTGGCATTTTTTTGCTTTAAAGAAGGTGGATGTGTTCTGAAGATTTTGCCATTTGGAAGCTTTATCGTAAAAAAACCCCTATGTTTAGCCAAGTCAGTTTTTTAAATCACTACGTTAGTCATCCCGGTGATTACATAAGGAGCCCTGTAGGAGCGTTTCACATACCATCAGCCCTTGGCACTGGAATAGCAACGAGGGTGAAGCATTAAAAACAGTGTACTCACAAAGACAAACACGGTTGGATTGTTACATAGAGAGATCATCTTGGTGTTTGCTGTTGACTATATTTTTACATTAATTCAGTTCATTTCTGAGACAACACACTGGAAGAAAACATAATTTGAATTAATTATTTGCGCATATGGCATATGCCTGATGTCAGCTAATGCTGCATTAAGGATAGACATGCTGGGCACACATTAAATAATAGAGTAAATATTTGTGTTGTTTATGATAAACTAGTTCTTTCTGCAGATCTTTGTTTGTGCCATTGGGCTTATTTACTGTGATTCATATAGTGCAATATGTTAAGTGTTATAAAAAGTGTATGTTTAAATCTAAATTCTACTGCAAGGCCTCACTGTGTTTTCAGAGCAATTGATGGTTTAGTAACACTTTAAAATAATACTGAAGTCATTATGCACCTTATTATTATATGGAATGTTTTGTTAGCATTAATCACAAAGGTTCATTTTGTGTCAGAAATGCTTCTATAGAAGTTCCATTGTAAACTAACTGTAACGAAACATACATTTATCTCAACGTGTTTTGAAATATTTATGTCAAGTGATTATTTTAGGAAAGAGAATTAGATGCCCTGAAGTTGTGCAGCAATTGAAGAAAGGATTGTAAAAAAACCCAAAAAGCCAAAACCAACAAAAAAACCCTTAAAAAAAAAAAAAAAAAAAAAAAAAAAGCTAAGATTAAGGACCATCCATAAGAAATTTAGGGACAAACCCTTACCTTAGTGAACATAAAAAATGTGTAAGAACAAATTCTCTAATTTTAGAGGATGGGAGAAAGCAAGAGTAGAAGAAATCCAGAAAGTCAGTTAAATTTGGGGAGAAATCTTATGTTGCGCTTTATGTTTTCTAGTGCTGTTGATTTCTTAAGGAGGTCTAATACCAGAATGGAGGGGCTTGAACCATATAGGTTGGCCTGTGGTTTTTACACTTTGACTGTCCCAGCTGCAGAGGATTCTTCCAAGGTGTGATTTAGGTTGGCCTTCCAGTGTTGACAAGCCTGACACCATTGTCAGGTGCATCTTTGGGTGGATGTCATGCATATGTTGCAGCTGATCTGCATATGCTTGTGAAGTCTGATGTGCTGGACTTAGAAAATGCTCAGGTTGACTCACTGTCTCATCTGAGAGAGGTGTGATTTGTAGTGTTGTAGAGTTGCTGTATACAGGGGCAGTAGCCATTTGTCGAGGATTTCCCAAACTACCAGACATCCAGAAATCTGGTGGATGACCAAAACTGAAAGTAGGTAAGTCATTACTAAAGGTAAGTGTCTTTTCCTCACGTTGGTAAGCCAGGTAGATGTGCTGGAGTAGGTTGGTAGGGGTGGTGTACACTTTCTGATCTGCCTTTTCAAGTGTTCTTCCTCAGCTCAGTAAACGTGTACAGCAGAGGGTCAGCGTACCAGCGTCTCTTGTCTGTCTTGAGAATGGCTCACGAGGAAAGAAACAGAGGAATCGGGGAGAGGCCTGTAGTTGTCAGGGAAAGGGGGTGTCAAATCTTTGGCTACAAGACAAATAGGTGGATCTATTCACAGCTCTCGTCCTCCTGAAGATCATGATGTTGAGTGTGTGAATATTTATATATGTGTAAACTCAGGTATAATCGTGCCTTCATTAATCCCTCATATTTTCAAATGTGTTCCACCTTGAAATATGTTTATCAGAAAATGCCACCTGGCAGAACATGTGTCTACATGTGTCTAGATACTGAAACAAAATAACAAAAATGACAATTACCAATTTCTGGATGACTGTTGAAACAGAACAGAAATAAATCCAGCAGTATCATTTACATACTAAGAAAAGAACAGGCACTACAGAAAGGCTTTAAAATAGGAGCAGTGCTATGATAAGCCTGACTGCAGACTCTGCAGTCCAGCCTTGTAAGTCATTTTTAGAAGCAATATAACTACTGAGAGAATGCGTGACAGAAGTGAAGTCCTAAAATGTAGAGATGACTGCAGGCTTCCCCTTTTCCATTATTGGGTCCCCCTTTTTCCTAGGCTGATACTGTCAATATATTAACATCAGTATCATCATACGTGCCTAAGATCTCCCACATTCCCAAAGAGCAGTATAGCCATTAGACTTCCAGTTAATACAGATAACAAAAGGTCCCTGATAAGTAGTTTGGTTTTTGTTTTAGAGGCAGAACGAGGACAGGTATAAGGAGAGGTTGGTGATGTTTACTCCTATTCGGATATACTGCAGTGAGAAACGATTCTGCATTCCGGAGACAATTAACTTAGAGTGGCCAAGGTGGACTGTTAATTGTTCCACCTTCCCAACAGGTTTTGAGTCTGTGTTCAAGATCCACAGCACACATTTGGCAAGGCAGACGTAGTTCTAAACCATGTCTGCACTCTGAATTTTGGAAGATGGGATCACTGTTGCAGTCTGAAGCTGTCTCCAGAAGGCTGCATGTGATGGCTCTTCTGAATCTGCTGCTGCCAAAAGCAGGGGAATGAGAGAAAGCAACTCATATCTGGGCATGAGAGTAGGGAGTTCCAGGTATGGAAGAGGATGGTTGTCCTTGAGTGCCAGAGGCTTATCCAGATCTGGGGTAAGTGAAGGACTGTGACTGATATGCCGTGTAGAAAAAGTTCTCTCTGTTTCTGTACTTGATCTGTGAAGAAGTTGATTATTTTCCAGAAGGTGATTCTTTTCCAATTTTTTTATATTTAGCCATGGCTGATATAAGTCTCACAATTGTATTGGCTTCCATAATTTGTCCATTGTCTCAAAAATGCAATGCATTTTTTTTTCCACAGGTTTTGTTCAGAACCTTGCTAAAAACCACGAAGGAGGTTTGGAAATATATGTCCTTACTTTAACAATGCATAAAAAGGTTCGGGTAGGGTCTCACAGTAAAATGCTGATAGCCAGTTTTGTACATGGAGACATTAAATGTAGAGCAGTATCTGTGACTGACCTGACGAGGCACTGATGTGGATGGCCCCTGGTTTCAGCCAGGCACTACAGCTCCTCCTGCCCACTTGCTTACCTTGCTCACTAATCGGCCTGCAGAATAGCTACCTCATCAGTTTGTAAAGGAATCACAAGTTTGTTATTTAGGGGAAAATGGGGATTAAAATAAAAAAGATTGATTTTTTTTTTTTTAAGTGTCATTTGGAACTGGCTTATAATAAGATCCTGCTGCATTAGACAGTCTTTACTTCGATTCTTGGCAGCACTAGTTGGATTAGGAGTGTCTAGCATGCAACTGAAATCTGAAGATTGTGTGCCAGGTATTAAATAGTGGTGTAAACCTAGTGAAAAGTGGGAAGGCTCTTTTTAATAAAGGACTTATAATTTTCTTCAAAACGCAGGAATACATTTTGTTGATTGAGGTCTGGATGTGTTTATGCATTTTCAGTTGAGATGAAATGATTTTGTAAAATAATTCTCCAAAACATCAGAAATATGGGCAATCAATTTGTATTAATATATCGCAAGTTAAGGCTCTTTTTATTGTTATAAATTACCTATGCTTGGAATATTTTCAACTAGTTCTTGAATTACAAAAAATTCCTTCTGGTGTATTCTTGATTGGTATGTCTTGATTGTCTAGTCTTGGTTGGGATATACAACTCCCAAAACATATATTTAGGGGCTGTACGTGCTGTTACTCATTTTCATCTAGATTGCCATGGACTAATAAAATTTAGTAATTTTTCTCCCTGCTGCAATTCTAAGCTCTCTTCATGTGAACATCCAGAACGTTGCACCCTGGTTCAGGTAATGGCTAGCAGCTAAGTGCAGCAGCAGAAATGGTGATGCACAGCAGAGATGTTGACATGCCAGTTTTGTGACCCAGCTGGTGACTGGTTTGGCCTCTAGGATAAATTTGAGAGATTGCAGGCTGTCTTCAATTCATTCCTGCTCTAATGGCCTCGTATGGGCGCTTTCTGCCAACCCACATTTACTGGAGAGTGATACACTGTGGCTGTTCCTGCTTTTCACCCGACATCCCAGTGAAGGGCTGCGCCACTCTTGTTATCCCCTCAGTGTGCTACAGGCATCTGAACCGAGGAAGTGGGCTGGGAAATGTAATAGCAGACTTTCCAGGGAGCGTGATGGTTTTTAAGACAATCAGAAGTGTTTGTATCAAAGCCAACCATTATGGAAAAAAATATTTGTAGCTATTTTTAAGAACAGAGAATAAGACAGTGACTATAACACAGTAAAAAGAAATAGGAGGAGGCTGTGGGCTTCTTCCTGGCAGAACAAATGTATGTTTGATGACCGTGGAGCTCTTTGCATGAAGCAGTCACATGCAGGAGCACTTTAGAATGATTTCCAAATTTTGGAAGAAAAGGAGAAATGTAATCTTGTTGAAGTTTAGCAATTACGTACCATAGTTAATTAATCATAAATTAAGTAAAATGAGACCATATTTCTTGAAATGTGTCAGATAATTATGATACATTTTGGTAATTACGTGTAATAAAATTAATTAAACATATAATTCAAAGAATCAGGAAAATTATTACTTGAAATAATTTATCCCATCTGTAGGTCAGAAAGATCTGTTTTATTTTTCTTGTGCTCAGTCATAACTTTATAATCTGGTCTTTTCTGTTTTTGAAGACATTGCAGATTTCCAATATTAGCTTTTTGCCTTAATTATTAGTTCTTGGTCAGAATTTTTGTTGGGATTCTTTAATCTTTATTATAGTGTTGGTCACCCAGTATGAAAATCTTTGGATCTCTCTTGTTAGATTATTACTCATAAAATAGATGCAAATGTTATATTGTGCTGATTCTTGCCTCATTGCTGTGAAGTCGTGCAGAGTATTTGTAAAAGAAGAGAAAGGGAAAGGAAACAAGAAGGAAACAAATATTACCCAAGTGTAAGCCAGTGTGCTCAGAGCTCGGAGGTGTTTTAATATGTTTTATTGGCATTTGCCTGAAGCATCAAGGACACAAATACGCTCCCTTGGTATTGAGGGCTAAACTGACCTCCCTTTCAAGTTGCAACATTTTTTATAGTTAGTTCTCATTTTCATTACTGCTGGGAGGAAATTCTGCTGCCACTGCAGAGGAGATACTCTAAGAAGGGGAAGCGGTGTAAGAAAACCCTATAAAATCATGCTTGTGATATTAATTTTCCCACCTCAGGCTTAATAATCATTTTATGGTCATTTTTGAGAAGTTTTTCAGCCATAATGTTTTATCTATCTTTATGGTCTCTTATGCTGTATTTAATCAGTGTAATTATAGAAGTATAATTAAATATAATGTTACTTAGTTCTGAAGATTTTAGCACTAGTGCTGTTAATGTAGCTAAAAAAAACCCTTTTAAATCTTGGTGTCCACACGAAGCAAAATACTGGTGCAGTATGTTTGATATGCCATTAAAAAGGAAATGGTGGTGCGGTTTTGTTGGTATGGCAGCACGCATCCTAATTCATTAGTTCATTGGCAGTTGAAGAGACTTCTCAGCAGCATGAAATCAACTGAAACAAAAGAGACTCATTCTTTTTAGGATGTCGCAGATTTTTAAAAACAGCATAGGCCCCAATTTAGAAAACTACTTAGGCATATGATTAAATCCACCTTTAGTAAGTACGGTTCTGGAGTGCTTGTATTTATGTTACAGGTTAATGTGGCCAAATGGACTGGCTTGGCTGTTTTTGTATATATTGTCAAATGTTTTGGAAAGCAAGCCTCTGATCTGGTGCCAGCTGAGGTCTCCAGGTCAATGGAAACTTACTGGACATATATCCTTCTGCAATTAAGTTGTTTGATAAAAAGATGTTGTATAAAGGGCCTTGTAAAAGGAAATGTTACGTAATGTAAAAAGCCAAGCACCGTCTTGTGCAGTTGAAAAACCCCCATCTTAGAGCTTGCTGTGCAACTGGTTTGATTGTTTATTTCACGTTAAGTGAAGTCTGAAGAGCGGATTTCTATATTGGAGCACAGAAGTTGTGGCACACCTTTACCATTATCAGGCAGACTTTTCTGTAGCTGGTATGATCCATGTTTGTCTTGTTTAAATTGAGGTGAAAGAATCCTACCTAGCAAGAGAGGTTGGGGTAAACAGGTGTGTGTGTGAGGAATGTTTTAGTGCTGCTTAAACCTCCTTGGGATGCTTCTGTGAACAGGATGCAGGATGAATATGCAAATTTTACTCTGAATATATTCCTTTGTCCATTAAAGCTTATGTTCTTGACTTTCCATCGGGGGACAACTTCTACTCTTCTGAAAGGTTAGGTGCTTCTCTACTATAATAAGCATCTCGGCTTCTTCCGTCTGTTTTCAAATAAATGAAAGCTAGTATTAGGACATTTTAACGTGTCCTATAAATATCAAGAGTATGTTCAGTTTGATACCAGCACAGTAACTTTTCACTATATGCACACTAATTAATGCACACTAATTATCAAGCTTGTTAACCTGCTCAGAAGACAGCCAGTACTGAATGCGCTCAAAGCATGAACTTCACTCTCATCCTTTCTAGCTCAGAGCTGAGGCATGTTGGCAAGGCTGAGTAAAGAAGATGCCTTAATTTTGTCGTGCAGTGCCACTTGTCTCTACTCCTCCACAGTATGTGTCATTTAGACACCTCCACCATCACCATCTTTGCCAGTCCTCTGGGGAATTCTGGGACCAGCTTTTCAGTGTAATGGTGCTAGCCCCAGTCATGCCAAAAATTGCGTATGTGCTTTCTGATGGTGGATGGTCCCATGTTTTGCACATGCAGGTGTCAACCATGCAGGTTTGGACCTTAGTTTGGCACCAGACTATCTACTTTGGGATAAAGTGGGATAGTAATCTTCACTTATGCTGTCTTGTTAGCACTAAGTTGTATTTACAGTTCCAGTAGCTAATATAACAATGATTCAGAATGGATCTGCCATGCAAACACAAAAGTTAAAAAAGTAAAATCATGTTGCATATTAATAGCCTGGCAGTGAGAGCAGATGATTTCGTGCCTTTGAGAAAAAATTGAGGAAATATACACTATAAACTAGGTGGTTCTTCACTGTGAATTTCAGATATAAGTGGCTATCACTGGCAAGGGTGTGGTGCCTTATTCAGGCTCCCTCTAGAAAACTTCCAGAACCTGCTTCCCAAGGAAAGGAGCACAGGATTTGGGCCACGCCTCTGCCAGTGGAGTTGAGGGGTCTGAGCTCAGTTTGGGGTGGAGAGTTGCAGACTGACTTCTAAATGAAATGTAAAACTTCGCTCCTGTCTTCTTGCTCATTACAGGATTCATTTTACAAACTAAAACTATTTTCCATTTAATTTTCCAACAGGAAATATGTCTTCTGTGGGGGAAATGCCTCTTTTGCAGGGAGCCTAAACACAGCCTGTGTGTCACCTGAATTGCTGCCTCTGCCCTGCTTCATGTGGCAGTGGTATGAAATACTTCTTGAGGTTTTCATAATACTGATACCAAGTGAAGTATCATGGTAGCACAAAGTATGAAAGTAGTACTACATTGATTTGAAAAGTGTTGCAAGACAGCATGCAGAGTGGGGATGGTCAGGGTTTTGTGTAACTCATTATATTAAATGCCTTTTGTTCTGCTTATCCTTGCCAGAAGAGAAGGAACAGCAGAGTTTGGAAGTGCTCAGCCATACCCTAAGTGATTTTAAAGGAGATGAGCAGCTGCTGCTCTTCTTTCACTTCCAAGAAGACTCCTAGCACCCTCCCCTGTGCTCCATTACAACTGCTGCTACTTCCCTCTTGGTGGAGCTTCATGGGTGAAGTTGGGCATAGGAGCATCAGTAATCTTGGAAGAGGTGAACAACGTCTGAAAAGCATAGAGTAGTACTCAAAGGTGGCTTTTAAGAAGCAAAGGAGCTGCCAAAAGCGTAGAAGTATCAATACACAGTACTGGTACCATGTATTACAGTGGTCGTTTACTATTCATAGAATTGAGTACACATTCCTTTACTGCCTTGGAGGTTGGAGTGAGATGTAAATGTTGCATCTGCCTTGTAACAGTGCTCTGTACAAAAGTAAATTGCATTTGGTGTCTCCATTTCTATGGGGTTAAGCCAGAGTTTATAGGAGTGTATATTTAGAACTCCTTAGATTTAGATTCAGGGTTCCTTGGCTAATATCCTAAGATGTTTTATTAAAAAAAAAAATGAAGCTCCTGATTTTCCAAATGCCTCTGTGGTTACTGCTGTGGTACATGCATAACTTAAGTACTGCTGCTTCTCTTCACATTTCAAGGAAATACAAGATGGTAGCTTCTCAAAGATTACTATTCTTGAAAAAAATGTCTATGACTTCATTTGTTGCTTAGGAAGGCACTAGTGCTGAATGTTTTGTTGGTGGACTCATGAGGAAGACATTGGATAGCTCTGGATGGTATTAGAACTTTAATGAGTGGAAAACATGTTAGAAGCTGTATTTCACATTTAGGATATGAACAGAGGCTGTTAGTTTGCCTCTCCTCCCCCTTCAAGTAATTAGTTCCTTAGAATATAAAGGATTCTTTGGCTTAAATGAGTTTCTTTTACAGCACATAAGGGAATTTCTTAAAAAACAACAACAAAACCAGGCTAGCTAATGAAAGAAGTGATTTTTAAAAGACCAGGTAATTCTTAGATAGTTGAGTTACTACTGTGCTTAGCAAAGGTGTAATAAGGAAACTGCTTTAATTATAAATAAAAGGATTGGTAAGCAAGATGAATTTCTGCCAAGTAGAGAGCTTAGCCCAGCTTTGACTTTCAACAGAACCCTGTAGCCCTTTCTCACTTTTACTAGTGTGGTTTGTTTTAATAATGTGCTTTGTTTTTCAATGAGTGGACAGAAGGAGCATTAAGAAAACTATAGCAATTCATTAATATGGCCTTGCATTTTGGAAACTATTGGGTAGTGAAGTCCATTAAAAACCAATTAAGATCCAATGAAATGCAGTAATTTCATTCTCCAGGGGCATCATGTGAAGGGGACTACCATTACAAGTTAGTGGTGGTGGTCTTGTAATGGCACCAGAACCCTCGCAGCTACAACCATATTTTTTCTCTTCACGTTCCTGTCTGTCTCTGATCAAGGTAGCTTCTTACCTCCGTGTTTAAATACATTTCAGAATACATAGGTTTGTGTTGTATCTCTTCTCTGAAAACCCCTTAACATAGAGCAAAGAATTGTAGCTCACGACACTGGATTCAGGAAAGGAAGGTGGCTGTCCTTGTAGACTAGGGAGGCTTCTCTGGACAACTCTGTAATCTGTGTGGGTTTAAAAACCTTGTATCTAGCATGGTTCCTCCCTACCCCATGCTCCCTCCCCGCAGTGTTTAAGGCAAATCTGTTTTAAAGGTGCATATGTTCTTAGGCTATTGCCATTCTCTTCTGCAGCTTCAGGCTCAGGACTTCATTCCTTCTGCTTATGATCAGCACTGGAGAAGATGTAATAGATATTCCTATGGGTTTCTTCTATTCAGCCTGTGGTCTTAACCCTTTTAAATCATCAGTATTTATCTCCATCAGTCTTTGTGGGCAAAAAGTTAGCTCCCCATTTTTTGTCCTAGAATTTCCTCCCCTTTTCTTGCCCAGTCATTCTGTGGATCTTTTTTTTCTTAACTGCTTTTCAGAAGCAGCTCACCTGCCTTTCTAGTAGGATCTAATCACTGCTCAGAACACGTTGGTACAATGATCCAGACATTGCCTGTAAACATTAATTCCTTTGAGCGCTACTCGGTGGCATTTATTTTCCTTTTTCCCACCAAGCTTGTCTTTTTTTACATTCTCCTGCCTGCCTCTCTGCTCATCCTGCAAGCCATTCTCAGGACTGGCTCGTGGCCCCATAATGGCTATTAAAACATGGCTGCTGTTCTGTAGTTTCTCACCCCATCGCTTTACCTCCTTGGTAAATCTCCCTCTCCCCTACTTGGCTGCTTGCCTTTCCAAAATTCACTGCATTCAGCTGAGGCACTGTCTTACATACAAAGGATGGTTCCTTGAATGATGTGGCCTTCATAACAATCTTGGAAGGTGAAAGGTTGTGATAGATGGACATGGTAAGAAAAGATTATTTTTTTTTTTTTTTCAGAAAGCAGGAGCATGTTTTTACTGTGCTGTCTCTACTGGTCCATTTACCACTGAGAGAAGAAAGAAGTGGAGATTAGAAGCTGTTCTGGTAAATTAACCCTAGCTGGTCTCAGGTGATTAGTCACTAATACATTTTTGCATGAACACCTTGGGTTGACAAATTCTGATGCCTAGCACCAGGTGGCTAAGAGCTTTCCTACAGAAATACGTGAGCATAAAGTAATATCTGCTGGTGAATTCCTTTTTTAGTTAATGCGAACTGGCATCTTCTGCCATCAACTGTAATTCAAGTAAATTATGCTCTTTGTGACAGAAGAAATTAAGGTGTATTGTACAGCACATGGCCCCGACACAAATTCATGTTTTTCAACATCCTAAATTATACAAGCAACGTCTTTACAGTCAAGTTTTTTAAGGCAGATTAATTGTTCATGTCAATGCATATTTTTTGAGATCTTTGTGCTTTCATTATCTAGTTTTTCATACCTCACCAGCACCACATAGGGTATCTTTTCACAGAGAGAGGTGGAAAGAAGTTCTGAATTTCTTACCTGGTGTCTGATTTGGGAAACTCCTGCATACTCAGCAGTTTGGGAAGTCAGGTGTCTCAATAAGGAACTGGAAGACTATTTTTAGATAACCATGTTTTGGAGACCTTACCTGTAATTTTCTTTCAGAAGAAAATGTAGTCAGTTTAATCTGTTCTGCATAATTTCCAGTCATGATACTATTCCTTTTGCATAAATAATTGACTAGAATGTCTGAGGTCATTTATATCTTTTGCTCTACTGGACAAATGACATAATGATCACTACTCGGGATTAGGGACAAGATGGTCTTAAAGTTTTAATATTGCTGTGCGTTGTTAGCTGAATGGTTCACTAACCTGCAGAGACAACTTTGGATGTTGAAAATAATGCCGGCCAGAGTTGTGCAGTGGACTAAAACCCAGAAGGTGCTGTGTTAAATGGTCACTGGAACAGCCCAGTTTCATGAAGCCCTTTGGCAGTTTAGGCCTTTATTTCTTTTGTTCCTCCTTTTCCGCTTGCAGAATGGGATAACCAGTATTTATCTGCTTGACAAGGATGCTGTGGAGAGTAAGGAATGCCTGTGAAGTGCTTTGCAGTTGCAATGCACAGCGGAGTAACACTTCTATGAATAATATTTTCTGCTCCATTTTTCATGATAGCCAATTAATGTATCAAAAAGAGTATAACTTTCAGAATCATGGTGGTTGGTGGAAATGCACAGAATGTTTATCTTTAAGATGTAAGAAAGAAAAGTAACTGATGAATATGGCAAAAATCACTTGGGAGAGAAGTGTGTGAGTGAGTGGTCATCTTCCCAAATTAATCAACAGCTTCCTTAAGATGGAAGATTTGACTATTTCAGGTTCACTTGTCATGACTAGGATATCAGCCAGGTTTCAGTATCTAGAAGTGGTTTTTAATTAATTTTCTCCTACACTTTAAACTGGAGGAAAATTTATTACTTTGTGGCATTAGCAGTATGTAAAACCACCTCTGTATCTTTCAGTTACAAGACTTAACCAAATGCAGCATGTGGGCGCTTAGATGGATCGTGTTTCTTCTTTTATTCTATTTGGATAGGTAGAACTGAGATGATTCCAGGTCTTCAGACAAAGAACTGTACAACCTTGAGCAAGCCTTTACAACTCAGCAGTATAAAAAAACCCTGTAAATGCTATTATCAGCTCTGTATCTTCTAATGCCAGTTTCTGAAAGGCAGTGTGGAAACAAAAAATCTTAACTGAGCCCCATGGACAGAGGTAATTGTGATTGAAATTTCTTTTTTTCTCAGCTGTAACTGGGAGAAAGGTTAGTGTATTTTTATATGAGTACCACTAAGTAAAACCCACTAGATCATTGATTAACCCTGTATGACATTTTTTGATACAACTTTTAATGAAGAGGTTGACTAGGTGACATAGAAAGGCTTAGCCATATATTAGGTTTTTATTATCCATCTACTTAGCTCTTAAAAATTCCAGAAGAGTTAAGGGAATGTTTAGCTTAGAAGTTTTCAAAATAAAGTATCTAAATCTTTTCAGTGCTGGAGTGATTTTTGGTTTTGATATCATACAACATTTTTGGCAATCGCTTAAAATGGAAGTGTAGTATTTGAGGCCAAACAGACTGTTTCATTCTCAATCTGAAGATTATTTTCTCACTTTTTCATTCTCAAAATTCTTTGAATAATATTTCTGGTTTAAGCTGAAAAATTGTTAATCCTGAAGAAGACGCTTTTTGTTACTGATAGTTTTTGTTAAGAAACTGAAAAATCTGTTATTTACCTACCTCAGTTGTTTAAAGTTGCCATACTTACAAATTTGTGGGAACTTTCTATTCTTGAACAAGGAAATAAATAGATCTGAATTTGATCTTTCATGAACTCTAGATTTAATCATTTCAGATCAGTTTTGCTATTGAGTCAGGTGACTGGCCCATTGCAGATACAAGATTTTTTGTGTCATTCTCATGATCAGTATGCATAACTGTCTATGTATGTGTATATCTATCATCTTTGTGTGCTTATGCATATAATTTATTTATTCAGCAGTTCAATTTGTACTGGGATTGTTAAGAACTTCAAACTTGGTATGTTCTGGGTTCAGTAATTTTAACATAAATTATTCCTAGGTTGAAATTAGCTCTCATTTTCCATTGGGAAAGGAATAGTATCACCAATTTAAAAAATTAGCCTGGGGTTATACATACCAGAGGAGTCAAACTGTTGAGGTATCACTGTGTTCACCATTGCAGAGTGATGCTTTCTATTGGGGGACAGATTCAAAAGGAGCAATAGGTTGACAGTTTCAGTGAAATTGAAGCAGCTTTTTTAATGCTGTCAGCTTCAAAGTCTCACTCCTTAAAATCTTCGATGATATCAATTTGATTGCACTGATTCCCATTTTTGTACTGGATTTGGTCTTTCTGGTGTTCACATTGTCAGTAGTGTTGTCGTTTTACTGATTGCCAGCTGAGAATGTCCTCTCCCCCAAATATGTGGTCTTATATTTAGAAGATTAACATCATTGGTGTCAAATCTTGGTTCCCAAGCTAGATTCATCTGCAGAGTGAACTCTGTGGTTCCTGTGATATTTTTTCAGTATCTAATTTCATTTAAAAAAACCCCACTGACAACAAACATAAAATGTTTAGATCTCGTGCCAATTGAGAAAACCTTCATTAAGTGAACTAATTGCAATGTAGTGGAATTTTACCTGCCAAGATACCTGGGACATTAATTCCAGAAACAGGTGATAATTCTTTGTGTGCCAGTATTAATGACATTATTTATTGCCTCTCTTTTTAGGAAATAGGAATCAGAAAAGTATTTAAAATGAGAACTGGAAGTAAAAAGTCAAAGGGGAGAGAGAATGAGCAATGAAACATAGAGAAGAAAAAAAAACAAAAATGAAGAATAAAGAAAAGGGAGTAAGTAGGTAGTTCAGCCTTCCAAAAAGGAGCACATTTTCTTAGGAAGTGGTGCAGCAGCAATGCGGGTGAGGACAGGACAGGTTGCGCAGCAGATCCCAATACTCTTGAGGCAAGCACAGGCAACAGAAGCATTCAGGGATAAAAATGGAGAAGTTCTGAACTTTTTTGAAAATAAGGCTTGTGCTTAAGGGCCTGCTTTTGATGTGCTCAGGGGATTTGGGACCCCATCTCAAACCACTCATGCATAGGTGGGTAAGCCAAATGTTTTCCTTGGTTTATGAATTGCCCTGATAGGGGAGGAAAGGCATAGAAGACAGTGAGTGAACAAAGACAACTTTGTGCCAATGGAGAGTTGTTTTCTAGGAGAGAGAGCACTTGCACAGCTTTGTCGTTGCTGGGTCACTACTTCTGCAGGTCAGAGAAAATCCACATTTGTATGCTTTGTCATAGATTTTAACTGTCCAGAATTTGTTTGAGATAGGTAGAAACTTCAGAGTTTTGAATGTAGCTGAGTTATAGGAATGAAGGTAAAATAGGGGCGAGATGTTTACTTCTCAGAGATCTTCTGTGGAACAGTGTTTCTTTTCTAATAATACTAGGTTTTAAAAAAAGAGAATGTGTTTAAAAAGAAAAGAAATTCTGTTTCAGTGTCACGATGTGTATGATGAAACTTGAAAACCATTAGACTAAAGCGCCAAAGAAATTAAAAATTAAAGATGACATTTCATCTTTAAGCAATTACTTATAGAAAGTAGTGCATCACAGTGGAATAAAATAAAGAAAATGTGTGAATAAAATTTTGAGTTTTCTGGATGTTATGATTTTTCTGTCCTGTGTCTTGTAATCTAGAGCATTATTTGACTATATATCAAAATTTCCAGTTCAGGAACAAGTCTGTGTTGTGAGCATATACAAGGTCCCAGCATTTGACAATGCAAAACTTAATGGTCCACAGCAAGGAAAGTTAGGGAAAGCAAGCAATAACACATGGTAGTGAATTTACTCATTTCTTCATCGTAAAGATAATCATGGTTCTGAAATGCAGTGAAATGGGATGATTCTGAGATGCTCTGGTTAATGGGGCCATATAAAACTGAAGTAGATGGAAGAGAACAGATGGAAATTTGAGGATGGGAAATGGCCTGTCCAGAATTCTGCCTACTGCTGTCCTTTCAAATCCATAGGGTTTGGTGCTATATAGAAATTTCATTTCCTTGGGTTTCCAGGCACTTGGATGCAATAAATGGGCTCCTTCACCATGTTGTAATTATGACAGAAAAAAGCATTGCTTATAAGATCATAGGATAATTTGGTGTGAAAGAGTCTTCAGGAGGTCTCTTGTCCAGCCTCACACAGTGTGGCCAGGTCAGACCAGGTTGCTCAGGGATTGATCCAGTTGGATCGTCAAAGCCTCCAAGGGCGGAGTCCGAACAACCTCTCAGGGCAGCCCATTCCACTGCTCAAATGTCCTTATGGGGAAAGGTTTTTTACTGTGTATCTAGTCTGAACCTCTCTTATTTCACCTTAGGCCCATTGTCTTTTGTCCCATCATGCTCTGCTGTGAAGACCCTGACTTCATTTCCTCAGTGACCCTCCCCATAGGTGCTAGGGGACTGTTAGGTGTCTCCAAAGCCGTCTCATCTCCAGGCTGAACATGCCTGGTTCCTTCAGCCCCTCCTCAAAGGGCAGGTGCTCCAGACCCCAACCAGTCTGGAGACCATCTGCTGAAATTGCCTCAGTTTATTGATGGGTTTCTTGTGTTTGTGGGTGGGGGTCATGGTATTCTGGATGTGGTCTGGTGAGTGCTGAGGAGAGCAGGGATCGTCCCTTCTCTCTGTCTCCTGGCTATATTCCTGTTCACACAGCCGAGAAAGCTGTTGGCTGCCTTTGTTGCCAAGGAACACTGCTGGCTCTTGTTCAGCTTGCTATACACCAAGACTGTTTCCACCGGGCTGCTTCCCAGCCAGGTCCCAGCCTGTACTGTGTATTCTTTCCCAAGTGCAGGACGGGGCATTTGTACTTGTTGAATTTCAGGAGATTCCTGCTGGTTCTGTCTGAAGACAGGTGCAAGATTTGCCGCCTTTCACTTCTTGGGGACCTCTCCTGCTCCCCAAGGCCTTTCAAAGGTGACAGACTGGCCTTACAAGGGCAGCAGCCAGCACAGTGAGCAGTCTTCGATGCAGCCTGTCGGGCCCCATGGACACCTATGGGCTGAGTTCTCTTGAAATCCCCGACCCAGTCCTCATCTACTGCTGGTCATCTCCTCCCCCAACCCTGTCTCTCAGCGCTGAGGCCTGGGGGACAGTGTTGGTGAAGATTGGGACAAAGAAGGCATGGAGTACCTCAGCTTTACCTGTGTTCACGGTCACTAAATCACCCACCTCTGTTGCTGTGTTCTCTAAAAACTAAATAATTAGTTTTAAACATTCTAATTAAAAGCACGGGCACTGTCCTGTGAACAAAGGCCAAGGCCTTCCTGGCCTGGTACCTTGTTTCTGTTGTTGGGTATTCTGTGCTACTTCAGAGGATGGAGGCTGGCATGAACGACAACTAAATAATCTGTCTGCAAGGAAACTTTCAACTTCTTTAGTTAGGGACCCTCTTCTCCTGTGAAGCAGGAGGATTTTTATCCTTGATGTCCTTTGGACTATTTTTTCATGTCCTCCTTGACAGAGGTAATGTATTCAAGGGGCAATGTAGTCAATGTATATGCCATTAATTTACAGTAATGGCAATATAAATGGCAGTATATTAATATTTTTCATATTCTGTATTCCCTTCTCAATACATCGTAACATCCTGTTCACTTTTTTGACCCCTCATGTGTATTGAGCAAACGTCTTCATTGAAGTGCCCGTGATGAATCTTGCATCTTTTTTCCTGAGAGGTTATAACTAATTCAGAACCCATCAGTATGTACAAGTGGCTTTAAATTTGTTCCTTCTAGTGTACCCTACTCTGCACTTTTTTTCACAGTGAATTTCATCTGCTGTCAGGTTGTCCAATTACCTAGTTTTTTAAAGGTCCTTCTGGAGTTCCTCAGAATCCTTTGTAGTCTTAACTACCCTAAATAGTTCTCTGTAGTCAGCACATTTCACATTCTTATTACTTATAGCATGTCAGCTTTCAGTTATTAGTAAATATGAATAACTATGCCATTCATAGTATTGATCCTTTAGACATGCTTTCTTCCTGCACTAGTTATTTTTTTCCTCTTTGTTCCTACAGCCAATCAATCAGTTAGTCTTTTAGTCCATGTCAGGAATGCACCTGTAAATGTGCAGGTCACACTCTGTGAATACTCACAAAGACTCATGTTAGTTATCAGGGCTGGTCTCCAAGGTGTCGTCTACAGTTAATGAAGTGAAGTGGCCTTTGAGACCAGAATGTAATCTTAAGTTCTCTGAATTCCCTTGGAAGCCTTCCCCACCCCTCAAGAATATTTGGCCTTCATGATTCTGTGTCCAAGTTTTCCAAGTAAATTCATACCAAGAAGCTTCTACAAAGTCTGTATAATGTTCCTTTGCTCTCTCTTTTCTTCACTCAAACTGTTACGGATGGGTTCTCAGGGCACTCCTGGCAGGATGAGGCCACCCTTCTCCTTCTGAGGAATTCTGTTACACTCCATATGTGTTTTGTGACTCTTGACTTCTGTTGTAGGTAATAACCAATGCTCCTTCTGGTTAAGTAAAAATTGTGCACCTCTAATTACATGGATTGCGCACAACTTCTCACCTTTGTCCTTGAGGCTGGAAATATAATAACACATTTGTGTTATTAGTTCAGTTCTCTTGATCCTTCCTTCTTTCAGAACTTGGATCAGTGTTTCACAGCCCACCTTTGGGGTTGGAAACTGCTAAGCTTAAGATACTGTTTAGGAAACAATTGTCATGAAAACTTGACAGAGGAGGTTCCATATACAAAAGGTTTACATTGGTTCAAGGTTATACTGAGTGAGTAAGTGGAAGAGAGATCTGTTGAGAGTAACAAAATAGGTAAATGGTATCAAGAACAGGAAATTCCATCAACTGGAAATAGCCAAGGTGGGGAGAGGACTTTGGAGCCGGGAGGTATCATATATTTGTGCCCAGTTCTGGCTTCCCTAGAGGTTGAGCACTGAGGGCACGGTTGAAGACATGTAGGAGCTCACCTGGGTTCTAAACCCGCCCAGCTGTTCTTATATTCTTAGAAATGGTAAAACTATAAAACCAAACTTTATGCAGTGTACAGAGCATGTAATATTAGAACATTCAAAATAGGATCTTTTTCTTCTACTTGACCTTCACATATTGTCTCTGTTTCTGCTGTGAGAGTCATATGATGACAGATGTGCTATAAGTGGGGTCAAATTTGCAAAAGGTTTTGAATCTGAGGAAGGCTCTTGGTCCTGAAGGGAGTAAACAATTGAATTTGTCAAATTTCACCCTCTTTAATCACCCTGTCTCTGACAACACCAGTATGATAGAGAGTTGCCAGTCCCAAGTATTATTAATTGTGATGCATAATGATTCCAAGGAAGATTTTAGCTTTCTGGCCACTTGATTTGTTTAATTCAACTGTTGATACCCAGGTGGCCTAATAGGCACGCAGTTCCTGCTGGAAGCTGTATTTCAGAACCTCTTACTTGTATGGTGTATTTATCTGTTTTGGGGATTTTCTTCACCCTTACAATCTCTTTTTTACACTTTATATGATAAGGTTTGTTTTTACCTATTGGCTTCTGATGGCTTAGGTTTTTTTGTGCTTTATTATTTAGCTGTACTATTTTGTTCTTGACTTTTTACTTACTTTATTTTTGTTTTGGGATATATAAGCCTGCTGTGACTCTAATAAGGTATTTCTTAGTAGATTTCCATGGATTTTAATATCCTAAGTCCCCCCTTTAGGCTCTAAAACTAATTTCCTCATTTAGAAAAAAAAGCCCCTCTTCTGCTTCAAGTTTAATGTCATAGCAGTGCCTCTTGATGTGATGACCCCGAGAGGGGATCCAATTTAATTACACTGTGACCACTGCTACGTAATGGCTGAATTTCACTTACCTCCTGAACCAGTTCCACTGTGTTACAAGAAACACATTTTTTGTGACTTCTGTGTGCTCCACAGTGAGTTTCCATAGAAAGAAATAAGTGTATGGTATTGAGAGTGTTTTTCTTCACTCTCTTAACGTAATGTGACAGTCAGCCAGTTGGCAGTCGGGTAGCTGAGGATATCCATTCTGTCTATTGTAATTAATACTGTGTGTGGGCGCACATGGCTGCCAAACACATTTGCATTCCGGTTCTGGCTTCCCCTCCCAATTGAAGGGGAGTGCAGGGGCAAGATTTTCCCACATCAAGCCAATGGTGGCTTTGTTCTTCTTGTTGCTTACATGGGGAGGACAAGATGTGAAGTTGGTGTCACAGCACTCTTGCTCTTTATATCAAACCGATTTCCTTTCCCTCCAGTGATTTAGAAAAGAGAGACGTCTGGTGCTCAAGACTCAGATGCCAAGTCTTTCTTCTGCTCTGCATCAGGGCAGGCTTCTGTCAAGCTGGGGTCCTTGTGCAGGTAAAACAGGTTTGTTATTTCCAAAACCAGGTATAAAAATGTACAAAGATCTCAAATATCTGGATGACGCTCTTAGTCATATGGTTAATTTTTCGGTAGTCCTGCGAGGAGCAGGGAGGATGATCCTTATGGGTCCCTTCCAGCTTGAGATATTCTGTGAAATACAGATCCCAATTTCAGATTTCTTCATTTCCTGTCACTACCCTTGTGGTCCTCTAAATGGGAAGGTACTCTTGAATCCACAAAACAAAATTCTTTATTTCTGTAGAGTATTTCACCCAGCCTATGTATATTTTGTCCATATCTGAGAAGACAGTGGGGCCCTTTCTTTCCAAGAAGCTTCTTTATTGCTTGCCTCGATCTCTCGAAGTGTAATCACCATGATAAAACACATTGCTTTTTACAGTGGCTGTTACATTGTGATGAACTCTTGATTGTTGCAGTAGTTGCTGATGCTTACTTGGGTTTCTGATCTTCTGATACAATAAGAAGACTAGGAAAGCTGATGGTCCATATGTCAGTTGGGCAGTGTGAGCCTTCAGTGGAAAAACAGGACAGTGTATCAGCAGATGAATTTCAGAATTCCACTCCTTTCCTTGCCCCTTTTTCCTAAACCCCAGTGCTATACAATAGTATTTATTAGGTCAGTTGATGTACTTTGCTCCAAAACATTCATATGGAAAAAAATGAACAATTGTGATTAAAATTGATTTTTTCCCTTTGGGAAGTTAGAATAAAAAATGGTTACCTGCTCATTTATGAAACAGATTTATTCTGTTGACATGGAGGCTTGTTTGAAATGTAATTGCATTTCTGTTACCTAATGGAAAGTGACAGTTAACAGTATTTATTTTCCATTTGTGTCTCAGTAGATAACATAACACAATTTTGATTTGTAGTTAGCTTTGGAATCTGAGATTGTTCTATCTCTGTAATTGAAAAGATGGGAGCGTGATGGCCTAATACAATTCTGGTTTTGTTTTTTTACACCAGTAAAGGCAACATTAATACAGTAAACAGCATCTATTCTGGTTTAATAGTTAGACTGAGATGTTATTTTTGCATCGTGCCTTTCTCATTAGAAACTGCCACATCATGATCTGGATTGATAATTCTTCCATTTAGACACTCTCTGCGGCAGCTAATTTCTATGAGCAATGCCTCCCTTTCCTTGCCCACCTAAAATAACTTTTTTTTACCTTGCAGCTAGAACACCTTTCTTAGTCACATAATTACAATTACATTTCTTACAATATTTTTTCACAATGTGCATCGTGTTCACTTTGTATGGAAAGCCATTACTTCATCATTAATGTTAAAAACAACGGATAACAACTTGGTTCTTACATCGTTATATGCCTTACGCTGCAATTCCCCTGCTGCTTTTTAGAATTCTGCCTACTCCAAAATAATTATCTTTAGGCAGCCTGTTCCTGCAAAGGAGGTTGCCCCTCTTCGAAGCCAAGCTCTACCCATTGCTACTTGTAACCTTAAGTCTGATGGCACTGAAGAAGCAGCACTTTTTGGAGAGACAATTGTCAGTTCTTTCCTTTGTCATGGTGAAACCTTTGCTGCACTGTCTAAAATCTGGTCACCAGTTACTCGCCTTGTAGCTAACTGCACCTATGAAAAAATATTTAGTGCTCATATTATCATGCTAAGGTAAGTATTAATGCACAGAATCATAGGATCATAGAATCGAATCATAGAATCATTTAGGTTGGAAAAAGACCTTTAAGACCATTGAGTCCAACTGTAAACCTAACACTGCCAAGTCCATCACTAAACCATATCCCTAAGTTGCATAAACCATGTTCCTAATTGCATAAGAAGAATAATCAAGCAGATTCAGTGTTTAATCTTAGATGATACAGGATGGTGCTTGTTCAGAGCAAGAAGGTGGCTGTTACAGTACAGCCTCCATTTGCACACCCTGCTTTCCAGATGGGCCTGAAACAGGCTGCTAAGCACCCATATTGGTTTACGGAATTTCATTGCCAGTTTTGCTACACTATTTTAAACTAGTAGTTTGTAAACCAGTAGTTGTGTGCTGTCCTATTACAGCATTTGGGAAAGGGTATTATTCAGAACATGTTTTTGGTATACTCAAGTGTTGTGTGCTCACAAAGTCAAACTTTTTAGAGCGTATCAGATATCACAACTACTAATTATTCTACCACCAGATTTTTTTCTTCATGCTGATGAATAAATTAAGAAGTCAGGTTTTCATGAGCTACCTTGACTCTTATGTTGATTCAGGAATAGAAAATAGAAACATGGTACTGTAGTTTCTAAAATGGAAGCTGAGAAGAGTTTTTATACGTGAATAACATACTGTCATGAAGGATTGTTTCACTGGGATTATTTAAGGGACTGTGTGTGCATGAAAACCACAGAAAATGGATACAGATTTTTGAAAATCCAGATATAGTACCTGAAACATAGTCAAGCAGTATGTTTTATAGCTTCGGCCTTTAGGTTTTTAGGTTTTAATTCACACAAAAATCTGTATATTTTCCAACTGCATTTCATTAAAACCTCAGTGATTTCTGATATGAGCTTCGTAGGCGCTGAATTTATCTATTCAATAAATAGATGAAATCATAAATAATAACAATGCATAAGATACCCTAAATTGACAAAAAAAACTAACTAATCTGAGCAGGAGACTTGCTGCATTGAATATGAACAAAAAGTATTACTTCTTATTAGAAGCATGAAATGTGTCATATTTTCAAAGCAGCCTGGAGCTGCTCTGCAGTATTCACAAACCACAGATTTCATCCTTGTCCCTTGGTTGGTCTAAAATATTCATAATTTCAGAATTCCCCTAATTTAAGACCTAATAATGAACAATTATTTCATGAACTGGTTTTAATCGTACTACTGAATGTGTAAATATGCAGTTTCAAGTGATGGATATCCAAGCCTGTAATGACTAAATATTTCAATACATTTTAATCAGACCTGGAGTGGAAATTTCAATGGGTATTTCCATGCATACATTTTTACATATGCAAAAATATATGTATGCATACAGAGGTACACATGTGTGTGTGTGTGCACATGCATATAAACATATATATATAAAAAAAATAAATGTGTCCATGTGTGCATGCATTAATCAGAAAGCCTGTTATGACATTATTATCAAATATAGATGATAACCAATGCAAAAGCACGTATATTTTCAATGGTATATAGTACATGGGTGAGAGCTTTTTCACAAACACAAAAGCTTAATGTCCTATACTGTTTTGTGCTGAAAACATTAAAGTTAATGCAAAATGTAATTTGTAAACTTTCAAAGTTTAGAGGTCTCCCACTTTTTTTTCTCTCCAGATCCATAGATACTCAGCAGTCTCTGGCAGACAGGGTGTCCATATTTGTTCTTTTTTAACCCTAAATTCTGGCTGTGTGCTGACCTTTATTGTAATCTCCTACATGCCCTATTCTGATTTTTCAGTCTGGGAGAGAGTTTCTAGTAATTTCATTAATAGTTGGAACAAAAACCAACATAATTAACACAGCATTTTGTGGAATAAGCAATCTTTTGCAGGAAGGGTGGTATTTGAGTAGGCTTTATGTGGAAGACTTCGGATACTAAAGACGACAATACTCTGTGTGAGAAGGAAATACAGGGTATTGGTATGCTCTTTCATCAGTTCTTTATGTTCAGTTGGTACATTCCTGCTGGAAGTGTGCTGATCTCTGTTGGTCACTGTGTAAAACAGCAGTTTTAGTCATAAATGTGTGCTTCAAAATAGTCAGCTGTATAGCAGAAATGAAAAGATGTTTTAGAAGTAACCAAATCTGTGGAATGACTTCCAATAGAGAGAAATTAAGAAGCTGGTATTACTTTGTTTTGAGCAGAGATTAATGGTAGAGGCCATAGGAGATAATGGTACAAGAAAAGCCTGGTGAGATCCTTACTCACCTTTCTTCATCATGTGTAAGAACAGTGAGAGGAGGGAAGCATCCTACTTGAATTAACTTACTTGTCTAGGTATTTATTCATCACTGTACAGTTTGACTTCTCAGTCTATTAATGGTTTTATTTTTGTATTACAGTTGAGAGGAGGGTATGTGGTGTACACAGACATCTTTGAGGAGTTCTTGCAGTAGGGTGGGTAGCACTGAAAACCTATTACGGCTCAAGATCTTCCCAGAGGGTGCTGAGCTCTTTTCCTTGCATGCATCCGTGGTTCGCTGCTGGGTGTTCTCTTGTGCGCTGGGTTTTCAGGGAGTTAGTAATGGTTAAGATTGCTCAATCAGTGACGTGGGTTGAATTGCATTAATAAAATATCAAATTATATATGGATTACTTATTAAATTGAGAATATTATCTATATTGTATCCACCTGTATCCACCATAAATGGGAAAAAACCTGCATATGGATGAACTTAATCTACTTACTGGTTTATGAACATGTTGTCCCCAGAGAATGTTACAAATCCACAGGATGTTCCTTAGTGCAGGATTTTGTACTTAAGCCTGTGAGTAGGCGTTAAAAGCAGAGGTGGAAGGGCTCCTTTTGACAAAGGAATTGATGAGGCTTGTGTGTATTATTCCCTCTAGCAGGTACATGGAATCTGTTGTGTTTTGGATATGTACACCTGATGGAGAGAGGCAAGAATGTGACCCACCAGTTAAAATATCAGTTCCTTTCACTTCTGTCCTGTTTACCATGAACAGCTTTGTCAGTGATAACTTTTTCAAGAGTCAGATGAACTGGACTGGGGATGAGCTCATTTGCAGATGATGCCAAGGCCCCAGCCCAGGGATACATCCCAGTCTGGCTGGCGGGAAGTGCAGCTCTCCTTGTCCTAAGGTGCCTTCTCGTTTGTCTGCCTCCTACGCCATTTCCCCCTCCTGACCCACCTCACACATCACGGCACACTGAAGCGGAGGGGAATAAACTCAGAGGTTAGCATGGATTTGCTTCCTCCTTCCCACTCTCCTCTTGTCTACAACAGAGAGGGCTGCCATCCTCCCAGCTTCCCTCATCTTCCCTGCAAAAGGTTAATACTACTTTTCAGAGTAACGCAACTGTTGTTATATCTTTTTATTTAGTCCAGAGTTCAAGAGCTTGAGCCTTTTAGCAAAACACTCACAAATCCCATGTATATAAACACGCAGACATCCAAAAGTTGCCCCTTTGTGTTGTCCTAAAAGTGGCTCAGCTTGCATGCTTGAGAAAACTGCTGATAGGGATTCCTGTCTGAGATCTTGCCTATTAAAACCTCTGCTTTTCTATTTGGAAGCTACATAAGGATATGCATGAAATGAAGGAAAATTTCTGGAAAGGTTTACTAAAGACATTTTAATAGTAAGTTCTTGTACATGTAAGTGCATTTGATTGCTGAGATTTCAGTTACTACTGTGTACAGGTAGGGCTTTGAAACACAGTGGTAAGCCATCTTCTGACAGGGCCTGAAGTTTCTACATACGTTACATTTGTTCTCTGTAATTGTTGTTATAAGCTCAGCAGCATAAAAGTGGTGGTGGATTCCAGCTCCAGCTTTGATGTGCTGTGCTGAGCTGCAAAGAGGTTTGTAGAGGGAGACTTCACTTGACTGTGCTCAGACTGGAAACCAAAACTGGTGTTCTCCAAATGTTGGATCCAGATTAGCAAGAGTTTCAGAGGAGAAATGAGGAACTAAGGAGTGGAAATCTCCTTCAAAAAAACCCCACAACACAGACCCCAAACAAACAAAAGGCCTGTTGTGGACATCAGTGTGAGTACTCCAGCTAGACAGTTTTTGAAAACTAGAGAATCTATCTGGAGGAATGGAAATAAATGTGGGGAAGTATTAGGAGTAATAATGTAATTGCAGGGAATTCTAAGTAGCTGCATTCAAACTCTTTCCTCCTTCCAGTGAACTTTCTGATGGTTTTAAAATCAAATCATGTGTATTTGATCCCAAACAGCTCTATTTTACATGTCTTGCAATGCTTTTGAAATATTTTCTTTACCAATTCCCGTATTAAATACATGTGCTAAAATGTCCTTAATTTTCTACTGAAATCCAAAATGATATACTTGGAGGATGTTTCCTTAATAGCTGTAAGCTGCCAAAAATTGCAGCTGGGATTGATATACATTTTAGATTTTTTGTATTAAAGGTTTACTTACTATAAGCTTAACACTAGCTATATGAGGCACAACATTGAGTTTATTGGCCCCGCACAGAGTTTGGTAGAGCAGGGACAGTGGCTGAGTCTAATCACTTTTATATTTAAGAAATAATATATTTATTTTTTAAGTTGCATGCCCGTGTGTGTTGTCATTGCAGGAGGGACTCTGATAAGTAAAGTACAGGGAAGTTAGTTTAGTTATATAGACATTTTGATTGTAACAGCATGTAATATTGTTTGCCAGACCTCACCTATAGCTGCAATGACATGTCTTGGTAGGACAAAACCTGTAAGTGTTGCCAGCAATCACTTTCCTTTCAGTTGAGAAAGCAAAGATTCGGTTGAAGGCATGTATTTTTGTTTGGGACCACTGGTGCCTCAAACCATGAAAAAGACAAAACATTTCTGATAGGTTTTTTTACTATATAATTGAATATAGTTATTTTTCAACACAGGAATAAAAGTGAAAAAAAGGATACTGGGTAAAATAAAAAGCATATTAGAATAATGTGATTTAAATTTTGACAGTGTACCATCATTTGCAGCTGATAATACTAATGAAAATTTTGGAGACACTATTCTGCCTACAGAGTAATAGAAAATGAGAATGAATATGTGCTTCCGGCTAATTGCAGTGCTGGTCATTCTGTGATTCCATATAGCAGGAGAGAGTACGCTGCATGTCATTCACCAGCTGCTTTTAAAAGTGTGCAAGAACAGTTTTCAATCGCTTTTCTGTATGCAACAACGGAGTTTCAAAATTACAGGAGATATGTCAGTTTGCCAACCTTTAAGTGAGGGGTAGCTTATATCAAAGAGTTGCGGACACGTTCTTAGGTTATAAATGCAGCTGTTATTTGAAAACACATTGCAGCAAAACAGAATAGTGAAAAGGGATTTCATTCATTAGCGTACGTGAGGGAGCTCTCAAATACCTGTCTCATATTTTTATTCTGGCAAACAGAACTACCTTAACTTGATTCAGTAACTTTCTCTGCAAATATCTGAATTTTTCCTAAACATTATTAATAGTGAAATTTTACAGAAGTCTGCATTTGTTTGAATGAAAAAAAGCTTTGTACTGACAGATTCAGTAGTTGTGTTTGTACTTCAAGACTCGATATCAAGGAACAGTTAAATATTCAGCCTTCAGATCCTATGTCTCTCAAATTCTTACAATTTACAGAGATTATTGTGTCAGCAAATACAGCAGTGAATAATATGTATCCTGTGTGTAGGTAGACTTGAACAGATGGCAAAAGAATGGTAAATGCTCTTTCCAGTAAGAGCTACCTTCAGATTAAAATGTTTCTACCTATGAAGGGATTTATGAATCAACCAAAACAACAGAGATGCATTAAAATTTATAACAGTTGCCATTTAAAAGAATTAATCAAATGTTATTAGAAATTAATTGTTCATTTGAAAGTAGTAGAGTGGACAGTAATCTCAAAGTGACTGTGTCCATCACTGCAGCTGGAGTGAAGCCCGGTGATGCGAGATGGGTGGCGGTGGCCACCAGGAAGCCTGGTACCTGCCTTGACATCCGTGTGCCACAGGCCCAGGTGTCGCCTGTCCAATACTCCCGGCTGAAGCAACATTTTAGTTGTGGTTGTTTGAGATTAACGCGAAACGGGTACTCAGTCACGTTGTTACTGGATGGATGTCAAATAATCTGTAACAATGCTAAACCTGTAATATTTTCTCACTGGCTAAAATTAAATTTGTATGACTCTTAGAAATTAGTCTTCTGAGCGAGGGATCAGTAGGCTAGGAGTTTCAGATTTGTCTGTTTGTTTTCTCTGGCTTCCGCATGCTGACAAATGGGACGCGGCCCTTCCAGCTTCATATTAACTATGGTACCTGGGCGTTATTTGTGAGAACTGCTTCTTTTATCTAGGAGGGCAGGTAAAAAAACTGCCTGTTGATAGGCAGCTGAACTACATTTCTACCAGCAATGTAATGTCTGTGCTCCCAGTCTGCCTTGGTCCTCTGTAAGGAGCACCTGACAAACAGTTTTCATTGGCTCCTGCATTTTGTTCCTTGCTGCATCCCTTGTCTTTCAGTGTGTAGGGGGCCGAAAGCCAGACCTGGACTTGGAAGAGTCCCAGTGGAGGTCGGGCACCCATGGGGTGCTTAGATGCTGCCTGCACTCTTTGGGCCTGTCTTTGGTTACTTGTGCACTCTTCAGGTAGTCCCACAGGTGCATAACCAGTAAGAACAGTTTATGGGAAACTGGTGTTACTAGTTGGGTGGTTGGGAGAAGGATCACTGGCTGACGTAAAATCTCTAATGTTCAAGAACTTCTGCTGTAAACCTGTCTCTTCTCATTCTTTTTATTTTACAGATTGCTAAGGCATAGGTAAGAAGTGGTGTTTTTAAAGCAGAAGTTACAGTTTGGCTTTTTTTTTTTTTGTCCAACTAAAAAGTAAAGTCAAAACCAGAAACATTTTCTGCTTTCAGAACCCATATTTAAAAAAAAAAAAAAAAAAAAAAAAAAAGCTGAGATGTATCCAGGTTTGGTTGCAAAAAAGAACTTTTGGGACTACCTTTCAATTTTGACTTGCTCTACATGTGTATGACTATGTGTTCCTGTACACGTAGCAGTGTACGATATTAGTGTTAAGTATATGACTGTGAAGAACTGTGTCCCAGACTACAATATGATGCTGTTCATTTTTTTTTTGGTGAAGTATTTGCAGCATTTAAAATAATTGATATGTTTGTTTAGAATTTTTAATTGAAACCCAAGACCACAAGGGTTTGTTAAGGCAGAAGCAGGAGTCTTTTCTGTAGCAAATCAGTGGTGCAAAAATAAAAAAAAGTTTTTATGGAAAAGAGCAGTTCAGTAACACTTGGGTGTCCACTTAATACAAAAAGCTGATCATGTAGTGGTCAGATGGTATCTGGCTATTGAAGCATTCAAAGCTGACTTGCATTTTGGGATAGCAATATATTGTTAGTGCTCTGACAATGGATTTCTTCCCCCTGAGAACATCAGCCATTAGTGAATGTGAATATACTGGGATGTTTGTTTTAAACGGTATAGATATCCAAATTCAGAAAAAGAAAAAAATGGACTAGGATCCTTAAACAAAATATTTCTTATTCTGAAAAGAGCCCACACTGGTTTTCCTTTAGGGAAAAAATAACTTTCTTATTTTGGGCAAACTGGATTTGCTCATTCATATGTCAGTTCCAAAACTCTTGACCTGAGCTGTGCTGTCCTGAGACTCAGGACAGCCTACAGCATGCATGAAGGAAAACCTTGGAAAATGTTCAAACAATGAGAGCACATAAATTAAGCTTACTGTGAAGAGTTTAAAGGACACATTTTATGTGTGTAAACGTATTGATTGCTCATATATCAGCTGTCGTTAAGGCTTCACAAGTCAGTACCATTCATTGAGCAGAACTTGTAATTTTGGTTTTATTTTGAACTTATATTGAGAAAGAAAGGGTAAATGATGTAGCGATTGGTTTATTTCCTAGCCAGATGGACTTGATCTTGTGAGATATGTAGCACCTACCCATCCCATTGATCTTGTAGGTGACACACATGCTTCACAAAATTGTTAGCAATTGAGAGGATATGCTGTATTCTTGCAGTTACTTATACTGAAGTCAATGAGATCTTCCGGCTTCTCAGTACTTTCTGAAATCAGGTCACATCTTTAGATTTCTAAATCAGGATTTTCAAAAGGACCTTGGCTCCATGACTCTGCCAGGTCACAGCCCAAATCTGTTATTCCTTTCTCAGCAGCTTTGAGGATCTTTTCTTTTTTTTTTTTTTTCCATCATTTGCTTCCCTCAGTTTCTGGTGAGATCAGCCAATGGCAGCCAAACCATTACAGGACAAAAGATGTAAGGATCTGTCCACCCCTTGCATGACAGTACCTCTCAGTTCTGTTATTTCCTTGCTCTTTTCATATTTGCCTGTGTACAGCAATCTTGCTTGTCACTGCATGTTCATAAAACACTCAGTATGCTGCTTAAATTGCCCTCTGTCAGGATCTAATTCTCAAATGCTAAAAATAATAATTCTTGAGACTGTTTTTAGGTAGGACGTTGTATAAACGGCAGTGCTGTTAATATAGTGGATGGATATAGGTTGGTTAAAATCTTCTCCTTACCATATATTACTCCTACCTCTTTAGAAAGATTGAGTCATTTTTGCTTTGGCTAACTGCTTTGAACTCCTGCGGAATACCAGTATGTAGCTGAATAACATAAATGAACATCTTTCCCTTGCAATCAGGATGTAAAATTCCACAAGTGAGAGTCGACTTTTGAAGATAAACCTGTGCTTCAGTATCATCAGAGTTGTGAAATACTAATTATCTGTGTGTGCGTGTGCAGGACAGATATCTGTGCGTGCACATCTGGTATTTGCATGCATAAGTTAGGCTTGCCCAGTTGCACATGCCTGACTTGGAAAATCTGCCCTGTAGTTATTAGAAGATGTCATATATTTTTCTGGCTCATTATGAAATGCAGGGGAATGAACTCTTCCCCCCAAGACACAAGCACAGACACACACATGCTCCAGAGGTTTGTGTCCACAAAGGAGGAGTGTTTTGTTTTCTTTAGAAGTGTTTGCCATTTGGGGAGGGAAGGGGTTGAGAGCAGGTGTGAGAAATCAGGTAGGTTTTGGCTCCCTTCACCACAGACACAAGAAACAGATGGCTTAGGTCGATGCTTGCTGAACATATGGAGTGAACACACTAGTTACCAAGCTAGAACCTCAGCTGCGCTAGCCAGTGCTTTCTGCTTGCCATTTAGCTGTGAGTGCTCGTTAGGTATTTAGAATATCGCATCCTTTCTTCATTTTGTGTTCTTCAGTGCCCTTTTCCCTTTGGTTATCTTTCCTCCTCTATCTGACACTCTCTTCTTTGCTGCAGTCTCCTTCATTATTTTGCTCGTTATCTAAATGGATGCTTAATTTTTGACTGTAGGGATCGTGTGGCCAAGTTGGTTACAAAAAGGACCATGCCTCAAGTTTGCATACATGTCTGCTTCTAAGGCAAAAGAAGGAAAAAAACCCCAAGAAATAAAAAGCATAATAAGCATACCCGCTAATATTTGGAACATAGATGCAGGTGTACCAGAGTATGGTAGGTAGGATCATAAACCTTTCTCTTAAAAATGATACGAACTTTTTAACTTATCAGCCATTAGGGGAGGAGGAGAGTAAAAGGAATGAAAACATTTATATAGCCCGTAGAAAAGAAGTAAATGATTTGAGCTGTGAACTCAAACTCATTGACTGAATTCTTTCGTAAGTCCATATCTAGAAAATCTAAAGATGTGATAGGATTTTGAGGCAATCCGTTAGCTTCAGTGGGAGTTCCTTGGCCCTCAGCACCACTTACTGTAAATCAGTCTGATTGATTGGAGTCCGAACCATGAATGTAAGTGCTTGAGGCAACCGTTGATGAAAAACCTGGACTTTGTTATTACTGGCTATTTCTCTGTTGAAATAATGCTGCAGTTGGTATGTTGGTGCAAGGGATTGGGCAAGATGTTCTCCTGAGGTCCCTGCCTTACTGCAATCTTTAAATATTTGAAAGAGATGAGAGAGAGTAGGAGAGAGTGGCCTCAGGCCATAGTGTAGCACTTCATGGGATGCATTTGGCCCTTGGGCCATATTCGCCTGTTTGTTTTTACTTAAAAGAAAAACCCTAGCAAATCTTGCCATTAATGAATGTCTTAAAAGCAAATGAGAAAAAGCTGGCAAGGAGATGGTAAAGCAGTGAAGGTTTCGAGTGCTACTCTATTCCAGCAGCTCTAAATTTGGGAGCATTTCCCGCGGGGAAGGGCCGATGAGGGTACAGGAGCCGAGCTCGTCGAGGGCTGGCTTTGTGGGTGCAGAACCACATGCCTTCAACTCGTATGCCACCGTTTGCTCCTCGGAGGGCTGGCTCGCATGTACAGCTTTATCTTTCCGACTGTTAGAGTGGCCCTATGTACTGTGCACATATGCTGGAGACCTGATTTATAATTAAGAGCAGCTGGCCATGCTGCTGTCCAAAATAATTTCCCCTAGTGAAGGATCAGTGGAGAAAAATGCAGACGGGTTTTAGCCTTTTGTTGAAAGAAAGAAGAGGAGCCTTCATGCTGCGCACAGCTGGGGGAGGTTTATTGCTTGCCCGAAGAACCAAGAGCTGGGGATCTTCCATTTTATGAGTCCCTCCTGTGCTGTACCTGTGGTGAAAAAAAGAAGTTAAAGTTCCCTAAAGGCAGCTTATGGGGATTCCCATATAGCTTATTTGATGTGTGCTGGGGTCTGCTTCTGCCATGGTAGTCTTCAGAAAAGCAAACAGCAGAAAGATGGTAAAGAAACCCAAAACAAAAAAAAAAAAAGGCTCCCTCCCCCCCCCCCCCCCCCGCTTTTACCCCCATTTTCCCAGATGTGCTTGGCACTTCTCTAGTATGTCTAGTAACTTAATAACATGAGGGTTATTTCCGTAGTGCTCATGGAAGGATTTTACATGGAGTGTGATATGGCTAACTGGACTCAAATGGAGTCCATGCATAGTGCTAGTTTTTAATAAGGGAAGTTAATCTCATATTATGATCTTTTTCCCCTCAAATATGCATTTTTAGAGTGAGTAAAGCAGATAAAATAGTGAGATGTCTAGAAACATTTTTGGATAGTCCACTTGGAATGGCTCCTGTTGCGACGTTAACGTCCCTGAGGGGTGGTGGGAGTGCAAAGCCCTACCTTGTCAGTGGTCTGCTGTATTTAGACACACTTTTCTTTTCTGCCTTGCTGTCTCTGAAGCAGTACAGCAGACGGGGAAGGGGATGAGGCTGGCAGAGTCCAACTCTTCCAGGGGAAGAGTCCTTCTCCAGGGTGACTGGGGAGAAAAGCAGCGCTGGTGGCTGTTGGACTTCTTTGCACCCTTGCCCATGCCTCCGTTGCATGATTGCCATGATCCTGGAGACCATGCTTTTTTGGCCTCCTGTTTCTTTTCTTAGCTAATGCAAAGCCTGCCACAGGGTATGTGAGCGCAGGAGTGGCAGAGGGAGCTTCTACTGCTATGGGGCTGGTTACCTCGTGGCTTCAGGGAGGCAGCAGCATGAGACCTCTGGCTGTTAGGGAGTGGGGGAGGATGTGAGGGAGCATCATAGAAGGGCAAGTACTTGACAAGCCCTTGACCTCCTGAAAGAAGATAATGATAAGCTAGTTTTTAAGAGAAACCTTAGGGACATATTCATAGGGAGTAGGAGGCAGTGTCTCTCTAATCAGCAGTTCTGTGGGGTGTGTGTTTCTGTTCAAGGAACTGCAGTTTTTTTGAGAAAACGGAGGAGGAATTATCTAATTGTCACTCTGTGGCTTGTCTTGGACAGCAGCCTTTCCTCCTCTTTTGAGAGATTTTACCCTAAGTAAATACTATTGCACGTGAGGTGCGATTGTTAAACTCAACCAGGCATATCCTGTGCCCTCAAACACTGTGACAACATCAAAGGCAACAGAGGTGACCAGCTTCTGCCTTTGTGGCCTGGACTTCCAAAGAGGGCAGCTCCACCCACCACCCACTCTCTAACTGGGTGCACCTAAGCACACACCTGACCAAATCGGCTGAACGACGTAATTACATTTTCATAGCAGCCTCAGTACAACTTTTCACCCACAGTGAATTATTTGTCTAAGTGAAGGAATTTGACTACTCAACAGGGTTAAACCTATATATATATGGTTTTATAGATATATATATTTTGTTGTTGTTGTTGTTGCGTATGCCATTGATGCTCTTTATGTGACTTCTGGCAGTCGTCAGAGCATGATGGTCAGTGGCTGTCTCTGGTCTGCTGAATGCCAGGTGGAGGCTGAAAGCTTGGACTGCAGCACAACTCAAGTCAAGCAATAAGGTTATGCATTTACTGTAACATGATTTATGTAGGCCTCCACAGTGGGTATTAAGTTGGCTAAAAATGGATGCTGTCCTTTTTCTGGGCATACAGCTCTGCCATATAAATATGCTATTCAAGTCTACTAAGTTTTTATAAAATGCTGTTTCTGCCAGAATAGCTAACAGGGCTTATCCAGCAGTGACACTTCAATAGCAAAATGTTTTGTGAATGATTTTAGCCTATTTGTTTTTCTCTCCTGCTGTGATCCTAAATATTTTTACAAAACTATGTTTGAGAGATGTATTCACTTGGAAGGGCTTAGAAAAGGCAAATTAAGAGGTAAATTTGATATTCATTGGTGTAGTCTATTTCCACTAACTTGAAAGTTATGATGCATGTATGACTGTGTTTATATTGAAATCACATGTTCACAAATACTGCTATAAAGCTCAATTCTTCAATCCATTTTAAAAAAGGAGTTATTAAAGGTGGCTGACGAGGAGGCAGCAGTTTGTCCACCAGTTATATGCTGCTGTGCTGTGGAGCTAATAGTATTAACAGAAGGAGCATTTTCAGCTTGCAGATCTGATGTAAAAAACTAGATTTGCCAATAATTGAATTCTGAAACAAACAGTCCGATTACTAAGGCGCTGTAGCTTCTGTTCATGTGACGGGCAGGCAACAGTTCTTGCTTGTACCTGTCCCTACTGATTATTATTACGCATACTTAAAGTTCCTCTTTATTTTTCCCATTTTCATAACAACTGCATTATGATGTGACATATCTTTTCCAGATATTTTGCTTGAATAAATAAGTAGGATATTAAATTCAACTAGGGTATTAGATTATAAATTAGTTCTGTAACAGGCGTCATAATGTTATTTAGATTTTCAGTTTGCACAGACCTTGTAGCAACTCCCAAGAGCTATGCTACAGAATTAGGGGAAGATGTGAGTTGATGTAAGAAAATTGGTTTTGGTAATATGCTGATGTCAGTAGAGTTTTGCTGTGTGGAAAGATATTTAAATTAACGTTTTTACTTACTCCATTGTACAAACTAAAGATTGGTAATGATTTCAAATTACTGATGTGTTGGCGTTTGGACTATGCAAACATGACCATAAATGTCTTTTCCCTCGTAGCGCGATATTTATATCATGAGTTTGTGTACGGGTTTGATTTTTTTAACAGAGTAACGTATTCCAATCTCCCCTGTAACATAAGCATTTCATTTAATGTCAGAAGAATGAAAAAATTTAAGAGCATTTTTAGATTAGAAAACTCAGGCTGGCTAACAGGTACAGGTACAGAGCTGTCTGTATCAAGGCAGAAAGCACAGACTTACAGTGCTGGTCTTGAATAATTGTATCATGATTAGCAAGCACAGTGACACTATATTGGTGAGAGAGATGTGAAAACATGCACATTTATAAGTACATTTATTAGTCAGATGGATGGTAATGGTAACCTGAAGAGAGAGCTTCTAAGTAAAAAGATTTATAGCTGCTTACATAGGTATTCTGTAAATATGGGAATCCATACCCACTGTGATGTTTTATATATATTCAGCGCAAGAGGAAAGGTGAAAAATAACTGCGAAAGGAAGTAGATGTCCTCCTGAGCCATTTTCTGAGATGATGGACAGCAATATTGGTAGGGGTCTTAATTAAAATCAAACCAAACAAAAACCACCCTAGTTGCTTTTAATAATGAGGAGTACCAGAGTAAGGGAACAGATTATCTCCTTCTCCAGAGAAAATTGGCAGATGGAGAAAATGTATGTGCAGATATCAGCAAGATTGCCTTGAAACCCCCTCTGCTGCCTGTCACTGCGGTGCTATTTCAGAGTCTTCCATCAGGGCTGCGGTGAGGCAATTCAGTACCCAGGGCTGAAGGTGGATTTTGTACCCCTTCTCCCCTTCTCTTTTGCCTCCTCACGACCCCTGCTGCAACAGCCCAAAGTGGAAGTCCATGCTGAGTGGGACGTTATTCAGGAAGCCTCTCCCCTTCACCTGTTTGAACAGCAGATAATAGCCAAGTTTTTGTTTCCTGCAAAATACTGTGGTCTTCCCCAGGAAGAGGAGATGGTAATGGAGCTATAAATCATTTTTTGTCCCCAGCTGTAGTTGTGCATATACCTCCCATAGCCTTGGGAGCTATCAACCCCAGCTTACTGCATTCCTAAACTGGGTATGTGGTGCCAAACAACAAAATTGGTCTAAATTGGGAGTAATTCTTGCGTGAAAGGACTTAGGGGGTTTTGAAGTAGGAATGAGAATAGGCTCAGGCTCGACATTTTACTGTACAGGTCCTTCGCATGTCAACTGCCTGCTGCCAGAAATACGGTTGTCTTATGTTGTGGGCTCTTACAGGTATCACAGGCTGTGAAGGCCTCTTCCTGCAGCTCTTACCTTGCCTTTTGGGGTCAGTCTTCCTTCACCAGAAAGCAATTCCCCTCTTGTTGGCTGACCACCATGATTTTATAGATGGATGCAAAAACTTAGTTCCTGCTCACATACGGTACATGTGGTCTTTCTTTGCTTTGGTACCTGCTAAAATTCACTCTATGCACATACACAAATAATAAGGTTAATGGCTGCTGCCAGCTACATGACCTTTAACGACTGGGCTGCTTATTTAAGTGTCTTAAATCTGAATTTAGGAGCCAAGAATAATTTGTTTTTTTTTTTTAAAAAAGTCAGAGGTATATCCTAATGCTGCACATCAGTTGATAATGCAGGCATGCTCCTATCTAGTGTTTCTGTGCAAGTTCATGAGTCTGGGCATTCTTTTATATGCAAAACATGTCTGGAGCCCATATTCCTTGTCGCATCATGGACATGCGATGTACATCCACTATTTGGAATGTGATTTGTCATATAAATGTAGCTGGTGTTAGAGTCTGAATGTCTCATTACTGTGAAACATTTTGCTGCTTTTAAAACAACTTGAACAAAGAGAGCACTTCATACTGCACTTTGATGTGTGTCTTTATTGAAAAAGCTCCTCTCCATTGCCGAGGCACTGAAGCATTTGCATTAAGTGATACAGGAGATGCCATAGCAATTTCATGAGAATTACCCTTTGCAATGAATGTTAGATTAAACATCTAAGTAAAATCCCGTGAAAGTGGCCAGAAGATAAATTAGAGCAGAGCTGTACCTAGGTACAGTTAAATTATGTACCTTCTTTTAAAGATTGTTTTTAATTGATTTGGTGCATACTCTTTAGTTAGTTAATAATGAGTGTTGTACCTGTGGCTATATGATCACTCATGTGAGTTAGATTTACAGCACTAAGAAACTCCCTTTATCAAAGAAAACAATTTCATAAAGGGGCTGTCCCCTCTCACTGCTCTGTTGCTAATACTGTGTCTGGACTGTTTTCTGATTAGTGCTCCAGTCTTACACTAATATTGAAAATGTTCTTTAGCAGATAAATGTAGGGTTATCACATCATTTTAGCAATGTAATTTGTTCCTTGCTTGCACACTACAGCAACTTTCATGTCTCAAACCCCTCCTCTCCATTAGGGCTTCTGCGGCACTGCAAAAATGAAGCTAGGAGGGAGATGAGCATTGGAGGAGAAGAGGACAAAGATGCAGGATACAAAAATGTGGAGGAAGGAGTTGCAAGTAGCTGGAAATTTTGCCAGGACAGAAGCTCCTCCTACTTTACTTCTGAGGAAGCTTGAATCTAAATGGTCCTTCTAACTCCCAATGTAGCTGATAGGAATGACAGATCTTCAGCACACGTCTAAACTGAAATCTAAGAGAAGGACTTTCAAAGCCCTGTATCTGAAGTTAGACACCCATATTTGGAAGTGTCGTGATGATCAACAGAGAGAAAGGGTCTTTCCTTAGCAAGGGACGCATATACCACAGATCAAGAGAAAAAGAGGTGCAGAACCTGGGAAGAGAGGAGGGGTCTGAGGTGGGCACCCATCATTGCTCACCCAAGTCCTGCCACAGGAAGGGAATAAGACAGGCCCACAAGAAGCCAGCTGCAACCTGAGGCAGACATTGCTGAGCCTCTTCCAAGTAGTCTTCTCCACAGTAGACCTAAGAGGTGACAGCACCAAGAAGGTGTCTTTGAGGTTGCTGTGGTTACTAATCGTGATGACTAATTCTGGTTACAAGCTTCTGAGCTCTAAGGGTAATGGCCCATCCTGCAGATTGGCCAAGGAGAGGATTCCTCGTTGTTTGGGGAAATCTTAAAGGTTTTATCTTCATAGCCCTGCTTGGATAGCCCTGTATATGAGCATTGCCTCAAATCCCCATTTGGGCTCAATGAGGACACATTTCTTGTCTTCATTCCCTCTTGGATTTTAAAAAAAGCCTTTGAGTTACAGATTTAAAAAATTTTCAGATAATGATCTCAACCTCTAAAAGGAGAATCTAAATGAAAAAAAAAATCCACCTAACAATTAGATAGCTAATGTTTGCATAATTTTAATTATCACACGTTGCAATTATTTCTAATTCATTTCAGTATACAAATCACTATTTTATATATGGCATGTTGTTAATGTTTACTACTATAATTACTAATTTGCTATATAAGGCAGCAATTTTATAGTTATTCAGTTATGTATAATTATTATGTCAAATAGGAGATGGCAATTAACACTGAAATATATTAGAAATGATTGTACTAAAATCAGTCTAAGAATATTTGACATGTACTTGTCATGTAGTGGAAGATGGACTTCATTTTCCTACTCTTTTCCCCCTAACCATGCTTTTAGACAATGTATTTATTTGAGATCCCAAAGGACTTAATCCTGCAGAAATTCCTATTTCACCATCACATTGACTGAACAGTTAGAGCTGGAACTAACGTGCAAAATCCAGGGAGTCTTCTCTAGCTAAATCTTGTGTGAGGTTTCAGAGTTTAGGCGTCTTGTTCTACACAAGCATTTCAGAAAGTCCCTGCTTCAGTGGCTGCTTAAAAAGGAGATGTGTAAGTCCTTCTGCTGCTCACAGCTCCAAGTCTTTTAAAAGAGATGTTCAGAGAGATTTTTGAGCTGTAACACTGGCGCAATGCCTTAGCAGGAAGGTGCCAAACGAGCCATGAGCCTGCAGCTGGCATCCCTGGGTGCTGCGTGGAGCTGAGCAGACGGGGAGTTGACCCTGTGTGACGGCAGAAAGAGTCAGGGTGAAGAAGACGGTTCCAAAGCTGCTCACGGTGACCCACAACACAACTCATACATTCCTCTGAGACCACCCAAAGCACGAAGTACCATGCATTGCATCTCCAAAACTATAGTGTTACTGTTGTGTGAAGACTTGACCAGAAGGTGGGAAGGTGGGAAAGCTGAGGTCTGGGTCCCCTTCTGGAAGGAGGGAATCGGAGAGAGAGGTATCTCCTGTCCCATGGCAATAAACCCTAGTGCAGGCTTTAGTTAGATGTTATCTAAAATTCCTTTGCTGAAGCTGGGCCGCCGTGCTATCAAGTGTGAGAGTTGGCAGCCAGGAGGAAGTACACATCTGAGGAGTTGTGGCGCTTCTGGGATGGGAGAGACTTGACCTCGCATGGGTTTGGGAGCTCCTTGCTCCACAGATGGGCCCACTGCAGTGCAAAAGGTGGAACAAAGCTCTTCTTAATATATAAGAAATTACAGCCTTAAATCATCTAGGGGATCCTTAAAGAGGGGAAAAATCCTGATTCACAGAGAATCTAAATTAGCACTATCACTTAAACAAACTTTCTTTGTGGCAAAATAGTTCTCTGTGACAATTCCTTTTTTTGCCAGGGATTTAAAATGTGGGCAGCTCTAAGCCCTGCTAAACAAAATTCATGGCTGTACATCTTAATAAAGCAAAGAAGAGTGCACAGCGTGTCAAACAAATTCACCTCCTTCCTTGGTTTAAATGTAAGGCTGCTATAACGGCACATGGCCAGGGGAGATCCAGATAGGGCCCTTGGTGTGTTAACAGAGCATATTGACTCATATCAGTCCTTTTGCCTGGTTTAAAATTGATCCCCTTAGAAAAGTTAAATATCACCTATGTTTGTAGATTGCTAGACAGCTATTAAGATAATGCTTTTATAAATACAGATGGTGCCCTTATCAAAATTACATGGCAGTAAATAGATGCCAGTAGAAATAATATGACACTTTGATTAGCTAATAAAATGAAGCACAAATAGAATGGGGATGCTAAGTTGCTCTGACAGTTTCCATACATTTTCATATATTTATTGCTTATTTGGCTCTGTTAAGTTTCTATTACAGTTTTTGCTTCTTAAGCAATTCCTTTGAACTTCTTATTTTTTAACAGTAATCTGTATTTTATTGACTTGGGTGGAAAATCCTCATTGTCAATAAGCTCTTCATCATGACAGTAAATGTTATTATTCTTTTTAAAGTAAATTGATAGGCCAAATTGCATGCTGTAAGTTGTGGAGATAAAAGTGGCAAAGGATGCCAATTAACACGTTACATGAAAATTATTGATTAGAGTGAATTATTGCTGGAAGTTTGGCAAGCAATATTGGTTCACTGGTGTGGTAGCTTTTTATGCCATGGGATATACAGTCAAAGTCTTGTATCAGTACATCGAATGACAACAGGACAATTGTTCAGGAGGACTATTACGCTTTGGGGACGGACTTGTGCTGTAGTCTAAGTACTTATGGCGAGAGTCTCAGTTGTTCAAAACTGGTGTAACTCTCTCTCGGCCTCAGTGGGATTGAGACATGGTCTGGTCACTTTTAAATCTGCTGATAATAGATATGAGGGAAATACTGCCTGACATTTGAGGCGTATCGGAAAAATGTGCTCATTGATGCAGTTGCTCTTGGGATTTTTAATGGCAGTGGTAATCAAGAAGCAGAGACAGCTGGTGAGAAGAGTACAAGTAGTATGTGGGTCATTAACATGGTCTCACCGACATAATGCTGACCAATATTTCTGCCTTTTTGGTACCTAACAAAACTTGACTTAGTAACTTGAAACCAGAAAATGATTATAACTTGCCACAGGTTTTAAAATCTTCTCAGGAACTCTTGATTGCCCCTGCTTACTCAGAGAGTACAAAGTCCAGTTTTGGTCTTCTGGTGCAACCTGTCGCTAATAATAACCCTGTGGTGTAGCAGTGCTCCCAGTAAATGTGGTGAGCTAGATCTCCCCTTCCACTTCTACAGCGAAAGAAAAAGGTCTCCATGGCTGTGTTCCTATGCACAGTGTTTTCCTCTGCACCTTGCGAAGCAGCAGTGCTGTGGCTAAACACGACGCTGAGTTCTCCTCAGCCTTACTCAATAATTACTGCTCTGACATGATCACTCTGCCTGTAGCCAGCAGCTTGGCACAACCTCCAGGGGACCAACCATTGGCCAGATGGGGAGAAGGGAGCAAGCACCCCAGCTGCCATGCTCTTCTGGAGCCACATGGAGCGTCTGAGTTCAGATTTCTAGAGCCCAACTGTGGCTCCACTGCCCTTAAGCACAGTAGTATTTTCTTTCTGTCTTTATAGGCCCTGCCTGCCACCAGGGTTGGGCTTGGGGGACGAAAATTTATCTTCTCACATTTAGGCAGTTGGTGTGAGGATGCATAACTTGTGTAAAGACTGTGGGCTGCATGGAAAGTTTCCACCTCTGCTTCCTCACTGGGAAATGTCAGTGGAAAATGCAAGGGCGTCTTTTAGGTTATTTCTCTTAGGCCCCCTGCCATCAAGGTTCCTTGCAAAGGGGGTTGGTTTAGGGCTATGAGAACATTTTACCCCCGATTAATCCTATAGATTTAGCCCAAATGTTGCAAATAGCTCATTGGCAGAGAGCAGGTGGGACATATATCTAGCTGCCAGATGGAAAAATCCTTTTAGGTGTCCAGACCCTGCCTGTGTGGGCCTAATGGAATCATGTTGCTGTTTGTGCTTTCACCTTTTGTTATAAAAAAATAAAAACCTATTTTCCAAATAAATAAATTTAAGAAAACCGTAAGAACAAACCCCTTCAGATTTCACATCTTTATGGCTATATTGTCAACTTGATGCATGATGTTTTAGCTGTGCAAATCCCTTTAATGCAGGTGGGAACTGTACAGCTAAAGATTTACACATTGACTTTAGTATAATATTCCTTCATCTCTCTTTCTCTCTGTTTTTTTTTTTCTTTCCCCCTATTGATTCCCTCCCCAGATTTTCCCCTTTGCTCTTTGCTCTGGCTAGTTCAGTGCTTCTCTTTCTGTAGTGAGCGGCAGGCATGATGATCCCTTCCTACTCACTGAACAGGTGTTAAGTCCAAGGGAGTCATATGTGAAGGTAGTGATAATATGTGATTATTAAGGTGATAGCGAAAATCCTTTATCTCATCGGTGATTCCCACCCAAAAAAAAAAGTGTGAAACAGACAATACTGCAGAACCCCATCCCAGTGAAAAAACTTTTTTTTTTTAAAAACTGTTTTTTTCAGGATGACTGTGTCAGCGTTTCTGGCTAAAATTTCCTTCACTGCATATAAGTAATGTGGTTGACACAAACAGATGTACATAAATCTAACATTTCAAGGAAGATCATGCCATATCCTATCTATATGACAGGGCAGAATTTGAACAGTCTTGTGCTAGCCTGTGGGCATAATGCAAATTCCCTGGGCTGGAGAGACTTGCTTTTGCTCCAGAATTTCAATGGGTTGTCACCTAATTTTTAAAAAATGGGCTCACTCTACGTGGCTGGGTTATAGAGGTTTCCTTCCTTGTATCAGGAGGGGACGATTGACCTAAGCGTTGAATCTTTTGGGACTGTGAACAGTAAAAACCCCTTTGTCCCCAATTTATATTTGAAAGTGCAGTCTCTCCATCTTTTTTTGTCCAGAGAATTTGCATTGCTTCCCGGTATGCAGCTTGGGAACAGTTTATTGTCCATGTAGCAGGATATGCAGTTAGGTGTTCTCTTTTTTAATCCAAGGGAAAAGGCAGGAATTGTCACCCTTCTGGGTGGGGTGATAATCCTACACAGCCCCAATCCCTGTCAAAGCTAGAGCGCAGCCCAGGTGGAATTCAGAATACCGTAAGGGAGGCATTTTGCCAAAATGTTTGTCTACAGAATGGGAGAGATTAAAACCCTTCTAGCTCTGATTGGATTACCGTGGACCAGAAGCACTTTAATCTCTACCACTGTGGCTTTGGGGGAAGCCAGTGATTGAGACGTGTGGCGGGACCATGCTGAAGAAACGGATGACTGCACTTAGCTCTTTAATCTTCTAGTCCTGTGGCTGTAGTAGAAAAATATTTAACTGTTGCAGCAGAGAGAGAGAAATAGGTGTTGCGTAGTTATTTTACCTTTTACCGTGTGAAGAAAATAGAAATTGCACTTTCTCCCCCGCCAAGAGCTGTGGAAGCAGTCAGTGTGTGATAGCGTGACTCAGAGCAGCCTGAGCCCCTGCTCAAAACACAATATCGGGTAAGCTGGTGGTTGAGATTAATGTAAGCACATAATAGCCAATACTGCAAATCAAAGGTCTCTATAACCTAGTACCATGTCTCAGACCAGCAGCAGATGCCAGTGGAAGGGTCTTAAGACAGAGTATATTCAAAGTGACTTTTTTTTTCCCCAAGGCTGACAATAGCCAGTATTTTCTGGACACTTCTTGAATAATTTATGTTTAAATGCTATATTTTGTGCATAAAAGTGGCTGCAAACAGAGCTATTCAAGAATGATTCCAAGTATAGGAATGCCCTTTTGGAGAAGAGAGGAACACAGAAGCATGGAATACTAAAACCCAGCATTGGATGATACGCAGGTCAGTAAAGAGATAGGAATAACAGTGGAAAATAAATGGGGGTCTGAGCAAGTTCTCTTGCTCAAGTCTCAGTCAAGACAGGACACATTCAGTAAAGAAAAGATACAGGTGAGGTGGTGAAAACTGTCATGAGAGATGTGAAATGTCCATTTAGTGCCTGACCTAGAGCATGCTGTCTGCCCAGTGGGATGCAGGATGCTGTGGGAACTGAAAGGTGTCCTTCTTGCTTATGTAAAGGTCCCCAACACAACTGCAGCTTTGTGCATCTGCCTAAGTTATTTTGGTGTTTCTACAACAGGCTACCCCCGGTCCCCCAAGAAAGGAGCTGGGGGAAGCTGTGAGACTGACGTAGTCTCCAAAATCTGCCAGTAAGGTTGGGCATTTATTAAGCAGCAAATGGCTCCACATGGAGAAAGAACCATCCTGGCTGCAGTTTCTTGAGCTTCAGCACGCGTGAAAGCCTCACCTCTCTTGTCCAGCTTGTGCTGGGGTGGCAGGGCTGGAGGGGGAAGCAGGGGGATTCACCTGTATTGGTAATGGGAATGGAATTCTCTCTGCAAGGCTGAGACGGGCTGTGCTCAAACAGGTGGGAAAGTCACGGGGCTGTTAGCTTCAGTGGAGTTTAGGTCACCAGAAAAACACAACTCCCAAAAATGGAAGATGTCTTAATTCCCATTCTCATTTAGCATTAGGAGTCTGGTCCTTCAGTGAACCGGCTGCACATTCAGCCGTTGTAAAAATACAGACAACTTCAACGGGAAGCGTGTCTAATGCCATGTAGACGTCTTTAATTTTTAAATGATCCTTCAGACTAGGAGGGTAAAGCTGTGTAATCCTTATGTTTTATATGCTATTGTGCCAGCCTTTCATGGTGAGAAGCTAAATATTTTTGTCATTTAGGTTAGTTTGTATACGCTGTTCTTGGTTTGCTGGCAAAGTGAAATGTCTGATGTGTCCCACCCCTGATGTCTACATTTGGATGCAGGATGAAGTGAAATGAACCCTATAAGCCAAACATTGAGTTCCTTTCCGTGCTTTTATTAGCTTTTACTTGGCAAATTCTAGTGGCTTTTGTATAGAGAACATAACATTGTAAAAACTGGATGTTTATGGAAAGCACAGCATAACTTAATAAATACAGTATACATATTATGAGAATGGATGCTCGCTCTTTCACTAAGTACAGAAGCTACATATGGTGCTGACAGCAAGTGCCATATGTTTGTAGAAGAGGCTACATTTGTACAGTGCCTTTTTCTGAGACCTACTAATCTGTGAAAAATAACAATTCTGTTTAATAGTTTGTGGCCTCTTGGTTTTGTCTTTTAACTTCTATGAAATGTACCCAATCGGAATGGGCTTGGATGTGTAGTTCTGCATTCCTCTTCAAGACCACTTAATCCCAACAGTGCCCATCTGGAAGATTCAACATGCCCCTTACCCTAATCATGGAGTTACAAAACTAGACTGTTGCTTACATTCCTCTTCCTGGAGCTCCAAATCCCAAGTGCCTAGCTCCCCAGTGACACAGCTTCCAAATGAAAGTACTCATCACCAGTGTTGCCTACGGCCTGCTGGCAGTGATGCTCTCATAGGAGACATGCGCTTAGATCTGGGCTCTCAGGCTAGAAAGAGATGGGGATCCAGGTGTCCCACCTTTCTGTTGCCCTAACCACCAGTGTATGGCGTAATGGGTACTGACAACATCTCTGCTGCTGTAGATGATGCCGTAGAGAGCTGCTGCTGTTGCTTTCACAGAACAGAAGTAGGCACTTACACTCAGGAGAGAGTTCTGGGCTGTGGATGGAGACAGTCACCCAGTGCCTTGTCTCAGGGAATTTTGGAAGGGGGTGAGACTTTGAATGTACTTAGCAGTAAGCTTTCCTCTTGGCTACATGGCCATGTGCTCATTGAGTCTTCTGAGGTTTCTCACCTTCCATCGCACTCCTGAGGTTGGCTTCTGTACGCCCTTGGGGCCTATATGTCTACCTCCATGTTTCAGATTCCCTTTTAGGACCATCTTTCTAAAAATATAAGCCTTGAAATGCCTAACTTTGAGGTGCCCACGCCCTTCATGGGATCCAACCTGCAGCCTAAACCTGCTTAGTTAGAGACCTGATTAGATAGCAGCCATTCCTCGTATGGTCAGAGCTTCCAGGAATGTTCCTGGCTTTTTAATCTAAAGATGTTTGGATTAACTAGATCTCTGTCTGAATGTACCATGCATAAATAATACACAGCTGCTAGCAATTCTTGACATTTTTAAATTAGTATTTTTATTTGTTCATTGAAGAACAGCATTTGGAAACAGTTGTGTAAGTAATTTGGTTGGGCAGGCTTTTTACCAATAGGCAATAGAGAGTTAATTCTGGGTGTTGTCAGCTGCTTTCAGTTTTGAACATGTTTCGGATTCAGAAGACAGCCATATAGAAAAGAATGTTATGTTAATGTGACAGCAATCACAGACACCGCTATTGAAAACTCACTGTTGCTCTCCCCTCCAAAATTAACATCATAACCTTATGTCAGTGACTCGCTATTATCCTAATACCTGTTTTTGGATTCTGTCCAGTCCCATTAGATATCCCCGTGTTGATTGCTCTGTTACTGGTGAATGTTAATTGCCTCCAATTCTCAGTGGAGTTCAAAAGCTTGGGGAAAAAGTACTGACTGGTAAAGCTGCTAGTTTTATTAACAGGCAAGTAAATAATAAATCTGTTCAGAGATTTGAGTGCCCGAGACATGAGATATAAACAGCTGATCTCACATCTTTCTTTGCATGTCTATCATATGTTAGTAATGAGACAGCAGAGTAAGCCATATTGACTTTGAACATTTAAATGGTATCAGCAGTGCCTGTCCATGACCAGAGGACTTTAAGAGGTAATCGGGCTCCATGTCTTTCCTGTTTGGATTCTTATCGGCTTCACATTAAATGATGCTTTTTAGAGTGCTTTTAAGATGCTTTTTAGAGTTAGTGGGACTATTTAATTGAAATGATGATGTCAAAATATGGTTATAGCAAGGCTTGTCACATGTCATTTAATATTTTTTCCTCCTCCTGGTAATGCATATTTATGATTTTTTTATAGAGAAACTGGTCTTTTGCTTTGCTTTAAAGGAGAACTGACATCTTTATTACTTGTCTGCTTTTTTCTGTTTGTTTTAATCACAGAGTTTTAAACAAAAGCCCTGCGTGCTCCTCCTTTTCCTCACTAGAAACCTCTAGATGGAAAATCCCCAGTATAATCCCATTGTGGGTTTGCTTCTTGTAGCATATTTTCTGGTTTAGGTACCTCTTTTAGTAGTTTTCAGTTTGTAAAAACGTTGGTAGCACTTACAGAGCTGAAATAAGTGACGCGAAGGATATATTGTAATCATGTACTGCAGAATAATTACATATTTTATATCACTGGTTTTCAGTTGGTAGATAATATTTAATCTCCTAGTAGAGATCTGTAATGACTCATTTTAGACACTGACCCTCTTAACTTCATTTCAGAAATAAAATATTTCCACACCCAGTAATGTCTGTCTATACCATCATGTCATGTAGATAAAGAAAAGCAACTCCAGGCACCCACTGCTAGATTGCTTAACAAAAATAAATGTCAGCAGGTGAATTCCTTGGTGAATGCTAGGCTGAAGTCAAATGTGAGCTGAACGTGCGTTATGGCTGTATAAAATCTGTATTAGAGCAGGTGAAGTGAAGTTGCTATTTTTGTTATTGAAGTGATTGTTAGGCTGATATAATGAAAAGCATGCCCAATCTTAACTTGAATTACATTGATCTGATAGGCGTAGCGTGTCCAGATTAACATGGGTTTTTTAAGCAAAGTGGAAGTGATTCAATAACTGTGCCAGTGGTGAAAATGTGCACGGGAGCCAAGAATTTCATTGTGAGACTTACTCCAGAGAAACCAAACCAGAACAAAGAAGGTGAGAGAGGGAAGCAGAATAATTAAGAGCATTTTTCTCTTTGATAGGCAAGTAGTGTTTATTATTAAAATACCTGTGAGCATTTGAATCTTGTCCCTGTTTTCACCAGATGTAGTAAAAAATACATATAGAAAATAAGCACAGTGCCAAACACTGTGTGTTTGGGAGGTCTCTAAAGTAAAGATGGTGGGTGATTGAAATAAGCTTCTTTAGCCACACTGAAGCACGTAAGGAGCTGCCAGGATTTCACAGCTTCTGAGCATTAAGAATGTCCCATTCATTTCCATGCTGAAAATGTTGGTCATGATCTTCTCTAGCTGGTCAGTGTCTCACTGTGAAGATATGCTTTTCCTATCAAGCCCTGTTTCACTGCACCCCTCCGCTTCTGTTCACATTTACGAAGAATTTCAGCAAAATGAAGGACTCTGCATGTTATATTTTATAAACAATTTTACATTTCATTTTTCATTTTTAGAGTCCAGGATAACACAGACTGTATGCCAAGGCACGAAAAAAGAGAATGAATAAAAGATTATTTACTGTTTGTTTAGGTTTACCAAGTTAGTATTTTGCTTTGTATATGTATAAATGTATTCATGTTTATTATAAAATCATATTTCTGTACTTGTCCTGTAGCCCTGAAGCATGTGCTTGTCCCTGAAGTTAGAGGAATTTTATTTCTCTAAGTGGCATAGAGTGGGGCTGCGTATGTTTATTGTAGGTTTTGCCATCACAACTTTAGTTCCCATTTTCCCCCCTGGATTCAAACAGCCCTAACATCTGTGTCTTTCCCTGCGCCCTGCTACTGAAAGGTTCCTGGCTGAAAAGAATTTCCCATTTCTGCCATGGCTGTGCTGGCTGAAGGAGAAAGCAGTGTGTCTCTGTGTGTGCAGCAGGTAAGGTAACAAGGAGTTACTGCTCACCTCTGCCTGCATTCCCTTGTCATCTCTGCTAGTAGGTGTTAGCTCAAGTCAGGGAGTGGAAAAGCTTGCCCCAGGCTGAAAGACAGGAAGGCGGCGTGTGCTACTTGACTGCCATTAGGGCATGGAGATGTAATATGAGTTTGATCAGTAGGAGTACACACTTTGTCATTGATGCTTAGAAATTTTCTACTTTCTGCTGAGTTCAAGCACTCTGCAGTGCTGCAAACACTTGACTCAGCTCTAAAAATGAAACAAAACTCCAGGTGCAGTAGGTCGGTGTGGGTCAAATTCATCTTAGATGTAAACATCACCCTGTATTTGCATAAATTATAAGAGTTTATGCTAGGGATTAATTTGGCCCAGTGATTCTGTTAAGATGAAATTTTTTGTGTGCTTCTGGATTATGGTGTCAAGAGGAGGGATCACTGCTGCCAGAGAGTGTCTACAAGAAATAGGCCAAAAATAGAATAATTTCTGTAGCTCAGAAAAAAACCCCATAGAATCATAAAAAGTAATCAGCTGTTGGAAAGAATGAATTTTGTGCTCCTAATTTGCAGAAATCCCAGCAGTTGCTACTGTGCCCAACCACTCACTAATACAATAAAATATAATTACATAATTAAATACAATATAGGATTTCCATAATAGGGAACTTTTTTTCCTTGTCACAATATGCAAGTTGCTGCAGTTGAAGCTCATAGTTCAGCACTGTAACTATTATTAGATGCTAACATATATGCTAGGCAGGATTCTCCTACAGTGGTACTTCCCAATCTGGGCGACAATTGTTTGCTGTAGACAGTGGAAGCTTTGTAGGAGGTTGCCCAAGATGCACCTTTTGCACAGAGAAGTATCTTATTAACCATGTTTTGCTTTGTTAACTGTCTTCCCGTTGCTGTTTGTTTGACCTGATGAAATCTGTCTGCTGCTAAGTGTGGGACTTGCTGGAAGCTTAAATTCAAGCAAATGAGTGACTTGCTGGGGTAGAAATTTTTTTAGAACCTGATTCCCCATTGCTGATGCCAGTGGAAACTTGAATAATTAGAATTGCATAAACAGACATTTAAACTTAGGTACAATAGAGTATCTGTTTAGGCGAGTACTGTCCGTTGTGATACTGAAGCATTAATCCTAGTTTTATTGTCTCATTTCCATTTGGACAGTCATTTGTGTGAAATTCTGCAGTATACGAGGTTGGTTTGTAGCTAGCAGAAACAGTAGAAAAACATCTGGATTCAGTGCTGAGTACTGTTAGTAGGAAAGGTAATCATGGAGGTGCGATCCTTGAAGTTTCTAGAACTTTAATGGGTGAAGTGGTTTTGGTGTTTTTATATTTGAGGTGAGACAGAAGGAATTACCTCGCCTTTAGGGTGTTTTTTTTGGTACAAGATATATTCATAAGGGGAAAGAAGGGGAGTTAGATTTTGGAGGAAAAAAATGAAGCCATGTGAGCTGTAATAGTGTCCAAATAATCAGGTACATAGCATTATTGTGAAAATATGGGTCTTTTTGTGTTCAACCAGATTCACATAAAGGCAACTGTGAAGTGCTAAGTTGAGATAAAAGAACCATTTTGGTTATCTGCAGCTCAGCCATTGGTAACAGTAATGGTTGCTTCTGATTTTGCTCTCAATTTCTCTTCCAATCCCTTTTTTTCACCCAAGCTGCTGCTCTTGCCCCCTTTCCACTCTGGTCTGCTTGCCTTCATTTATTGCAGTTCATCAGTGGCCTAGTCCTCATCTCATTAAAATCAATGGCAAAGCTATTACTGACCTCAGTGAGGCAGGAAAAAATCCCAGGTCTACAATTCCTCGCTTGTCCTAATCAGTCAGATCATCATCGTTAATTTAACGTTTCTTAATATCTATCAAAACACAGCGTACTTTTAGTTTACCTTCTAACACATGAAGTGCATAACGCTGAGCCTTCAAGCAGAAGCTTGTGCGATGAGCTTCTCCCTAGTCGAGCAGTTGCCTTGCTTGTATTTTAGCTTTTCTGAACATAAGGGTTTGAAGAACTGTAAAGGCTTTGGGGTTGGCATGTTCTGTTTGTAGTCTACAGAATCTACTGACTTTTGAGTAATCTGTGTAGATGTGCGTGTAGAGTACTTTCACAGTCATAATCTTGAATAGTTCAAATTTAATTATAATGAGAGATCCTATATTTCATTTATATGTAAAATTAAAAGAAAATATGCAGAAGCTAATCCTATTCCAAGACTGACTCCAAATATTTCTGAGCTAAAATGTTTGTAACATAGAAATCTTATTAAAATTCCTATTTTTACACATTTTAGTAGTAATTTGGTTTAAAAATTGCAAGACTGTAGTTTCATTTGACTGAGAGAAGAATTATGAGGCTGTAGACAGACTAACTGCAGTTTTAACAATGCTAAAATCCATCATAAATCAGAAAAGGAGGGAAAAAGTACAGATGCCATAATAATAATTTATTTGACGGTGCTATTGAATTTACATACAGCTCACAGATTATGTGTTTGTAGTATACTAAGAATAAGAAGGCTAAGCACAGGAGCATTATTTTTAATATGATACAGTGCTAAAGAGGAGAGAAGGTTTTGGAGTGATAATCAGGCTGCCGGAGCACCATGTTGTACTGGCTCCTGGTTATGCAGCCTCCTGCACCAGCTGCAAAAAAAAAAAAAAAGACCCAAAAAAGCGAAGAAGGCAATACAATTGTCATCTCCATGTATTTTTCTTTTTTTCATATATTTATTAGGGACATTCCCCCAGACATCAGAAGTGTTTATTGCGCTATGGCTTTTCAAAGTCCAGTGTCAGAAATGCTAAGCTCCAGTACGGATTAGTAAATGTGTGGTGGCTTGGCTGTCCCCTGCTGGTATGCTTTGGTGGGGCTGGGGAATGAGTGAGTATATGATTGCCGCTTGTCAAATCTGAAGAGTGAAAATATAGCTATTAGCCTGTCCTCTGTATTCCCCAAAGGTCACTTAAATCCCAGTGGTCACTACTGGGATTTATTTTGGGAAGTAGACTTTGCATCAGGGCTTAGAAACACAGCTGTGATGCTCAGACAGTCTAGATAGGTAAGGCTATATGGATTTTAGATGTACGGGAACATGAGTCTGGCCTTTTTGATGTCCTTATGAAGTGGATTTACAGTATTTGTTTGAGCTTTCCTTTCAGCTCTCAATGATAGTGTATGTCTACCGATAATACGCTTCTTGTTGTAGTCCTTCTTCAGGCAAAACTCTCATTCTGAAATATTAATCATAGCAATATTGCAGTTATGGATAAGGGTATGATGGGGTTTTCTCTGAATGAGTTGCTCAGGGTGAGGCACAAAGTCTGGTCAAGGTACAGCTTTAGCTGGCTTCTTTATCTGTATTTACAAATTCTGTTTAATAGGAGCAATAATAAGTAGCAGCCAAAAGATAATTGTGCTCATAGTTCAGTTGAAATCGCTTGTCCTGAAGGACCATGCTTTGTAATACTGGTCTGTGCTCTAACTCCTCAGAAATGCATTGTTGTGTGTTATTGCCTAATTGGTGAACTGTAATTGCCTATATTGAGAACTGATCTTAAAAGTTAATCTATGCTGGAGTCAGGAAGATTAATTGGGGCAATCACTACCCCATAGATTTCTAGTCAAGTGACACCCCCTTAAAATGGTTTGCTGCGAGTGCAGTGTAGTCCGAAATGAAAGATGGGCAACACGTGTCTTCTGAGTGTGCTCTTTCTTGTCCGAAGGCTTGTCTGTAACTCAGCACACCTTCAGCAAGTACTCTGGACACAAGATCTTAGAGGGATTGTGGCTGAGAAAAGGCACAGAAGATCTGAATTACACTATTTTAGGCAAAATCTGTGATTGCATTGATGGGGGGCTATGGCTTTGTGTCCCTCTCAGATTTGCTTTAAACATACATTTTGATTTGAGGATGGTTCTGTTGGCTGGTTTATAGTGCGTGGGACCAAGATCCAGCCATGTTTCCACTTAGCTGCTTGCCTGGAGTGTCTCAGTGGCGAACTGGTGACCACCTGGGGCTAGCTGGCCAGGCAGTGCTTGGTGTAGTTCAAGTTGCCAAGCACTGCCCCTGAAACGCCTCTTTATGTGTTCAGTCTAGTGCCTTTTGATGCTCTGTAGCTGGCCGAATAGGTTTCTCCAGATGCCTCACAGCTTGCCTGCGTGAACTGAGTAGCGCAAGTGGTGTGGGCAGCAGTGCACCCTCCTCTCGCACTGCGCCGTGACACCTGCTGTTAGCACCACTACAATATGAAGATCACAGTTAAAACTTGGATGTAAAACAGTTTCTGAAGACGCACTGAAAATTTTACATAGATGGGAGGCCGCCTTTACGGGATTTGAAATCCAGCCCTACTACGTGGTTCCTCTGTGGCAGCTGAACCACGGAGATGGAAAGCTAAAAGGTGTTGGATCATATGGCATCGGGAGGAGATGGACTCAGTGTACTGTCATGAAATGTCACATTCCAGAAGGTCCTGAAATTAATAGTCTCCGTGTCACACCACACTACAGTCTCTGTTCACATGATACAAGTCCTGTTTATGTGATCTATCATGAAGTAAGAGAGCCGTTTGCTTTATTTATGAGGATTGTGCCACCATCGCAGCGTAGAGTGGAACATCATTTGATCACCTCAGTGTGCATTCACTACCTGCTCCTCAGCAGAGTAAAAACCTTTACCTGACATACTGAGCTAACCATGGGAAGACTTGGAGCAGCCTCTTGTGCTGGCTTGGGGGCTGTTTAATATGTAATGTGATCCAGCTGCTGGACTTTATAAGGTTTCTATTTCTAACTTTAACTGTTTTTCATTCTTCAGAAGAACTTTGGCCTCGCTCCAGAGGTGACAGGATGTAACTGAATATCAGGAAGTGAGGCGCAGACCGAGCTTGGCTGGGGAAAGTTAGAGTCGTGGGGATGGCTGGCAGAGATGCTGCTCGGCATTACAGGAGCGGTTAGCGTTCCTAGGCTGTATTTTAGTGCACGAGGCCCATCGTAAGACCTGTCATCAGGCAGACGTTTCACCTCCACTGTGCATCCATGGGAATTTCTGACTGTGATAGGAATTCAGTGAAGGATAAGGGCAAAATCCATGTTTGATAAAATGCTGCAGGTTTCTGGCATTGTCTTATCTTCTCTTTGTTGAGGGTCTGATTCTTGCTCTCCTGGAAGTGCATGAGCAATTGGGAGTTATGGCAGAGGAAAGTTTGCATGTAGATCCATGATGGTAATGCCTAGAAGGACCACTGTGGCCATCTGGTTTGTTCCATAACATAAACACACTCCTTGAGCTCACCAGAATCAGTTCATCGTTGTACTAGAGCCTCTCTCTTAGGGAAAATGTCTGATACTGAAACTGCTCATGACAGGCAGCGTACCGCAGCCCGTGGTAATCGCTCCAGCAGCTAATTACCCACAAAATCTAGTCTGATTTTGTGTGGCTTCGATCTCCTGCCAGTAGATCTTCCTCCTATTTTACTTGCAAAGGTGGTCTTTGCATCCCAGCTACAGATCACCACTGGACAAAGCCACAGTGTGTGCTGCAGGCGTTGGGAGGGAGAGGGAGAGCAGTGCAGAGGGCCAGGGTGTGGGTGGAAATGAGCCTGGTCTGAACCCAGGAGACAAAAACTTTTGCATTTTGTGTTGCCTCTGTGCAAACTTTGAACTTTGTGTTACATTATCTCTGTACAGACTTCTGGCTTAGGTCTATCTTTAGCTGTTGAAAGGGACATCTTGGAATACAGTCCTCTTGGCACGTGTGCAAATACCTTCGGCTTTAACTTAAACTCTCAGTTAAGTGTACATTTTATTACAGGGTCACAAACAATATTTCTCAATTACCATTTATTTGTTCTTATGAAGGAAAAGTGAATTTCATTTCGGTGGAAGAAGAAGACAGTTAGTTTTCCAGGTTCACATTAAACCTAAATCAAAAATCCAATACTGTTCTTGGTGCAAAGAGTAAAAATTGTATGGGAGCAGCCTGTGTTTGGAGCTCTGCTCTTCTGTTTCACAGGAACAGCAGAGGCTGCAGACCACAACTCCATAGCTCAGTGTCTGGCCTCTCAGTTGCTACACAGCTTGTTCCAAGCAGGGGCATGTTGGCTGGGAGCTGTACCTGGGGCTCTCCAAAAGCAAATGTTGGGATTTGCCCATCCTGACTAGTTCGTGTGGGTTCCTGACCCTGTGCAGAGGCAGTGATGTTACAACCACAGCTCACCACTGGTGGGTGAATCCTCAGGGGCTCTGCCAGCCAGCGGAGCTGTGAGAAGGGGCAGCTCGGAGGGAACGAGAGCAAACCACTGACTTCTACAAGTAAGCCAGTAAATGAGTAAAAAGAGAAAAGAATGGTGTAGTTGTTGCAGCCTGTTGCAGTCCAAGGCACAAAGAGGTAATGGAGATTCTCCTGTGCAATGGTTCTATGACTTACTAAGCAGCCACCACTGCTCCAAGTGTTGGTGTGCTTCATTCAGCTCTTAAAAAAATAAGGACCAGTGAGCAGACTGCAACCTCCCTGCCAGATTTCAGTCTGAGAGAGAAGTACTTCTGTCCAGAGCAGAAAGGAAAATGAAATAATTAAGTAACTGCAGAAAGGCTGAGCCATAGGTTACAGACCAATTTGGTAAGAAAATTTCATGGTCAAGGGTCTACACTCAGGAAGCCTTCCCTGGGTCCAATTCATTTTGCTCATCCGAGAGAAAACAAGGGCACCCCGACTGCTCTCAATTGCTATATGGATATAGGGTGAAAGACAATCTTGAGAGTGGCTCGCTGCTAGGTTACTAAGGATATTGTATCTAATGAGACCTTGTACTTGCAAGACCTTGAAATGCACCACTGCCTTGCTTGCTGACTGCCAATGCAAGGTGGGGAGGTCTGCATTATCCAGGTTTTCATTTTTCACTTTGATTCTTGCTATAAAGGCACCGAAAGGAGAGCTCTGTGTATCTCTAGCTCATTTTTTAGGCCAAGTGAGCTTAATCAGTTCCATGGGCTTCTATAAACTCATAAGGTTGCGGTACAAGTTGTGTGATCAACCATGACAAGATTATCACTTGTCTTGAGGTGTATTTAGATTGACTTTTTAGGCAACTCGGATGTTACGTTTTGAGTTTTTTCTGAGTTGTATTGTCAGGAGAAAAATTTATCTTGAACAGCTGGTTGAAATGAAACTATCATCCATTAAAATTAAAATGATAATTTCTGAATAAAAGTGACTTTTAAGCTTGCTCCTGGCACTGTAGTAAGAGATCAGTTTATTTCTCTCATGAACAGCACTTTTCTATGAGGAGGCCATGTAATGTAATGTACATTTAACCCTTTATATACCCTTCCAGGTGTCTCACAGCTCATATAATTCAAATATTATGACTCTGGCATAAAATGTTTTGATCCAGATACATAAAGGACTGCATATTTCTTGGTCCTAGTTTCCTGTGCTGGCAGATTTATTCGAATGGAAGTGTCATGCTACTGGCTTTCTATGAAAGCAAGAGAGCTTGCTGGTGTCCTAAAACTGATGGACCACTGTCAGTTTGGAGTTTTTAACCGATGAGTACAAAATTGTGTTTTTTACCAGGTTTTGATGATACTAGCAAGTATATGTAAATAGTGTATAAAATTAATCAGCTGCTGTTCAATAAAAAAAGTGTCATGTTTACCTCAGCCTTGTAGCTACTTTGCCCTCCTACAGGGGCTATTTTAATTAGCAGCATGAATTTTGGATAGTTTAATTTATTTTTGTGATTGTGTAAAAATACGCTTTTGGAAGGGTTTATTTATAAACTGCGCAGGTACTTAGCAGTAATATTTCAGCAGCATCTGTAAAAGCAGGGTGTCTCATAAACCACAACTTTTTGCTCTTCTTTTTGCTCTTCTTTAGCCTTGCCAGCGGGGTAGTTACTGGGGTGTCTTATTTTCTTGCTGCTCTTCGCTGGTGACGGCAGAGTGAAGCAAAGTGAGGATCAGATAATTAAATGAAAAAATAAACATTTACTCAGCTGTCTTCTCTGAGGGATTCTTCTGTGTAAAACACTAATAATCATGCCATATGTTTCAATGGTGACTTTCATTCCAGCAGACCATGGTAGACTTTACAGACTTTAGGATCCGTTCATCTGCTCGTTGGGTTCGTTCATCTGCTGATTGAAACTGCGGCAGAGTTTCTATAGGCTTCAGTATTTGTAGCACTGACTGATAAATGCCACGCGGCTGCAGTTCTGAACTGTTTTGTGTTACACTGCTGCTCTATGGAGCTGATAACATGTAACGTCTTACAGAGTCAAGCCTAGGTAAACGCAGTCGGGTACACGCTTGCATAACCCACATACTTCTGGTGAGATTCCTGCACGGGAAATGCGAGCAAGGGTTTGAGTATTTAGATTGACACAGACATTATTTTGTCTATAATTGAACAAAGTCCCTTCCTGTGTCTGAAATACCACAAGTACCATTGTATTTTACCTGGGTTTAAACTTTGTAATTAAACTAGGAAATCTATGAAAAATTTCCCGGGGATCTAGTTATACCATGCACAAATACATGTAACTCATAAAGTCTATTTAGCTTTGTTTGTACAGTGAGTAGAAAGAACATTGTATATGGATGGTACTATCCTTAAAGTGTTTGCAGGGAGTCATGAATGCAAGAAGCTGATGGATTAGGTACTTAGCCTCATGGTCATAGTACATGTAAGACTGTTTTCCAGAGATCTTGCTTATGCAGAACTCTCACTGATCTGTATAAAACTTTGTCTGAGGAAGGACTAGATAAATGCATTGAAAAACTTCAGGAAATGGAGCCACCTACGAAGTTCAGATCTCTGTCTAGTTAATGCCAGCATTCCTGGTGCAGAAACTTCCAACAGGGAGCATTTGGTAGATTTCTGGAAAGCAAGATTTGGGGGTTTGAGAATGTTCTCTGCAAGAATCGAAGTGGAAAGTTTTGCAAACTGGTACAACCATTAAGCAATTAGACTAATCAAGTGTTCCATCACTGTAATTTCCTGACAGAACATTACATACATACAGTGACCCTTTCAAGAGGACAAATCAAAAAGTTACAAAGAATAAGAAACTACCTTTGAATTTCCTAGTTTTCAAAGTTGCATTTAAAACTGTGTCCTACAAAGACGTAATCCCCAAATGAACATGGGGTCAGTATATAAACAGCCTTTTCTGGATGGGGTCTCACAGTCAATACTCTGTAATGGACGAATTATGTTACTTATCCTCAGTTTCCATCTGCCTTGCTCTTCCTACAAGTTAGGATGATGGTTTATTAATAAATGAGATATTTGGATGTTTATTTAAACATTGAAGTCTCTTTTAAAAAACAGTATTTTTCTCATAAAAGCGATATAGCATGGACAATACTGTGGTTCCTGCTGTTAGAAAAGAGTAATTACTTACAGCCACTCTTATAATATGCTTGCTTGCTAAATGCATAAATCTAATAATGCAACAATACAATGCTACAATGAGCTTCATGAATTGGAAAAAGATAGAATTTAAATGCTTTTGGCACCTGACATACATTTCTCACAGAAGGTCTATAATTTCCTGTATTAGAGCTAGCTGTATCCTTTAATGAATGCAGCTGGGAAGAGGAGTAAAGGATGTTTTGAGATTCATGTATTTAGTACTTAGTCTACTAGGTACCATTTTGTTTGTTACTTTTGATTTTAAAGCTGTTAACCTTATTTGGGCAGTTTATCCTTTTTGTGGGGAGAGAATGGAAGCAAAGGATGGCAAATTATGTTTGGAAATTAAGACTCAATAACGCAAGGTTAAAATCAGTGTCCCCGTCCATTGTTGTTGGAAGTGTATTCCAAATGCCTCAGTATCACTCATATGCACTTTGAGTTTGTGTTTGTAAATGTTAATGTGTGCTTGCCTGGCTTACTCTGCATTTACAAAAAAGCAATAGGTTATATTGTAGCTCGCTGTGGTTTCTTTGACCTAAGCATCAGCCATGAAAATTTAATGTAATCTTCTCTAGTGTACCCAGTAGTCATACAGGTGTAAGCACGAGTCGTTCCCACAAGGATCCGTTCAGCACTGATGTGGGACTTTCTCATTCCAGACATAGGTTTGGTTTACAGAAGCAGCATCAATGATAAAATAAGGAGCACTTTATCCTCACCAACACCACTGAAACAATTTTAGAGAGCACTGGAAAAACTCAGTATTTTAAAGCTAAATCTGATGCTAAAGCTGGCTGTAGAATGAAAGTCAGAGTATGCGGTTCTGGGAATGGGATTAAGATACTTGGAGAACAAATTTGTCCATTTTGGAAATGCATTTTGCTGGATTGGTCTTTTTTAAGGCTACGCTTGTGATAAGAGGAAGCTATCTAGTTCTCTGCTAGATGACACTGTGATCTGTACAAGAGAGCAAGCTTTTTGCTCACCCAGAGGATGTCCAGCGTGTGGGCTGCTCACCTCTGACCTGAGCCGAACACACTGCTGTCCAAAATGGTGCTCTTGCTTATTCCACGTTTGCTGTTGCCAAAGGGAAGCTAGTAGAGGGCAAGTAAGGGGAGCTGGCTGCTGACGGAGCTGGGGCTTGACAAGGCAGAAATGTTCAGTGCAGATGTATCAAAGCAATGCACGTCATTTCTTTCTGAGAAAACCGCTGCGTTTCACATATCTATATTTCACAGCCTTCTCCAATTTGAATCGTTCCCTAAATCATTTTGAACCGGTGTTCCTGAAGTGTTGAAAACCTGAGTCCTGTGGAAAAGCTTTTCAGGAAAGTTATAATAATCCTAAGAGTAAAACCTTCTCCTTTCCTTGTGACATTGGCTGTCCTTCAGGTGCAGAGGTCATGTCAGTCCTCTGGCCTGATCAAGACAAATTACTTACGTATTTCACAAGCTGAGTACCCTTTTGTGTTGACCAATTCCATGCAAGCTATCAAATGATTCTGCCTCACTTTTGCCCTTAGTCTGATTTAATTAGATACAAGTCTACATACAATTCAGTCCAACTAGTCTCTCAATGTAAGTTGTGGTTTCTCTTTTTGGCTTACTCTCTACTTCTTCTGTGATTGAAGCTGTGGAATCTTGTAATTCATTTTGTTCCACCATTATTGATTTGGTGGCAACAGTCCAAATGTTGAAAAATATTTTCCAGGTTGTTGTTGCCCTTGATTTCCAAAGACATTGCATACAATGAAGCGTGTGTATCAGGAATTGACGTATCCATAGTGTCACCAGGGTTTGAGGCTGCATTTTCAATTGTAAAAGCAGTTTATTGTTAATTAGAGAGACTTCCAAGGGCATCATGATCTCCTGATAGTCTGTGAAGAGTACCTTTGGTAGACTCTACTCTGGGAGGGGTTGCCAAGACCATCACTTGTGTAAGTCCTGAATTGATTCCCTGATGAAGAAGAGTTGTTGGAGTATCCAAGTTACAGTTTTTTACATTACATTACATACGTTACATAAGAGTAACATTAAATTTTAAATTCTGTTCTTTTATAGGTGGATTTAGCTTTTTGGTTCTTGTTAAAGAAAAAATCTAAACCCAAGTGCTTCACTGAATCCTAACAGACCCACATGCCAGTCCTTTATAGCTACTGTCTGTGCAATGAAAGTAGCTTTGTTTCAGTGGCAACCCACAATTTAAGCATATTTCCTTAGTTAATTTGACTGTTAGAGTTGTGTTAGCCTTCCTCTGAGATATGTTTGGATGGCATGCAGTATGATTAACTAGTGAAAGGTTATGGAATTGGATCCCATTGTGTATTTTCTCCTGCTTTAATACCTGCTGTCTTATTAACATGTTAAAAGGTTGTGGCTAGAAAACCCAGTGACTTACCTTTACAGCCAAATACTTCATCTCTCACTTTACTGTTAGATGTCTGCAGATATCCCAGAGAATGACTTTCTGGGGACCCTCTACTGGGTTACATGAGAATGCAGTAGTGTGGAGAAGAGTCCATCTTCTTCAGTGTCTGGACTGTATTTCCACAGTGCACGCTTTGATGACCAATTTAAATTAGTGTAAAATTACACAATTCTCCATTTTAGAAGTCCGATCTTTCTTTAATTTGTAGCACCTCCTTCCCTGATTAAAAAAAAAAAAGTGTTTGTATTTGCCTGTCTATGCTTGTATGTAAAAAATGATCTTTATGAAGATGAAGTCTTTTTCTTGTGTCTCTGCCAGTGCTGCTTTGCTGTAATGGAATGACGAACTGTAAATAGAATTGACTTAGAGGCTGAATTGGTTGTTGGTATTTTGTTAATAATCATGCGAGCTGCCCCCCATCAGGTAGTGTGAATATAAATTCTGAGTTGTTATGAATGCCAGATAACTTTGTGAAGATTACTATCTCAGTTCATCAGATCTGTTTTGTCATACATCAGTCATTTTGACCTGCTGTACGATGAGATGTATTTTATTAACTAACCTTGCTGTCTGTTGCACGGACATGAATGTCCTTTTAAAATCAAGACAAGCTCTGGACAGCTTGTCCTGCATTGTGCCTTCAGATGCTTGATCTGTTTACGTCGTAAACTAGTCAACACGCTCTATAGTTCTCCTGTGTTTTATTTTTGATGAATCTCTTAGAGTAGGAATAGCTTAGTGGAGAATTACACAGCTAGGGTGCTAACCTGTGCTAGCTTTGTGCAGAAGATACTCCTCTGCTGCTTCTGCCATTACATTGCCCTTTAGTTATGTGCTGGACTGAGTTTTAAATCCTGATCCTGACATTCATTGGATTATATGGATCAGATCTTTCCCAGCTTTCTGAATTACCAAACTGTTAAACTCTGGGCCTCCATCATTCCTATGTCAGCCAGATTTTGGTCTGTCATGAGCATCTAGGTCAGCTCTGTTTGAATTCCACTCCTGATTGTATCCCCTCAGTTTTGAAATGCTCTGGCTGTTGAGCTGTTTGATTAAAAAAAAGAAAATAAAAAGAATTGGGATTATCACTCCCTTTCTTTTGGGGGAGTTAGGGGTTATTTGTTTTGTTTTGTTTTGCCTGGAGGGAACTGAAAGGGAAAATTTACAGATATGAGCAGGGGCTGAAACATTTTTGCTCTGAAGACATTTTGTCTGTTCATCAGAGCAGGCCTTTCTCTCCAAAGTGGTGAAATAAGGTGTCGTATTGTCTTTTCCACTAGTTGTGGCTGGCACACTTTGCTCCCCACAGTCCTCCACATGGTCCTGGCAAGCTGGGGCAGGGGTGGTGGGACATGCTTGGGTGTGGGCAGCTCATAACTCTTCATGCCAAGAGGCAGGTACAACAGCCTCCGTAGAGGTGTGCACCTAGTCTGGGAAGAGCTTGGTGCCAAAGGGTGTGAGCCACCGCTAGCCCCCATTCAGGGCAAGAGCATATTGCGAGGACGTGGTAGACACTAGGAGAGGCTGAGTAAGTCACTGGATGATTGTTCAGGCTTTTCATCGTAGCTTGGTGAAGATGCTCTGAAGTGGTGGATCCTTATGGTTCTGTGAAAAACCTGTGCTTTGGGAAAGAGAAGATGAGTAGAGTGATGGACAGCATGAGGAGGAAAGACTGATCTCTTATACTTTTATACTCATACACATTCATTAATTCCTTTCCATGGTGGTTTAAATGGGAACTCTCAGGTCTTAGTGGGTAACTTAGTTTTTAAGTCCACAGGGAACCAATAGTTAACCTTCTCCACGTCTCCTCAGTTTCTCTTTCCAGTTCTCATATCTTGGTGGCTCACAAGACCTCATATTACAACTTTAAAAGGCTGATCTGTTGTCTCCCTTCTGGCTGTAAATGAAAAGGCTAAGGATTTGCTGGGTCCCCATCCCCGTTGCAAGCATTAAGCAATAGTGTACTTAAACTTTGTTTGTTACCATCCACACGGCAAAAACTGGTCTTGAGACCATGCATGGACTGACTTTGGTTGGTCTGATTTGCCCTGAAAGCACATTTTTCATTAAAACTAAAATGCTGTCAGACTTAGACCACCAACTGGTAGTAAGTGGGAGTTTTGTTTGTTTAAAAGAGGTGAGACATACTATTTTTACCCAGATTGGATCAAGATGTTAACATGAAGTAATAACACATGACTGTCATTTTGCATCTGTCTTAAGAAATAACACTTCCTTCTCTTAATTAATGAAACTGGATTTGCTGAATGGCCTGCTTATTGATTACAGCAGTTACTGAATTTTTATGTGCTGTATCTGCATGTTCTTATTTGGGTTATCAAATATTCAAAGACCATTTGATCAATTTTTTTTTCAAAATGCAAAATATTTCTGTCTCTCATTAGACTGACTGACACTGTTTTAAGATAAGTCACTGTGGGCCTAAGGGGAACGCTAGGCATGTATTTTTAATGGGGTTATGAAATTACGGATGTGCTAGATTACAGTACAGGAATGAGAGTAGTCTCTGCTTGAGTCTTGTGAGCTCTACGGGGTTAATTTTGGCATATGGAGGAGCACAGGTACTGTAATTCCAGCTGGTCAATAAACTTGTGAGCACTTGGGACCATTGTAAGCTTTTTTCTTCAGTTTTGCAGGCCAGTTAAAAGGTAGCAGCGACCATGCCCCTGGAAAGGTGCAGTCAGTGTTCTTCTGTAGCGTACAGTTTTGGAGTGAATATTGTTCTAAAAGGAAGGATCAGAATGGTGGAGACGGCGAGAGTTGAGCTAATGGTGGGAGGCAGGCTTTAGCTGACACTTCACAAATATAGAAAAATCTGTTTTGCTGTATTTCAGGTACTGGCTGAAACCTCTGGCTTGTGACTCGGACTAAGGATTGTCTTTGCTCTCCTGTGTTGTACATAAAATGCCTAATGGGGGGGATGGAACCTGCTTGATGTCATGATACATTTTTGCTCCCTTTGCAGAGTCCACAGAAGTTCTGGACTATTTTTCCAGACTACACATTCATGATTTCTTAGTTATTGCAATCATATGGTAGAAACAACAGTTTGTTTATTTTCAGCAGTGTCTGTCTTATTCTGTCTTTTATTGGTAAACACCGGCTGTCACAAGTCTTTGTAGCACTTTACAGATACACCTACTTGGAACATTTTCTTTGCCTTTTCATGTTGTACTGTAGAGCAGAATATGAAACTTTTAAATAATCACTTTCCTGTTTTCAAGGTTGATTACATTGTTTTATGGCTATAATGTCTCAAAATAACCAATACCAACATTCTCTTTAAAAGAAATCCAAATAACTGAGTGCTGATATATCCAAGAAAAGGAGGGCATTATTTTCAGCATTTTGGCATCATTCTTTTGTGCTTTTCAGTTTGTTTTAATTCTGTCACGCTTCCTTTCTAATGTTATATACTAATTTAAATAATAGAACTTGTACATAAATATACAGTCATGCAAGAATGACTAAGGATGATAAAATTGGAACAGTGGTGCTAAGTGCAGCATTGCAATCAATAGGACTGCAATGGTAATAACACCAATATGTCTAGTTAAAGAGATGTAAATTGCTCTTAATCTGAAAGAAGGTTAGAACCACAGTGGAGCAAGGAAATGAGTAAGCTGCAGTGCCAGAGCTAGCAAAGATGTCTGTGCCCACTCAGAATATATCTTGCTTCATAAAGAGCAACCTCAGGGGGCCTTCAAGGGATTGCTATAAAGTGAGCAGAAGCTCTAGAGAACAGAGAATATGTCCTGTGCAGCAGAAAAGCCCTGCTACTAGCAAAGAAATATTAGAGAAAACTAGTAGGAGGATTTTCCAGGACTGATTCACGTTAAGCTTGGGAATGATGTGCCTCGTTCTGCCACCTGAACTCCTCCTGTGAGCTCAGTGGGGCAAATCACAAAGCAGAGCAGTGCTTCTTACAAGCAAAAGGTGTGGAAACGGGTGCAAGATGGATCAGCCAAGGCAGACCGGACAATCTGCTGTCCTCTCAGCTCCTTCTAAGGCCTGTACCCCGTGATGTTCCCAGAGCAGACCATTACATTCCCGTGCAGAATTAACCCTGCACAAGAAAGGGATCTCAAAGACAGAAGTTCAGTGGACAAACGCCCAAGCGCTCTGAGCTCAAGCTGCCCTTGCAGCTTTAATTTGCCTTATTGCATCTACTCAAGGTACTTCAGTTCACTTGATATGCAGAAACACTCATTGTTCAAAGATCCCTGCAGATGACTAGGCACCGTGAAGGTGCCTTAAGGTTAGAGCATTTGTCTTAGCTCTGAATTCCTCTGCTGGGCTGGTGTCAGATCTCCAGTGTTGTTCTCGCATTTCTTCCAATTTCTTGTGCTTGTTTATTCTTAGTGATGCTTTAGAAATAAGAAGAAAATGAGGCCACCCTTTCCTTTCTCTCCATTGCCCATTTAGGTTGAAATTTTTAATTAGAATTTGGAAAGTTGGGTTGCTTGAGAACCATATTTAGATTATGAAATGACCTGCTTCCTATGAATAAATACACCTGAAAAAGGATCACCAAGTTTGTATGAAATTTTGACTCCCTAGGGAGGTGTTTTCCTAACCGTTGTGCTACTCTGGGTTGGAGAAAGAAGGTCAAGAATTGGTCCCTTGCATGCAGTGCTGTTTAATGCCTCAGTGCAGCACTAAGTAGGCGATAAGTGAGGACGTAATGAGCACTAAAGTTAATTTAGGATGAGAGAATAGAAGGTTGTGGTGCACAATAGTTGGAAAACCATATTTAATGCAAGAAATAGAGATATCACTGAGGTTGCTGATTCTCATGTAATGAGCTGAAGATTTCATATGTAAGTGGGACATAAGCTGTGATTTAGACTTCTGCACAGAGGTCTTTGTCTTACAAACGTCATTATCCAGCAGTCTGTGCTCAAAACTTACAGCTTCAGTCTCAGCAATAAGTGAAAAACAGTTCATGGGCCAGATATTAATAGAAGTCTACTCACATAAGCCCTTGAAAACAATGAAGATCTAACTTCTTGTTGTTTTATCCTAGAGAGTGCAATGCACTCCCAAAAACCAGCTGAATTTTATATGCTATAATGAACACATATTCTAAATACCCTTTTTTGCTGAAGAAAAAAAATCTTTACTGCATGTTCTTTGCAGATGGTAACTTTTAAGCCCTTTATTCACCGCTCTGGCAAAAATTTTGCTTTAACTGCCATTCACAGAAACCTGCTATCTACAGAGAGGCTACATGATTTGTTAAGAGACAATTAGGTTTCGTCCTGAAGATGTTTATCGTACTATTGGAAGAACATATCCTTCTATGAAGAAGATCAAATGCTTATATTTTTAAGTATGTCTGTAAAACAATGTAAAAATTTGAAAGGTTTGAATGGAGATTCATGCCAATTTTCTAGGCTATTTTATAAAGTTTAATGAAATATTAAAAGGAGAGGTGATGAATCATACACAAAGTTCCAGTTCATTATGAATGGACTGGCACAGGCAGAATACCATTTTATTACAGTTACTACGAAGCATCTGCTGTTGGAGTTAAGTATCTGTAACCCTTAAGAAAAGGTTCATCATGCACAAAAGTAGCAGTTAGTAGTAGCTGTTCAGCCTTGATGATAGGCGACAACTCTGTTGCTCACTTGAACAGCAATGAGAAGGAAGAGAAACTATTTTAGTCGCTGAGTTTTACCAGCTGAGTTGTTTGTCTGCCGCTTGGATTCTTGAGTGGGTTTCTTTTCAAGGACTTCAATTTTTTAAAGAACATAAACTCTTATTACTATGAACTGTTATTTAATAAAGTTACATCTGGGTCCTTGAATAGTGTACAGCCAAAGGAACATAAAATAGATCCATATTTCTAAAGTCAAAAAACAGGATTTTTGCTTGAGGAGCTGGTTCTATGCCTACTGAAGCAATACACAGAAGTCATCACTCTGAAGAAATTAATTTAATTTTTCTCCCCAAACAATGTACTTTCTTTTTGCTTTTAACCTTGATCGTTGCATTAATAGATGATAGAGGCACTGATGGGAAGAGCATAAGGAAAGTGCTGAGATGCTGGAATACAGTGATCTGAGGACACTTATATCACAGAGCAGATAACCTGTTCGCTTTTATTTGTGAGCTTTCAACCATGAATGTAGAAATGGCACCCATGATTATCGATCAGCTTACCCCACTGTCTGCCATTAGACAGTGCTTCACTTAGACCCACTGCCAAACAAAGGACATTGCAAACAGATGCCACGGAAAACATGCCTTACGTATTGCTTGCTCACTGAGCTAGAATATTGTATTAACTTTGCAAGGCTTCTAATATTTCAAGAATTACAAGTTAAGTGATTTTAAAAATCTCTCGCTCAACAGCATTATTATGGAAGGGCTATTTATGGTATCTGCATGAGTAAACTGATAGCAGCCTGGTTGCTTATTGTGGTCCTCTGAATTCATTTTCCTAATAGCTTATTGGAAACTTTGGTGGGGACAGTGCTGTTGTGTGGTGTCTCATCATTCCTCATACAACCAGCTTTCAAATAATTAAAGCTACTTCATTCTATCAGAAGGTACAGCTCAACCTGATATTTTACAGTCATTATGCAGCCTTCAGTTTTGCAACAAGACAAGTATGTAGCTGGGATTCGGAGGAGTAAATGCTGCACTGGTCTTGTATCATAGATCTCAGATTGGACATCATAAGATAATGTTGTGTGAACTTACACTGACTAAGAATCCGTAGCTGAAGAAAGCAAGCAACGATATAGAAGCCAGTAGTAAGGAGTATGAGCTGTGCAAAAGTGCCAAAAGTACTGTAGAAGGGAAAGAGACCAAGAACAGAGAGGCTGCAGTAGCCTGGATTAAAACAAGATGCCAAGGCAGAGAGAGCAAAGGCCTGGAAGAATTTTGATTGTACGGATCTATGAGAAAAGGACTCACAAATGGGGGTGCATCTTACAGTGCAAATTTTCTGCTCCTGAAGTCCAGTCATCTGTCCGTGTACCCGCAAATTCATGGTGGGTGTAGCTAGAGTCAATGTTTTTAAGCTGAATGTAGACCTTTCCTTGCCCTGTTCCCAGCTTTGGCTGTGACTGATATTTCCCAACCCTTAGGAAAATAATTTGAAATAATGCTGTTGTTTTCAGACAAGCATGTCATTTGTTTTACCGGTCTGTAGTTGATTAATTTGCAAATGATATTCCCAATAAAGTGCTTAGAAGTAGATAATTACAACTATATTAACAGTTACCGGGGAAGCAGATGGTATTCTGAGGAGCTGCCATGTAGAATTAGTGCTGATGCTCTACTGTAATGTACCATATACCCCAGCAACCCACAAACAACAAACTAAAATCCTGCTGATATTCCAGATTGTAAGTAAATTGTGCTATTGCTTGGCATTCGGTTCTTCTCTGAATTTTTATGTGTGTTTTCTAGATAGCTACAGTGCTCAGTGAGCTGCTCCTTTTTATGTTCAGTCACATAACTCTCCATGTCTGTATCTTGTATTTTCTTGGTATTAGACCCACTACAATGAAGTTTCTAGGCTGTATGTCAGTGTTTTGTCCACGCTGCTACTAGATACTCTGAAGTACAGGTTAACTCTCTACAAAGAGGGACTTTTAATTCACTAAATTGTTCGAAACAAAATTCCTCATGAGGTGCTGAGTTAAGGAAGCTTGGAAGCAAACTGGTGCCCTTTCACACGCCTCTCCGCGCCCCCACTCTCCCTCTTCCCTGCTTCTTTTGTTAACCTCCCGACTTCCATCGTGCTGCCTGATAAAATGTGACCCTTTTTATGTTTCTAGCGATCAAGAAAAAGGCCACAATGTCACTGCAGTTCCTCCTGCACCTCTAACCTTTTGTTTTAAGCAGGCTGGAGTTATGCAAGCACTGACAAAATGCACCAGGGCTGGAGGTTGCAGCAAAGTTGAGGTTCCTGCCCGGGGCCGGCTGAGTGCCGCCAGCATCCAAAGACAGTTCACCACAGCCAAGCGGCTGGGAGCCTGTTTAGAGCATGATTTTATTTCTTTATTTAATGTATTTGTCATCTACATGTTTAAATAGAACTGAGCGCTCTGCTTTTTTTTTTTTTTTTTTAAAAAAAAAAGACTGTTTAAAAACACTGGAAATAGTTACTAAACATATTTTGTTCATTTTTTTCCCGAGTGCATTTCTTTGGTGTAACTCTCTCTAAAACAAGCACACAGCACTGCGTGTCTATGGTATAAGGGTGTGTATGTACAATATAGGCACCTTTTGGGTAGAGGATCAGACAAGAAACTTGTGACATTTTGGGTGAGTCACGTTGCTTATTGCCTGGTTGGAAATACCTGGGTTCTGTAGTACTGAACCCAGCCCAGACTGATGTTATTTTATCCCAGGCTTGTGACGAAACCTGGAGGGAGCTGGTGGATGTGGTACCTCCTTTTTTCAGCCAAGGTAAAGAAATTTTTCAGAAGTGCATTTTAAGATAGCCTGAGTCAGAACCTCCTTAAAAATATAGAGTGTTTTGCAGCCAAGTGCAAATCCAAATGGCTGCGTGTTGTTTTGCTGGTCTAGCATGACAGAAGCGTACACGCATTTCTGAGCTCACAAGTGCACAAGTCAACATGAGCAGAAGCAGCTCAGGCATAACGAAAGACAGCAGTGGAAAAGCAGGGCAGCCAGAGCAGTGTTTGAAACGTAATTCTGAGGAAAGCTTAAAAAAACCCAGCCCACAGAAGCAAAAGACTTTTTAGTATGATCGAAGGCCCAAAGGAAGGTCTCGGGCTACAGAAGTAGGAAAATGGTTCATTGTTATTAGGGAGTATCTTGTACGCTACCCTTGATAAAACAGGATTGCTTTCAAGCCGTACCCGATTCCCCAAGCAATGTATTTTTGAATGGAAACTGCAGCCGGATCGTGAATATTAGTTAATTGCTTCAGTCAAAACAGCAAACGCTGCTGCCTGCCATCCTGCGTCTGTAGGTAAAATGAGCAGAATTAGCATTGCTGACTTCTGGGGCATCTTCAGGAAAATGGGAGAAAGAGGACTTTGTCCAATAAGGTCTCCTGACTCTGGAATACTCTTTTCCCAACGTGCATCAAATTATATCTCTGGCTTCTTTCACAGCTTTGCTTCTCTTGATTGAAATGAGAAGTTATTTGATTTATTATAAGGAGGGCGAGGGTGTGACATGACAGGTTGTTTTTAAGGCTGTGTAGCAGGTCCTTCTAAAGGATCCCCTTTTCCCCTGCTTAAAACTTCAACCATTTCACCAAAAAACTTTCTAGCAGAATTTCCTTGCAAATACCATATAAAGTTAGCAACTTCCTGAAAATGAAGTGCTGAAAAACATGCTGTTCTGCTCTTCTTAAGAAACACTTCAGACTTCTTGTACAGCTTGTGCTTTGGAGCAGTGGTTTGGTAACTGGCAGGGAGGTAGTCTTCTTTTCAAGGATGTTCCTTTTGCGCTCATGAAAACAAACCCCATTTTTGAGGAGTGTATGAATCTTAAAGAAGAAAAAGACTGGGATGTGTCCTTTAAAGATTTTATTAGGGTTTTTTTTGTGTTACAGTTGAATCTCTCTGCCTGTGCTTGGCTTGATAGAAGCCATAGTGTCTGCATGAGGAGTTGCAACTGGTGGAGGGCAAGTGAGTCTCAGGTGGACCTTACCTATTCAGGCTGCACCAAGCCTGGCTGACCCTGGGTTTCAAAGCTGAGAAGAGACACGTTGACTATGTGAGGTAGTGCAGAAAATAAAACTGATGGAAGTGCAAAAAGAGGGAAAAGCTAGACCTCAGTAAATGGGTGGGGGAAGAGGTGGGAAGATGGGATAATTGCCCAGGGACTTTGGCAGAGTGGGACTGGAATAAAAAAGAGAGAAACGTAACAAGGAGTTGGAGGATGATGCTGGGACTGACTTGATGAAGAGCCTGAAAAAAACTGGAAGGGTAAGACTAGTAGTTGGGGGTGCTGGGTGAGAAAGGGGAATCCTGTATCCAAAGAATTACACATGAGCCTGCAATTGGGAGCCCGGTAGGGTTGTGCAGTTGAATGGGGATCTGTCCTTTCTCTAAGAGGAATGTGGGGGACTGGTAACTCTGGAATTGGCTGGGAGAGGAAAGCTGAGAAGGGGAAGAGATCATTTTGACAAAGGCCTGGTGCGAGGCGGGAGGTTCTCTGAACATGTTCAAAAGCACTGGAGAGGGATGTTTGAGAGACTGGAACGGGAAGATTCTGGTACTGAGGACAGCGTTAAAAGGGAGAGAGGAGAGAGATCACACAGTGGCTTGGGAGGACGTAACAGGGTCTGGTCAGGTAAAACAGATGAGTCTGGGAATGGAGAAGGGAAAAGACAGATAACTGGATGTGAAAAGATTGGGGGTTGGAGTGTGAGGACAAAGAGAGTGGTTAGTCCTAGCAAGGAGACTGGGGTTGCTTTGAGAATCGTAAGGAATATAAACTGGGAAGGTCATACTCATCTGTCTTCTGCTGTTCCCAAATACCTCTAAATTGTCCTGGTAAGAGTATTTGTCATCCCGTTTCAAGTGTTTGTCCACATCAGTGAGGATAATATATTACTGCTGTCAGTTACTCTACAAGCTACAGAAGTCTACGTGGTATATCTTAACACTTAAAACTCTTGTTCAGTACGTGGGAGGATAGCCACATGATGCTGCAGTTCTTGTGTTTTCTGCTTTTTGGGGGGGAAAAAAAAAGGAAAATGCATGTAAGAATCTGCAATAAAATGATAAGCTTTTGAATTATTAGGAAATAGGGGAATTGAGGTTATTCATGCAATGCTAATTTGCTCCTTGCACGTTGTAGTAGTCTTGCACCCACGATACCACTTTGTTTCCCTGGGATTTAAGCCTCACCAACCGTGGAGGGCAGATGATGGTAGGTGGACAAGCCGGGATTGTTGTCAATAGGACTGTGTTGTCCCTTGGAAGAGGTGGAAGAGGTTGGTGGTGAATGGCAGCAATGGTAGGGAGCTGGCCAACCTTCTGGTTAGTTAGCAGGCCCCTGAAATTAGATTCTCTCTCTCGTTCTGTCACAGAATTCTCCATGATGCTAAGCCCCTTAAAACAGACTTTTTAAAGACGATTGCTAATTGCATGTTTCTCATTTTTCTGGAAGCCCAACCTCAGCCCTAGGGCCTGTTTTACAGAAGAGCATAGCTGTGACTGAAATCACTGAGACTCATGCTTTGAAGATACAAAGCACTGCATAATGTTAAAGATTCTGAAAAATCATGGCCTGGACATCTTAAGGCAGGCTTTCCTAAATTAGTGGGTACTTTTGGCTTTAATTTATCTGTGCCTAAGCTCCCCATGTATAAAACAGAATAATAGTTCCCTCAACTAGCAGGGATTTGGTGAAGATTAGTGAAGTGTCTGTGAAGCCCTCACTTATTTTAGTGATGAGTGCTATAGAAAAGCCCATAAGGGAATTAATAATTTTGTCTTCAGAGCACAATTTGAATAGTTAGCAGGAAACAAGCCGTAAGGCCGTACCCTGAACAATGATAAGACAAAATATTGAATAGTTGCTTTATTAATTCAACGCCATCCATCCTGTGCTGTGAAGGCGAGCTGCACTTAAAAAAATGTTAAAAAAATTAGACTGTATGATAATGTATACGCAAAGGATACCAAATTAAGTTTGCATCAGCAACCATAATTCTTTCATTGCCTAATGTTGGAGGCTTGATTTTATAGCCTGAAGAGTGTTCTTTTTAACAGGGAGGGATTTTTGTGTGTGTGATGCAGTATTTTAATGGGAATGTGACTTTTAGATATTTTTAAGAATTGTTTTACTCAATGCATAATTCAATTTTTAAATATTTCTTGCTTCTTTAAGATGTGGGGAATTTCTAGCAATGACATTTAGTATCCTTTTTTCCCCTCTGCTAAAGGTCCTGCCTTGTAGCATTTATTCATGGCCAGTAGCATTTAGTAACACAGCGGAAAGCACTGGGGATGCTTGAACGAGGGAGGATGGCAGAATCGTGCCCTCCATTTTTCATGCAATTATAAGGAGATATCTTACAACCCATATTGACTTTTCGAAAGATCAGAAAGCTCTTTGCAGGGGAGGAAGGGAAAAGCACAGAGGGTGAATTCAGCCACAACAAGGTTAATGTACTTGCACAAAATTATACATGAAGCCATGAGAGAGCCAAGAATAGTAGCACCCACAAATCCTGCCGAGGAGGTTGATCTTGTGAAGTGATGCCCTTCTCGCAAGGTGCCGATCCTCTGGAAGTTGTTCAGTTTAGAGGGCACTTAGCCCCCAGCGGGATCGGTTTCTTGTTTCCTGCTGTATCTATCTGAGTCTTGATCTTACTTGCTTTTACACTTGTAAAGTTGTCCTAGCGCCACTCTAGGAGCCAACCTTACAATTTCCCGAGGATTTTTCCTGACCCTGTGACTCTTTTTTAACGCTTGCCAGTTCCAGACAGCAAACATCTGTAGGGGTCTGTCGGGGAGGCGAGCAGAAGCCCCGGTGCCACGGCTGCTCTGCAGCGATGCCGTTCGGACCCAGAATGGGAAGAGCTCACTGCCACTGGAGCAGCGTTTTGCGGTGGTTTAGCTGCTGCCTTTTGTTAGCTGTAAAATACTGTCAGGTGACAAAAATTGCTATTTTTTGTTACACAAGAAATACTTGAAATTTGTAACTGTGGTATTACTATCTGTGTAGGTGCTGCCGTCTGTCTGAAATTTCAGTAGTTATCATTAGAAAGATTCATAAAAATACGAAGGGAGGTGTTAGCCTGCCCTTATTTCCATTTCTGTCTCAAAATACTCATTTTTCTGTAGATGAACATGTCTCACTTGCTGAGAAAAATTCTCCATAAGGACCATAGAAGTTAAAGGACGTGCAATAAAGTATCTATTTACTTCTTTTCATGGGCGCAGGAAGCTAAATTTGCAACCTCTCTGTTCAGAAATATTTTTTTAATATCCGGATCAGGAGGTTTTGATCTAGTCTGTATTTGGAAAATCCTGATATAAGCAAGGCTGTAGTCTGTTGCTGAAGTGCTTAGCCACAAATTGTTCCAGCTGTTCTGTGATGATAGCAGACTTCTGATGGATCGTACAATATGGAGATCACGGCTAATTTTATCTTTGTGTGGTTTGTTGCGGTTGGACTGTAGGGCTGTATGAGGCAGATGACAGGGGTGAGGCTGCATGGGGAAGGCTGTTGGACATGCTGTACTTCCACCTGTCGAATGCAGCTTTTTAGATCTGTGGAGTTGCTATTAGTAAAGCTTGTGGTACAGCACATATCTAGAATGCATTTTTTAAAAAACATCTCACAATATATAGGCAAATGGGAACAGTTACAGTGGAATAGCCTCTTGCTTCTCTGCAATGGTGGATTTTAACCGGCGATGGTCAAGACCAGCTGCTTTGTACTTATCCGGTCTTTCTTCCTATCAGCTGCAAAACAACTCTTTGCAATTTTGATACGCCCTCTGTGATTCTCTTCAAATCGATCTGTACTGAAACACATCAGTTCTCTGTCTTACTACATTTTTTTTGCCTGAGCAATATCCTGCACCATCCAGTTCCGCGGATGAATTAAATGTTGTACAGACACTTTTTGCTCTCTCTTTCTGTGTCAGACAGTGCCTGAAATCCTGATCCGTATGTCTGCGCAGCCATATGGCCTCCCTAGTATGACCCGTCTCTGCCAGAAACATCAGAAAATGGCTGGGAAGCTGGCTCCCTTGCATCACTGGGTCTGGGATGGTAGGAGGAGGTGAAGCGGCAAGCTGGCTGCCCTCTGTTCGGCCCTTTTCCATGTGGAAAGCAGCCTTGGAGCTCTGTCTCCATTAGGAGCAGGCTGCTGATGCAGCTATACCCACATACTGCAACAGCAAAGCAGTCCTGGGTGGACTGCTGGAAATAGCTTGTCCTGGCAAAACCACGCTTTTTGACAAGATAGGTTATTACAGCAGCCGCTGCCCTTCCCCTGCAGAAGAAGCAACACCAGCAAAAGCACAGCTCTGGCAGTGCGGCTGCCTGCGTGCCGCTGCCCTTACCTGCGCGGGGATCGTTCGCCTCGTAGACGCAGGGCAAGACCCCGTGTGCCTCAGGGGGACCTTGTTACCGGTTCATCCCTAGCACCGTCGGACCTTCGCCGGCAGCGAAGGCGTGTTCGGAGCACGGTTTGAGCCACCTAACTATTACAGATTCACTCAGCTCCTTTCCTGTACATTGCCTCTTAATTTCTTGATTTTCCCCTCTTTCTTTTCCAGCTTGTACGGTGTTCTTTGTACGTGCAGCTCTCCCCTTTTATTTCCAAAGGAATGAGCGCTCGCCGGCAGAATAGCCCTCTTACTACAGCGGGGGTAACCCAGCGGGCCTCATCGCAGAGGTGTCAGCACAGCAGCAAACAAGGGCTTGGCGCTGGTCTTTGCCTGGATGCTCTTCTCCCTCTTCCCAGCAGTCCTGATGCCTTTACCTAGGCATGGTTTACTCCACTTGCTTAGTTCATCTTCTGTTTTAATATGGCTCTGTTTTCCCTTTGGCTGATATTTTATCTGAATGATTGCAGTGTAGGATCTCTCTCGCAAACTAATACATTTTGAAAATCAGGTCGTAGGCTGGAATATGTGACCACAAGATATTCCTACAAGTGTAGTGTTTGGCTTAGAAGACCAAATGGGAGTTTCCCTTGCGAGGTTTGCACTCTACATAGGAGCACAAGAAATGCTCTCCGAGGTCAGACCTGTGGGCTGCCTAGCCCGATAGTCTGCCTCTGACGGTGGCAAAAGGAGGTGCTGGAAGGATTTGGATAAGAGCCTGGCCAGTCTCTGCCATCCACTCCCCTCATCTCCATCTGCCCCAGCTCCCGGGCACCCTTTGGATGAAGAATGTTAGATGGGAGCCAGGAGTGTGCCTGGGAAGCACACAGGCTGCGAGATTCATTGGCAAATAAACGGAGGGCAGTATGTGCACTTGTGGGGAAAAGTTTTCTAACTGCTGTCTAAAATGTAAAATTTTCTGCCCTGCCTTGCCTTCTTTAGGGTGTGAGAGGAGAGGTCTTGCTTCAGATCAATGGGTGTGTAAACAGCTGTATGATACATTGCTGTGACAGCACGTGGAGGAATAGGCCAACTGCAAGGACTTCTTAAAACAGTATTTACAGGATATTTTTTCCTCCCTCCCAAAATAATTCCTCATTTCTCTGCAGTAGCAGGAAAGGATGTTTTTTATGTTGTTCTTTTTCCATGGATGGCAGGTCAGACTTTTCCCTTGATATGTTTGCTTGTCACAGCGGTGGTATCCAGCTTTCTCTCTTTTTCCAGATTCTGAGATTCAAAGATAAGGTTTGTCAGTCCAGTGGGATAAAAGTACCATACCTTTATCACCGTCATCATCACCAATTATGGGAATCACTAAGGCATCTGTCACCGTGGTAGAGAGGTACTACAATATGCCTGTAAAGCATCTGGTTCCTCCAAGAGAAGGAACTAGTTCTAATTCCCTCTGCTTCAGTTATACATCTTTTGCTTATGGGTACTTGAATTCGTGTAGTTTAATTCAGGATTACACTCCTGGGGCCATTCCACTGTTCAGCACTTAGTAATGTAGAAGATCCACTGCCAGCTTTGAATTGCAGTCTGATAGTTTTAGTATTTGTGCTCAACCTCATCTCCTCGCTGAGAGTGAATTCCAGAGGGGGAGACCACTGGAGATGCAAGGTCTCTGGCCCAGTGAGTTGAGCTGTGGTCTCCATCGGGTTTTTATGGCCCTGTTGTATGTAGGTGCCCCTTCTCCGGTGCAGACAAATAGGTGGAGCTGTTCAGAGTTTCAGCTAGGTTTCGGGAGTTTGTCATGTATCCATTCTTGTCCCCATCTTTCAGATGCATACATGGTGCATGCTGCTTGCCTCACTGGATATCGTAAATACTGGAAGTTATAATAAAATTAGGAGCACAGATGTTCCTCTTACAAGCAGTGCACCCTGTATACAATAATAATAATGAAATAGATCCATTGCTGTTCTCTGCAGTACTAAATCTTCTCCAGTGAGGCATCTTGCTTTAATAATAAAACCACATTTTCTTAAACAAGGGAGTATCAGATTTACATTGGCAGTAAGTCACTATTTTCAAATAGCATTGAGAGAGATATCCAAGATAACCGTAAGGCTCTCTAGGACAGCTGACTGTGCATGGAAACTGCAGCCAGGTGGAGTAGTCCACCAGGTCCACCATTAGTCTTCATTTCTTTCCTTCATCAAAGCAATTAATGGAAGAGGACTGTCAGCCTAAAGGCTTGCTCGCTGCTGCCAGAGAGGAAATGCCTTTGTTGGACAGGTAGTCAAGGTTTAAAACGATCTATTGCAAACTGATGAAGTTTTTATTTTCCAGCCGTGGTTGTAGCCAAAGGTTCTGGCCAGGGACCTTTCCTCTATTAACCTGTAATGGAAAGCAGATTGCTCTGAAGAGGTTATAGCCCAAGCCCTGATGCTGTGTGTGAGTAAAGATAGGTGTGGGCTTACGAGATTGTCATTGGTGGGCATAACTTTGCGTACATTTTGTTTTCATGTTTTTTCCTCAAGGAATATGGAAATAATACTGGTGTGGTGCTATAAAGTCCTACATAAGTATCTGCTGTCTTTACCCTGGCCTACCCTCTCTTGCTACATAAAAGTGGTCCTTTTGAGTCCTTTGGGTGAGTTTGCAGAATTGGGCCCCTGCTGCCCTGCCCCCTTAATTATCCAGGAGGAGAAAAGTGCTTATGGTGATGAGGGCATGGCTGCAGTAAATGTTATCCTTCCCGGTGGAAAAGGGGTCAGACCGCGGTGAAAGAGGAAGAATAATGTAGGAAAAGGATGACAAAAAACTGTACAGGAAAAATAGAATGAAAAACAAAGGAGCAAAATCTTCACCACTAATAATTCTCACCAATTCGACTTTTCCCTAGTAGCGTACCATTCATTTACACTGTCTGCATTAAATTTATCATCTCCGGGCTAGCTGGAAAATGGAGGTCAAATTTCATTTTGGCCTGCAACTTGATAAAAATGACCTGCAAAAGGTAGATGACAGGCTGTTATTTTATGCACTGGAAAATAGCAAAGATCAGATCCTGCATGTCCTCTTTTCCTTGCATGTCTGATGCTAGCTCTTATCCGTAATGTATCACCGGCGAGTGCCCTGATTTGTTGGATGGCTGGTCAAGGTTTAAAACAAGAACGATCTGTTTGGAACTGGCAATCTCAATCAGCGTGGGTTGACGAGGCACCTTTTGCATTCTGAAATCTCCACTGAGTCACTAACAAGTCATAAAAATACCAAGTGCATTGATATGACAGTCAAACAAACTACTTGTTATAGTTCATTTCATTTCCAAAGCTGTCTATTAATAGTAATTAATGATTCCTCAGCAGTTGCATTCACCGTGTCTCAACAACTTTCAGGAGGCAGGAAAAATCCTGTTAAAAGGACAGTGTGCCAATGGAGCTTGTGGATAGCAGGAGGGTGTAAAAGTTAAACTCTATACGGAGGAAAAAAAACCCCAAACAAGTGTTTCTGTAGCACTTGGAGTATTTGGGGATCTACACCAAATAGAGGCGGTAAAGGATTAGTCTGGGATTAAGAATCCTTTAAACTTATGAAGTGCTTAACCTTCACTGTGCCTGCTTCTTACACTGTTTGCAATATTGCTCTGCCACTTTTGCAGGGGAACTAGTAGCAGAGCGGTAGTGCTGCAATGCAGCCTTCTCCACGTTGGGTCTTTTATGATTCAGTACTACTTTTGGTTTGCTTTGTAAAGATCATTGCAAGGGCTTATCTTGTGTAATTGTTTTACTGCCATCTGCATTACAGTATAATTACCTTTCAAAAATGGTAGATCTCTTTCGCTAATGTTTAAAGGCAAATAATAGGCAACTAAATTGCAAGGTCTTGGGATGTAGCAGCACATAGGTGGTAATAAAATGTATGCTATATTTACAGCATATACTTCTGTTACTCTCGTTCATTCTGCTTTTCTTTTTTTTCTTTTGTTTCCCCACCCCCTCCCCCCCCCCCCCGGAATGGTAGATGGTGATTATGGTTTTCTCTTCCATATATTTTTTTCCCCTTGCCTGTCCTCTTTTTACATAGTGTTAATCATAACTCGTGAGGGTTTTTTTTAGAATTTGTTCTGATCCTTATCTGATAGCTGTCCTACAGTTCAGGAAGGATGGATATTCTGGTATTTTCCTCAACTGTAATGACAAACAGAAATACAGCAAATAAATCTAACACAAATTGAACTAAATAAGTCTTTTTTTTTTTTTTTGAAAGGAGATGTAGCTATTCCTTATAAATAATCAGTCCTAGCTTTTTAAAGTTTTAAGATGTAGAAATACAATTGTAAATCTATCTGTCTGTCTGTCTGTTTTCTCCTTGTAGCCTATAAAAGCCTTTAGGCTTATATGATAAACTGCTTGTCCGATAATATCTTTAAGTTTTCTGTTCCCTGCAATTATGTACCAGGAATTACAGGAGGTGCCTTTAGTTACATATGAATGCCTGTTCCCTGCCTGCTGCTGTAAATCCTGTATTACCTGAAAGGTTAAAATATGGAGGTGAGGACATTAAAAAAGCGTCCAGAAAATGTAGATGACAGGAAAAAAAGAAAATACAGCGACAGAGGGGAAATACCATAGATAAAATGATAAGGCAGAGAAATAAAGCATGACAAGACCATGATAGTTTGCATAAGTAATGAGAATTGAATTCGTGGTTTTTAAATTGCTGTTTAAATTCCTATTTGCATGTTTATCGGAAATCTCCTTTACTTAAGTAAAACTGTCCTATATACATGTTTAAAATTCATGTATAGCCCTGATTTTGTCAAATGGAGGAGTCCGATCCAGTTAGACAGATGCATGTGTATGATACTATTTTAAGAGTGGCAGTGTGCACAGGTCAGTGGCAGCTGTTTAAGATGGGCTCCGTGAAGGGCGGGTCCCTGCTTTCCCCAAAGTCAACGGGGAAATATTTCATATTTGCTAAGAGCAGGACTGAGCCCGGAGTGACTTGCAGAGAACCCCAGGAATAAGCCCACATGGCCTTGAGCCTTCTGGGGTTTCGTAGTCCTCTGATGTTTGCAAACTGGTAGGGAAAGCCCCTTCTGCAGTATTCTGAGCACCTTTTGTCAGGGTTTGGTGGCCTCAGCTCCTAAGTCAAAGGTGCTTAGAGGATTTAGTCCTGGTTTTGTGTCTTTCATGCTGCTGATCTTTCCTGGTTACCTGTGATTAATTGCATTGGCCACTGGGTGCCCCTGATTCCTCAGATAAATGCAAGTGCAAGACCATAATTTTGGTACTTAAAAAATTGCACTTTTCATGATGGAATATTGGACTGCCTCACCTCTGCAATTCAGACATGCATGAATTTGGCTGCCTTTGTGTGTGTTCCCTGTATGCTTGTGGCTGCAAGGAAACGTGTGCTTGGGCAATTGCACCTTCCATATGTGTCCCAGCCATCTGCAGACTCCCAGCCTGCTCTCCTAACACCCGCCGGCTGGTGAGCGAACCATGGCGGCTTCTCTGGGAGGTCACCCAGACATGCTGGGTTTGAGCATCGTCCCAGAAAACACTGAATGCCTCAGAGGGTCCTGATCACCTGATAGTCATCGGCAGCACTTTCAGGGGATGGAGAAACTCTCTGGTGCAGAAGAGACAATGAATGTGCTTCTGAATAGGCTCTCCAGCATGTAGAAACCCAGTGTAGGCAAGGGCAACCCTTTGCTCCTCTTCTGGAGCAGTACTGGGAAATGTCTCCTGCTGGACTGTACGGTCTTTTGAATGCTACAGTAACTTGTGGGGAATGGAGCCACTGCAGATCCGAGTCATGTGCCTGCTCCTGATATGCATTCTTATGGCATCTCTGAAACAGATGCAAATTGAATTTCAAACAAAAGATATCACCATGGCTGCTACGGTGGTGAATGACCTAGTCTTTGAAAACTGACACTGCCATACACGTTTGCAGGTGTACACCCTGCACTGATAGGCTTTGGGTAAGATGTGGAATTCCTAGCAGAAAAAGAATCATTGAAGAGCTGCTGTTAAAACACAGAAATCTTCTTTTTCTCTTTCTCAAAATGCATATATACATATTTTTTGTCAATAAATATTTTTGGTTATAGAATCAAATGAAACGTACCAGCCCTTTCCACATATACAACCTCTTTAATTAATCTATATATCTCTCCTGAATTTCTGTTTTCTAATATACTGGTACTATGGAAAAGTCGTATGTCTAATTTACATGTCCAAATTAGTTTCAACTTAGTTATATTGAATGATAATAGATTTCTTTTTCATATAATTAATGTTGTCTGCAAACGTAACGTGGATTAAATTTATCATTGTAAAGATCTTAAGATTTTAATATTTTTGCAGAGGCATAAATACAGTGTAGCTATAATTATTTCATTATGTATGTATAAAAATAGGATACGGGGAAAAGTGCATGCTTTCCTTCACTGATTACTCTTAATGTCTCCCAAATTTCCTGATTTACAATATTCTCCAAGGATGTAGATTTTTCTAATTGAAGTACAGTAATTTGCATATTTTTAGACCTTGTGACACAGTTAATTGATATGTCATTACTTATATGGCACTGAATATATTTTACACATTCACTGCAGAGCAGGCGTAACTTGAGATGCAGTGACACTTTGCAAAGAACTCGAAACTATTGCATTCGGTTTAATCTTTTCCTTTCCTTCCTCACCCTTTCTTTATAAAGGCTAAGCAAAAATGGATGATGTAGTAATTGGTGTAGTTCCTGTTCAAATGTACTCGTTAAAATAATGTTACTGTGTAAATGACAGGACGAGAAAAGTAAGAGCAAGTAAACAAAGAAGGGAAGAATAATGGGAGAGACAAGGACAAAGAAGATAAGGTTAAAGCTGGGGGGGAGCTAAATGTCAATAGTATCAGTGCTGGGTGTTTGAAAACCAAATTGTTCTGTTTTGTTTTACGCTATTCAGTATAAACTTGTTAAATGTTCACTGTGTCTAGGAATATTTTAAATGGGTCTTTTAAATTTAGGAGCGCTGTATTTGTCATGGATGCTAGCAATGTGCCTAATAGTGCTCCAGTATTCAATAAGGGGCAGAGTTTCTCTAGTGGTGACATATTTATTTCTCCTGGTACATGCCCCCGCAGAACTGAATGCTTTTGATCTTTATTTGCTAACCAGGAAGGTGGCTCAGTCGTGTGAAAAGGACTGAAGGGATTATAAGTTTATTTTCCCAGGGTTCTGGTTAGAGGTATGGCTCATTGGCAATGGCATCCTCATCTCTGGTGGATTTATTATTACTATTGACTGTTACTTACACAGCTGTAAGGGTGAATGGGTGGCTTTACTGCGGGGTAAGAAGATAGGATTCTGCTCCTTGCTGTGTAAAGAAGGTGGGCTGTTTTACAGCAGGCGAAGGTGAACAGCAATGGAGACGTGGGAAGAATTGGGTTGTAATGTGTCGGGTCACAGGTGTGAATCAGGAGTGATGCTGACGTTTCTCTAGATCATCTCCTGAGAGTGAGGCTTATGCACTGTGTCCTCAGGCAGTGTCTGAAGGTGCAGCAAGGAGCAGGATGGTGCAAGTTCATGAGGTGGATGTGGTGCATTCCTGCGTGCTTGCCTCTCCCTCAGGTGAATTGCTTTTCTTCCTGGCCCCGCAATATATGTGATGCCCAGAATGTATGACTTGCACCCATGTTTATACCACCTGGATTTTGCCCTATGGGACTTGCACTGTGAGTTGCTTATGAGCTTTGTTATTTAAGGAATGTCTTAAATGCTCTTACTCTCTTTTCTGTTTTGGGAGGATAAGGTTGGGTGTGAGAGCAGAAAATGTCACTGGAGTGAGAGTTACTAAGGAAAGCTATTGCATTTTCTTAAGAAGTGTGGTATCTTGGCAGGAGTTTCTTCTAAGGCAGCAATAAAAAATAAATATAAAACCACTGAACACATCTTTTAAAACGCTTGTACGCTAGAGGCTTCTCGCTTCAAGATACTTCCTGTTGAATCAAGCTCTGGAGACAAATATGAATTCTGAATCCTGGCTACAAAAGTAGAATTCACTGTCATATCAACTTGCTTTCACCACCCCTCCGCCCCCAACAGAAGGGGTGGGGAAAGGGGAAAAATGCTAAAATTGTGTCCTGTCTCTCCCTCTGAATTTGGGGATCCTACTCTCATCTCAGACCGGAACACTCAAGGAGCTGGAGAAGATGAAAATGATCGTAGAGCAGCAGCTCAGAAATGTATGTGGGGGCTCTGCCCAAGTTAGCATTTCATTTGGATCTGATTTTGCTGCAGCCCCCAACCTGCCTGAACTCTCTCTCTACCCAAGTAGGAAGCAGACTGTTCTCCTGTCACAAGGGCACGTTTTACTGCTCCGTGAGAAAAACATCTTTAGGAAGCTGTAGAAACCACCATTGTTGAAATTGGGGAAATTTTCATTTGGCATATTGTGTGGTTTGTTTGGGTTTTTTAATTGAAACAAGCTATGGTGGACTTCTCCAGGTAACAAACACTAAATAGTAAAAAGCCTTTATTCTTGCAGAACCATAGCATGGCAAGAGGGTTTAGTTTTTTTAGGATAGCATTAACTTCACATGCCTTCAACCATCTATGAGACAGCTGTTCATGATAAACCGACTGTTTAGGCACTATGTTATGGGGGAGGCAGAGAGAGGGGCATCTCCACGATATATCTGCCACCAGTCTTTGATGCCAGACTGAGGACGTGACAAATGATATATGTGAGAAAATCAGCAAAAGAATTCAGGAGATTTTGCTGTGCTGCAAGAATAGCTTTCTCTGAAGATGCAGTTTCAGAATGGTCTGAACATAGGATAGTTAGAAGTGATTTCTTTATCTTGTTAAAGATAAATTTAACACCATGAATACAATAAATATGCAATATTTTCATTTTTTATTTCTGCCCCTTTAAAAATGGTCCCATTTTCTGCTTGAACTTTTTAGTAGTGGTCCAGCAAAAAAATGTAGCATTTATGAATATTAAAATATAATCTGCTCTGTATGATTAATAATAATAATTAATAAAGACATTCCTTGATGATTGTATTAAATGAGGTGATTGATTTTGCACTGGAGAGCATTTTTCCTTATAGGATACTTTTAACTACCCTGAGAAAAGATGTTTAAAATAAAAATATTCAGCACTTAAAGAAATATTTTATCAGTTCAGAACAGTTCTAAGGATCAATAAATTTATACTATTAACCACTAATTCTTAAAAACAACGCAAAGTCTTTGGATGTTTTTACATCGCCGCATTTCTCACTTTTCTGGTCGTGCAACTAGCAGGTTTTACTGCCCTTGAGAAAGAATGGCACTTAGGCATCGATTGTGTACATACGGAGTGCTGTAATTTCATAGATGAGTACATAAGGTGCTGCTGTGTTACAGCTGAGCAACGTGTGTGCAAGTGGTGCTAATCTCCTGTTCTCTGGGAAGATTTCTGAAGGTTACCGTGCAAATACTAACAACCTGTAGGTTTTTGCTTTGTTAATGGGAAGGGAAACCTGTTAACACTTGTCTCTCCAAGGAAAGAACTTATATTTTGCTTTTCCATATTTTGTCGTAACGTTCACATATCTCTTGTTAACTTTACTGCAGTTCCCTTTTCAACAGCGTCAGGTTCCTCTATCTCCGAGCTAACATTTCCTCCCTCTGAGACCAGTGTGCCTCATAACCTGCCCAGGGAGAGATCCTTTGCGCATCACTGAGGTGCTGCTGCTGCTGGGATAGTCCCTCATAGCTTCATGTCTTTGCAGGTCCATCAGGAAGGGACGTGGAGGTTAACTTCTCCAAGTGAAACTTCAAAGGAATTTTAAGAAGGCAGAACCAGAACATAATTACCTGAGCTGAACATTTGCCAGACACAGGCTGAAATTCCCACTCTTGAGAGTTTTCTATTAAAACTACTAGTCTGGATAAATCCTGGCCTTTTAGAAGTCAGTGGTAGTTGTCCCCTGGATTTTGCCCTGTGAATCACCTTCAGCCTCATCTAAGTCATGTCTGGACTTGCAGTCCTTGACTGTGCAAAGCTGCTGGTGTTGTCAGGGTGAGCTGTGTATAAATTTGTGGTATGTGCTCGTAATTGATCTCCAAGTAAGGATGAGGAACAGCTCATGTATGGCTGGAAAAAGGATGGGGAAACATGCAGTGGAAAGTAACGCTAGATGGAAATGAGGGGTGGCAGCTTTTCGGTCTGGCTGGCAAAAGCACAAAGAAATCCAGTGGCTGGAATTTGAGGTTTGGCAAATTGAGTCTTGAAATAACACACATTTATTGTGAGTGGTGAGAGCAGTTAAAGACTATGTTTGCTATGAGGTGCAGAGTAGGACTTGCCATGGCTTTTGCTTTTTGAGATGAAGTTGAATGTCCTTTTGGAAGAAGTTACTTTCACCTCTAGGAGTTTCTGTGGCCCTTTGGAGTGGCAGTGAGGTACAGGTGTGTCTTTTCCTTCAGCTCTGTGCTCAAGGCACCTCTTACTCTTTTTCCTTTGTGTGCCGTGGGCAGAACTGTGTAGCCTTTTCTGCTTTCAGCACATCCATCACCCTTAAAGTCCCAGCTCAGGAAAGTGATTATAATAAAGTCTTGCGCATCAGGACTCCAGCAAGTCACCTGCAAGGAGCAGGATTTTTTTTCCCTCCCACAATTAACTGGATTTATTCTTTGGTTAATAACCATTTACCTCTAAAGCCTGATGTATTCCACACTTGCAAGCGGGGCTCTGAAACAGGGGTACCGATGCTCACTCCTGAGCCGCCTTATTTGTGTTTCACTGACAATGGACATAGTCTTGTGTATCATCATGTGGAGGTGGGAAGAAGTCTGTCAGGTGAGACAGATGTGAATGTGTGGTTGTGAATGTGTGGTCACCTTTCCTGGGACGTTTTTCTGCTGTGAGGATCTTACCCGATTTCCTCCTATTTGCAGGGTCTCTGGTATTTGATGGAGCTTTAGTTTCTGTTTATTGAGTGTTTAACTCTGGTCACCTGAGAGCTGAACTACTGTAATTTAAGTGAAATTTTGGATTGAATGTAGAACATCTGTGTGAAATGCAATAGCCTGTGGGGTAATGGAGATCGCGTGGCATAATCTCATGGTCGGTTCTGTGTAGAAACTGTGAAAACGATCTCCCTTCACTTTTATCATCCAGATATTTTGATGAAGAGATTTCAGTCTAATCTCTTACTGAGAATTAGAATGAAAGTTAAATCTTTGTGCTCTTTGGGCATTAGGTATGTGTGTTATTAACTGGTCTATAAGCAAAAATCTCTTGAAGTACTTGCAGAGAGGCCATGACCCCCAAAAGCTTTGTCTTGTGTATCATACATACATACACACACGCATGCACATGAGCGCACCACTTTGGCATGATCCTTGTTAACAGAGGAGTAGGTGGAAAGACCAGGAGAGCTTCTCAAGTGTGTGCAGGAGACTCCAGGAGAAGAAACTGGCAATACCTACTGGTACTGCGCTATATTTAGAAATGTGAATGATCAGTGGAGACCCTTACCCCATGAAGGCGAACATCGCCTTCTTTTGAGCCCTCCCACTATGTTTTTAATGTTGTCTTTCAAAGGTTAAAAAACAAAGGTCAAACCTTGACGACTAAGAGGAGAGAGTAAGTCCGTCACTAGATAATTATCTGTCTTTAGAGTTGCTAACAGCTGTTCTGTCTGTCCTACTGGATAAAATAATGAAGTCTTTTTTTTCTCATACATATAAAAATTCTAATATAAATTAGTTATCCTGAAAGCCAATATTCCTGATACGAGTATTTCCATACTATTAGAATTGCAGAAAATCTGAAAGTAATATATGTCAATTAATAGAAAATGTACAAACAGGTCTTACAGAAAACCATATCTTTCTAATTTCTCAATTGTTTTTAAAAGCATTTATTTTTATTAACTAACAAACTTGCTTTGTTGGGCAGTTCATTAGCTGTAGAAAGATTTTATTATTTGCACCAAAAGTCTGTAATAAAATTCTAGCAGTATCATTTAGAGCTGATTTTTTCATAAAGCATTATGTACCAGGTAAATAGTCTGAATGTAAATGCCTACTTTAGGCAGGGTTCATTAACAGGTAGAAAAGATGCAATTTTGACTAGGAATGAAAAATAAAACAATGAACTATTTTGTGACATAAAAATAATCTAATATTTCAAACTGGCTTGTACCAAACCATTAAGATTGTTAATTTTAGATGTAGCTACTATTATTTTTTCCCTACAGTGGACCAGTGTAAGCCAGAGTATAGTTTACAATATTCAATATTATACAAACATATAGTGCTGAACAGTAGATCTTACTCAGCCATAAAACAAAATGCTTGCTCATTTTAAGATCTGCACCGTGAAATGGCAGCAGATCAGGGCTCTTTCTCTAGTGAATATGTGTATAAACTAGGACTCAGTTAATTCACTATGTAGATTGGCTCGTAAGTTTTCATGGTAAAGATCAGGTACTGATGGGTACCAAGATGAGACCATTGATCCATTTCTCTCCAGTGCTCAAATGATTGTTATTAATAGTAATTATACCTTACATTTATACGCAGCTATGTATTCATAAGTTTCCTAGATTGTGTAGCAAGCAAAAGAAAAAACCCTGTCCTTACTACTCTCCAAGTAGATCCTTTGACTCAGGGGGCATCTCGTGTCCGTGACATATATGCAATAGATTTTTGTGCTGCTGTTTCTTTACGAGGAGCTGGTCAGCCTTTATTTTAAACTCAGAGAAATCTTTGATTCAGTATGAAATGCCTCTGTACCATCTAATATCATGGCAAATGCAGCCAAAGGCTAGAGATGACATTTATGTGAGATTTCCAGCACATGACTGCCAGAGTAAAATAGCTGGGGTAAGTATAAACTGACTAAAGGGTTTTTCTTCCATTTTCTGCTGCATAGGAGTAGTTGGATATCCCAGAAGGTAGAATAATTTGTTCTGTGTTCTTAGTTTCCTTCTTTGTGCAATTAAAGCTTAATCTCCTGTGTCGTATGGGGCAGACGCTTATCCTTGAAACTGGTAAGTAGTATTACCCTCCTTTCGCAGATGGGGAGTCTGGGGCACCTAAGATGGCTTTCTGAAAGCCATCAAGTGCTAGCGCGACGTGATTCCTGGGACCAGGAGAGACGAGAGAGGAATCTAGGGGTTGTGGCCCTTAAGCCTCTGCTGACCTCTGGTTCTTCTTTCTCCATGACCTATGTGTCTCTATAAAATACAAAATGCCCCAGTAGAGGACTGAAAACCTTGCTGATACTCCCACTCAAAACCCGTTGAGACCAAGGACTTCAAAAGCTTCTTGCAAAATTTGCTTTGTGCTGCAACCTGAGCATATGTTCAGCTTACCTGTTGGGAGAAAACTTTCTCCAGAAATTCAGAAACTTTGATTACTTATTCTCTGAGTTGAAGAGGTGTCAAAGATAGAGAGAGGTGGGCCAGGTTTAGGATCTGTCCTCCATCCTGCAGTTTAAGCCTCCTACACCCAGGTGGGTTTAAATTCCCATTCTCAGCATGTCAGTGGTTCAGGTGAACGTGCCCTGTTCGCTATAACATATAACCAGGGAGAACAACGAGGAAAATAACCTTCACAGCCTCCACTGTACAAATCCAGCAACTTTGATAAAAGTGTGCTAACCCGTTTGTTAGCGTTGTCGTGCATGGACCAACGTGGCTCCCAAGGAGATAGTCTGTTTTCTGGGTGAAAGAATACATTTCCCTTCTCCCCTCTTCTCATCATTACTTCACAGAGCAAAACAGATCCTTGGGATCTGCTACAGTCTGTTGGGTAAAGGGTATGTTTCCTAATGTTGTTGCAACTCAGTAGTGAAGCTTGTGAAATAATTATATATATACTGAAGGCTCAGTGGGGGACTGCAGTGAAGCAGTAGTTACTTCTCATAAAGTTTTTTAATAGGACGTGAGCTCCAGGATTCAAGGGAGAGAACATTAATGTCCTTTTCAGAACGCTGTGGAAAATAAATCCTGTGCAGCGCCAATCTCTTGGAAGTTTCAAAGAATGTCTGAAGAGGATGATTATGAGACCATTTATGATGGGAACATGACTCCACTGCAAGTCTTTGGAGTCTCTGCTGGGATGTTGTTCCTACTACTTGAGATTAGGAGAGGAAAGCAATTTCAATAGAAGTCTATGGAGACCGTGTGGCAATTATATTGCTGACAATATCAGTATGATTTTAGTATGAGTCTCTGGAGACCCTAACTTCTCAGTGAAGTGAAATGCATCATGCCCATACAAATTATATTATTGTTTGAAATAAACCAGAATAAGTTAAAGCTAAACAAGTACTGGAATAATAGGAGTATTCGAATCGATAAGGCTTGTGGCAATTTAGGCAAGAAATGCTACACACAGCCTTGCTATGGCCCACTGCCACGGTCTTTCACCCCCTGCGTGCCTGAGATGATATGTGGGTGACGCTTTCTCTGGAAATCTCAAATGGAAAGAGTTGTTTATTTAGGCATCTGTACAGTTAATGGCCAGTTTAGAGAAGGAATTTTACAACTGGGTTGTTTTACAGAGCTCCTGCTCTGCCAGTGGTGATTTGTGGGGTCTGGGAATTGCAGAAGGTGAAGCTGTCAGTGGCAGCAGTCTCTCAAAAAGAGACTAAGGAAGGAGCTAGGGTTAAAAATGTAGTGATGAATGAGTACGGCTTTGGCCTCATGGCAGTGGTGGAATGATGACTGGTTAAAACCATCTGGCTTGGACAGTGGTTGAAGTCTGCTGAAGTCAGAGAAGCAGTTTCCAGGCTTTGCTTTTCTGAAAGTACACCAAGACTGCCCTTGGTCTTGCTGGCATTTTGCAAAGCCTGCTCCCTGGGAGGCTATCACGGTGCACTGCTGGTTCCTGAAGCAGCAAAGTACCAGCAAAAAAAAGATACTCATGCATCCATTGCCGCTGGCTGAGAGCTGAGCAAGCCCCCCTGCTTCTCCTGCCCGTTGGTCACCCAGCACCTCTCTTTCCTCTTCCCTTGAACTGCTTTACGTAGGCTGTGAAGGGAGAGCTGCAGCATTTCCAGGGCTGGAGGAAGCCAGTCTGAAGCAGCCAGGGTAAGATGCAGCGTTTGCATTTTATTGATTCTTACCTATTGATTCCAATGGGATGAAGCGTCTGTGAAAGAGAAGTGAGACTGGCAGGCAGACAGGAGCTCCGGCATCAGAGGCAGGCCGGCCCTGCATGACAAGAGCAAAATTATATAAACAAACACCCCAGTTATTTCCTAGGTCAAATCTAAGAAGAACCAAAGAAAAGGAGCACTGTTGCTAGGGAGGGATGAGATTTACCAAAAGAAGTTTAGTTTGCATTTGATCACCTCTGCAGATAAAGCAAAGCAAGGCAAATACGTGAACGTTTTGTGACAGATTGCCTTGTGCCATCTAGGATGCAGAAGCTGGAGGGTGACAAAATATAAATGTAGATCTCTTCACACAGGAGGTGATTCTCGTTGGGTGACTCAGATGTGGGAATGAAGAGATATGCCATAGCCTGACCTGCCAGGTAGGAAGATGTCTGAAGGGGTACTGAATATCCAAAATATATATTGAGCGCAGAGTCCGTGCTTTACCCTGTATGCTTTATATGAATCATTTTATTGGAAAGACTAAGCACATACTGAGGAAAATGTGCTCAATAAGAGTATTGATCTTATTAAGGCTTTCTCTGCAGATGTGTATATATATAATCTCAAACAAAGCTGCTCTTCTGATTGTGGCCATTTTATTACTGGCTAGTTAAAAAACATTCCTTCTGTGCTCCATCTCTTGTATGCGGTTTGGAGAGGAAGATGGCACTGAATCGTGTCTTGGGCCCTCTGGATCCTGGGAGTCAAAAATATAACTCATAGCCCTCGCCCAAATCCTGGCAGCCATCCCCATGCAGCATCCCCTGCAACCACCACACTCGGTGGCCAGAGTGATGGGCACCTTCCTCTCTGGGCAGGGGCTGGGGACACAGCTCTTCCCACACCTTCGGGGAAGGAAAGGGCTGAGCTGGCACGTCTCTGATGGGGAGCCTGAGTCCAAGGTGTTAGCACCTTGAAGAAAACCATGTGAAAGAAGCATTATTGGGAAGCCTGTTGTGTCCATTGCCCGTGCTGCACCCAGCAAACAGAAACCTTGACAAATGATCTTCTTGCTTCGTTTTGTGCCTCATAATTAATTGTTGAGCTCCTAAATAAAATTGGTCAAGTGCCAGGACAGTGACTTTCTGTACGATCCTGCAGAACACATGGCCCGAACCTGTGGGGATCCCCAGCAATAGCTGTGAGTGGTGCTCCCACCGTCAATATGTACTTGGCTCTGGCTCTGTCCATCGCTTCTTCCCTGGGAATAATAACCCAGCAGTGCCTCCAGTGCCTTTGTTTCCCCTTTTGCCCCTCATCTCCCAGCACAGATTTCCCCACTGCTCTTTTTCTGACTGCCAAATATGTCCTTTTATGTACGTTTTGCAGAAGCAGCATCAGAGCTGTCCCTCATCCCTCACTTCTCACTTCTCTCTAAATCTACCTCGATCCACAATTTCAGACACGGTGGGATTTTGAACATGGAAGTGGATCCGATTGTAAACAAAAGGGTAGCTGACTTCATTGCATGAAAAAGAAATGCAAAATATTATAAAAAGATAAAAGAGGGAAAAGGAAGATGGGCTTTTTTCTTCCAATTGAAGTGATGTTAATCAAAGGACTATGAGTAACAGAAGAAATTAATTAATTTGAATGGTATGTTACGCCCATCCTGCAAAGTCTTCTATGCTTAAATTTAAGGATATATTAAATTTTATTAGATACTAGCACAAACTCTTTGTGGGGAAACATGCTCGAACACTGGTTTTTAATTTCTTAGTTTATTTCTTTAAACTCTTAAATTCCCCTTTTATTCCTGCTTATGAATTTCCCTTGCTTACTGGTTTATAGGTTTACTGGAAGAGAAAATAATGTAAAATTTGCAAACCATGGCCTTGCTCCTGTTCATGTCCTAGAAGCAAAAACCAGAAAGAAAAAGTGAAATAATTTTAGCCTGCTTCTTTCCTCTGTCCTTTCCATGAGCAGACGTTAGAGGAGACAATAATGAGACAGCGTGGTGGAGTGGTGGATTGCTTGGCCAGGAGAGGGCTGCGCTGCTCCCAACTGCTGGGGTTGCTGATCTGGTTTGCTTGGATGTCGCCTGGTAGGACACAGCGTGTGACTAAGAGTGATGGTGGGCACCACGGGACTTCTACGACTGCCAGCCTTGCTACTGCGCACCCTGGGCGTCCCTAACAGACAGGGCAGACTTGGGGGGCTGCCTGCCTGCTTCGACCATCCCAGCTATGTGTCCCTCTTTCTGCCCCCACTCAGGGGACACCCCATGGGTGTCCACTTGCACCCAGTCCCTCTGCATCCAAGAAATGCCAGCTAGCATCCAACTGGGCCTTGCCTCCCGTCTGGAGTGGTGGTGTCACCAAATGAATAATGGCGTCGCTTGTTTCCAGTCACCATTGAGAAACGGGATGAGTTGTGTCTTCTGTGTTGTACTGAAAGAAGCGTGCTTAACGCGCTCCTCGGCTTTAACCAGCAATGTGTTTCCAACAGTTACTGATCTGCTTGATTTTCAGCTATAAACCTAAGAGGTCCTGCTCTTCCTAAGACCATATGCAACCCAGCATCCAAGGGTGAAATCCTGCCTACACAGTAAGACGTAAAAGTTAAGGATATGCAATTTGAAAATGCTGTTGCTTCTAATTTTGGCTTTCTTGGTATTCTGCATTCATTTTGAAGGCTCTTAAATCATTGTGGCTTCTTGCTTAACCTATTGAAGGAAAACAATAGGCCTATCGTTAGGTTTAAATGCAAGATACAATTAAAAGCTCAGATCTCTGATGTGGCACTTTAAAAATCCCTCTGTAGATGGAAGGAGGTTTCTTTTCCATTGGGAACTCTGCATTATTTAGTAGATTTGCCTTGCAGGACAGATCGTTTCAAGGCTTTACGATTATATAGAGGATCAAACATTTCAGTGGCCTGAATTAAAGCAAAATAATCACCAGCTCCACAAAACTTTGTGGTTTCCTGGACAGGCTTTTTTCTTTCCTTACCTTCTTGTCCCTGAGCAGATTCTTTTTCCTAAACCTTCTTTATTTGACATGTTTTTTCTTCCTGAAGTACATCTTTGAATGGTTCCCTAGTGAAGCAGCTCAGTGAACTCAAAGAAAATGACAGTTTCAGTCGGCTGTTCCACTGCCTTCTGTCATGAGCACCCAGGTGTCTACACCCCAAAACCCTGGCTGCCAGAAACCAGAGAACCTCTTTCTTTTAATCGAATAAGAAAACCAGTTAATTTCACCCTGTGCTGTTCATATTCTTCCGCTGCTCATTAACATCTCTCCTTTAGGTCAAACTCTATAAATTTAGAAGTTCTTCACTTTTGTTTTTTATTTTTCTTCAGTTGGTTTTGCTGCTGGCCTCTGTCCCTCCAACCAAGCAGCACTTTTCTAATACTTCTTCAGTCTTCTTGGAAGGATCAAGCACTCCTCAGTGCTTTTATTGGTCCCTGGGGTGAAGAGGTATGTCTCAAACTGACATTCAAAAAACAAGTTATTTCAGGGGGGAGCAAAGCATTGTGCATTTTACATCTCCTTTAATACACAGAACATTTTGGCATATCCTGGACTGTTTGGTTTGAAAGAGAATATTCATACTGAACAAAAGGTTTCATTTCTGCAGTGACTGAGACTTTCCAAAAGTGGTGGTTCTTTATAAAGTACTTCTCCCCCCAGTTTTTTTTTCAGTGAGATTCTGAATTGTGGCTGCCAACTGCTGTTTCTCGTGGTGGGATGCTGCCTGAGCCAGGGCGGGCTTGGTGGCAGCCTCACATCCACATGCTGTAAATGATGTATGAAATGCAAAATCCTCACTTGCCCCGCACACTGAGGGGAGTGAGACGATGTTTTGCTGCTGCTGGTTCTCTGTTCTCTTAGCTGAAACTTCTCAGCGGAGAATCATTAAAAAATAAATACAATGATAAAGAAAAAGAACTGACAGCTGGAAGACATTGCAAAACTGCAGAACAAACAAATGGGAGAGCCAGTTAAGGCCACCTACCACTGCCCATGGCTGGCTACATGAAATGTCTGCCAGGCACGCTCCCTTCTTCTCTGACTTGATTCTTTTTATTTTCCCGAGGAACTGTGCTTCGTATCAGCCATAGCACCTGCTTGAATCCGTCTATTTATCTTTTCTTTTAATTAAGAAATAATGTCAGTGGGATGAAAATAAAACCTGACAGGATGAAGATCTCCTACTGTATTATAAAAACAACGTGAAGGTGAAACTGAGATGTTTATTTCTGAAAGCAAGAAATCATCTTCTAGTGGCAAGATCCTATTACTGGGAGCTTATTGTTGTTATATTAATGAATGAAAAATACATATGATGAAGTGAACAACGGGAGATCTGACCAGACAACCAGAAACTAAGCTCCTCACACAGGCGATGGTGCAACTGAGTCTAGTGGTTGACTGCTATTTTTGTCCTGGCTGGCTCAGAGAGTATTTTGTTCTGAGTTAACTGGCCTGAAGAATTGCCAGAGACCCCTGGTAAGTGATGGGAGTGTCAGGTCCTTAATGCTCTTAACTCCCATTGACTGCAGTGGAGCTGATGATGGATAAGAAGGCAGCGTGGACTTCTCTAAGGTCTCTGGAGCTGAACCCAGAGATGTCTATCAGGTATCGAAGGCAACGAAGCATAACCAGGTTTTGTTGGTGTTGCCTACCGAGGGTTGTCACCCAACAGTGGGAACCAAAACCTACCGGCCTCCTGAGAAGAAACACATCTGCACACTCAGCTGCTTAATACAATAGGAGATGGCAGAGGAAAAGAAAGAATTTTTCTCTTAATTTTGCCTTTCAGACTATTTACTGAGAGCTGCAGGGAAGGGTCTCGATCCACTCAAGTTCTACAGCCCTTTCCTCTCTTCTCAAGGTGGGCACATGCACCTTTCTTTGGACAAATTGACCTGGACTGGCTTTTTTCATTTAGAGGACAGCTAAAAAAAACCACCTCCCCTTCTGCAGCATGGCTGAGTGGTCAGAAGGTTTGACCATGGTGAGGCATCCGAGGGTTTGGGTTGTCTTTTTTTTCCTGTGGGGATTCCTACCGGTATGCCCACCCTCAGGAGCATGGCCGCGGTGGTGGGCTGCAGGCTGGTGTCGGGGGCCACGTGGGCAGTGAGCAGGAGACTTCCCACACCCTTTGCATCCCCACTGAGCTGAAGGGCTGCCCAAAACTTCACCAGAGCTGGGCAGACACCCAGCAGGGCATAAAGACGGGCAGCGATTAGAGCAGCCAGGTAGGGAACTGTGTGTTCCTGCTCCCAGGAATATGTCTGTATTTCTAATTTAAATCACTCTCAGATACAATGAAGAATAAAGCATTTTGATCAGAGTTAGCGATGACCTATTTAACATTTAAACTGGTTGGCACTTATTTCAGCTCGTTTATGAGTCCTTAATGAGTTTAATGAGTTCTCTTGGATGTCAGCATTTACTACTAGTGTAGCTTTATGGCCCTGGATTCAGGAGATGTGAGTGGCTGGTTTTGTGACCTTGGACAATTCCCTGAATGTAGTCCTTCCTCAGTTTCCCATAAGTAGGATGATTCGAGGTACCTTTCATGGCTGCTTGCACTGCGAACTATATGGGACAATTATTTTATTACATTTTGTTTGTGTAACACCCAGTATTATGGGCACCTGGCTTTCTGTAGGGCCTCTAAATGATGCTATTTTAAAAATGAAAGGTGATCGTTAAGAAATGCAACATAGCGTGACAGGGACACACATATATATGTATGGTCTTGTCTTAAAGAAGACAGAAAAATAGCAGTGTCTGTTAGTCAAAGTGATGCAGTCCCAAGACACCACAGCAATTATTATTTCATTTGTATTACTCTCTGCCCATGTGAGAACCCATACCTGCTTTCCAGATTTTCAAACAGATAAGCAATTTTTTAATTGATGCTTAGTCTGAATATATCTAATGTCAGCCAACTGTTGTTAATAGGAGCTACTATAACATAAAAGTGCTGATATTTTAAATGTAGTTGGTCAATCCCAGCAGGACTATACATTCAGGCCTCTTCTACAAGGTTGTATTAGTCGTTTGACACTGGTGCTGAATTTATGTTGTCAGATCCGTGCCAGCTATTGAAACTTGACGACTAATTCTGGATAAAACTGATTGGAATTGATAAACCCTCTTTTTTGGGGGGGTGAAAAATTGGAAGTGGCTGCTAGTACAAATAGAATCTCATATCTAGTATGGCACGATGGCATTTAATGAAAAACATTCAAACAAATCTACTCTTGGATTGCCCTGAAGATAGAGAGTTGCAGAGTTGGATTCAATTCCAATCAGTAGTTCTTTATTTTGCATAACTTTGGGGCATGCTGAGACGTTTCATCAGTACCTGATGTCATTAACTCTGGCGGCCACCACCTAAATGTCTTGCTCCTCACGTATATGAAACATTATATTATTAGAGGAATGCTTGGAAGATAAGAAAATACGTTTGTTTGTTTCATATGCTTTGCATGTGCTTATAATGACACCTTAAGTTATTAGGACTGAAACACATTTTAAATTTGAATGTTGTTTTGCTGTGTATGAAAATCATTACCTTGGGCTTGCAGTATTACAGAGACTTTGAGGTTGAAAATTTGTTTATTTTTAAACACTGGCTGTAGCTCGGCTCCTTATGTTTTTCATGCGGTACCCCAAAACAAGCTAAAAAGCTGCACAGAAGGTGGTGTACGCTTTCAGGCCAGCTCCTACTGCTGCAGCTCTGCTTGTTGCCCTGGAGCTGCGTTACCATCAGGTTACAGCCACACATGAAGATTAGTCTGGGCCTAACTCTGTGACAAGATGTCTAGATGGCCATGGCACTGGATTTGACCTGTGCCTTGCTGCCATGTTGTACAGGCAGAGCTGGTGCCGGCATGTCTGTCCCTGCTGTGTGGATGGTTCCTGGGGAGCACGGGAGGACCAGAGATCAGAAACCAACTCAAGCTCTGTTGGCAGTTTTAAAAATAGAAGAGATATCAGCAAGGTTTGATAGTGTCATCTTCAGCTCCTTCATGGCTGTGCAGCACTGCGGTACGTGTGACGCTGTGGGGCTGTGTTGTGTTTTCCAAGCAGCGCTCCTATTTCGAGGACTGCCCAACTTCTCGGGGGAATAGGCTCTTACAGGGTTGGCTTTTTTTGTTTTGGCTTTCCAGTGTAATTTCCATCATTCTTCAGTGCTGCAGCATATTCTAACATATTTGAGTCATTATTTCCTCTTGTAAATACAGGTAAGGCATTGCCTCGGAGGCTGTCATGTGGTGAATGTTCAGTGGACTAACTTCCAAGCAGTTGTGATTTTGCCACACCTATGTTGTTCCAGTAGCAGCAAACTTAAACTAATGTTATTTTAATTTGCACATAGGAATAAGCTATAGAGAGAAATCAAGCTTTTATCAGGTAAGAAAGCACAGACTCAACCTCATGACCAGCGCTTCCAAGCAGGGTGTGTCTGAAGGCATCTCTGCAGGGATAGAGAGGACCCCAGAGAGGCTCAAATGTGGGGGCAGCCAATAGGAAACCACAGGAATAGGAATGTAGGTGGGATTTAGGCAGGCTGAGTTTAGGCTTAGGAGAGTAACTCAGTTTCTGGGATGGCCTTCGATAGGGGAATCACCTGGGGCTGAGCAGCATGTCGCATCTTTCAGCCTGCTTCATCCTTCCCTCTCCAAGACCTCCGCTACTCATAGTGACAGTGTGGCCACTGTCCCATTGCCCCAGACCTTGGCAGTGAAGGTGCATCTCTCAGAAACTGCAGACAAGCTATCGCTGTGTCCCTCCAGCCTGGCCCCCACCCTCTATTTTGCCTACCAGAGTGCAAGGGAGAAAAGTTTGACAAATTGTTGTCCACCCAAAGGTTCCCAAGTTCTTTTGCCTCACTTCTATTTTTAGACTGATTCCCTTTGTTTTTTTTCATTGTGCTACATTTTACCAGATTTCTGCCCAGAGGAAATTTTTATAGCTCAATTTTAAAGCCCTTGCAATTGAGGATTTATCCTGGGAATGACACAATCCAACTGGAGTAGCACAAATGGCACAGCACTGAAATAAAAGGTTATCAAGACTGTAATTTATTTGTTTAGGCCACTCAGAGTACAAAAATGCCTCTTATTTCTTCAGCTCCCTGAGTGGGTTGCAGCACGGTGGATGCTTTCAGACAGTCTTGCTCTCTCCGTCAGTCATTTTCTCTACAGCAGCATTTTTCAGGAAGTGCAATTAAAAAGCTGTTTCCCGATATGCCCTCCCCCTGCCTCCATCCCTTCCCTTCCCCCTCAAAATCCCTGCTCAGGCACAGGTTGTTTCCTCCTTTCTCATCCTGGTGGCTCGGGGGTGACAAAGGGTAATGAACTCTCTTCATGTCTTGTTATATGGCAAAAGACTGAAATAGCAAAGTGGCAGGCTTAATCTCCAGCAGTTAGGGTGAAAAAGAGAGGCAGGATGTGAAACCCACTTAAAATATGTTTCCATGTTCTAATATACATTTTGAATTTATAGAGAATTGACTTGTGCCATTTGTTCAAAGCCAGAAAATGCATGTGGTCTGCAGTTGAACTTATCACACTGTAATAATGTGCCAGGCAGTTTTCAGGAGTGATGGATACTGTTTTTCATGAGTCCTTTCTGCTGAACCGATTCAAGGCCAGCCACAATAAAACTGGTGGTGGTCATTAGCGGTGCCCCCTGCAAAGCTATTCAGTTAGGAGCTCACAGGTTGAGGTAGGCAGTGTTTTTGTGACTCTTCCTTACTGGTAACTCTTGGACTTAACCACAGAAGGTAGCATGCCCCTGGAGAGTAAAACGGCAAGGGGAGATTAGTCTCTAATTGGAAGGCAACTGAAGGGCTGTAGGGAGTGACAAAGAGCAGTGATAGTTCGTTGCTAAGCATAAGGAGATGGTGGTGTGCTCCAGGTAAAGTCACACGAGAGGGAGTGATAACCCAGCTCCCCAGTGCACATGGGACACAACGGTGTCATCAAAGACTTCTGAGGAATATCTCATTTCCTCCTGGTAGGGTACAGCATGTGGTGGTCGAGCTGCCCTTGTCAGGAGGCAGAGATGCAGGCAGCGCACAGCGGTGCCTGGATGGGGGCAGACGTGCTGCCTGCTCTGGGGTAGGAAGAGGAATCAGGGGAGCGGACTGGAGGTGGAGGTGTGCGGGAGAGTGGGTTCCTGGCAGGGCACACTTCAGCAGGGAAGTTTTTTCTTCCTTTGGCTCTATCTGCAGCAAATGAGTTTGGTAGCACCATCTGTGCCACAAAGTGGAAGCTCTGACACCGTAAGTGCAAGCCTGGCCTGGTGCTGCGCCTGCACAGCGGTGCAGTGGTCGGTATGGAGCACGGGGTGCTAGGACATGCTGAGAAGTCACCTCCCAAGTGCTGGTGGGTTTGTGATGGAGAGCCTTCTCTACTTAATCACTGGGAGGACCGCTCAGAGAGTGGGGATGGAAAGGGACTTTGGCGGACAAGGAATCCAGGGTTTGCCTTGGACAAGGAGCGTGGTGATTAATGTGCCACTTTTTGACAAATGGGTATTTGGAAGAACTAGAAACAAGTGAGTCAGGGACCCTTCACCTCTGCCAGTGTGGGGTGCCGGCAGCTGGGAGACCACGCAAAGGAAGATCTTCATCTCCTGCTTACAGCTCTCAGCCCATCCCCAGCATTTCTGTTTTTTCCTAAAAAAATGATGAAGCGATTGTAGATGACGTGGTTCTCTGGACTTCTAGTTTGGTCTTCTTGAATCAGGCTGGAAGAGTTGAGGGGGGTCTCATGGATCAGGGAGCTCTGGCTGAGCCCTGTGGTCCAGGCTTCTGTGCAGATGCACGATGGATATATTTTTTTCCTATAAGCATCCATTAAAATTCTTTCTCGCTTTCTACCGTCCTGGAATAGACCTATTTCATGTGCTATCTAATTTTAAAATCTTTCTACATAGCCTCCTGGCATTTTTCTTTCCTCTGTTGTAAATTTATAACCAAAAACCTAGTCCAATGTGCCAAATATAGAAATAGATAAACTTTCTTTTCAGTGTGCCTGTTGTTCCCTACATGCTAATAAATAGTCCAAATCAGAACCTTCCACTGGAAAATGCTTTATCCCACAAGCAGCCCCCTTCTCACCCCCCTGCCCACTGCATGACTTATTAGGAGGGAGGGTATCAAGAGTCTGTTTCAGCATGGTTGTAGGCAACCTCCGCCATGCTTGCATAGGCTGCTTGTTTGCCCTGTGTCAAGTGAAGCGGTGCTCCTTGCAGGCTGTCGCACCAGTGTCAGGCTTTTCCCACATGAGCAGGTACCACCACCACCGTCTGGAAAAGTCCTAACCATGTAGGATGAGTGCACAGAATATCAGAGGGAGATCTGCTCGGGGGGTCCCAGCAGGAATTTTTTTCTCTCTCTGCAGCTCACAAATCAGTTCACAGCCGCTGTGCTTATACAGGCATGCCCAGTAGCCAACTGTATAAGATACTTGGGAAACACCACATTTATCAGACTAGTATTTGGCTCTTATGGCCACTGATCTTATTCTCTTAACAAGAGGCAGAGCACAAGTATAGACATTTAGAGACACAGCAAATAAATAATAAAAGGACTCTTCAGCTACCCTGCATTTTTAAGAAGTAATAGTGGCTGAAGTGTGTGAGAATATGATAAGTATCAAACACTTATTTTTCCAACAGAATGACAAATGCGTCTGGTTAAAAAAGGGTAATTGGGTAATGTGGAGTACAATAATATCTCAGCGGTCTCCCATTTCTTTTTAAAGAAAAGTACAAACCGTAATGCATGCAAGCAGGGAAAATGACTCTTTCTCAAAACATATGCTGGCTCCTAGCTAGTGTCTGGTAGAAATATTTGAACCACTAGAAAGCAAATGTAAACTCTTGATTCAGTTCTTTTGCTAAGCGCATCAATCATTTTATCTTGCTCCAATTTTTAAAGAGTTTGGGATTTTTCACTACTTCTAAGGTGCTGTGCAGATTACAGAACTGTAGTCTGTATGTACTAATATAGTCATTTGAAAATAAGTTCTAAAGATATTAATGCTTTTTTCATTTCTGCCACTGGAATAGCTGGTCCATCTCCATCCCAGTGCTGGGAGACCTTCACTCGCTGGGTCGGGGGGTTTCTAAGTCTCCAAATGTGTGTATTGCGTACTTCAGAAGGGCGATTTAAACGTTGCAGCAGAAAGAAGCTGGAATTCCCACTTGTAGTAAAGCAGTGCTGTGTGGTGTTACAGAGTAGGACTATAAATGTGGTGTCCTGTATCTGCCTGCTAAGGATTCCTATACTGTCCCTTCTGATCTGCAAACTACGCATGAATTTCTGTCTCTTCCCCTCAAATTTTTATGTGGATATCACACAACAAAGCTTCTGAATTTTACTGCTTTGGATTTAGCTGCAAATAGGGCTTCCTTTTGTATATTTGTATTCCATGGGATAAGGACAGGGAGCTGGGTTTGCCCTAGTTTTGTGTATCATTTCTTGGACAGAGATATGGGCACAGGGGCTATGCAGGTGGCCTGCACATGCTCCAAAACCATTTGCTTGGGATTTCCTGATGTCCGTGTCTGTGGCTGTAGAGATCTGTATATCTGAGACATCTGGCCAAATTCCTCTTTCTTCACCTGGAAATAAACTTTCAGGTGAAGAGAGAGATCTTGCCTGGGGAAGCTGGGCCATAGAGCAGCCCTAGATGAAGGTTAAATTGTATGATTTGAAAAAAAATTGTAATGCTTGCAGAAGTGCTCCTTAAATCCCCACTGCATAAAAATCTGTGTGCTTTTTGGAGGCAGGGGGGGTTGTGTGTGTGTGTACGCATGAAAACTGACATTTCACACCCATTCTGCACTTTATGTTTGCTATGACATTTCCCGTAGCCCATACACAGAAGGTTCTCCAAAAAAAAAAGGGGGATATACATACTCCTCTGTTCAGTCCATGTTCCTGTGTGGGTCTGGGGTCTTACACAGCGCTTTTATGTGTATACTTGAAAAATATTAACATTGAGATGGGAGAGAGGTACTGGTGATTACAGGTTAATAGTGTGACCCAGGCCATCTGAAGGACCCTACCCTCCCAACCTGCTTTCCCTGCTTCTCAGTTCCTATGTATCCAATACCAGTAACAAATACAGAACAGAAAACTCAGGCTTGCTGCAGGTTTCTTGGGGCTCCATGTGGGCAAAAGTAACACTTCTGAGATCCTTCTGCAAAGAATACCATACAAAAGTGAGGGTTGTATGGTGCTTGACAGTCTGGCAATGTCAAAGGCAATCAGAGCTTATAGAGTTCCAATATATAAATATTGGGGACAAAAATGTTCTGTATGATTTCTCTGCAGTCACTCACCCTGTACCAATGCATATAGACAAAAAAAACCCCCACGGTTTCTCCATTCTATAAAATGCTTTTGGATACTGAAAAAATGAAGGCTGTGCAATTGCCTGAGTAATATTGTGTGTCAAGATCCATCCTCCTCTTGCTTTGCAAAGAGGGATGATTTTTCCTCCCATCCAAGAGGGATCCATCTCTCCTCCACTTTGCGAAGTGGGAGATTTTTTCTTTTTCTGTGCAATCACTGAAGTCTTTACTACATTTGCTTTCTATCACCTGAATCCAGCCCATTTTTGCTGACATTGTGGTTTTAAAATATTTTCCTAAGTTATTTTAAATGCAAAAGAGCATATTGATTTTTAAAGCATTATATTGTCATTTTTCTGTTTTATTAAAAAACAAAACCAGCACCAGCCTAACATATTTCACAGCTTGCATCCTGGGCTTGAAAGCTCTGCAGATACAAATATGATCACAAAGGAGAAAAAGAAACCATATTGAAATGCTGAGGATTAGTATTACTAGATGAGTAGAAAATTAGCATGGTAACTATTTTACTGCTAAAACTACCTTGCCCAGTATATTTCTTACTCTTTGATTGAAGATGAAATAAAGGTCTCTCATCTTGTTTGTGTTGCTGATTTGTTGGATATTTATCGATTTACGGATCATAATGCACAATTTTTTTCCCATCTAAAGTAAGAATATTCTGTATCTGTCATGCTTTCTATGAGTAACTGATTTTCTATGATCTGTAAAACTGGTTTGTACCAATAGTCGCTAGTCATCAGCATTTCCAAGGGCTTTCTTGAAAGATATTAATTCATTCTGCTAGGAATCAATGAATTACAACTGAGCACTAATATTGTACCACCAGATTTTCTGTAAAACATGAATAGATTTAGATGCAGGTAAGTTTCTATTGAATACATAAACATCTTTTATATCTGTTGTATGACTTAACCGTACTTCCTGGAAAAATCAAAATACCAGATCTTATGGGAAGAACACAAAGTATTCATTGTCCTGTTTAGCCCTTGTGCTGTTGAGAGTGATAACATCACTGGCGTCATTTCCAGCCTCTGTTAGGAGCTTGAACAGATCTTGATGGTCCAACTCAGTTCAAAAGGGCCTAGGATCAAAGTAGTATCTGGCAACATAATCTGTCCAGACAACAGAGTTTTGACACAGCAGGGCTATAGGTTGTGACTGCAGCTTCACTACTTAATTTATCCATCCCTTTGTATGCAAAGAGAGGCAGCAACAAATGTGCCCCTAAGTCGTTTCTGGTTTTCTTGTGATTTGGGTAGTTCCTGTGCTTGCCCAGAGCCTAAGCTCTTCAGATGATCTGAATTTTGCTTGAGCCCTGACCTTAGCAGCTGTTGGTGGGAAATGCAGAGTATAGCATTGTCTTCACCTTCACATACTTAATATGCTGGGGAACAGAGGTAGTTGCAGCGATTTATTGCCTGAGAAATCTCGTTACACAGGAGATATCCCCAAGGTTGAGGTCTGCTGTCTTTAAGCCTCTTTATGCTACAAGAGCAACAGAAAAGGCCTTAGGGCACCAGAGAAAATTTGGTCCACTCTGTTTAGAAGAGCTGCTGTACAGCATCTTAGTAGCCATAGTTAAAGTCTTTGCTGAAGTCTACTAATGCTCTTTTATCAATGATGCTATTGAGAGCTCAATTAAGTATTGCACCAATCTGTTTCAGTTTATCTTCAAACAATGCTAAATCTGTGGAAAAGATGCTGACACTTACTGTGGCGCAATTTGTAACTAAAATTTTGATGATTTTTATGACCTGACAAAACTATGGTTTTTAATTTAGCTGAAGACGACACCTATGGCTATGAGTGCGGGGTGTTCATCCTAAATGACTTTTCTTTAATAGGTTTTCTAATCGTGAGTGCAGAAATGCACCTTTCTTGTAGATGCTTACAAGGTGCAGTAAACCAGCAAACTAAAATTAATGCCACATTCCAGCCTCTGCATGTGTATGACTTCAGTTCCGCATGTCTCTTTAAAAGTCTCCTAATAACAGCCCAATTTTTCTCTAAATGAGTGAGTAAGAAGCATTATTAGCAAATGCCTTCTTGTAACAGTCTTGTATCGGAATTTTTCATTCTGTACAATGGTCACTTCAGGAAAGTGCTAAACTGAATCATTAGTTTCTTCTTTGAAATGTTTCAGATCTGGCTGGAGCATTTGCTTTTTTGTATATTGTGTGTACTGATAGTGAGACGTTTGAATACTTAAACCCCTCAGAGCTCAAAACTCCCTTTTCCCACCACCTAGCACATGATGGGTTTCAGTTAAAGGACCTAATCCTGGCAGGCACTGAGCTCAATACCCCGCAGCAGGAGGTCATGCTGTATCTTTATGAGGTGTTAGCTGATTAGATAAAGATTTGGTCTAAAGGTCGTTCAGGTTTTTTTTTCTGGATTTTTGTCTTTTTCTGGAATGTTATAAAAAAGTTTCGTACTGTGTTTTGTTGAAGGACTTTGAGGAGGAGTGTGGTACACGAGGAGGGAGGGTTTGCTGCTCATGAAGGAGGGGAAGAAGGTGCAACAGAGAGATGCGAAGGGATGTTGATAGGGAATGGTGGCTATGCAAGGCAGCGGGAAGACGTACCAGCAACCAGGACATCAGTGCACAGGCAGGGTCAAAACTGCACAGTCTTTGAAACAAAGATGTATTGCTTGAACTTAATGTGGAAGGGAAACAAGAGGAGATCTCAGTAAGAGAGGAGCATCAGGGATATTAGAAATGGGTTTTGTTTTGTTCCCCTAGGTAGGTGACTTCACTTCTTATCCCTTTTTCATTATTTCAGGTAATTGGCTATCAAATGATCTCCTCGGTTTTGGGACAGTCTAATTTGTTATGACAGCTGTGATTGTGTGATTCCACTCCTCCATTTGCAGACTTGGAATTGTTCACATACTTCGGTTTTGTGTTTGCTTGTAACTGGCTTTGTTGAAATAGGAGCTCAGCATTCAGATCTATCAGTCTATCTCCTCCTCTGTTGTACCTATCTACTCATCAGGTCTTTCCCTGGTGCTTCCTGGACGGCATCCATGCAACTTATCCCTCTACACAAGACTTGTATTCATTTTAAATATTTTTGAATGAAATGATCACCTTTTAAAGGCTGTCTTGCTGGTGTAACGTTGATGTAGCAGCCTGCAAGAACAAGGGACATATTTTTTGTCAAATTTCTCTGGTCCTCTAATGTCTTTTCCCTCTTGAGCTGTGTAGTGGCTTCCTGGCTCAGCATCTTCTAGTGCCTGTAATGGCACATCCAAAGGAAAACCAGCAGCCCATCTTGCTCTGGGTAGATTATAGAAAGTGGTGTTAAGCAGCAGCAGCTTGCTTTCTTTCCAGAAGATTGCATAAGTCACCAGGTGAAGCTTTCTTGTCACAGTTGTTCCAAGAATTAATGCATCAATGACCAGCGATGTGCAAATTCCACAGGTATTTTTTCATTCTTGATACTTGCATTGCATAAAATGGGTAAAATATACCATTAGTCAGGCAGTTATATAGAGTGTCCTGGCTCACGATGCAGCTTTTTGCTAGAGCCTGGTCTTGGCAATTTCTTCTGGAGTTTAAGGTCCTTTTTTGGGATTGTTAAGCTTCTCTATGAATATCTTCCCGATAGATCTCTGTCTCCTTTCCAATGACTTTTAATTAAATAATACGTCTCAGAAAAGTAAAATTGCAAGAGTATGTACAGGTGTGGGCCGTGGGAGGGAAGGAACTGAACTACACTGTCTCAGATGAATTTTATGTGGCGCCTCTTTGCCTGGGTTTCGTAAGCAAGTCCAGGTTCCTCATTGCTTTTTAACCAAGAGAATGCTGTATTCTGCTCCCAGCATTCATGCACTGTTGTTGAGATGACACAGAGTATTGTCTCAGTAGATCTAAAATAATCCGGTTGAAGAAAATGAGTTAAATAATGTAAGGGGATAAGTTAGGTGAAGGCAGAAGATGGTCTAAATATTTTTATACCTAGTCTTTCATGTTAATAAGGCTAAAAGATATCGGTACCTATGAGGTTAAAATGGCATGTGGGTTACCTTTGGGTTTTGCTTTTTTTTTTTTGGAATTTTTCCCACTTTTCCTCTGATAATCAGTGTGTTGACAAAATGACCCGGATTACTTGCCAGCTACAGAAACCATTTTGATTCCTTTTGTCATACAGAGAATTAGGATGCAATAGTTAAAGTCTCCACACCATCATGGATTTGCTAGGTTATATTATCATTCATACAGTGTGTCTTTGGGTATTTTACATAACATAACTAGTAATAAAACAATATTGGAATGTAGCAATTGTCACAGAGTTCATTAGACAGTAAGACAAAGCAATAAAAAGAGAGCCTTGTAACCTACTGTAAAAAATGTACTGTCAGCCTGGTTTACTTTTTTTTTACTGTTACCTCCTGCTTTTCCAGGAGGACAGAATTTCTCCGAGGAAAAACAGTTACTCCCTAACACTTGCCAGTGAAGCTTAGACAAGTGACAGATTTCCCTCAGCAGATTCAAGTGTACATCCAAGAACATAAAAAAAGTTAAGAGATGCTGGACAGAGGCCATGTAGTACCTTGTAGGTTAAAAGAGCAATTTTAAAATCAATACTTTTGTTTAACTGGCAACCAAGGTAGTAGTTTCAGACTGGGTGAAATATGTGAAAGAGCAAACCCTTTTCACAAGGAGCGTTTTCAGGTTATCTGCACTGGAGTGCTGTGCAAGGTTGCGTTGGACATGCATGATGCCTGGGAATTGCAAATAAACTCATCTTGATGTGACAAAATCACGCATAATTATTTTGAAACCCAAGGGAGGTTGAAATGGCCCCAACTTGGTGATGTCCCGTCAGTGATAGACAGGCAGCTGCAGAATTTATAATGGCTCATTTTCCTAGAAGATGAGAAGGAAACTTAAAATAACCTCTTCTGCTGCAGCTCTCATACATTTGCACTTCTAATTGAGAGACTTTGAATGGGACGGAGCAATGGCAAACCCCTCGAAGCAGTGGGCAGGCACTAACTCTGGCTCATGCATAGCCAGACTTTGCTTTTCCTTGGGTTGTATGTACCAGCCTCCTGTCTGGTAGAGTCACAGCGAGCATCTGTGCCAGTGTGGGAGTTACCTGGAGGTAAGGGGAAGCCTCCCATGAGGTTTGCAAGTCTTCGTTGTCCTGCTATTATTTATATTATTAAAATTACTAGAAGAAACCACAAATCCCTCAGGGCACAGTTGTCTAGAACTGCCATCAAACAAGTAGTTGACAACCAGCTCTGAAATAGTGTAATCGGTTGAGGAGGACTGTTTCCCACTCTAGCTCCCTGATCCTAGGAGAAGCTCTTTCCTCCCCTCAGTAGTTCTCTGAATTTTTACCATCTGGAAAAAGAATCCGGTTACACCCTGATAATGATATACAACACCCCCCCAAAAAAAATCAATATATTGAACTCCTTAGCATATACCAAATTCAAAGTGATCAATCAAAACACAGAAGATAAATCAGCCAGCTCAGCTGCAATTCATTGGCTTTAGACAGAACTAGATATTTTGCAGTCTTATAATGGGAGACTTTGTTTTTATTGCATGAGGCAACAAGTAGGAAAAATCTTCATACAATTCTTGTGTAAAAAAGTAAGAAAGCAAGAAATGCGACGTGAGGTCAGGAAGCAGCAAAAATAAAATAAATTCGAAGTAGAATTTCTTGGTTTTGATCATATATAGCAGGAAAGATTAACCACCAAGCAGAAGAGAAAAAAATCCTTAATTGTTACCTGATACTAAACATAAAGCAAAAGGTTGCAGATCTTCTTTCTCTTCAGCCAAGGCAATTTCTGCTGCCTGGTGTGCGCCATCATCCTGGTTATTGACTGGTGTGAACTGAGTTTACTTCAGAGATCACGAAGGTTTTCACAATTGAGGCTCTGTCTGCTGAGGTTCAGGTACCCCTGTCTTCCCCCCTCATGCCTGGGTGCTCTCTTTGCCTTTGCATGCAATGCACTAGTTCCATTGCACAACTGGAAATCATATCAGTGCCAGAGGAGTTGGACATTTAATGGGAGCAGGCAGGGGAAGAAAAAACGTATTTTTTTCTTGTTTGAAGTGGGAAAATTGTTGAGGAGAGGAGAGAGGAAGAAAGGAAGCTAGGTAGGTAGGTGGTTCCTGGGAATGGTAAAAATGCTCCTGTTTAAAGATTAGAGAAGTAATAGCAAGTGTCTTAAAAGCCGTTGCAGTTGTGGTGCTTGGTAGCCTAAGACAAAAAGTTCAATTTTCTGAAAATTGGCTTGGCTCAGTACCCCAGGTCCCCAAAATCAGAACTCCTTAAACCACTCGCTGCTTTTGAAAACCTGACCCTTTTTATTTAGGTGGCATCAAAAGAAGTGAAATAGAGGAACATAAAAAAGTATGGTAACACGCAGAAAAACATAAGACTAAAAAAAAAAAAAAGCTGAACAAAAAAATCTCAGCGTATCTGCTTGACATACTAAAATAGTTCTGTTTTCTTGAAAATGTTTATTGGAAAATGCATTACAAAACCTTGTAACAGCTGGAATATGGTGATCTAATTGCTGTTTCAATAGCGCTGTGAACATGCAAACATATTTCCTATGCAAAATGTCAAAAAGGCAGCAATCAAAGTGAGGCTTTAAGCTTCAAAACAAAGACACAATGAGCTGATTTGTAAACATTTATTTCTAAGGTTACATTTAAAACCAAAATAGAACAGCATAGGTGTGGAGACAGTGCAACAAATCTTTTTACAAAATACAAGATCTGGAGAGAAGAGAGGTTTACTGGCTAAAAAATGCTTGGGCTGCATCAAGATTTCATTCCCAGTGGAGCTGCAGCTCCCTGACACCATGTATTTCTTCCCATTCAAATGAGGAGCAAATCTTTCAGTAAGGGAATGGGAGTTTTGCAACTAGAAGGACACAGAGAGACCCGGAGATCCTTCCTGTGCGGAACAGGACTCACCATTTACCTTCATTTGCATTGCTACACCCTTTCCGTAGATGTCGTTGGCTTGCCTTTGGACTCGGGTCAATGATGATGTTGACTTTTACTACAGGTGTCGAGTGAGGCAGGTTCGGAGCCAGCACTGAGAGCGGTCGCAGGGTTTAGAGTGATGTGGCAGTCCTGTACCATTCCTGGGACAAATTGTTTCAGGGGCTGGGTTTTGCTCACTTTGGTTGTCTTCTGGCAGGACAGATGGTAACTTCAAGGTACAGTGTGAGCTGGTTGTAGTTGTAGAAACCAAGTGCAGCGAGTGACTGCAGTATAACACAAATATTGAAGTCCAAGGGTACTGTGCAGGATACTGCGTGTGACCTGGGAGCCATATGCAATGGTCCTTCTTGCCAAAAGAGCGCTGTTGATTTTCCCATGACTTACACCGGTGTGGTTAGTGTAACACCATGGGCACTGCTGGACTTACACCACTGTGAAATCAGAACCAGTTAAAATGAACGCACCTGCTCTGCACCAAACTCTGCCAGCAGCATACAATGAAAATCCTCTTAAATATATACTTGATAAAGAAGTAAAGCAGCTTGAGAAGTAAATTTACTTTTCACCAAGGCCATCCATTTGTAAGATTCTTACTGTATTGTGCTTGCAAATAACATCTATTTCTGTAGTGTAAATATGCAAGAGTTCATTTTAATAAAAAGTAAACCCTAAAATAAGATAAACCCCATGACTAGACTTGCATTGAAGATTTAAAGTGCATTCATCTGCTGTTTTTCTATATAAATATTCATTGGTTTAGTGCTCTCAGGTGTTGGAACTTTTAATCTGCATTCAGATGGAGGTACTTTAATCAGAGAGTTCATAAAAGTCTCTAACTTTTTTCAAAAAAATAAAGTAGTAGATATAACAGAGGGTTGCAAAAGCTTAAAAAAATGCTAAACTGCAGCTCTAGGAGGAAAAAAAAAGTAAACACCAAATGGCATTTTGTGCCATAATATCAATATTCTATTAAAAATAAATCTCTCACTGTTAGACCGAAGAGTCTCAAACAACCTGTCACTTTACTGCAGTCTTCAGAGATGACTGATAATGGGTAAAAAATCCCATAGCATCTGTTTACCATGTACTCACACAAACTGTTAGGAATGTTTTTAAATGTCAGCAGTAATGTATGCATGTATTAGCTATCACAGAGCAACAGCTCAACAAAGACAGCATCGCTGCTACACTGGGGGCTCAAGCTCTAAATTAGGGAGGTCAAGTGGCGGAGATAGAAGCCGAGTGCATTTGAAACCATATTGTTTGCCTTCTGAAAACTGGAAGAAATTGTGCAGTCAGCTGCAGTAACAGTGCCGACGTACAGAGTTTGTACACTTTGAAAATATCTAAGTGGGATTATGGTAAATCTTTCAATTGCAAGAAGGTTAATCGTGAAAGGCGCCGAATTTAAGGTCAGTAGGATGCGCGTGGCAGGGGGGTGATGTGGTTTAGGCTGTTTTTTGCATTAGCGAGGTATCACATTTCATTTGGGAACCAAAGCATTCATCAAGTGTGGAGTGTCACATAGGTGCAGTTGCTGACTAAACAGCGTCTGTGTGACAGCGTTGTTAGCAGCGCTGTATTACTTGACAATTCTGCAGTACTTAACTATGGAGATATGCTACAGGGTATGTTGTCCGGGCAAAGTCATTGTGCTACAAGCCACTTTTCACGCTCAAATTCATAAATCAGTTCCCCCCCCCCCCCTTCCGTTACTCCATAATTGAAATATCTCTTTTCTTTTTAGTGTGCGCAGGTTTTTTTCTTGTTTGCCACCAGGAGCATACATTGTTGAACATTGGTTGTGCCGTCAAAATGTGCGAAGAGGGTTTTGCTAAATCATAAAGTAAATACATTTCTGTGCCATAAGCTTGCGTCCTCCCAGAACGCAGTAATCCTGGGCCTGTCTTGAAAGTTGCGTGGGGTGCTGGGTATTAAGCAAAGTGACAGTCAAAGCCGACTGCAGAGATAAATTAATTCTTACTGCTGCCTTTTGCAGTCCCACCCCGACAAGTAGCTGGTTCAGCAGATACCGGTGTTGACACAGATGCACTGCCGAATTCAGTGGGGATCCGTGGAGATTGTGGTGGGTCCGATTGCAAGGCCAGGCCCCCACACGAGGCATGTGAAGCCAGTGGGAGAGCGCACTGCAGATATAACGATGCACATGCTTAAGGTTAACCAGGGGGAGCGGGGCAGAGCGATGGGCTATGTGAACGTGGAGTGCACTTTCTGCATTGCTACTCCCCCGTCCCACTGTGTGCATTTTGGAGCTGCCCTGTACGGTATATGGCCTTTCATGGGTGAAGGGAACTCTACTGAGCATTCGTTAGAGTCTCCTGTTCTGACATTTCTTTTATGTAGGTATGGTCTATGATGGCTGATAGGCAGTTTCCTTAGAGTTGTAGTGGCCTTTAAATCTGGCAGTTAAAAAAAAAAAAAAACAAAAAAACAAAAAAGAGCAGAGATAGATCAAGGACATAATGTTCTTGACGAAACAGACTGAAATCCCAGAACAACAAAGAGAGGTTTTTTTCTTCTTTAATTATCTAGATCATTTGGCCAGCTGTGAGCCATGAACCCAGCTGGTCAGCCGTGGGTGTGAAAGGGGGGTCCACTGGGCTGTTTAGTTAGTGTAACTCTTCAGACCACATTAAAGACTAAACATAAATATTTCCTTCATTGCAAAAATGATTCCTTAGGCTCAGAGACAAGGTATCTGGGATGCGCAGGCGGAAGAGTCCGTTAGGAGATAGTCTCACCGCATGGATCAGCAAGGTCCTGATGCACCGTAGCGAGGGAAGCAGCTCTGGGGGCTGGCCAGCTTCTCGGTCGGGTGGTTTAGTTGGATCTTAGCAGAGCCACGATCCAATTCTCTAACTTCCGCAGTGGGTAATTGCAGTTGAATTAGAGCCTCCAGAAAGTAATTATGAGAGGCATTGTGGAACACCCTGCTAACCCAGCAGTAAATTAAACCATTGACTGGGAAGAACTGGAGATAGTGAGATTAGAGCTTGCTTTTGAAAATTTTTTTCACTTCTGGTAAGTGCATGTCTTTCTTTTTTCCACTTCTAAGGCTGAATGTTGGCCCTTGGAGCGGTAGGCTGGAGTCGCTCCTTTGATCAGCTGGGAGGAGACGCTCCGTGGTTGGAAAAAGGTTCTGAAGCTAGACAGGAGAAAATGTGTTCGTTTTAGAGCTGGCAAAAAGTCCTGTAAAGCTGGTAGGAGAGACCCGAAGTTGAACAGTGAAAGACTTGGTTTGAAAAACTCTGCAAGTTTCCTTGCCTGCCTTATTTTATATATATGTATAAAACTGTTTCATAATACAGACACTTAAAGGTAGCGACTTAAAGTTAGAATATTGTAAGACAGAAGAACCTGATTTCAGAAAAACTGCTTTAAATTAATTACTCATACACAAGCAAGCCTTGAAGGAGGGCTGTGAAACACTTAATAGCAGGAGTAAACAGCAATTTCAGACAGCCAATTTCTGCAACTTTTGTTCATGTAGCTGGTTCAGAAAGTATTGACAGGCTTTTTCATTTTTTACTGTTAAATGTTTAATTCACAACCAGCAAAAAGGTACTCTTTTTAGGCATCAGAGAAGATACCACTGCAAGATTATGGTTATTTCTCCAAACAATGCATCATTTTTGAATATTGTGCAAAATATATTCTAAGGAGCAGAGAGCTGTCTTCTGACCTTTTAGAAAACTATAATTTTTGTATGCCTTTATTAATGCCCTAATAAAGTACAGACTGTACTGTTATTTTTATATGAATTTTAACCCATCCCATGCTTGGATCTTACACTGATGCACTGATTTTCCCCAGCTGAGGATCTGATCCAGCTCTGACTTAGCTTTTTTAGGCAATTTTGCCATTTGTGAAACCATTCCTAATTTGAATTCTCAGCTGTAATTTCGGAATAAGGAGATGTCCGCATTTGGCAGATAAAGAGCCCCTGATAAAGCCCAAGTAGGAACATGGTGCATCAGCGAGCAAAGCAGAAAACAGGGCTCCTCCTTGCTTCTTGGGATTAGAATAGCATCCCTGAAACAGCAGAATTCTGTTGGGATATCAGAGCAATTTACATGTCCTTTCAGCTTTACTGCAGGCTCTTCATGTCTGGCCAGTCCTTCATTGTGAGCCCCTTGAGTTTGGAAAGTCCCTTAGACCAAATCAGAAATAACTGCCGCTAATATAGATGTTCCTATATTTGGGGTTTCAGCACAGCTCTCTTCTCAGGGCATGTCTGCACAGCAGTGATAAATTGTAGACAGCCTCCTTTCCCACATCACACTCTTCTTTCTTGCTTGCATTAATGTATTTGCAGCTGAACAGAAGTCTGGAATGTGTAAGTAGTGATAACTCTTTATGTTACTTTAAAACATTTTCCTTGGCCTCTCATCTGGATATTTGAGATGGTCATAACTCTAATTCCAGAAAGAGACGAGAGTAGCCAGATGCTCAGGGGCAAAACGTATTTTGTGCTGGTTTCCCTAGTGCTTACCTGCTCCGTGAGAGTCTGCATGAGAGGCAACAGGGAAAGGGTGCTGTGTCCCCTGCAAATTGTCCTCGGCTCATTTTTTACTTACATAGACTGAGCACAAGACCATATACATAATTCATATGTATGCACATGTATGTATGTGTAGATACCATATGAATTGATGAAGTGGGAAGAATCTGTGACACAGTCTGGGATTGCAGATACTGTCATTGGGCTGGAATTTGGGACATACGTTAATCCCCACAGTGAGTGCTCGGTTTTGCCTCCTTATGTTCCACAACAACTCCTGATGTGTGTTTGACATAGCTGTTGTCCCTTAACATTAGTTTTCAGGCAGTGAAATGAATGCATAAGCAGCTTTGTTTCTTCACCTACCCCTTGCTTTATAAGGCTCTGTGTTGTCCTCCAGTGTCCTCCATCCAAGGTCCTTTTCAGGCAGGAATGAATTAAACATCTTGCCGGCCGTATAGTGGGTATCCTGCTTTTGTACAGAGATAGGAAGAGTAGGGCAGAAGAAGCTGAGTCACACAGGTGATTGCAAAAGCTTTCCTCCATATTTTGGCCCAAAGGCAAACAAAACACTTGCTGAAAAATTGATGTGTTTTGGAAACTGGAAGTACGTTCCTCGGGTGCTCCTGAAAACATGGTCTTGTATGAGTTTCCCACGGTCATTATAAATACCGAGTCTTTTTTCTGTAGAAAGTATAGCACCTAGCACTGTATTATCTAACTGCTGGTAACACACTGAGAGGCTCTGTTTCATCATTCTTGGTTGCAAGTTTCAGCCAAAAGACTGATTTCCGTATTCCTCTCCTACAAAAGCAGACGCTTCGGAAGTATCTTGGATTTTATATGCTGTTTGGATGGTTCCAAGAGGAACACTTAAATCACCCCCAATATTTGGCCAAAGCTTTGTATACAGCATGATACGATTTCACAAGAGCTGCTTGTAAGTGGTATTTCTCGACATACATTTTTAAAAGGAAGTGAAACCTACTTTGGAAAGCAGACATTCACAGAGGCATTTAAGAAGTGTAACAATGAAAATAATTGCAATCCTCTAGAATTAGGCATGGTAAGAGACCTTCTCTGAATACATGAGACATCATCATCTGGAAAATAAATGTCTCATAGTTAGTTATCTGAGTTTTACTTTTGGCCTAGTAACTGGCAAGTTGTGTAGCCCTATAGAGTTTGCCAATCTACACCTCTATACCACCATATCCTGATGGGACATTGTTACCTACCTCTCCCTTGGGACTCCTGTAAGAGTGCACCATGATGCAAATTTCTAGTCTCTATCAGCTATTCTAGCTGATATAAATCCACGGTACTTTGCCTGACCTCTTGGGAGTTTGTCTGGATTTTATATTTGGTTGTTGATATACTTCTGGTTTTGCTCAGAGAAGACTATAAACAGTCTGTTTTGGCTTAGACCTTGCTTTCTTCCTTTTACTTCAAATGTAGGACATGAACTTGAGTTCACTGGGAGTTGGCACTACCCAACTTTCTGGAGGCACATTTCTTCATCTCCAATCTATCTATGTTTCTATCTATTGCCGTGTAACATATGGTGCTGATTCTTACTAAATAACAGTGATTTACAGTTTGTAAATGTCTAGCTTAATTCTACATTATTTAGAAATCTATACTTAATTTGAATTGATTATATTTCTACACCGTTAGATTTTTTTTGTTAAGAAAAAGGCTGACTCTGGCACTGGTAGATGACAATCAAATTTCTCCACTAAAAAACGTTGGAAGTCTTCCTCTGGTTGTCCACATACAATGATAGCCCCATTCTAAAATGCTCGTGTTTCCTCATTATTAGAATAAAACATTGCGGTTTTGATATTGCTGGCGGTGATTTGACTGATGCAATGCTAATGACTCCAATGGGTATACTTCTGATTTGCATTGAGATTGCGGAAAAGCAGGACTGGTCCCCAGATGGAGGAAAATTAAAAGTCTGGAGCTCAGTTCTTGCCTGCTTTGCATAATGTATGGTCGCTTGCAGGATGGGTGCAAAACTTAAGATTCAAGAGAGTGGGCAGTCAGATTTTTCTGTTTTTTTAAAAGTGAGATGGTGGGTGGGTGAGGAGTAGCTACTCAAGCTTCATCCCCAGCTTTGCCTGTGGCATCCCCAGAGACTACAGCATTTTCATTTCCAGTCTGCAAAATAGGGTGAATAATACAACATGCTTAAATCAAAGTGTTGTTGAAAAGATTAATTATTTCTAAGTACACTGAAGCTAAATGCAAGTACTAATAACTAGAATTTATAAAATGTTAGTTTTAGAGCCCTATGGATGTGTAGTTGATTGATTGGCACTGAACAGACGAGTATTTAGAGATCTGGAAGTTCTTCCCTGTTAAGATAACAACCGTTGTCATGAAGGACTAAAGAAATTTGGTGTTGTCAAGTACAAAGTAAAATTTAATGATTCGGTGAAACCAGAGGATGGATTTCTTACTTTCAGGGTAGGAACATAAAGAATTTACATAAAGTAATTGCAGGAAGAAAGTTTTAATAAGTTTGCCGTTCCCAGCACTTTTTGTCATTGTGGTGTGGAGCACCAGGTCTCTTGGGTGTATCCTAGACTGAGGTTGCTGGTGCCCTTCTTAAGCAAAAGAGCTCCTATAATCTGTGTGCCCAGCGCCCCATCTTCCTAGCTCTGCCCACTTCAGCCACAGAGTGATGGTCCCCTTCATGGACGACACAAGCAAAAAGGAAAGGAAAATAGATTTAGCCAAGTAATTTCTTATCCAGCGCATTCAAGTGTTAGAGGATCCTAGAAAGACACTGGTTAACCCTTGCCTCGGACCCATGACTTCCTTTTTTTTTCCTTTTCTGAGTGCCGAGTTAATGTCCTCTGGTTAGAAGCCTTTCTTGTCCCCTCAGCCTGATTCTCTTCTATGATTTTTCTACCTTCTTTTGCCTTCAGTAAGAAAAATCCCAAGCATCAGCCCTGCCTGTTGGTTTCTGTATGGAGAACCATTAAGAGGCAATGGAGCTACTTGCCGGAGTACAAGAAAAAACAGAATTTGTTATTTCTCTGTTGTTATCTGTAGCAAGCAGAAATGCACTCTTACAAAATGGGGGTTCTACTTCACAGAGCAGGCTCTGATCCAACATGATAAAATACATGTTGTCTACCAGATAACAGGCATTTCACATTCAGATAAGGGCATGTTTGCAATGTGTCACAAGCACACCTAACAGAAATACTAGAGATGCACTGACTTAAATTTTTTTAAAGATTTGGATACCAGATGTGGCTCAAAAACTGGACTGATTCTTTAAAATCCTGCTCTCAATTTGGTGCATTTTATATATATTATACTTACATGAAATAGCTGAAATGAGAGATGGACACTTAAATTTTTCATATTCTCTAAAATGGTAATGCCATGAGAGTCTTGAGGAACAACTAAAGACTGTATTGGTACCCTCACTTTATAATGCCTTATCTGGAACCATTGGTGGAGAGGAAGAAATTGTATAAGTGACAAAATAAGAATACTTTTATGTAAGTACTTGAGGCTAAGACCTTTCTAAGCTTTTTTTGCAAAGTTCTAAAATACGTGGTTTTGTCTCTTTTTGCCCTCATATCTTTATTTGTCAGTATTTCTGTTGTTGCCCTGGATTACTGAATATCTTGAAAGAGACTTACTTGTGATATTGCCAAGAAAAATGGAAGCAGAAAATGTAAGAAATATCACAAAAAGGCCCATTCTCACACAAGATTTCCCCTAAGATTGTATGGATTCAAAGGGTTTCGTTTGCTCAGATGGCATTTGCATTCTTTGGTGACTGGTGATCAAGCCAAAGCTCAGTTCTGAGCTCTGGAGCTGCTCTTCTCTTCTCAGCGCTTACTTTTCTCAATATGGTTGTTTCTCCTGCAACTTTGTAAAGCATTTTGTTTTAAGGATGTAAGTAATTTTGGATCCACATGTTTGTCTGAAATAGCAGGCAGCTGAGTGCAAAAGCAGAAGAATAAACCTGTTCTTAAAATTCTGGAAGCACAGCACTGTCTGTTCTTTCTTCAGTGAATCCACAGGACGACTCCTAAATTTACCCAGAGTCTGGCACCAGAAACTTAGAATGTTGTCATATTTGTCTATACATTAAGTTCAGTGTCATAGATAATGTCTTATTTGTAATGAAAATGTGAGGAGGTATTTCAGTGATGAGCTAAGGGGCGTGGTGAACTTCTCAGTTTCTGAAAACATTTCATTACAATGTTTTCCTCCAGGAAAGGGAATAACTGGTGGCCAAAGACATAGGGAGGACAAGTTCACAAATACTGCTACTAATCTTTCCTGAAGAAAGTATTATCTAATGATCCTGTTATTAAACTAAAAACAACCTGAATGATTTTATGACAAAGTTACAGCCATATTAAATTATGTACTGTATGCATCTATTTAAGTTAAAGCAGCATGCAGTGAAATCCTTCATAAATAAATACCTGATAAAGGCATACATTGACTGAAGAGGGTTACAATCCTGATAGGTCATCGCTGCTGCTACACGAGATACACCTTTTAGGAAGAGCAGGGTAAGGATGACTTTCTTGTTCATCTTGGATATTTTTACCCCAAGTGGCCATTTTCTATGTTAGGAGCCAGTATTCCTGGCATGTTAGGAAACAGAACTGGGTGAAAACATACTACGTTGGCATGACTTCCATTTAATCTGCCACACAAAAGTGTGTGTGTTTGTGGGGGCAGAGTTCTGTTGATTACCCGCCTCATATTTGTCGATGGCTGCTGAAGCAGTATCAACCTCTGAATTGAAAAAGAGATTTTGTCAGTTTTTATATAAGTGGTGTGTCTAGGGATGACGTGCAAGACAGGTCAAACTCCAAGGCACTTCACCTTTGAGGTGCAGGTTTACTAGAACGCCGTGGCCTAGACAAGGTGAAAACCCCGCAGTGCTGTGGATGTCAGGTACCAGCTATGCGCACTGGTCTGCTGTTGGGTGTTCAGCCTGGACTGCTGGAGCAGCATAGAGTTGGAGTTGGCTTGGTTTGAAGTTACCAAGGCAGAGAGAGATGTGGGCACAACTGAAGAACAGCATAGTCTTAAAAGCATGAAGAGGACCTTTAACTTTCGAGTGCTTTGACTATTGTAAGCATTAACCCAATGAAACTCAGCACTTACTTTTTTTTCTGGTTTTCTGTGTGATCCGAACCTTGTATAGTGGTACAAGATTTTCAGCTGTGTAGAGCCCCAGGCTAACGGGGTCCCTTATGGGCATTTTATACCAGTGTAGCCCTTGCATAAGAAAAGCTGTATACATAAAAGGAAAATCAAACCCTCTGGTTTCTGTCATTGACGACTCGTTAAATGCACGTATACTGTGTGGAGGCTAATTTCTTCCAGGCTGATGGTGTTATTGGGGTGCCCTGTGTCTGGCCGTAGCTAAGCAGCAGCAACCCAGTTCCAGCAAAGAGAACAGTAAGACTCATTAATCTCTTTTCAGCAGTTACTGGGTCTTTGAAAGACAGCAGTGATGCAAGAATAAAAAATAGCTCAAAGACAATATCTTATGGGGGGGGGAAAAAAAGAGATGCATCATAAATAACCTCAGTGAAATATAAGGACCATTATCCTGAGTCAGATTCCAACTGGAAGTGAGTCAAAACAGTTTGACAAAGTGCAGCTGCATCTCTATGCAGGGAAGTTCAGAGATGTTCCTGTCAGATTTGTGGCCCAATGTATGTCTAGGCATGCCTCTCCAAGGTGATACACTGAGAATGAGATAGTAATGCCAATTGTCTGGATATGAAATGACAATATTTGACATCACTTCTGCTAATATTGCCTGCCAGAAAGGGACATTCGGGAATGATCTCTCTATCTATCTAGAACTGGAATCGAAATCCTAATATTGATCATCTTTGCTCCCCTTGTCATTTCTGTTAGCTGCCCTTTGAGTTTACTTCTCCCTCATACTTGATTTCATAGGTTGCTATTTGATCTTATGTGTTAAATTTAGCATTTTACTATGACTTTATGATCACAGAGTCCCCCTGACTATGCTGGAAGCTCCCACAGGCACAGGCTGTGGAGTCTTGAAAAAATGTGGTGAATACTGCTTGTATAACTTTGTCTGCTGAAGGTCTATTTTTTTTAACGGGGAAAAAAGTTAAATGGCTTTATTTTCACCCACTTTTTGCCATTTTGTGGGATTTTTCTAATAGCCTGACTCACTCATGCCTATACCTGTAGAAATAAAATGCAATGCTAAGTAAGCAGCCATGAGGATCTGGTTTTGTCAGGAGTCTTTTTCCTTCTTTAGAAATAACACATGGGCCTTGCGCACTTACCTGGCAAAGCTGTGGATTCATAACTGTGTAATCTGAGCTTAGTCACTGGAGAATTTTAGAAAGAAACAAAACACAAAACTCTCAGGGTTTGAGGTCTTCATATTTTGCTGTGATTTCATAAAACTTCCTGAATTTTGAGGAGACATGCAAAAAGCAAGGTTTTGTGGGGGTTTTTTATGCATACCCATCAAAATAGGCCACATAGGTTTGCCATAAACAGTTCATTTTTTTTTTTGCTTATTTATTTTACTTCCAGTAAACTGGGAAAAACAAAAAAATGAGGCAACATTTGTGTGGAGGGTTAATATTCTTCTATTAGATCAACCGATTTAGCTAGAAAAAAGGCAGAAAAACTCTCTTGGGTATAAAGAAGAATTGGCATATATTAAGCGTGTCTCAGTCTAACTTAGGAAAATTCCCTTACTTTGAGAAAAATGCACAATTTGTACAAAAGAGCATATAGGTGATAGAGAAGTCATTTGTGCACATGGAAATAGGAACATAGAGATGAACGCTGAATCCAGTACACTGCTATTTCTAGAACTGTCTTCGTGTAATTTCTTCCATAGTTCTTCCATAATGCTGATCAAAATCCACGTTAAAACCGTTTACATTTTTCACCCATGGTATTTTTGTTGGAAGTCCATTCTAGAGTGCTGTATTGTGAAGCTTACAAGCCTTCTTGTTTCCAGGTTAAATAATACTTGGCTACTTTCTCCTATAGTTATATTTTGTATATTAGTGTTGTCCTAGCAGTCCTCTTCTGCACTCACTGAGGTTTGTATCCGTGTCAGGAGCCAGCAGCTGGAGCCATGCTTGGGCTTCCAGAGGAGGTCTCACCAGAGCTGTGTATGAGCCTTCTTGCCCTTCCCTTTGATCAGCTTCTTGCTTCCCTTACAGTTACTCTCTTAAACCCACCTTCTCTGTTTTAACTCTTTCCCATGTAGATAATAAATACTCTCCCAGAGTCCAGAGAGATAAAGTTGCTACATTATCTTGAAAATTAATCATACCAAAGGAAGCAATTACTTTGGTTTAGTCTGCTCTTGATAAATCCATGTTGATTTTCATGCCATTTTGCATTTGTCTACATCTCTTTTAGGTATTTCCTTATGGAAGAGTTGTTCTAAAGCCTTACATGCTAGTAAGATCAGATGAATAGGCTCATATTTGCATGAATCACTTTCCCCTTTCTGAAGTAAGTCATTTTATCTGCTAATCTTCAGCCATATAGTTCCACCCTGGCTTAATCATTTGTTCAGATGCCCAACCTATAATTTGGTGTGCCAGTTCTTTCAGAAGTCGGAAGCTGTGATCATCTTGTTCTCCTGACTTGAAGGAATTACGGAAATGGAGTTTTGCTTCCACTTGGGATTTGATTATTTCCATTTTTATACCCATAACTGCTTTTGCCCGCATCACCATCAGCACCGTCTTTATTGTAATTTAATTTCTGTGGCGCAGTTTGCTACTCTTTCATCTCCCCCTGTTGTCACTGCATCGTTGCCCAGCCTAGTCCAACGTGTTTACTGAATTTTACCATTGAAGGTGGAATCCTAAAAAAGAGCTACCAGTTAACCTATTTTCATGAAAATCAATGGTAAAACTCTCCATGTGCTTCCACTGAAATTTTGCATAAGCCTTACACTGTTTTCTGAGGAGAAAAGGGTGACAGAGGTGACAGGCGTAACATTCAATCGGTCTTTAAAAATAGAGTAGGCTTCCAATTTATAGTACCCCAAATTATAATTTAATTTTTCTGCAAAAATACATTTTGCCATCTTTTTTTGTTTGGTTGGCTTTGGGTTTTTTGAGAGGAAAAACACATGAGATGGTATTTTTAGAGGAAGAAATTCCACGCAGACAATGTTGGCCTGCTTGTAGAACGATGGGAGCTGCAGATTGCATAAATATGTACTGCTTGTCAACCTAAGAGATTGTTTCACTGTAAACCGCTGCTTAAATGGCTGCATTTTGCAGATGATATTTTAAAGTGTCTGCATTCTGAGGCTGGAAATACGCACTTAAACTATTAGCTCTGTAAAATCAGAGAGTCAAATCTTACATCCCTTACCTGGGACTGCTTGCATACCGCTTGCAGGACTGGTCCCTCAGCTTGCAGAGGTACATGCTTTGAACTCTCTTCATTAGCAAACACAGAATTTACCTGGCAGTAAAAGGTATCTTTGTATCATGTATAGTCACAACAATGTTTATTTAAATATTACCTGATTCCCTCGGCACTTTTATTATTTACCAATAGAAAAAATTGCACCATTACTTTTCTTCTGAATTTTTAAAAATTACAATAGTGCAATTAAATTACTGAATTCATTTATATTTAATTGTACATTTCGTTTTAATGTGCTATTGGAGGACATTGTTTTCCGTGACTGTTAGTTTTGCACGCAACATAAGAAAATCTAAAGCTATATTAAGGAAATATATTACATGGGCAAGACAAAGTCTCATTAGTGTTATTTATGGCATGCTGAAACCTCATTAGAAGAAGGTATGCTGGATTCAAAAATGCATTACTGAGAATGGGTTTTTGGGGGGGTTAGGAGAGAAATTGCTTTTATTGTGTTTCTTTATCACATACAGAGTGGTTAGTGGACATGTTGGTTTCCTAAAGCGTAAAATAAATTAAGATAGAAGAAAAAGAGTAATTAATCTAAGTAGTAAGTATAACCTCATTACAGATTGGGAATAATAGCCTGCACATGGTCACAAGGAGTTTCTGTTTACTGTTCACCTTAGTTTCAACTAACCATTAATTTTTAACTTCTTTCACTGGAGGTAAAAAGTGATATTTTTCAGCATAGTAGTTTGCATCTTAAGCAGTAATAATGTGCTTTTAGTGCACTTCAGACCAGGGATGAGTGAAATTCGAGGTGCAGAGTCACAAATAGCCCAATTTAGGTAGTAGTATTTGCTCTAATGAGAGCTATATATCCAGTCCTGCGTAAATATTGTTTGGTAGGCATACAAGGAAAGCATTATTTGCAAGTAAATGAGAACAAAAGGAGAGTCCCTGAATTGTCAGTCTTGGATGGGAAAGTCATTCTGCATGGGCAGTATCCTTCCCCAGGCTGGAGCTGCTGCCGCTACGTCCCAGTGACTCAAGCAGCCCCAAAACGAAATCCCTCTGTTCCTGCAGCCCTTCATCCCCCCTGCCACTTGTGCAGACCAGATGCGAGCGGTTAGTTCCCCTCTTTGTCTGCTCCCTCCTGCCGCTGGTCACTGTCACCGCTGCTGCACAGCTGACAAACTCCCTTGCACTGGCGCTTCACTGGGCTGCCTCTTGACAAATGCGTTAGCTGCTAGCCACGCACATTGTTTTGACTTCTTACGCCAAATCCACTTAATGCCAACGCTGCACACAACTGTTCTGATTGCCGTGGGTATTCAGGCTCCCTACGCTATGCTTGTTGCTAAAACGTGAGTACCTGCGGGGCCCTTGAATAATAAAACATCTATTCTTCTACTGATAGTTCTTCTTACAGCCACTCCTCATGTGGCATCCGTGGTGGCATCTGTAACATGTATGAATGTGGTTTATGGGGTTTGTGATAGAAGCTGGGATTACATGCTAGTTTACCACCAAGGCTGGATTAGCTCAGTGAACCCAAAAGTGCTGCACACCTGCTCTCCCTGTAGGTTTTTTTCCCCAGTATGCCACCCTCAGGTTCCTCAGAGCCCCTTAGATGTCAAGGGATAACTTTATGATAGAGTCATATAATTATTATAAGCATAGTTATGTATCAGTTGACAGGTGACTAATGCTAGGATTTTTCTGTGGGCCAAATCCTTACTTTCAAAGGATTTACGAAGACCTAGTAGTTGAACTAGATGCTGTGCCTTTTTCCCATCCTTTCTCCACCTTGTCACTGTAGCCATGCCTTTTTGTCTTCTCCATATGGTTGCAGTGGACATAGTATCACGTTACTGCAGCATCTGCAAAGTACATCTGAAATGATGACCCTATTGAATTGTTCCCTGTAGTAGTACGAAGTCATAAGTAGTCTCTGCTTAAAAGTGATCTATTTATACAGACAAAGCAGATTGGGAGGGGGTGGAAAGAAAGCATGCAGGCAAAACAAATAAAGTGATGATATTTAGTAAGTATATGAAAGCTACCTTCTTTGTTTGTTAGTTTTCTTCTTTTAAAGGGTTTTTGGGAGAAGGTGAGGGAGGGAGGGCATTTCGCTATGAGGATAAAGAGAGATGAGGAGGCTGGAAGGGACTCAGGAGGAAGTAAAAGAAACTGAAGAAAATGGACTTCAGGGAATGTTTCAGCAGGTTAGTGGTCAGTAGCAGAGGATGTTTGCAGTACGGCCATAGAAAGTGGCTGGTTACGTCTGATACTGTCATTGTGCCAAGGGCCCAGCTACAGCTGACGTGCTCTTCCTAGAGTAGCATCAGAAAGTGCTGCCCATCAAAATGAGGCCAGTTTGCTGCCAACATGCATGTGTGTGTGATCTCAGCTCACTCCGGGTCCTTGCTGTAAGTCTGCTTCCTTTGGAGGAAAAGGTACAAAAAAGAGGAACAAAGGAACAGCCCTAGAAGGTAAGGACAAGTTGAGTTCACCCAGGAAAAACAAAACAAAACATAACAGGGTATTTCAAATAGAGAAGAAAATGAGAGGAGTAGATAAAAGTGAGGAGTGGATGAGTATCCCCTGGCTGTTTTCAGGAATGTCTTTCTACCCAGATTCACATAGATGAAGGAGAAGGAGGAAGACGATGAAGTACTTGTGCCTTAGCGAGATCAAAGCCGTGGGTCTGAGGGTTGCTGGAGTCTTTCTTCTTCCATCTCTATTGCAGCTATCTTGTGCTGTGTGAAGAGAAAGCTATGACAAGGTCTCATCCTCCCTCCTCCATCCCTAGCCTGCACGCTCTCTCCATATTGCAGTGGTGGTGATGATACTTACATTTTCTCCTTTGCTAGCCTGCTCTGTGCTCTAGCTTACCACATAGATTGACCAGTGCCGCCTCTTCTGTGACGCAACAGAGCAAAGAACCCTTACTGAAGACACTACTACCCCACATTCACACCCTTGTTCTGATGGATTCCCAGCAGTCGTAATACCACGCCGGGTAGTGAGCATATCCAGAAGATGCACAAACTAGTGGGAAAGAGCTGGCAGTATTCCTCTATAACGAATCCAGGCACAGCCCTGAAAATGATTGCAGTATGAGGGCTTCCTGTCTGTAAGCACTTTTGAACAGAACAGAGCTGTGTTAGGCATGGGGTCTGAGCCATCCCTCATGTCTGAGCTGGAAGAGTTTGTGTTAGTGGCATCCACCTGCAAGGTGAAAGAGGAGGCCTGATGGCTGTGGAAGAGGACAGGGTGGCAAGCACCTCAGCATTATCTCTATCTGTGAGTAAGCTGCATGTGTGATTAGGCAAATTGCTTAAGAAATCAAAGCGATCTCCCTCAAGTCCATGTGGGTCTTGGGGGTTTGTCTTCATAATTTTTGAAAGTCCCATTTATCCTCTGTCATTTGGGATGATACTGGTAACTTCCTTGACGTGGGGAATGTTAGTCCTTTCTTCTTTCATGTTTGTGATATGTGGAGTTACCATTATAATCCTCATTTAAAAACATGCCTTTAATGATAGTCCTTAATGACACTACAATATAAGGGTAGTGCATGCTAAAGATAGAAGACTCCAGATGCGTTCATGATGAGCGTAGGGAAGCTTTGTGTGATTAAGATGAATACTTCTGTTACGGCCACTTGTTTTTACATGTATTACTGTGAAAAGGGTAAGCAAAGAAATCACATAGACCAGTCAGAGTGCTCTCACTGCTCGCTGGATTTCACTTTGTGGGGGGAAAGGGGCAAGCCAAGACTCTTCTTCCATTCATTTTTGGAGCATTTGCATCGTCAACTAAGAAAAAAAGGAGTAATATTCAAGTGTGGCCAAATTCCTGGCAGACCGTGACGCTTCCACAATAATCATCACGTTGAGGGCTGGTGTCACATGGAGATTTACTGGCAGTACTTGTGCAGAGGCCTACTTTGGAAAGAAAAGCAGGCAAATTTCATTCCAGTTCAACACTAAAGAGGACATGAGAGGAAAATGACAATGAATTTGATTTTTGCTTTCTTTGCTTTTCACAAAATGAGGATGTCTCCTACAGCAGTACACAAAGGCTGCAAGAACTTGCATCTGTCACTAGGAAACCTGCCTCAAGATTTGATGCAATATATTGCTTGAAAGATTTATACCATTTTCCCTTCGTCTGTTCTGTACATTGTTAGTGTTACTAATCTTCTATTACCAGGAATAGAGCAGGCTATTTGTTGCTCAAGTGTCCGTGATGATATGTGAGAAATTAATCTGAAGACACTTGGAAGTTCTCCACCACGTCGGCATTGATCGGGGGGAGAAACTGGAGATTATTAGTTTGCAGGAGTGCCTGCTTTTTATCATAATGCCTAAATAAAAGCAGCATAATAAATGAAAGAGAGGAAGAGCATGTGTGAAAGACAAGGCTCTGCCTCGAACACGGCACAGCAGTCGTCGCCCTTTTATAAATGGGAAATGAAAAATAGCCATTGGTGACCTTACTGAGCTCTGCAAGTTTGTTTGCTAAACAGAAAGTGGTTGTGTTGGAGCCAAGCATCTTTCTTCCTTACTGTAATTTTTATTTTGAAAAAAAGTTTTCAAAGAATTTAAGAGAAGTCTAAGCTCAGCCAAGGATTTGGGGAAAAGAAGAGGGCAGTAAAATAGCCACGCTGTGACTCCCAGGAAGCACTGTGCTCTCTGGGGGCATCTAGGTGAAATTCGTGAACATGCCCCAGAGAATGAAGCAGGATAGATTGATCTGATCAAAATAAAGCTTGAATACTTGGCCAGTGGTGCTAAATTGATATTTAACCCCAGGAAAATAAAACTCTTATGGATCGAAGACTATTTTTTTTGAAAACTCCTAGTCATTTTCACCATGGATCCGATGGCAGTTGCAGGGTGGTCGAGGAGGGGTTGTCCTCCTTCAGAAGGGTTGCGTTTGTTTGTTGCCCTTGGCATGTCAGAGCCAGCAGAAACCAAGACCAGCAGTGTGCAGGTCCCAGTGGGCCTCCACTGAGCACCAAGCACACCAACCTGTGCTACTCGTCACCACAGCCAGTGATTATTTCATTGTTAAATCCAGGCAGCATGCTTGTTAGCTCTGCAAGGATGAGCAGTGACTTCATAAGAAAGATGTAGAGCAGGTTTTTTGGTAATTAATGGTTTGCTATAGCATTTTCCGCTTATTTTCAGTAGCTGTAGGACCTAAAATTATATCGTGGGTAAAAAAACTCAAATGGGTTTTCCTTTACTCTCTTCCTGTTAGCTAAGTAGATCCTGCACTCAGGTCTTCTAATTTGTATGGAGTCATAAAAATTAGAAATGAAAGAGACCTGTTAGTCCTTCTAGGAAAGGATTATTCTTTCCTTATGCATCATTCTTTTTGTAGCATAGTTTTATATGACTCCATTGATAAGACCAAGAATATTCAACAGAATATTGCTTCTGATATATAATTTTAAAGGTGAGCATATAGATGGTCACAAGATCAAGGTCGGTGTCATTCATTTGTCTTCCAAAGGTCCCAGTACCAGCACTCTTCATTTAAATCCTGAAGTGGGTCTGAGTATAATGTATTTTGTTGCCTATAATGCATTTAGAAAAAATTTGTGCTGGTTTTAAAAGGAGCTTAGTTGAGGTGGACATCTCAGGTCCCTCGCTACATCTGCTGATGGTCCCTGAAATCTGTGGCTGTTGCAGGTCAGGCACAGTAACAGAGAAGCTCCTCTTAGCACATGTTATTTAGTAATGTAATATCTTATACAAAGGCGAGTTATTCAAGCTGTAAATGGAAGAGCTGAATTGCCCCATAAATTTGAGGCTTATTGATGTGAGTTGCTTCTAATATTTCTATAGGGAAAAACCCACTTATTGATCACTGGGGGCACTGTCTTACTTCTGACATTAATTTAGTTGTAGATTAGGTTGGAATGTATTACTTTCATAAAGAACCTGAGTGGTTGGAGTCATGCAGTGAAACTGAAGCACAAATACCAGCAGACTGTATGGCTCATGACACCGTCTGAAATAGCAAGCAGCACCAGTGAACTGGCACGCTTTCAGCTCTGTTTCCACTGAGAAGGCTTATTACAATAACAAACAACAGGTAGGGCTTTAATGAAATAGATCTCTCATTCGAGCTGCTCAGGGATCATCCTCAAAAGTCTCCCTCTAGGTGCTTTAGGATGAGTAAGGAGGCTTCAGCAAAGGATTCAGGCTAGTTTATGTCCAGCACTGGAATAGATGTCACAGGGGATTAACAGAGCAAGTGCGTGAAGCCAACTTAATCTTGGTGGGAAGTATTAGTATTGCCCAGAAATGGTATTGGTGGCAGGACAAATCTCCTGAGAGAGGTCAGGAAAGGGCAGAGTGAGATTAAGGCCATTTCGCTGCATTAGCTGGAAGCCGTGGCCGTGCTAGGGTCACAGGAGTGGGGAGTGGACTGCTCCTGCATTTGGTCAGCCTCTCCTAAATCTTTATGACAAATATGCTTTGCCAGAGTCCTCTGAGAAATACTGATGAGTGTTCTCAATGTAGCAGTGGGTGCCAGCATCCTCTTTTGTATTCCCTGTACTGGCTCTGGTTTACTGAGAAATGAGGCAGCATCTGTGGCTTGATCCATCCTGCCCATGCAAAGGAAGGGCAGAGCTCCCAAAGTCCACTGCAGCATGATGGACAGCACATATTCCTGTTCCCCTCTGATGATGAAGGGTTCCTCTCTTCACAAATTGAAAGCATTACCTTCTGCTCTCTGGAGTGCGAGAGTCGATCCTGTTAGCTCTGCTGTTCCTAACAGAAGTCCTCCAAGTCCTGCCAGAGCAGGATCATGGACTTGAAGGCAATTGCATGGGCTTGCGTTCAGCTTCTTTTGGCGGTATCTGAGATTTTGGGATCTGTCTTGCTTGCAGATTGGAAAGATGTAACTGGCAGATAATAAATGGAGATGCTGTTTAGGTGAAAAAGATACAAACAAAGAAGGAAGATAGGAATTTCTGATGCTTACCTTTCAACCTGTATGCACTGGGAATTATAAATGCAATAAAGCTCTAACTGTTGTAAACCCTGAGAATGCTCTGGCTCTGAGCTGACATCTTTTCTCGACTATAGGTAACATCAAGAACGATAGCTGCCTACCCAGGTAAAGCAGTAGAGTCCAGCAATGATCTGTAAGGCCACGGGAATTGCTACACCTCTGCAGCTCTCTAGTGCATCTAGGCTGGATGGAGCCTGGTCTCTGGAAGTGGCCAGCATGAGATGTTTCCAGCAAAGGGCAGAGAAGGGTTGGGTGAGTGTCAGAGCAGTCAGATGTGCCAGTCCTGCCTTATGTCCAACGTGAATCTCCATCTCTGCGGGCTGGTGTATACTGTGAAGCACATATCTTTGTTAGTGGTATCTGCTTTAAGCTTGAAATTCTTACTATTACAGCTGCACTAACACTTGTAGAAAGTTGATACATTCTTTCCCTCAGGCACTTCTTTCAGCACTGAGTTCCACTCTCTAATTACATATTTCGCAAAAGGCATTTGATTTTGTTAGTTTGAATCTGCCACCTTTGGCTTTTGTTTTATGTCCTTAGCTTGTTTTGAGAGCCAGAAGGAATGGACCTGCTGCCTTTTTACTATTCCTTCCTTTATAAAATTGTATCATGTCCTGTGCTAATCATTTTTCTTTCTTAAATTAAAAAAAAAAAAAAACAAAAAACAAAACCAACCCATTTTTTTCTGTCACTTTTCATAGGAGGGATTTTCCGTGTTCTATTTTCATTGCCCTTCTTTGACCTACTTCTGCAAATGGGAGTGAGGAGTACTGTATACAGTCTTCAATAGGAGGCTGGAAGACATAATATATTTCCATTATATGGGATCTCAGATTTCTTCTGCATGTATCCTAGGATGTATGGACTTCCTTCATCATTAAAAGAAAAAGCTAATGGTTACGTGGCAGGAAGCAATTGGTGTGTGGCTGCATGTTACACAGGAGCTTTTATGTACAGGGGCCCATTAAAAGCAGAAATACATACCTTGATGAAGTGATATGCTGCATTAAGGGCAGATCCACAGCTGTTACAAAATTTTGAGTGTGAACCTAAGTCTTCTGTTTTCTGTTCTACCATCGTGACTGTACAGCGGTGTTCCCATCAGGTGCCTGGCCTAGCATGCTACAGAAGGTGGGATCCAGAACCACAAAGGCAAAATATCTGTAAACTCATTAAACTGTTCAGGCCACTACCCCATGCTGGTTCCTAACAAGGAGGTGGAAGGACCTCTGGGATACACAGAATGCATCCTCAGTTGGTGATAAGGGATTTAGTATACTTTTAACGATTCCTGGTTTTAGTATTGGTATTATATTGCTATCTGGGCATCCAAATCAGAGTCAGAGCATGGTGCAAAGACATTACAGAAAGATGGCCACTGTCTTTTTGACTCAAGCCCAGAAAATGAAGGGAATTCAGGATGAAGAGGAACACATTTGAGTTAATATTTCATTCTCATGTTGTGTCAAAGCAATTTAGTTGTTCTCTTCCTACTCCTCCTTTCTGTCCCCCTCTTTCTCAGTGGTGCTGTTTAAGGACAGAGCTTCCAGCCTTAACCCTGAATTACCTTCCTTTGGGGTTTCAAGTAAGAGGCTGGATATTGCTTTAACATAGGGGTTTTTGTAGTTTAATTTATTTTGGTTGGTAAAGAATATTCATCACTCATTTAATTCAGAAGGTATCTATTGATTCCTTTCTCCTCATTTGGTATTTTCTGACATTTTATAGCACTTGCTATTGATTTATACAAAATCCGTAGTCCGAACATCCCAAGGAGTGCTTTATTCACTTGTCATTTGCTGTTTTTCTTAACTAATAAATTTAACAGCGGTGTACATCCAGTCTGTTAAGATCTCGTGGCTCTACGTTCAAAGAGATGACAGTCTGGCACTAACAAATGAGTAATCCTTTCAGGCAGGAGCTTAGAAGTTGCAAGATAGGCAAGACAGAGAAACAAGCCCCTCCTTGACTGCTTAGCAAGACAAAGCAAGCTCCTCTACTCAAAGGATGCTTAGATTAAGGTAGGGAAAATACAGCTTTGCTTCAGCCTGTTGAATGTCACACGTTGTGGTGCTCTAATGGCAACTTTATAGCTGGTCAACAGGTAATCAGTTTAAGTGGCATATGCAACAATACATACGAGAGCACGTATGTCTAAACTGTGCTGATCTGCCATGCCGTCAGCTTGCTGGGTGCTATCGTTAGTTCTGCAGGGCTGCAGCACAGTGCAGGGACTCCACTTAGGAGGGTGGTACCTTCAGCTACTGGCGTCAGCAACCTCTACTGGGGGCACTAGTCTAAACTGTATTTCCAGAAGCGATCAGGGGATTTCATGAGCCCAAGTCTCACTGAAGGTCAATGGGATTAGGTCTCCTGCATCACTGATACCTTCTAAACTATCTTTTAAGTTTGGGAATGAGGTATGAGCTTTGAGTGATCTTAGATATATGGGAGAAGATGCTGGAGTCCTTTGGAGCAGGGGACAGGGGGAAGCAGGATCTGCGGAACATTTAGGAGGTGTCAAACATGCTCTTAGTTGCACTGTGGGTGGTTCAGCCTTGGCCATATGTACTGCACTGCACAGTATATGGGGATGGTGTTTAGGGAGACAAGGTGGCTGCAAGCTCCGTCCAGAAAGGTGTTGTCTTTGCATGGAACCAAGGGAGGGAGAGTCTTCTGCATTGACTTGGCCACTTGGGCATTAGGTGTGTAAAGTCTGAGAGTCACCTTCAGTTCCTCCCGCCATCAGCAAAGGCATGTCCACAGGGTGGTGGTTTGTGTCAGCCTAAGGTGAGTACCTGGGCTAAAGTTAGATGACCTGCCCTCTACAAGTGCCTGCCTTCCTTCTCTCTCCTTTGCTAAAGGGACCTGACTCAGGTGTGGACAGGTGACACTCAGGTTCCACAAAGCAGGTGAGATGAGTGTCATCACCAGAAACTGCCCTTGCCTTATTGTGTTTGAGACATATCCTGAGTACAGCAAGTTTGACAACAGTTCCCTGTGGACTGCTCTTTCCCATCTCTGGCCTGTTGATACAGGCTCCTAAAGGGGAGCCTCGTTGATGAATAAGAAGCACTGGGTGAATAGCTTTAATATAGGCTGTGTAGGAAATTATGTAGCTATGGCTTGGGTTTAGTTCAGGGACAACTTACATTTTACCCTGAGTAACCACTCTATAGTTAAAAGTTAAGATGTACTTCAAAATTTTTCCCTTTCATGTATTATCATGCAATGCTCCTTGATCTGGGTTGTTCTTGAAGACATTTATAAGCTCTTCCTCTTCAGCCTCTTAGAAAGTGCTAGAGGGACCTTTTTGGTATAAATCTCATGCCTGCACGAGTTAAGGTGCCAGCCATGAGTCTGGCACTAAAAGCACACTATGTGATGAAGACTTGCGATCCAAGAGGCAGAAATGATGTTCTGCACTGAGAGATCCCAAGGATCCCTTAGTAAGTTTAGTAGTTCACACCATCATCCTCTGATGAGAAAACTCAGAAGTGAAGGTTATTGCAAGGCTGCGATGGATATGCGTGGCAGGAAAACAAAATGGTAGCAGGAATTTGATGCATACCAGGTACTGGACTTCAGTGGTTAAATCATGTGGAACTGGTAGCAGAGATCAGAGTACAATGTTTGGTTAGGGAGAAGGAAATGAAAGGTGGGCATATCTAGGACTGTTAGGAGAACACAGAGCTTTGAAAGAAATATGTTGAAATGTGATGGGCCTATGCTGTGCTGTGTCCAAGCTGATCTCACCATAGCTTTTGCAGGAGATGGTGAAAATTGCTTATATTTATCCTTGCATCCCTCCCACAACCATATCAGTTAGTCTACTGGTATCGAGCATGATGCTGAGTCTCCTCAGAGTGGAGTTCAGAGTTCCACTAAAGACCCTTCGTAGCACTGAGGTCACTGGGAGGCACCTGAACCCTTTCCTGCTGCATCGTCATTCCTGATCATGCCACTAGAGAGCAGGTGGCTGACGAGGAGCTCTGGGCAACCTTGCTGAGGTGGAGATGTATCCTCCTGACCGCATCCCATGTAGGTAGCGCTGCTGTGCTTGGGCGGATAGGCATGTAAGGGCTGCATGAGTGTGAGAAGCCAGTCCTTACCCAGAAGCAGCACCCATTTCACAGTTCAAGTGTTTTGAAATATCGGAATGTGCTTGGTTAGCAGTTCAGTATTCAAAAAAACCTCGTGTTTTTCTCACTTTGTTTCTTCACACTGCTGGCAGCTATATGGTGGTATCACAGTAATAAATTGTGGATATATTAAAAAAAAAAAATTAGCCTTTTGTTGCATTCGAATCCGATCCTCAGGATTGACTTCTGAAGCATCCTTGTTACCTTGTGCGGATAAATCCATTCTCACACTAGCACTTTTCTCACTATTGGAGATGGAATTGCAGTGAAAGCCTTTTAGACTCAGAGCTGTAATATCCAGAGACGTTTTGTTTAGAGTAGTGTAAAACCAAGTATGTTGTATGAACTTCAAGCAAGGTACATTTGAGCTGAGTACTAGATTACGGAGAATGATGTATGGAGCTTCTTTAACTGTGTGGAGTTAGATTTGATTCTTAGCAAATAAGTGACAGATTCATATGTAGGGGAAAATTGAAGTTCTCATCTATATATTGTTTTTATTATGTTTTCTTTGCTTCAGGCTTTAACATATCAAAGACACTGTGGGTGAAAAAAGTAGTTTGATTTCCATCAAGAAATGTCTTTATATTCTTGCAGCTCATACACAATTTGGGCTATTTCATGGTGGCGAAAAAGACAAGGGAAAGTCACGAAATAATTCATTGCAATCCAGAGCAGCTTAGATTGGAAACATTGCTAATATTTACAATTATCACCAAGGCCTTTCTGTGCGCTATCCGTCTTAGATTTAGAATTATGCTCCTGGCCCAGAACAAATATGTCGGTACATTGGTTTGCATCTGTCTTTGCCATATGCAGCGTAAGACAAGAATTCCTCCTGCTTTGTTTTTAATTTTTTTTATTGTACCCCTCCAAAATCAGACCAGCTGTTGCCTAGATGCTGCCTTTTGCAAATGACAGCACTCTTAAAAAGTGAGCTTATCTCATCTCAAGGATTTGTCATCGGCAGCGTTATATTTTGTTATCATCTGGGAGGTAGGATTCAGTATTGGCAGTACCGCTGGTCCTTTGTCACCCTTCTAATGTGGTTCAAGCAATCCTTTGCTGCCAGCCAGTGGGCGGGTAGCATTAGAGATGGGGTGTGTTCTGCCAAGGCTAGGTCAGTGGCTTTGGGTTACCTTTGCCTGGTGCCTCTGTTTCATTTAAGTAAAAATTAATTTTTTTTCACCCAGAAAGTAGAATTCTAATAAGTAATTTCTGAACAAAAAGTCCCTTTGCATCTCTTTTGTTGCCAGCCTGATGTGTCCCTCTGTGTCTGTGCAAGCATCTGGCTCCTTCTGGCATTTGTACTGCTTTACCTTGTGGTCCCCGGGTCTAAAAATAAAATATCCATATGTGTAAGAGGAGCCGGTGTTCACGCACGCTCCCACTATGTAACACAAGTCCTAAAGTCACACTGAACATAGCAGATACCTGCACCACCCAAGCTCCTCTGATTATTTAACTAAAAGGAGAAAGAGGAGGAAAACAAACCCTCAGAGGAGAAATTCGGAGCTGCAGGAAGGAGGCTCACGACATAGCCACGGTGCGGAGCGGCTTCCACTGAGTACCGCTTGGCACGTTTAGTTTTATGGCGAGGACATTGTCAAGCTGTGGAAGGCCCAAAATTTGTGACAATAGATGTCTGTGAAACCTGAGGAAAATGGAAATGTTTTCCAGCAGTCTAGAAGAAAGGTGCAAAGGAAGGGGCTTTTGTTTGTATTTCAGCAGCCCTGTGCAGAGGTCTGACTCAGCCCAGGGAGGATGGCTGGGGGTCTGCATATGAAAATCCCCAGGAGAAAAAAATGAACCTAAAAATTAATCTCATTTTTTTTGTCTGCTTAGTAAATCAACAGTGTGAATGGTGAATAGTCAAAACTTTAAAAAAAAATCTCATCCTAATAGTCATAAACTTTATGAATTTTAAAGAAATCACAGTATAATTTTTTTAGAGGAAAGAGTTGTTCCAGCTAAAAGCATGCTTAAAAATTAATCTTTTGTTTTTGTACTGAAGCAGTGCTTCCAAACAAGTGTTTGTTCCTTGTCCCTGCCTGAAACCTTGATTTCCTAAATGCAGTGAGTTCAGCGTTCTCAGCTAATCTGTGATAAATGCTATAATGACGTAGCAGGGCAGACTCTCTCTAGGTTTTTTTTTTGTTTGTTTTGTTTTTTGGTTTGGGTTTTGGTGTTTTTTTTTTTTTATTGCTGCTGTTTTTCTTTTTAGTTTGGTAAAAAAAGCCAGACAATGTTTTAAGGAGTTGGTGGGGAAACTAAACTGTCTCTCAGTGGGATGAAAGATGGTGGTGCTCGGTTAAGGGGTGATAAAGAACATCATAAAGAAAGCCTGGCCATGCTCAGGGTATGTGGCAGGCATCTCTAGGTGCGATGCACAGAGAGCAAGCTCAAGTAATTTTTTTTTTTAACTGTATTACATTGAGACTAATTTTTTCTGGTTTGGGGTTGAAATACTTATGTCCTGCTGAACCCATTTCTGCATTGCTGAACCTGAGCTCTGAAAGAGCTCAGCAGCGAGTATGGTAATGAGCCCATTTCTATCAAAATGGCCTGTATTATTATTCATGTTTATTGGCTGCAGAGCGGTTCAGGAAGCACTTTTTAAACAGATACACTGAAATATTTTCTTTTAAACAGACCCAGCAGCTATTTGTATTTCCTTCGCTTGAATCCACACCCCCGCCCCCCCTCAATGCAGTCTTAATTATAATGACACCAAATGAGACAATTGTTGCAATATGTGAAAAAAACACTTTTGGGAAAGGCGTATGAGAATACTTTGGATAGTATTAGCAGTTCTGCTATACTTTACATCTAATTAGGGCTGTTCCACAGTGTCACCAACCCTCTGTCATTACCCTGCGAACTCACTGGCTGCAGCGATACATTTGCTGGACCAGCGGGAACGTGTCAGACCGCAGTCACACTTCCCCAAATCTTTTCACGTGTGGATCCTTCGTGTCGACCCTTTCCTTCCCCTCCCTTCCCCTCTCCCCCCTCGCCTCCCCCCTACCCGTGGTGTGACATTTTCTTCATGACAGTCTGTCTCCGAACTGCACTTGCTGCTGCCTCGGTACAGGCTTACGAAGAGAGTGTAACAGCCAGTGGCCAATCGAGTTTGTGCAAGCTCCATCAGCTATGGATGAAACATCCACGAGAGAGAATAAGGACTTAGAAGAAAACTGGATAAAAGGGCTGCGACGGGAAGCTAGCTGGCAGGTTAGTGATACAAAGACGTATGCTTGCAAGCAGATTCAATCTCAGCGCTAAAAATCTCTGAACTTTTTAACTTAAGCGTAGGTGAAACATGTACATTTATTTGTAGCAATGCCTGAAAGCATATTCCTATGAGAGCAGTTATCATTAGCTTCTTATTTTCTTGGAAAGAATAGTTGTGAGATTCCAAAGCCATCTATTCCAAATTGTAGGACGAGTAAATAGTTTTATAAATCTGCAGACATTACTAAATGTACACTTGCTTAATAAAGGTCCTTGCAATAACAAGTTACAGGTGCATGCTGTAATATCAAAGGAAATACGTGGCTCATGTCTGTATATATGCAAGTTTATTCCATTAAAAATATAATATACCACCTGTCACCCTGGTACTTAATTGTGTCATAGTAACTGTAACAAGGGGTTTCTTTTAGCCTCTTTTAATGAGGCAACATCTTTAAATGCACAGTACTTGTTTTCTTTATTCTACTGCACTCACAATAGATGTGTATGCAATTCAATCCAAAGGCATGCAGTTTTCATTAAAGTGTGCAGCGCAATAATGTTTACATTATGCAGTACCTTTCTGAAGTTTGCAGAATTAGATACCATATCAGACCTGCTAAGCCCCACTGAGTGGTTGTGATTGCTCTTTACGTTACATCTTAAGCATCGTCTCTGCACTTTTTTCTGCTCTATTGCATTTTAATTAGTCAATCAACAATATTCAAGAGATGTGTCACCAAGTTATTTCTTTTTTTCCCCTTGCTGCTTCTTACAAGGGATTTTTAAAGATTATTATTATTATTGTTATTATTATCATTATTATTTTAGTGATGTCAGTATACAAAATTCAGATAAAGTGGCGATTTGATTTGTTCCTCTCAGGTGAAGCTGTGCAAGAGTCCCAGCTTGGTAAGAGTCACTGCAGCAGTCTAAATGCTACAAGGCATGCTCCCTTCCCCCAGAAGAATAGCTGGTTTAGTTTGGTTCTCTCCCCATAACTTTGCTTTAGAGAAGGAAATACAAGTCTCTTTTTAGGGGAGCTTGATACTCGGTGTAATACTGCTTGTGGCTTTTGTTGTGGTGCCTTTCTGATCATGCCTGTATCACTGATGAAAGCAAATATAAAATGGGATGTCGTGAATATAGAAGCCAAATGATCTCTCCTCTCTGTGTCGCTGTGGAAGCAGATGAGTGGAGGTGATGGAGAGGAGATGGTCACTGTGCAGACACAGCGTGGGAGACCACCACTGCCCCAGAGGACTGGGCTCCACAAGTGGGCGAAGGAGCAGAAGACCTGGAGGAGATGAGGGAAAGGCAGGAGGAGAGCATCTGCAGCTAGTCTGTACACCCATTAAGTGACCTGGAAATCTGTTCTTCTGCTTCCCTGGTTTGTGCTGTTTCTGCCAGGTCAGATGAACGAAGAGTGAGTTGGGAAAACATGGAAGCAATTTTCCTGTAGTACCTGGCTGGAAAACAAGTGTGCTGTGGCAAGAATTAATTTCCAGTCAGCAGCTTCTGCCTCCTTTTTGGGTGAGGGAGTGTTGCACCGTTAGGGGATAGAGGTGGCAGCACGGTGAAGGAAGAAGCCTCACGTGCTGTAGGTGCCATACCTGCAGCCCTGAGAGGGATAAAAGTGGCACCTTGTCTCTGAGGAAGCACTGTGCCCTGGTACCCCTGCATGTGTCCGCTGCTGTTCAGCTCTTTCCCAGACAGAAACAGTGTCTCGATCAAATGGAGAACAGGGATGGCGGTTGTAGATGTTTTGCTCTGGGACTGCAACCCTGTTACATGTGAGTGAGATTTTCAGATAAGCCCCTGGGAAAGGGTTATCCAATTCTCACTCAGATTGTAACTCATCCCATATTTCTTCACTCTGCATGGTCTTCCGAAGTCCTAGGGTAGGGCAGAGAGTCAGTCTTGAAAGGAGCTGATTTAGAGTGAGCGCTGCAGAGCCAGAGCTCCTCTTCAGTCTTGTCTGCTGGGGAGCTCCAAGGTGATGGCGTACATCCTTTCTTCTTAAATGGGCCAAGTTTTTTTAGCACTAGGCCCTTATATCCATATTTAGTCTCCTAAATAAGTGTCCTGATTTTCCGAAGTGCTGAGTATCCTGGGAAGCCAACAGACATTTCAGTTTTCTTGGGCTTCAACACGCGAGACCTGTGCTTCAGGCTGCATGGTGGTGGGCGCCTGTTGTGTGGTCCTGGGGTAGGAGGCAGGCTGTGGTGCTCGGCCGCCGCTAGAGGTTGTGATGGCTGTGAACTGCCTTTGAGAACTAATTAATGCACCTCGGAGCTGCCACGAGGTCACAGCCTCAGCTGTATGTGGTCGGCGGGCTGAGGCCACCTGTGGTGGCACACACAGGGGGCTGCGGAGCAGGAGAGCGGTCGGTCGGGGCGCCATGCGGCAAACGCGGCGGAGCGGCCAGTCACGCGAGTCTCCCTCTTGTAGGGAGAGACTTGGCAATTCTGACTTTGCACTTTGAAAAATCAGGCCGCTTATTTAGCAGGCTAAATATAGGTTAAGCAGCCAAGCTTGAGCATCCTGCTTTAAAAATTCTGGTGATAGTCATCTCCTATCCTACCTTTCAGCCAGCACACTCGTCATGCTGTGAGAGGTCTGTGCGGTAGCCCCATGCACATGAATAAACATCAGCTTGCAAGTAAAAGAAGGAAGAAGCTTACAGTATTTCTTTCAAGGGGATATACAGTTTGGAAAATGGATTGCATTCTGTCTCCAAAAGGAGTCAGTTTTCTATTAAGTAAAAAAAAAAAAAATAAAAAAGCAGTGCTAAAATTATAATTCTGTTTTTATCAGTTAGCTTTAACTTTTTATCTTCTATTGTTCTCATCATCTCAGACTTTGCTGTAGTGCTCGATATCTATTTTTGATTTTTTTGTGGAGAAAGGTGGGCTTTCTTGCTCCTCTTAGCAGACCCTCAGAACAGGTTTTCAAAACCTCCTATAATCCCTTTTCCTGATGTTTCCTTGGGAACAGCTTCTGACATCCGACAGATCTATAGCTGTCACAAAGCTGGCACAGTTTTACCACAGGCCAGGCACATATTTGGGTGACCACAACTGTGTGGATAGACTAAAGGTTAAGAAATCTATAAGGGTGTGGATGTCAATATTTAAAGAAAAAAGTCCTGCATATTTATACAGACAAATGGATTTTCTTTTGCATTTACACATCCAGGGAAATTTGTGCTCTCAGAGATGCCAGAGTAACTCCAGTTGATTTAAAAGAGAATTTTTCTTCTGCAAATGAGAGCAAACAGTAATCCAAAATGTCCTGAAAAAGGAGCAGTGCACCGATCCCAGCAACTTGTCGGAGCCGTGAATCCCTCTGCTGACATACTGAGATCTTGAAAGCCACAATTTTCTTCCTAATTGATGGTTCAATCAGAGTACGGTCTCTGTCTCAAGCGTACTTTAAGCTTTGTCCTTGATATGCTGAGTTACTGTGTAGCCTAAAATACACTGCCTGTATCGCAGAGGGAGGGGTATAGAGCAAGAAATGTTTAAGTCATTCCATAATCATTTGGGATCTTTCATCAAGATAGGCACGCAGTGGATGAAAAATAGGCATTTTGTCAGAGCCTTCAGCAGTTTGATGATCGTTTCCTACAGAATAATAAAAGCAGACATGTCTTGCCTTTTTCATTTAATTTTTAGGTCTCATATACATTTGTGGGGAGTGGGAGTAATTTGTCTGAAATGAGGTCTTATCAGGCTCAGTAAAGCCAGAAACACAGCAACTCATGGTATAAAGTGCAAGAGACACAATAACCTATCTTCTCCTTTGCAGTATGGTCCCATTGAGTTAATATTAATTGGAAAAGAACACTGGGACATCACTGTCTATATATGAATTGTATGTACAGGCATGTATCTATCCATCTGTGTGGGCATGTGCATGCAGCGTATTCACATCTGCAAGGTATGGTAGGGCTGAAAAATGTGGAGAGGGAGATTTGGAAATCCCTGCCTGAAGTAATATGTAAAATTTTCATGTTATCTCCTGTTCTGACTAGAGTAGCCATTCTTAAACCTTGTAAAATTTCCAATTCCTAATTTAAGAATTTGGTAACTATTTAGCTCTCTCAAATCTACTAAAACAATGCAAAATTTTAAGCTGTCAAAATTTTGGGGTTTTGTTTCTTCCTTTTTTCACATGGATGTCCTTCCTTTCACAAGGACATGAATGCCATTCTGTGACAATGGAAAAACACAATTGAAAAAACCTGCAGATTATTTTTTTTTTTTTTTTTAATATTTGTTTTGACTGATCACAGTGCTGATGGCAGCGTCCTTCTGTGTTGGTGATAGCCAAAACAGGGCTGTTAAACACCTGGTGATCCAGGCGTGGAATATAATCTACTACTTGTATTACTCCACAAGTCTTTTCTGTGTTCCTCCACAATACTGGATGTGAAAATAGTGGAAAATTTGACATTGTTGCTCAAAGCGTGCAAGATTCATGTGTATATCCAATAGCACCATTGTACTGCATTTGCTGCAAACACTGAATTCCTTCAAATAGTGAAGCTGATGAAGTTTTATTCTTTTCTCTTCCTTTTTTTTTTTTTTTTTGCATAAGGGAGGAACAGTCACAATTCAGTTACCCTATACTGATAACTCCTAAAACTCTTATTTTTTGTTGTTCCCCTGAGTTTTGTATTTTCAAGACACTCGTCATAAAAAGTTATACTGCTGGATTAATTTTTAACCTCACAAACATATTTCGTTGCCAATTTCAATATTTAAGCTACGGTGTGAGGTCCATGGCTGCAAGGCTCTGCAGCCACACAGCGAGTTCCCCAGGCATGGGTGGGCTGGCTGGACCTCCATCCCTGGGTTACCGTGGGTGCCTTCAAAAGAGATTCTGGAGGCTTCACAAAATGATTTGCAACCAAATAGAGGCGTATTGGAAAGGGAAGTTCTTTATCAGTTCTGCCTACAGTTGCTGTTTTGATTTTTTGTTTTATTTGATTTCGTTTATTTAATACGTATGCGTGGTGCTTCAAGGTGTGATACTAACATAGGAAGCTTATCTAGGAGTATTTAGGAGAAAATGCAGCTTATTCGTAGAGTAGAGGCTGTAAATGAATGGCAGTGCAGCTATGTCTTGGGGTTGTTAGACTTTGGCGCTGGTATTCGGCCATGTGTGATATTATCCGGCCACTTTCTGACCTTTGGTCAACTTGCCACGTCAGACAGAGTGCCGTTAGGCACTGGTGTTTGGGAGGGACAGACGTGTTGTTCCCTCTTCAGAGTGCTGGCAATGATTAGTCCATCCTCGGGTTTGAGGGGTAGGCCCTGTACCACGAGGACAAAATGATATGCCTTATTTTTATCATGCCTAAGGAAATGTTCTCTCCTTGATGCTCCTCATCAAGTGCAGTGGAAGGGGAATATTCCCTCGTGAGACAAGACGGTGTCAGTCCTTCTGAAAGCTGGGATCAGGCACGTAGCAGTGAGAAAAGAGACATAGATGCACCAGGATAGTACGAGGTGTCTTTTTGATAATAAAATACCTAATTAGTGTAAAAAGAAATAGGACCGACGTGTGATATTGTATGGACTGTAGTTTTAGAAATCAAACGCCTGAAGTCTAAACTGAGGGAGAGGATCTACCAACCTCGGTTATTTAATACCCTGTGAAATGCACTGTGCATGCTGTGCTTAGCTTGCTGCTGCTCAGTACTTTAAGCCTGTTCATAACCGTTCACAGCACTTAAGATCTAAAGATACACTCATCCTTTGATAGGACAAGGTCAATTATTCTCAATTTATTGCCAGTACCAAAGTGTTTATGCGGTTTTATTTATAAGCTAGGTTTATGTTTTTCTAACATTAAAGACATTTGATAGTAAAAAAGGGCATTTCATGTGGAGATTACTTGGTCTGTGACGTATTTATATTAAAAAATGTGCATGTGTGTATTCATATAAATGATATAAACCCTATCTTTTGGTTTTCCCAGGACACCTCTTAGCTTCTTTTTAACCTGATAAATGAATGTTGTGCTATCCTGAATTACGTATGTGAAGTGTACTGATGTGCAGACATCTGCGTCTGAGGATAATGTTATTTAACTACCTGCCTATTTTCTTGATCTTATGGTCGTTCAAGCTTTGTATTTCTCCACTACACTACTAGGATGAGGACCCAAAGCCACCTTTAATGCTTTCATCCTTTAATACCAGTATTGTTCCACCACTATCTATAGAAGGGCGGCTCCGTATCTGCAAAGCCTGGGGAGACATGAGTAAGTCCGTCCCTCTGCCCCTCTGTAATGAACCACTTAAGCCTGTACAGGCTCAAGCAGGGGGGTTGGACAAGATGATCTCCAGAGGTCCCTTCCAACCTCTACCATTCTGTGATTCTGTACCTAAGACAAGCCAGTGTTAACTGTCTGGCCTGATAAAAATGAGCTACTTTTTGCTGCTGGAAACCTGTGGGCTCCCTGGCTCATGCTCCGCTGGGGGTTTCATTCTGTACCTACTCAGGTCTTCTAAAACTTTGTATTTTTGGCAAAGGGTTTTTTAGACAACTTACAAAAATAATCAAAAAACATTTTTGACTGTGCCGTTTGAATCACTTCTCCTCCCCTATTTGTTATTCTCTCAAAATCTTTAATTTCTTAATCTGGATAATCTTAAATTTATCTTAAAATCTGGATAAAGAAAGTATTTCTCAGACATAAATGTTATACATTGAAACCATATTTATGAATTCATATGAAAGTGCTGGTTGCCATCACATGTCCGCCTCTCTGGTGTTTTCACAGTTTAAATGTTCCCTGAAGGCCTCGCACTATGACTGGTCTGCTTTGTGTCAGACTCTGGGCAATTATTTTCCAGCTCTGGAGGTGGGTAGTTGGTGCCTTAAAAGAAATGTTCATCTCACTTTTCCCAGGTTATCCCAGGCAGAGTTTAGCCTGTTTACAACTCTTTGCTAGTTTAGCCCCTTACTTGCATAGAAAATTACTCCTGGGCATGCTTGAAAGAGGTGGACAAATTATTTTCAAATGAAAATTAGTTTTGTGACTGGTCTTTAAAATATGTTCCAGCATATTTCAGATGGGGATGTGTGGCCAACATTCAGCTCAGAGTTCATGAAACTTCTGGAATTCATGCATGTTCTTACAAAAAAGTGCTGTTTTTTTGTTTTTTTTTTTTTAAATACTTCTGACTGATGAATCATACCTCTCTCTCAATCCTATGTCCTACAACTGTATGGCACGGCATTCAGCACTCATGTTGATGTGACTATTGGCTCATCCCTTCTGTTTTGCTGGGGGATTTTCACAAGCCCTGAATCTCACTCTGAGCTGGGAAGGAGAGCAGTTGGTCAGCAAGGCACCATTGATGTCTGCTCCTCCTTCCAGCAGATCCCTGGGGCTGGGGCTCTGGGAGGGCGATGCCACCTGGTACGGCTCAGCCACCACCGAAGTGAGAAGTAGCTAGGGACCCCTCTCGATGCCTCCACTTCATCCTTCCTTCTCCCTACCCACCTTTTGCCAGATACTAGAAAACTGTAAATTTGGCTTTTCTGATTCTGGGAAGAATTCTCTTTTCTAGTACTACTGGAATTAGGAGTAGTCATCAGTTGACACCAGAAATGTCATGACTAAGCAATCATGTCCTACTCAGCCCTTGGTTTTCAATAGGAGTGCTGCACAGCAGTCGTATGCGAGCTGTTGTAGACTTCCTTGATCACTTTAATCGGAGGACAGAAGGCCTTCAACATTTTAAATAGCTGAGAGAAGGATCTGTTCTCAACCCCTACCATCTAGCTAAACCTGTGATGTGTCAACCCCATCTCCAGGACACAGACAGTGCTGTACTTTTGACCTTTTACCATATTATCTGCTCTGCTTTGTCCTGAGCTGCTTTTCTGCAAAATGAGCTAGATTTTGCTTCTTGGCAAAATGACTGTAGAGAGCTGGAAAATCCAAATGAGCTGATACATCTTTTGTTAGAGCTATTTTATTACTGAGCAATTTCTTTTTTTTTTTTTTTGGACACTCATAATCAAGGCACAGTTGTGTATTCTATCTGTTTGGTTTTTATGGTAAAGTCATCAAATAGTACATGTCTGTATCTCTTGATTTAGAATTCACTCCAAAATACCATAGTGAGGGAGGTGATACTTCATACTCCAAATTTTGATCTTTTAATCGGAAATGAAAAATATTTGGGAAATTGATTTTTCAACTAATAACGTGAATTATAGGAGCTGATAAATGTGAGATTAATAGCTAAGAAAGCAGTCATTTCAGATGGATAATTTAGATTTTTATCATTTATTAATCATAAAAAGTAAACCTGCTGTATAACTAATTTTAGTTTTATCAAGAAGATGAATTGTTCCAGCTAATGAATGTATAGATATTCTACGCCAAAGGCATTCGTAGGAATCTGTTAATCATTTAACTGTGTCATGGCATATGCTTTGTCTTCATAAACCAATTAAAACACATAACTTCCTGCACTGAAATGTGTGTTGGTCTTCAGTGCCTACAGCAAATTAGAACAGCATTTGTCTTAAACTACGCTTCAGTATTGCAGATAAAAAAAATTAACGGGGATAGTGTCTCCAGGTAGGGAACATTGCTAGGCTGTATAAACATGTGAAAATGTGGCTTAAATCCAGGACTGTCTTGATGGAGAAAGCCCTTGGCAGTGGCAAACGTCAGTGGTTATTTAGAGCAGGTCAAGGAGATCAACTTAGACCTAGGGATGGTCGTGCCAGATTTCAAGAGAGATATGACTTCTTATTTTGAGGTGATGGACTGTAGCAATGGGAAGAAAAGCACTTTGTTGGGAGGTGTTTGTGGTGCAGGTCTGCACACACCTGAGCAGTGCTCAAGCGGGATTGGAAAGGGCAGTCTGAAGGTCTGATTTCCTGAAAATATGGGAGGCAGTGTTCAGCATTTTGGCCTATTTCATACCTTATCCTCATGAAATATTTCGCTTATTCTTTGCCACATTTGAAGAGAGTTGTTGCTTTTCTTCTGATTTCAGAGAGCCTGCAATTGCTATTTTGCAGACTCTTCCTGTTCGACAGCTCAGTGGCATCTCAGGCTTCCTAACCCCTGGTGCAAGCCCGCGCTGCTGCTCAATGCTGTCTTGTCTCCTTTCTTGCAGCTCCCTCAAAGAGCACATCATGGCAGGTAGGACAGGCAGCTGCCTGTGGGAGAGGCGGTTTCCTGTAGTGAAGGTGATGACGCACTGCTGAGAATCATAGAACGGTTTGGCTTGGAATGAACTTTTAAAGACCATCCAGTCCAACCCCCCTGCCATGGGCAGGGACATCTTCCAGTAGATCACACTGCTCAAGGCCTCATCCAGCCTGACCTCGAACACTTCCAATGATGGGGCATCCACAACTTCTCTGGGCAACCTGTTCCAGTGTCTCACCACCTTCGTCATAAAAAATTTCTTCCTTATGTCCAATCTAAATCCGCCCTCTTCTAATTTAATTGCAGTAGTTTTGCCAGACCTGCTTCCTTCAGCTGTGCAGAGCACCCTGCTTTCACAGGGCTGCTGCTGGTGCTTTCAAGAAGGGGGGGTTAAACCATGACATGCAGCATGATTTCTGCATGGTCTAACCTGAGATTTCACTGTCCCTCAGGTCTCTCCATGCCAAGTGGAGCTCCCCCCTTCCCGCCCCTTACTTGTCTGTCTTATACATTTAGGGCAATCTCTCTTCCATTTAAAATCTTTGAGATGGGGACTATCTGTTACATTAGACTTGTGTAAGAAATTACCTCACTTGGACTTACTCTTGGCAAGGGTTTAGAGATGCTGCTGTAATACAGATAACACTGCTGATTGCTGCTGGAGATTTTCCTGAGGGCGACATATGCAGTTGAACCAAAGCTAGAGGTTAGAGGGTAATAATTGCACTCTTGGTGATTTTTAGTCCATCCTAGAAGAGACAGAGAATTTTTTTAAATAGTTTTTTATATTTAAGGAAATTACAGCTCTCTGGAAAAACTTCACAGCTGTGACAAAAAATGAGAAGCAAGAGGGTGTTTAAATTTGGGGGCTGGGTTTCTATACTCTGGTCATTCAAAGCTGTTTGTTTTGTCTCCTTTCTTCCTTTCAGTGAGGTGAATAAAAGAGAAGTGTGAATGTGTTCAGGTTTTATTCACAGCATTGCCATAATGTCAAAGCAAATACAGATAGAGACAGACAGGAAGCCAAGGATGAAGAAATCAGAAGACAGCAGACACTCAAATAACCAGTTCTAGCTAATCCTACTCTAAAACACATTTTGTTTGGCTGTTTAACAACCTATATGTTGCTGTACCACCTATACTGTGTTATTTTATTTATATCTTTAATACGTTATCTGTAGGCGACATTATGGGTGAAGCACTGTTGCTAAAAGAGAAGGAAAAATTATAGTTATTGCTATAATAAACAGCTTGAGAATATCTTTTTAAGAAGATTGCAGTAATACAAAAGGAAATAGCATTAGATTGCAACATCAATTATTTAGAACAACGTCGTTATATTCATTTTTTACTCTATTTCTTTTCTCAGAGATAAAGTTCAGTCTTTCCAGCATCAGGTTTCTGGAGCCACGAAATGTCTGCTTGGGGCAAAAGTCCATAGCTTTCTGATGAACCAGGTCTTGAGACTAAGTGGGAGGGTGTCCTTGAATGGACGAGGCGGAGGTCCTCCAAAGGTGGAGGTGAGGGGGTGCCTGAGCACTCCCAGCATCTCTCTTGCATGGCTCACGCAGCTACAGCTCTGCTATAAGGGAGAGGTGCCAGCGGCCTTAGGTTTTCTGGGACTTTGAGGAAAATAGTAATTTTAGGCCATCTCGCCCTAGTTTTAGCAGGCTTCTGGGAATAAGAAAGGGAAAATGGATCTTTGTAAAGACTTAAAGAATGTTGCTGAGAGGGAGGGGGTGAAATCAGGTCCTTATGGAGCACTGAACCTGGTTTATAAATGGAGTGAGGAAATGTAACTCATTGTGCACTTCTAAATTTGGGGCTTTTGTATGGATATTACTTACTTAACTGAAGACAGAAACCTTCCCTGAAAAAGGAAATGCAATTGTGCCAGGCAGGTAGGATCGCTCGGGTTTCATTAGAAGCAAAGGCGAAGGCAAGAAGTAATCAAAAGAATAAAAACATTTTCTCTTTTTTTTCCTTTCTTTTTAATTCTGTCGCGTGTAAGAATTACTTCATGAAATAAAGTAAGGACGTACTAGTAAGCATGCGGGTTGAGAACTTCACACTTCTCAGTTATGTTAATGTTTAGAAACAATGCTATGAACAACCCACTCAGCAATAGTTTTCTCAGTGCAAGTAAAATCTTCAGTGGCACAAACCTCATAAAAATAAACGATATTTTATATAAATGCTGAGTGAATACACATAAGCTGTGAATACAGTTAGGATAGCTGCCACTGCTTAAAGGTCAGTAAAGCATAGCATTAACGGCACATTTTGTGCTCCCAGACACGTAACCCATGATAAATTTTATGCAGTACATTTCTGAAATATCTACAGACACATTTTCTTCAATAATTCACAATCCTTTAAAAGCTTTTTTTTTCCTTTTGACAATCAATAGCAGGACGTAGCATCTATAAAAGTTGCTGGTACTGGACTTCCACGGTCAGTTTAATTGGAGGACAGATGATGTTAAACTCCCATAGCAGCTGACCTGTCCCCAAGTCCTTCCAGCTAAACTCAAGACATGCAAGCCTGGTCTGCAGGATACGTGCTGGACCTTTAGCCTAGTGCTCGGACCATTTTGCTGGGGGAAGTTTTTATTTTTATTTTTTGTCTCCTTTTGCAAGGTGATGGGTTTCTAAAGCAAGCGTAGGAGGACTTAGAATGTGTATTAGTACAAGATATTTAGTGGGAAATGTCATCCCTACGACACGACTTTTTCCTGCTTCTGTTTGCTAGTGTAAAGTCAGCAGAAGTAAATTAGCTGGCAGATTTCAATGGAGACTGTTACCGGCATCCTCTGCCAGATAGCGTGTGGAGTGCCAAATTAGAATTGATTTCTCAATAAAATTGAGTTCAGCCTCCTCAACATAATCTAAGACAGAATGACAAAATCTCTCTCACTCACTTTTTAATTTTATTATTTTTGGTCAGTTTTGTTCTTGGATATTTTTGCTGCCCTAATTGCTCGTTATTATCTTCTTCCTCAAATCTTTTCCCTTGTCCAGGAGAGCAAAACCTCATCTCCTTTTACAAGCAATTCAGGAGCAAAGTAAAAGGGAAAGGACGTCTTCGCATCGCCTCCCTCGCCCCTCCTCGCACTCTTAAGACTATTCTGGCAGCAGAGCCAGGAGCGCAAGTTCCCTCTCTGTGCTGTGACTCAGAGGCTGAGAGCACAACAAGCTGTTTACAGTCCCATCCTCATTTCTCCTTCCCACTCACAGCACGTTGCTTTGGGAACCACCAACCAACCTAATTAAAACAAATTTTTCCTATTGCGGGAGCAATTCCCCAAATGCTCTGCCTCGCCAGAATCATGCTGTGTCTGCTCAGTTTGCTACCTCCATCCAGCTCCCGAAGAGGCTCATCTTACGGTAAAGAAAATCAATGCCTTCTAATGTGGCTTTAATTCTTAAATTCAGTGCATTTATCACGCATACTTCTAGAGAACCTTGTGTAATATATGGAGGTGAAAAAAATGTCTTCTTTTTAAAAGATGTGCATAGTAAGTGACTTCTGAAACATTAGCAAACCCTGTTACATGACCTGGTAAGAGAGCTATTCAGAATTAAAAAAAGCAGGATTTTAAGTGGGGAGGCACAGGTGGAAACACAAGATGGCAGCACTGGAAGCCCTGCAAAAGACCTGGAAGTGTAATCACCACCTGGAGCTTGCTGGTTTGATTTCTGCTGCAGACAAGGCATTGCACCTAGTCGTTATGCCTAGCCCAGCCATATAGGCTTGCAAGGACAGCAAGATTTCAAGGTGTCGTGATAACTGTCCTCTTTCTCCAATGACTGTGACCCATTTCTCACCCCATGTGAACTCTGGCAGCAGAGGTCAGTGAGGTTGGACAGCTCTGACTGTTCATATCAGTTTTCCAGAGCACTGAAATCTTCCATCCCTCAGCTCATTCTCTGGAAACCAAAATATAATATGGCTTCTGAAAGCACCTTCAGTGCTATTGGAAGTACCTGTGCTTGGAAGTGTTCATCTGGAGTCACTTGGGTGCCTGTAGTTTCTAGGGTTAAAAGGCATATGATCATGCCAACCCTGTTTAGGTAAAGGCAGAGTTTCTGAGGAGTGCTGAGCAACATGATAGGTCTGTGGCATTACTCAAAATAGTTCTCTTTTTCAGCTTTTTTTCTTGACTTCTAGTTCCACCACTGTCTAACTTTCTCCTTCCATCAGGATGCCTGGACCAGCTGCCTTTACATCTTCTCCTTTGCCCGTTTTTTGAGAGCATCATACATATTCTCCCTGGCTGTAGGAGTGAGAACATGACTCCATACCTTTTTTTTTTTCTTTTTCCATGTGACATTGGTAGTTTTTGGAGTATTCAGAGTGTCCTTTCTGTTCCTTTAATTCTCCAAACCAATGGAGTATCTAGCTGTCTCCCATGCTAGGTTGTCCTTTCTTTTTCCTTTTCCCTCTTTACTTGCTGTGGTTCTAGGTCTCTCTGTTCCCACCTGTATTCTGCTTATTTCTCTCTCTGCATGACCACACCTACAGCATAAATCCGGCTTTGCAGATGTTTACTACTAAATCTTTGAAAGAATTGGAAACACACAACACATTGTTACAGTTTTGCTTATTTGTGAAACTGAGGTTGAACCAGAAATGAACTCCGTTGACATCACATGGTGCAATGTAGGTATCAAGCCACCAAGTGGCTGCCAAAACCTATGGAGAGAGTAAGTGCTCAGGCTATGAGCTTTCAGGCAACTGAGAGCACTGGCTCTGTTCTAGCAAAACACTGGACCATATGCTTAATTTTAAGCATGTAAGCAATCTGGTGGAAATGGGTCAGACTAGTAATATACTTTTTCTTCAGCGTATTCTTGATTACCCATAGGTTGGTGGAGCATTGGAGTTGCTTGCACTCCCAACCCAAAAGCTGTGATGGGGTGGGAAGCGGGATAACTGAAAGGTTGACTAACTAAATGAAAGACCTTTATTGGAGAGAAGGACTGCTGTTTCCAGCTGTTTCTAGCTGATTCCAGCTGCAGAATGTGGGAGTGAGAATTTCGTTCAAAGGGGTGGTTGCCTCTCCTGACTGCGCATGCAGAGTGGCTGGTGGGTCATGTGGGTGATGGCTGTGCATTCTAGGGTTGGTGCTGGTCATGAATGAGATGATCATTTCAGGTGAAAGGACTGGGACGTGAGAGTCCTCATTGACCTCTGGAAGATCCTGTAGCAGACATTTTTATGCTCCCAAGCTCCTATCAGTTGCCTCTTGTCCAAGATCTCCCTTAACTGCTTTAGTCAAGGACTAGGAAGGACCAAGTGTTAGTGTAGTGTATCCATTAGCAGGCTTGGAGGTCCCCTCATCCCAATGGATTCGGTCCTGAGATCTCTCCCGAATACTGGCGCAGTTTTGAGACTTGCCCTGCTTTCATTCTTGCCTCTTTGGCTGGAGAGAATAAATGGATTAACTAACACTTTTGAGAGAAGTCTTCCTGGCAGTTGTTGAGTCTCAAAATGTTGGTTCTCAAGGCTGTCTTCGCAAGGGACTTAGTCCTATCTTTTTCCAGCAGGTTGAAATTACCCTCTATATTTATTGTATCAAGAAAAGGGAAAAAAAAAAAAAAAAGAACAAAAAAATCAGGAGAACAGGGATTTGTAAAGGTGGGGTTTGGTGACTGAGAGCTTATCCCATAGAGAGTGTATAGTGGGATGTGTAGGGTACAGCAACAGAGAAAATGAAAAGTGCTAGGTCATCCTGTCCTCTTCTCAGGCATATGCATATCCCCTTGGTAGCACAGGTTTATTTGCAGGAATGCTTTGTCCCTGAGTCATGCTGGTTGGGGAGAGGCTGTTACATATGCAAAAAGAAAAAGAAAATATACTTGGGTGCTTTGTCTTCTAGAATTTTCAATATTTCCCCAAACTAGCTATTTTTGGTGAGTAGGTTTGAACATGTCAAGCAGTATATACACCATGTGCTAAGCGTTATTATTATTATTTAGTGTTTTATTTACTATTAATGTATTTTTTTAGTAAGCATTGGGACTTTCAACCCTTCCTTTGGGAAGCTATTGTACATTCTCATAGATTTCACTGTCAGAGTTTTTACTGATAGCTTATATTTTCCTTTCCTTAATTGCTGCCTGTTACTTCTTCTTGTGTCCTCTTGTACCTAATTATAAATGTTACAACATCAATTTAGGAAAAATATCAGGGGAGGTTTCACAAGGGTCAGTGCTGATCACAATATTGTTTAATACTTTCCTAAACCATATATACAGAGCAATACAATTTGCAGATGATGCCAAATTAAGAGGGATCATAAACACAGTGGAAGGCAGAGAGAGAGAGATAACAAAAGGATGTTGAGAGTTTAAAGAACTGTGCAAAAATTAACAAGATGAGGTTCAATTTAGATAAAATACAAGGTCATACACTTCGGGAGAAAAATATCAACTACAAAATGGAAGATGCTGGCTAGAAAGCAGCAATAATAGTGATATATTTTACATTTATGTAGCTTCTTTCATCTTATGGAGTCCCAAAGAGCTTTACAAATTAAATAAATTAATATAGAAACTACACATAAGGATTATTTTATTCTCCACAGAGACACCTCCTGTGTTGGTGCAGAATATGACAGCTAGTCAACTGAACTCTGCAGTGGTGTGCAACAGTTCAGGACAAAATATTACAGGTCCCCTTGAAATGGCAGTAAAAGTTAACGGAAGCCAGCATTTGTGCAGCAGGGCACTGCTTAAAACTGTTCCTCTGATGAGAACTGCCAGAGCATTTTTTTTTTAAGTTGCAGATGATCAAGATCTCAGTTTTACATCTGTCTTTATCTTTACAGCAGTAATGCAGAGATGAGCCCACGGAGTCGGGGTGGGCACCGGCTGCATGAGATCTCATTGTGTGAGACAGTTGGGAAAAGAGCCGTGGCTTGGTTTGTTGTTGTTGTTGTTGTTGTTGTTGTTGTTGTTGTTGTTGTTGTTGTTGTTTGTTTGTTTTGGGTTTTTTTTTTTTTTTGTTTTTTTTTTTTACTGGAATAGACAAATATATATGACCTATTTATTAAAAAGTATATAACATTATCGGTACTATCTGAGGGTGTTCATTTTTACATGGACAGGGAGGTTTAACTGGAGGGTGGATAAAACCGGTGATGGGAAAGGAAGGCACATGGTGCTGAACTGATGGTTGTTGGAAAGGGCAAGATGAAGAAGATGGAAGTCATAAACGAAGATGCAGCAGAAGGACAAGATGGGTCAGGATGAATAACACAGGAAAGGTGATGGCAGAGAAAAGGCTAGGGATAGTTTTCATAACGCCTCTCATGTTGCCCACCGTGACTGCATTCTTCAGTGAATATTCTTTAAGTGGTAGCATTTCAGAACGACACAGCAGATTCCTGGGGGAATACTGCTTTGCTTGTTTCCCCATCCTCCTAACTCTAGGCGACATTATGAGGGTAGGCACAGGGTTTGAATTTACTCACCTGTAGATATATACATGTCTCGTGATGGAGGCACATCACAGGTTGTGTGTGGGGGCATCTAAGGCGGCTCCTTAGAAGCCGATGTAGTACTATTTTCTGAAGGTCCTGATTCATCATGGAGCGGCCAGCTGCACGGCGCACCTGGTGTGATGGAGGGGTCTGCACTCTCAGTGCTTGCCAGCCCTAAGAGTTTGTGCTGAGGTGATCCCCAGAGGGACAGATGCTGAGGAGCGTGTGACTTGGAGGTGGCTGCTGCGTGCTATTTGGGGAACCAGAATTTTCTGCAGTATCCAGGTCTGATACCTCTGATGCAAACTGCATAAACTCACGTCATTCCCCAGGCATCAACAGGTAGCATATGTCCTATCAAACGGATGGGTCTCTAATTAGGAATGACTTAGAGCCATTTCAGGCATCACTTTAAAGCACCATTTGCCCTATCAGGAGGGCTTTTCTGTTAGCAACGGACTGTGTGTGCGTGTGTGTCCCTCTGCGTATAGGTTTAGTGCTTTTACCTGCTGGGCCAAATTGGGAGTTCATTTGTCAGATTTGCCTCTCTGCTTTATTTCTCTCTGCAATGGCACATGGTAACATGTGGCTAAAATCTAGAGGAATTAGAAAGGGCAATTTTCTGAGAAGATTTTGCAGTACCTGTTTGAACCTGTGCTTCTTGAATCTACCGTTTTTGATGTTTCTTCTCTGGTCGGCAAATAAAAGAGTAGAATTTTTTCTCTTCCTCCCCTCCACCACCCCAAGTATTTTCTGTGCTCAGTTGGCGAGGGGAAGTTCCTACATTCACTTGACTCTTTTGAGGTCCAGCTAAGTGCTTGGATGTGTCCCATGTAACAATGCAAAGTGAATTTAGGTTGACATCTCAGTTTTGGAGTTCTTTTACATTTGGATTCCAGCAGTTGCTTAATATTTTTTGGTGAGCATCACCAGCGTGGCCTGTTACATAGGGGCCAGCCACTACCGCAGACTTATCTAGAGGGTGGAATTCACTGGGCCTGATTTTCCACCAGCCTGCCCCTTGTGTCACTACTCACAGCTGTGCAAAATGCCACCATTGTTCTTCAGCAGCAGTTTTGCATCCATTTTTCGCAGGGATGAGTGACTATAGAGGATGCAAGCCGGTGGAAAATTTACCTTGTGTTCTGTGCTCCATCTTAAACGAGGCACGAACCAGCACCCTCATGGTCTGTTGACTGTAAATCTCTTACTTTTAGATGAGCTAAGAAGGAGCCTTGCCATGGCTAAGCTAGTGTGAATCACAGGAAGCTTACTTCAGCTAAAATAAACTCCCTTTTTCCTCCTGGATACAGCCCTCCTCCTTCTGTGTGGCTGGGTTTGTGGTTGCGTGCAGTGTCACAGCATCCCCGTGCCACCCGGCTCCACAAGTCTTGGCAATATTGCGCTTTGGGGTTACTGCTCCCAGGCAAAAAAAAATCCAAAATGGTGTGTTTCAAATAAGTGATCTTGGAAAGAAGGGGCTGGGTACTAGTCTGTTATGCTTTTAAAGTATATTAGCTCTGTATTGACAATCCTTGCTGCTATGCCTGTCTATAGTGTAGCTCAAGGTTTGTTCAGTTTTGGAGAGAGCAAGCACTGTGCTTAAAAACTGAAACCTGCTCTAGAAGATCCTTTGAGGGAGCTGTCAAGCTAGCATCTCATTTGCTTTTTATTATGACTGAGCAGTAGTTAAAACTGGGAAGGAAAGAAACCAGGCAGTTGAAGGACAGGCATTCTCTCCCCCGGTGCCGTAGAAGCGCCTGCTTCAGTCTGCTGCCATTTTGCTTGAGAGAGCTGGAGCACTTGAGTTATGGTGACATCTATTAGAATTCAATTAGTGGTAGTTCACTGACCCAAATTAACATTCTTTGTTAAGCTCAAGTCAGTGTATATGTATGCTATTTCCAGGCCAAATGGACCTGCATAGAAAAGAGGCTCCGAATCTCTGAGCTTGTTGGCAGTGTCTTAGTAACTGGATTCAGAGCACAAGCTTATCTAATGCCAGTGCTTTAGGCTGGCTAATAGAATTGCACATGTCTGTGGTTTGTAATTAAACTGTGCAGAGCTCTGACTCGAGGTGAGCAGGAAGAAGGACGATGGAGGACATGTTGGGGGCCTCCCTGCAGCCTCCCAGCTCCTCCCATCCGTCCCAGGGTGGAGGCGGCTGCTGGGACATGTTGGAGGTGGTGGATCTCCACTGGGAAAGGCATCCTGGCATGCAGGGTGGGTTGGAATATTTCACCCTCGCTTTGCTTCTTATTTCGAGCCTTTCACAGGCTCCTGACCACATCAAATCTGTCCAGGTTCCAGATTTGATGTGGTTGACTTTGGTTTTGGGGCTACATTAACCCACCCTTCTCATCCACTCAACCTTTCAGGTGCCCAATCAATGCCTTGCTGAGTTTGTCTGAGTGACTTGGGCAGTGCCTACCATAGTCAGGCATAGAAATAATACCACTGCAGTCAGTAACACCATTCAGCATTAGGAGAGGAAACCGAAGGAAATTCCCACTTTTTTGCTTTACCACGGTCTGTCTGTCTGGTGACTTGAAATACTCTAGAGCTGTCCATGTGATTGTGGTTTCCCTATTTTTTTGTTGAAAAAAACCCCCACTGCATGGTATTTACTCATGTCTGCAACTTGGCGAGGCGGGGAGTGGGTGGTTGTGTGCTTGTGTGGCTTTATCCCACTAGAAATGAGTGAATTGCTGGCTATGGCCAACTATGATTTCATTTGAAAAGCAAACATGGCTTATTAGCAAACAGTTGTTAAAGATTGATTTTAAAAGGGGGAAAAAAAGTCTGTTTAAGATATTTTTTCACAGACTCTACTTCCACACTGACATTTACACTAAGACAGTGGGCAGAGACGTGTTAGTCTGGATCTGTTCCCATGTGTCACTTCGACTAGTTTAAACTGTCACAGAGCATCTTAGAATAGTCAGCTTCATGTGTCTTGTGGATATCAGTCATTATATTTCACATTTTAATTTTAATGGCGACTGATGTAGATGTCAAGAAGTGTTGAGGCATTTGGGCATTGAACTTATGGATATTTTTTTCTTACTTAATAGGGTTTTGTGTCAAGATGTAGTTAACTATTATAAGGCTAAATTCACTCCTGGTGCAAGTGAATATATCCCGTGTGTGTGGATTTGAATTTGACCCATAGAGAGCAAGTGCTTTTTGGGATGCAGTGATTTTCCTTCATTATCTGTGCCTGTTTTCTGTTTGGTAACTTAGATATATACATTTTAAATTTAAATACACCAATCCCTATGAAAAAGCAGCTAAATACATGTCAGCTTCCATAGAGAACATCTTTCTGATGCTGACTGTGCCCGGCACAAGGTAAAATTTCAGAAAATCTGTTTCCAATATACTTGAAGGCATTTATTTATCAGCAGCCCAGATGGCACTTAAAATGCTGAATAATAATTGTTAAGAGCCAAGGTAAACGATGGCACAAATGTAAAAGCGGACACAGGAGTTCAAGTCTGTGGGATTGCACCACTTGTATAGACAGGTGATAAAATTTGCAAGTGCAAACTCTGCTTTACTATTGAAACGATCAGCTAATGTGCTTACTTCCCTGGCGGGCCTTGGGAGCAGAGGGTAGGGCAGCTGGCTGCAGAGGTGAGGAATGAAGTGTCCAGGCCATACTCTAAACTCAAAGTCCTGCTGGCCCTGCTTGGAAGTGACAAGTACTATGCTTTGTAGCCACGTAGGCTCCAACCTTTAAGGCACTAAAATTTAGCTACTTTTTGGTTGCTTCAAGCCTTACCTGTATGGGCTGCACAGTCTGTCCTCCTCACAACAGTTTCTTCAGCCTTCGTAAGCCTTCTGCAGGTTCTAGTGGCACATTGTAGTTTGGGGACAGCACATCTTTGGTGGGGAAATATGCCCGACCCCAGTCAGTATTGAATTCAGCATCAAGTTAAATGACACCCTGACCATTCCCCTCCTTGTGCTTTTTTTTTATATATGTGGATACTTCAATAAAACCTCTGCATCTGATTTCTCATAAAGCCACTCCTGAAAAGTAGAAATGCTGCAAGTTTTGCAAGTGCTGTTGTATAGCGACTGGGGAGACTCACTGCAGCAGGCGGCAGGGGCTACGTGGGATTCAGCCTGGGCAGAGGGGCTGTGGGAGGTCTGCCCGCCTGCTCAGTTTCTTCAAGGTCCTCTTTGAGCTCTTGTTGCAGATTTGAGCTGCGGTCATACCGAGGCACATCAGGGTTTGAATGCCTCCGTGGTCCTTGCTGCATGCCCATAGACCCTGCGGGCAGCCTTTGCCCCAGGTAGCAAGAGGAGACAAGAAGTGGAGAGAAGGATATGGAAGTAGGAGGAAGGTGTAAACACGTGGGGAAGCAATAAGCATGCTGGGAAGCATGATGGATGGCGGTATCAGTTCACTAGCAGCTTAACTCTTGCCGGTTTTTTTGTAGGCATTGTAGGAAGGGGGAGTTTTAAGTGATAATGTTGTGCTGGCACTTGTCATGACTGAACCTCTGCCAATGCTGTACACTGCATCAACCCAGAGAGCCTTTGCTGGAACCTCAACTTTGCAAAAACCCACAATGTTAATGATGAGCAATTTTTTTTTTTTTTTTTTTTTCCTGGTATGAGACGGTCATATATCTGGCCATCTTTTTAGGATTAAAGAATAGGTCTTGCTGCAAAGACAACATCATTCAAAGTCTGTAGCTGACCATTGCACTCAGCAGCACCATGATAGCTCTTCCTTCACATCTCCGTTTCTTCTGAGTTTGGCCAGTCCACCTCACAAGCTGTGAAAGCCTCCTTCTCCCATTTCAGCAATTTCCTAGCTGTTCATTTCTTTACTGCTGCCACCTGGTATGGGACCCCTTTCACCTGCGGATTTCCCATCTCTCTCCTGATCAGCGCTAGTAGCCAAAATTCAAATCTGCGGTTGGAGATTTTATTCCTCCTGCTGTCCTCCCTCCTCTTCTGAAACAAAGAGGGATGGTACCTGGTAATGCTCTCTGCCATAGGTTTCTGTTGCTTGACCTACATGTAGATCCTTGGCTAGTGGCATGGCTGTGGCGCTGTAACAGAACTTGACTGTAATATGAAGGCATTTGGAAAGTCTTGAAAATGTTTCTTCTGAAGAGTTTATTTGCGAATATTTTGTTTTTCATGTTATGGTTGGATTAGGGATGAAGTTTGCTTTCTTTACTTTATAAATGAAACATCTCTAATATGCTTTTGTCTCCATTTCTCATACCTCTGCATATTCCCATCCATAGAGAAGAAGATGGAAATTTGAATTAGTGGAATTAATGCTGTTTGCAAGACATTTCTGCTCCTAGTTTCAGGCCAGTCTGGAATGTGCAATAATAAAGGAAATAGACATTCTGTGGCAGAATATCTTTTTTTGTTAGATTTACATGTGATATTAAAAAAATCAGTGTCCATAGAATAGATGAAATAACATTTTAGTACTCTGTTGGCTACATTCTCTTCAGGGGTCGATACAGAGTGGCATTTGCTCTGTGATGCAGAAAATAATCTGTTAAAGAAAAGAAGATACGTACATCTGTAACCTACACTTCAAAAAAAAGTCTTTAGACTAGCAAAGAACAATAGTATGGATGTGACATTGAGACTGAAGAAGAGTTAATAAAATGTTGAGAAAGTTTTAAATGAAAAGTAAAATATGGGAAAAGCAGTCAGCTTCCTTCATAATCAAAAAAACCAACGATAATGAAATAGTTCTTGCATTTTGTTGCTTTACTTGGGTTGAAAGTTCTCTTCAGAATTTTGTTTTTGCACCAAAATTCAACAGCCTCGAGAGAGTATTAATGACTTGTGTTGGAGTAATTAGTCTGCATTTTAAGTTTATTAGCGGACTGACTAATGTACTCTTAAAAGGCTTTATTTGGGAAAAAGTCAATATATGAAGCCAATAGAGCTCTTGAGAGTTTGTGCCACATACGGATTCACACATAGAAAATCATGTTATCAATTTTCATTTGACTTTTAATCAATTACAGTGACAAAGAGATGATTTGAAGTCAATTTTCTGTTGGTGCTAAATTGGTGTTTGATCACAGATGTTTACCCTGGTGACTGCTTTCTTTTGCAGAAAGCCTTGTAGAACTAGGTTGCAGGGACTGATGCTTCTCATTTTCAGGTGATTAGCAGGTTTTTCTCTATTTTGATGCTTTTAGCAGCATGAGGGATGTGCTGCTGCTGGGCTATGACTGTGTGGGAACCTCTTAAGATAAACGTGGAATTTAGTAATGAAGCCTGGCATTGAATTAGAAGAGCTGCTCTTTGAATGGAGATGCTCCTTCTCAGTCATCCAGCGCTAAATCAGTTCTCAGAACAAGAGAGTCCTCCATCCCATCTGTTTAGATTTGTAAAATATATGCTAACAATAGCTTTTGACCAAAAGAACATTTTGATTCCTACTTATTTTTAAGGAACAAAAGAACATTTTGCTTCCTACTTGTTTTTAAGGAACAGAACACAAAAGAAGAAAAGAAGAAAAAGCTATAAAAATAAATGTGAAAAATAAGATACCAGGATTTGCAAAAGAGTCAGAGAATCAATTCTGAAAGCATTTCTTTTTTTTTTTTTTTTTTTTGTTATGCCCCTTCTTTATTTATCAGCTGTTTAAAATAGATAGGCCAAGACTTTTCGTTCTCTATTCACAGGAGAGCGATTCCTGAGACCACATAGCAGGCATGTATGGAAAACTACTCTGTCTTCTTTTGGATTCCCTGGTTGGGATTCAGAATGTTGTTTTGATGTTTAAGATCACATAAACCCAAGCTTAAGACCAGATTTTGAAGTGGTCAGTGCCCTCAAAAGCCGCCAGATTTTCTAACAGCGCAATTCTTATTTAAATTCTAGTATGGGTTGCCAGACAGCAGGTGCTAAATGCTTGGATTTTTTATTTTTTGAAATCTGTGTGTCGTACTAAGAAATGCAGGACACTGAACATCACTGAGAATCCGGCCATAGAAAAACACTGCATAAAATGCAAACCATAACACACACAACCCAAACCCATCATATAAATCAGCCTAAATCATCAAAGCGATAGATCAAACAAATGCCTCAAAATTCAATTCTCTCTCTCCTGTCATTCTCCCCAAATGCTTTGCATAATACCCTGAAGATCAGCAAACAGATTTTGCCTGGTATGCAGTAAAGTAAGGAATGCAGTTTATTGAGGGACCGTGGAATAAAATGACCCACCAGGAGCCTTGGCTGTACTAAACTGAGATTGTAATACCATAATACCAGTGGCATTGCAAAGAGAAAATACAGGGGGCTTTTTCAGTTAGACTTTGATAACTTATTGTTAACTGTACTTAAAGTTCACTGATTTAACACAACCTCTTCCACTGATAATCTCTGAATCATGTCTGTATAGGTTGAAAACCATCGGTTATATTCAGAGTCTACAGCTGCCTGAAAATTGATAGATAGTTCTGATAAGTAAATTCGTAATGCCTCATAGCAAAATTTCTACTTCACAAAAATATTAAAGGGTTAAGTCCCCCAAATTGCCAGGTCCAAAGAAGGTATTTCAGCTTGTATTTCTGGGGGTTTGCCTTCTTTTCCCCTCTCATCACCAAAAAAGTACTGAAGAAAACAGAAAAGTAGGAAACAAAGCAGGAGAAGGGACAGTTTGCTCATTCCTTGATGAAAAGTTAGAAAATTCTACACAACTGGTAATTGCTTCCTTTCTTTTTTTAAGGCAACACCCTTCTTTTACCAATATTTGCCAGAAATTTTGCATCAGTAATAGTGGGATTTGGTGTCAGAGAAAGGCTGTGGTTTTCTGCCAAGCTGCTCACGTGCCAAGGTGGTGAAGCATCTGGTTGGTATATCCAGATTTGTCCTGCATCCTGCACCAGCTTTTCAGAAAGGAGATGGAGTACCACAGGGAGATAAGAAAAGTGGCTGAGCTCCCCTGTTTGCCTTGCTGTATGTAAGAGGATGGCAAACTCCGCACTGACAGTAGTGGGAAGGTTAATCTCTGTTAAACCGAGTTTTCCCTCGGCTGCGCTGGAGGAGTGTGACCCCAGGGCGGCATGGTGGAGGTACTTAGTCTCGGCGGCGGAGGCTTTGCAGCCCACAGCGCTGCGTGCCAGGACTCATGGGATCCAGCTCTGTCTAATCTCAGACTCCTAATTTCAAAAAAATTGAATTTTGATCTCTGCGTGCTACGTGATGAAAGGATGAAGAAGGGATCTAGCAGGGAGTCTGTGGGGGCTGTAACCCCCTCCCTCTGTCGGTAGCAGTAGGTTTGGTGCTTGTGCTGGTGTGCCATGGTGTGCCCATGGCATCAGCTCGCCCGCGCGGGCTGAGGCTTCATCCAGCGTGAAGCACAAACTACATTAGCTCTCTTACAAGGAGAAACATTGCGTCCCTTAATAACAATGCCACATCTGCAGCTATAGCCCAGCCATTTGTACCCTGACCGGTGCACAGACCCTTCTTTGAAATTTGCCCCTATGACCTCTAAATTCAGTGCATTAGCATTTGCAAATTACCTGCTTGCATACAATCTGCTTTTTCTCAGTCGTTCATAAGAAGTCATCTCAGTGAATGATGGTAGCAAAGTCCAGTATTAAAAAGATGGTGTCTTCAGACTGCAAGAGGTGGAAAACATTGCTTTTGCCATTTCTGTGCCTTGATTGTCTAAGAATAGAAGCTGGGGAGCTAATCAGATCTTTGTGCAATACTGGTTTTATTTTACAAGCCTCCCTTTCAATGGAAGCCCAACATGTTATACTTACCTCTTCTATTACACTGTTTTGTTACAGCATTTTACTGGGGTTTTGCATTTAATGGGATAATCTAAGGATCCGATTCACTTCCCGCATGACATGAATACCTCTCTCTTGATTTTTAATCTCACTTTCTATTAAAGTAAATAAGAATTACTTGTATCTCAGGAGGAGAATTGGATCCTGGATTATTGTGGTTTTTTGGCTCCAGTTCTATTTTACAGGTTAATATATCTTTTTGGAAATATCATACGTGGCGACTCTGTCTCCAATAATTGTTCAGTAGAAGACAACTCTTCTAGTACTAAATGGCAGTCTGCTTGTGGGCTGAGATTTTTCTGCAAGAGTGGATAAAATCTGCTTGCCTTTTTTGCTTTCTTTCTTCTACTTTACTACAGGAGGGAGTGCTCCCAGTTACGTCCAGAAGGGCTCTTTTTCACCATCCTTTCTTCTGTTTTCCATTTGTCAGTTTGGGACTAGAACATGAAGAATGAATTAGGCAGTTGGGGTGAATCTACTCTGTTGGGAAGGGCCTGGTTAAGTCCAGAGATAATGAAGGGTTTTGTAAAACTTTGGAAAAAATGTCATCATGCATTAACCTATAAATCTGTAAGTATCAAGTGAGCTTTATATATAATATCACTTAACAGGAGAAGAAAGGACATTTAAATACTGTCAGAAATTAATGATGAGGGATGCCTGGAAAGCTTCACGACAGAAAGGTATTGCATTCTTTGCTGCTTTACCTTTTTATTGGAATAAATATTCAAACTAAAGTTAGCCGGTGTGATTTGGAGGCAGTATGGCTTCAGCATTTCCATCAGGATTGACCCTTTCCAGTTGGCCTTGTTGCTGGAATCATTAGTCAGGTGACGAGCCACTCACTGTGTGCAGGAACCCGGCCAGGGACAGAGGGACTGAAGGACACCGCAGGGAAAAGGGCTGGTCCCAGGAGTGACCAGGAGTGGCCCAGAGCTCCTCCGTGGCACAGCTCTGGACGCTCATATTTCCTCTGCAGCTTGAACTAATTCTCACCTACCTTTCCAGCGGGTGGTGGTGGACCGTTCATGGCACTCAGATTTCTAGAGAGGCTTCTGTCTGCCTGCCTCTCTTAGCAGTCTGGCACTTAAGAAGGGGATATTTAACTTGAAAAATGGTTTATTTTATAGAAGTTCCAACCAGCATAATGTTTATTAAAACAGCCATAAAATTCCCCGCGTACCACATGAAATTCAGCTTGATAATGATAGAGCTGCTATTGTGATTATGTAAGCACACAGCAGCTGATTTAACAAAGAAATAAATTCAAATAACATGTTCCCAACCTGCGGCCTTGCAAGAAATACGGGTCTTGAAAGCTAGTGCTGGAGTCGGTACGGGAATCAGCAACGGGCTGCACAAACTTTCAGTTTGAGGTTCCTCGTCTGAGTTCAAGCTGAATCAGTTACCATGATCTGATGGCTTTGTAGCAGTTTGGATAAAATGAAGTGATGGTTTTAAGTCCATTTCCTCCTGTACCTGTAGCACCAGCGAGGCAGCCTTCAGAGGAAGCCTCCGAAGGGAGGTTTAGCATGGAATGGGCATGGGGCTGAGCTTCCTGCCTTGCTGCAGGGACATTGTTTCCAGCCACAGGGAGACTTCTGATCAGTGCTGCATAGGTTCCCTGGGTACATCTGGGATGTGAGACCTAGAGGTGTCATTCCCACAGAGAGCCAGGGAGCTGTGAGCCCGGGTGGGAAGGGTTGAAAAGGCACTGGGGTTGATAACTGGTGGATATTCAAAACACTGGGTGGTACAGCTAGTGATTGAGATTGGAGATAGTAACTGCTTTAAAAATGACCATTTCACATTTTTAGTGCCATTTTATTGTGTTTTCATTAGAAAAATAAAAGGTCAGTATCCTGACAGGACATTACATTGCCAGTCCTAGGCTCTTCAGGGCTCCATCTCTAGCAATTTATTGCTTTCAGTTTTATCTCCTGCTGAAATTCATGTGAGAGAGAGCAAATAGACACATTCTGGGTAAAAGTTAGATGTAGCACATGCCAGAGTGAATGGATGCCTTTTAATTCGGGAGATTACATCAATCACATGAATGTTATTTGGATTAGCATGCATGTTTGGAGCAAGCAGGCCATGAATATTTAAAAGAACAGACCGCAGATGAACCTTCAGGAGGGTGACAGTCTAACAGGTATTTGCACATATCACACCATTTCCACAGAAATACTGCAGCTGAACCAGTAGCCACCCTCATAAGCCAAATTAGTTGTGTTAGATTAGTTGTGTGCAAATATTACTCAGCCTTTGGTTCTTCAGTCCAGTTTATTAACACCCCGGTCTTAATCCTCACTCTTATTCTGCTATTAAACCTACTTGCTTTCTACCCGCACAGGAAGAAGTCTGCCCAGGTGCAAATGTGGGGTAAATACATGGCTGAGGCTTAAGTTCAGAGCAGAAGCTGCCTGCTTTGCTATGCAGGGGCCAGCTGCATCCCCTGAGGACCAACAAATGCCCAGCTCTACTGCCACTATTTTTCTGGGGGACATGCAAGTTGCTTTGTGGTTGGCACAGTCATCTGGGAAGGAGTCTTCATGTGTCTTCGCACAAAAATCAATGGATGTGCTTCCACATAGCCTTGAGCAGAGGTTTGGAGCATCAAGGCACAGCAAAATAGCTACGAGTGTGCAGCTGGAGAGCTCATGCCAGAGCTGTTCTGTGAAGCTCAGACCTGGTTGCCGACCACCCGGGTTGACCTCAACGTATAGACATAGCCCAGATAGCTCAGTCTAGGCAAATCTTTGCTTGGACCAACGGTGTGAGGTTTCCTCAAGTACAAGATAGTGCTTTTTTTGTCTATGTCATCTTAAGCATCCCAGTCCCAGGGCTTCCTTGCTTTCCTCCTTTTTTTTTTTTACAACATTTTTATGACTAGTTAGTTTTGCTCTCCTTTGTTCTTGCTGAACCACTGCTTCAGCCACTACTTCATCATGTACCATCTGCACTGTATTCTTCTTAGCTGCTTTGCCTGTAACTATTCGCAGGAAAAAATATCCGTGTGTTAAAGGCTGAGGTATTAGACAGAGCGAGAGACAGTTTTAAATAGGTATTACAGGCACGTCAAACCAAGTTAAACAGAGAAGATTAGACAAAAAATGTCCCAGGAAATCTGGGTGGCATTTTATTCTCATCAAAACATGAAAAATGATCAGAAGAGGGGTAGAAGGAAAAGGCTGTTTAATCTGAGAATCTCCCATTCTAGTTAGATTTCTGTTGTACTCCCAAAATACAATGGTCTAACCATGACGTGAAGACAATGATGTGCAATCGACTGTATCAACATTTTCCTAGATGTTTATTTGAAGTTTAATGTTAATGAAATGCAGAGATGTGCGTTGTACATTCTTTTTTTTTTTTTTTTTTTTTCTTTTTGCTCTCCTCAAGTCTCAGTTTTCACATTTGGTCTTTTTAATAGTGGAATTAATTTATCTCATTTAGTACCTGAAGAACAACAATCTTCAGAAAGTGATTTCATGAATGACTGTGGTAGGAGTCCTGTGTTTAATAGGGGCCAGGATGGAACAAGCGGAGAGGTTAAAAATGAGTGGGCCTTTGGGATGGAAGATCTCCGTTGGGGTCTATTGGAAAATCTTATGCTGCAGCTTATAGCCTGGCAAGTTTAAACTCCCTTGTCACCAGGGCTGAATTTATCATTACTAAAAGTACTAAGTAACATGTCATTGCCTTTGTAGCTGTGAGAGATAATTGCAGGCTCCATACTTTAAGGAAACAAACTGAGGAAAAGACTATTTACATACACTAGGAACATGCACAGATTAGCTTCAGCTGGCCTGTTTATACTGTCAGCCTGTATTATATTGGAGATTAGATAAACGTACATAAATGTTAGGCATAACAAATATTTGGCAGTGTTTCTCTGTCCTTGCATTATGCTCCATGTAGCCCATTACAGGACTTGCCTGAGAAGGCTGGGGACACAGAGGTGTTTAACTCCTTCAGGTCACTTGGGGTAAGAGACTGCCCAAGCAAAATGGTTTCTTAATAAGCCATAATTTTTGATGTATTATTTCCATCTGCATATTCAGGTTGGAAACTGCTGCAGCTAAAAACTACGAATCGGGAGGAAGCATTATCAGGATATCATTCCATTATTGCTGTTGTTTTATTTGTAGTTATCAGTTTGCATTGCCAAGTTAAGACCATTCGGTTACTTGTCTTTTGCAAGTAACTGATCCATTAACACTGTGAACTGGGAATAATAAAACCTTAAAGATCTTAGTGGTCACCACTGTCTATTTAAATATTTAACATTATATTTTGTAATTTCCTTCTCTGTATTTTTGTATTTAGATGTATTGATTTTTCTTCTTTTTTAATGACATCAGAAGAAAAACAAATGTGTAGAAATAGAGAGTATGTTTGTCTCAGTGGCTGAGTATGAGAGCTGGCAGCCTGGAGACAGCAGGGTCAGATTCTTCTTTCTCTCCCTGGGAGTCCAGGTGTCTCCTGCGCGGAAGGAACATCCTCAGGGCCTTGGTGGAGTAAGGCACTGGTAAGCTAGAACAGGGCTAGGAGGTCTGGGCATCTTTTCCCTTTTTTTTGTTTCTCAGGGTTTCTCCTGCGTAAGGTGATGATGATTGCTCATCATGAAATACACAGTTTAAAATTTGGCATGTGTCTGGTCTTCCATCCGTAGATTTCAAAACGGATTACATAAGTTTATGCATTATTAGCTCATGCAAACTACTGCACAGAAAGTTAGACTTTGTTATTTAAAAAATGGCCTGTATTTTTGGCTGTCCAGTTGTAGACATCTGTTGCAGCTTTTTCAGAGACCTAGAGGTGCCCCAGCTGCTATTGTTTCAACAGTCAACACTTCCAATAATAAATAAAATTTTATTACCCCAATACTTCATCTGGTGTCTGGCCCGCCAAACGGATCCCGGGCTCTCAGAGTCAGTGCTGTGAAACCTCTGTGATCTGTGGGGAATTCTTTGGAGTCCAGGAGCACCGGCTTCACAGGCACAGTTGCAGGGTGATGGCCTGGAGAAGGAGGGGAAATATACCTCATGAAGAAAGAAAAGCAAGAAATTATTGAGCAAATGCGATTCCAGAGAGCTGAGAATATAATTTCAGGTACTGTGTTTGGACAGACTTGTTTGAGTATTTGCAAGTCAAAATGAATGAGTAAACAAATTCGTGAATTTTAGACCTTGATTGTCTTCAGCCATCCTTGATATGAAGGCCTGTGAAATATTTCCACTGGATGTATTAACCTCTGTATAGAAAGCTTAAGACCACAAGTAGTAGTCTCACTTTGGTAGTAATCGTTCCTAAACTCCTTAGAAATGGAGACTGAGAGGGATCTGTGGACCACAGATTGGAAAGCTCTGTTTCAAGTGCTCTGGCTAATTACAGAGCTGGCAACTGCTGAATCTCTAGAAATATTTCTAATTGGGAAACTTCAGATTGCCTAAATAAACAATAAATACATCTGAGCTGCATAAGGGTTTTCCTACGGGAGCTGTGGGACTATCCTTGTTGCCATACACTATGAAAAGCTCAGTGGCTTTTTATTCATTTACCTGGAAAGCGAGCTGATTTGAAGCCTGGAGTGAACCCTCCTCCTAGGTCCTGCAGTCTGGACGTGGCCATCATCTGGCTGGTTGTTCTCCCTTGCCGGACCATGTGTTACATATCCCTCATCCATCCCATTCCTCCCTCTGCTTCCCTTTTAATTTGTCTCCTTTCCTGACTCCCACTGTACCTAATAACTGTACAATGAAAATACAGTGGTATGATGTTCCATGATGTAAATTGGTGCTTTTAATATAATTTCCCTGTTGAGACTTCGTTTGTTTACTTGCACTGTGTCTGTATTGTGCGTGTTCTTTCTCTGGAGATTGTCCAAGTAGATTTTTCTCCTGACTATTTATTAGAGTTTTGCTCTACATTTTTATATACATTTTAAAGTGCAAGACACGAAGCGTACAGAGCTTTAACTCGGATTACCTTGTCAATAGTTGATTCTGAACCTTCAGAAATGGGGTATTTTGTCTTGTCATGTTAGCAGCTTGTTGCTGTAGATAGGCAGGATGACCCATACTGTGATCATCCAAAAGAGATAATGGAAGGATCTGCTGAAGTTGATGTCAATATCCCTGATGTTATTTTCATAGGGATTCCAAAATGGACAATGTGATGTATTTCTCTGAATACAATTATGCTTCTACTATCGCAGTACGAGGCAGAGAAATACATGCCCAAGCGTATGTGTGCTCACCTACTGCTTCAAAGGGAGTAGAAGGATGAGGCAACTAGTGACAGTGAAAAATTCAGTTACTGAGGCATGAAAGGAGAGTCTGAAGGTAAATGCTGTTAGTGCACAGAGCAGACTTTTGGGAATCATGAGATCATGGCCTGTTTTCTCTGCATCATGAACCCGTTGGAAGGACAGACCTTGAAATGTGGGTGTCTGACATGTTTTTGTAATATAGAGGGATATGCTAAACCTGCTAAATGGGATTTTTGGGGACAGAGAGTGCAGAATATTAAAATATCAGGTAAATAACAGCTTCTACAGGTGTTTCCATTTGTACTGTACCTGTAAAATCCAGAAGCTGTTACTGACTGTAAAATTAATAAGAGGCAAAGTCGATGCTAAATGGCCTCAAGAAAAAAGGCACAAAAATCTTATAAAAAGTCAGGATCGATAGGATACCTCTTGCAGTACAATATTGAGCCTTCTTTCCCCTTCCCCCAAAATAACATTGTCAGTTATACAGCAAAGCTTTTACTTACTTCTGCTAATGGAAAACTGTGATAACGATCTTTGAATAATAGGGGTTTAGAAATAGCAGCTCCTGGGTCCTTATACCAGCTTTACCAGTCAATACTGTAGTTTTCTTTTCGAGAGGCAGCAGTCCTGGAGGCTGGGAAGGAATCGGTGCCACCCAGTGTATCTCGAAGGATTTTTTTTTATTTTGCATCTCAGATGAATTATTAAATGCAAATTCAGCAGTGCAAGGGAGGAAAAAACAGATTATTTTCCTTTTGAGTTTGCTGATTAGTCAATTGCTTAGTTCATGGAGGATGCCACTTGTGTCAAGTTTCTGTATACTTTCATAGAACTGGAGCACGATACTTACCGTACCTCAAGTGAATGATTTTTCAATTAGCTTGCAGCTCCTTGGCTGTATTCCCTTTGCAGTCCTATGTGGGTGATGTAGAGCAAAGGTTTAAGAGGTTTTGGACAATTTATGATGTTTGGAGAGGCTATTTGTCAAGAAACAATATCTGCAACAACTTTTATGTTCAATTTTAGTCCTGGGTCTTTTGTTTATTTTTATGGTACTATTTTCTGAGGTGTTAAAGCTAAGTTGAAGGTATTGTTTAAAATGGGGGGGACAGGAAAGAGGAAAAAAAGCTAGTGTTAAAAGATCGAGATATCAGGGGGCACACGACTGTTTTTATGATAGAGCTGCAGATGGGAGTGCACTACGAATTGGTTTACTCTGCCAGCCAAACCGGGAAAGAAAGGAAAGATCAGAAACATTTGAAAATGAGATCATACGGCATGTGAACTATACAGACATCTTGCCCATGTTTTTTTTATGAGAAGTCTTACTGACATTTGAAAAGTAGGGACCTGTTCCCTCGTCTTAAGGTTGACTGACATTTAAGGGCAGCGTAAGGCATGATTTCCTTCCCCTCTTTTTAAATTGAAGTTTTCATAAATCAGGGTGAGGGAGAAGCCTGGTTACATCTCGCAAAGCGGTAAGATCTGTGTAGAAATATGAAAAAAGTAACCCATGACATTTTAAACACTTTTCTGCGTCTTGTTTTGTTCTACATCTATAGAGGCATGGATATTGAGCTGCACCGCGATGGGGAGGGAGAGAACCTGAAAATGGTTTAATTTCAGGTATTTATCTCAGCAGCTCAAATGCAATTGCACAGAATTATCAAAATTGGGGAAATTTGGGGTAGTCTAAAAGTACTGCTGAAGAAGCTACTACTCTGTAAGACCAGGGCAGCATGTTTTTATCTTTGTCCCAAATGCAAGCAGGCAGCCAGGCTTGCACCAAGGACAGATTCAGGTGCGGCTGCAGTTGCTGGTTTGGGTGGGCAATACCAGCACTGGGGAAGGGCCCTCGGTGCATGACACTGAGATCCAGAGAGCAAGCGCCTTCCTTTGATCACTGAGCCAGTACCATCGCTTAGAAAACATTCACCTTCCTGTGATTTTCTTTGCTAATGTATTTCTCTGCTGTAAGAGGCTCGGGACACTTCCCCTGAAAGAGCAGTACCATGGGGTTATTTATAAAGCTACCCCTATTTCCTAGCATCTTTGCTGAGACTGAGCATCAGTCACAAAAAGCTTAAGTGGCTTCTGTATTTACCCCTCAGCTGCATTTCTTCCTTCCAGCAAAGTCTGAGTTGCAGTTTCACAGTACTCTTAATTATAGAAACCAAACCTTCTTCCTTGTGAGGTTTTAAAGCCATTCTCTGAAGTATCTATCTTCTTTCTTTGACCCTCAAGCCAACTGAAAGTGGTCATGTAAGAACTTAACAAAGCGCTTGATCTGGACATCCCAGGTAATCAAAGGCAAGGTCCTGTGGAGTTACTTAGGCTGGGAACTGGCAAAATGTTGCGTGGTGGTTTGAAATCAGTTTCTGGGAGAGCAGCATCGCTCTGTAGCTGGTCCTGCTTTTGTGGGTGATGACAGCCAGATGTTGCAGTCAGGCACTGAAGCCAGTTTAGGACAATTGTTTTATAAAGGGTAATAAAGATCATCTGTGGAGGACGTTAATATTTAGGTGGGCTCCTGCTAAAATTATCTAAAGAGGAGTGATATAAAGTGACATAAAAATTCCCGTATGGTAATTCAAGTAGCATAGAAGAGTGACTAATGAACTGCGTTGCTTTTATAGCTAAATGGACTGAGGATAAGGCTGGTTCTAATACATCCCCTCTACACAATTATCATGGGAGGAATTTATATCACTTTTTATATTTCCTTTGCAGTATCATATATTGCATTTGTGTGTATGTGCGTGTGAATACTGGCTTCTCGTGTGCTGAGGAACAAAAGCTAAGCAGCTCAGTTTAATATTAATTGTGTATATTTATCTCTTTCTAATCCAGAAATCTTTCTGTGTATATATTTAAAAAGCACCTGTTAACAACGTAGTAAGCCTTTTTTCACCAACACAAATGGTTTGCATATTTCTGTTGCTATTACCTTTTAAAAATAAACACCAGAAATACAGGGCAAGCTTCTCTGCTGCTCCAGCATTACCCAGCACACAGTGGGAGGACCATCAGGGAGCTATTTATGACACCTGGCTTCCCGAGTGATTACTGCTCAGGACACCAAATAAATTGTTGTAGCCTCCGGGTTTCTCTAATGTAGGAGCAGCCAGCTGCAGTCCTAGTGGAGACCATCAATGTGCAAAATCCAAGGACACCCTTCCCTGTTTTCCCTCTCCTTACTGCTCCCAGGTTTCATTCATCTTTCCATCATATAGAAGTTTCCTCCTTTCCTTTGAAGCAGCTGAGGTCCATTTAGAAACATGTGTTAGCCTAATACTGACTCTGTCCACTATACCTTTCACGCGCTTGTTGTCAGGCATATCGCTTCCTCTTGTAAATAACTCCATGGAGGATGCTCACAGCAGCATCCATAGAGCAGGAGTAAGTCCGGACACAGCAGGACTGAGCTGCGAGGCGGATGGCCTCAAGGTGCATCAGCTGGCAAGCTCCCTTGTCTCCCGGAGTGGTGATGAAGCCAGAGGATGTGGTAGCTCTGTGGTAGATCTCTCTCATCTCTACACCATTTCTTAAGCATAGTGTAAAGAGTTGGGGTTCCAGTCTGGAAATGTCTTTCAGGTTTCTAGTGAGTATTTAATGATGTTTGATCATGTGGGTCAGTTTTTGTAAGAGTCTTGAGAACAAGAAACATCCAATGCCTTAGGGTCTGTGTTCAAAATCTAGCAAGCAGAGAAAAATATTTTGGATCTCACACCTTTTTAGTGAGTGCTTTAAACCTTAAGCCCTTGACCTTGTCTTCTTCTGGAAGTTTTGTGACCCTTCAGTTCCTCGTGAGAATCCTTTTTTCCCCCTTTTCTCATGGCTGGGTTGTAGGACTTTAAAATAACTGCTTTTCTTGTAGAAGAAGGCTGCTTAGAAGGAGAAGATTTTGTCCCATGGAAATACAGCAACAGTGACAAGCAAATCTCTTAAGGCTTTTGCTAGACAAAAAGCACAGTGGGTAATCCAGTAACTGTGTGAAAGAGATTTATTCTGGAACAAACTTGCATTACAGAAGAAATCATCCATCTTCCTCCATCCACCCTGAGTTGTGAAAATGTAAAATGAAGGGAGAACTGAGCCCAGGGTGTCCATTCTTGCTGCCTGAGCAGTGGCTCTGGGGCTTGCCATGGCCCCACAGGGCTGCCACAGCACTGCGGAAGCTGGAGAAGAAAGCCTATTGCAGTGCAGAGATGAATCCCACATCCAGTATTCATCTGTCTCTTCCCCTGAGGCAGTTACTGAAATAGTTATTTTCTTGCTTTAATGTGAGCAATGACTGAGGCACAGCTCTAACCTCCAGCTTGGAGGAGATGACTTCACCAGGTTTGAAAGGGAAGTCCATCCCTGTTCATCCCACCATGGAGCAGCCTTTGGGTCCCTGAGAAGTCAATGGATGGAAGGTGGTACCTGTAGAGATGTCTTTAGGTCTTCGTTTGGAAAGAACCACACTCTGCAGTTGGCTCTCGTTGGCTTAGTGGGAGCCTCCAGTCCTGACTCAGGTAGGCCAGCTGAGTCCTTGGGTTGAGAGGATGAGGTGAGGCCTCAGAGATGTGCATGAGACACTGGGGTAAAAAGCAAATGAATCAGCAAAACATTCTTGACCCCAGTGAAACTTCTGCTGTGCTTACTTCCACTCTCCTTTCTTGACTACTGTTTGGACTTATTTCTTCCGTACTGTTACGCTGGTGGTACTGAGTTATGATGAGAAAAGACTTGGTCCATCACCAAACACTAATTTGCAGATAATTAATACTTGGCACCAGAGTAGCACTTAACAACCATGACTGGAAGATGACTGACGAAAAGTCCAGGCATGGCATCATCTAATTATTGCTTCTTTTGTATGTGCCAAGGACTTAATCATTTGTTACTTTTTCTAGGGGAAGGGGAAGTAATTACAAGTTTCTTATGGGAAGCAGAGGTACCACTGGGCTACCATTGGCAGTACCATGGTTATGAGGGGCAAATTAAGCTTGATGATCCTGCCAGCCTTATGTTCACCAAAGCCAGGCTCAGAATTTATAAATATTATTCTCTGGTGACAGATGTAGGTGGCTGTCTTAACAACAAGCCTCTCTGTATCTTCTGCCCTTTTGTCCTTGTCCTTCACATCAGTTCTGTCTCTTAATGTTTTTGCCAGGACATCCTGGTAGCTCCTTCTCAGCTGAACTCACTGAGTCCTTAATTTCAGTCTCCTCCTTGGTGTTCAACTCTACTCTATTGCTGCATTACCAAAAGGAAAAAAGACTGCTCACCAGCTGGGTTATCCCAATCTCTCACTGCTCTAAATTTCATCCAGGTTTTTAATATAAATAAGCTATCTGTTCAGCTGGGAAAAACTGAGGGTGTGCAACACCATGGCTCAATCACTGGCATGCTCGCCCCTAGGCCAGAAGGTTGCACTTTTCATTAATCCCAGGACGTGGCTCATCCCCAGTGCTGCAACTGGGTGTTGTGCTACTTGAGGAGCTGCACTCTGAATGAAATGCTGCATTGAAGCACCTTGTGCTGGTGGCTGGTGGCCAGGTGGAAGTGGAAATATCCCAGAGAATGACTTTCTTTTTTCTTTTTTTTTTTTTTTTTTTTTTTAATGAAGGAGGTATAATCCTATTGTCCTGGTAGTATTTCCTCTTTCGCCAGAGCAAGTACAAATGTCAAAGTCTGTGCGTAAGAGCCATGGATAAGCACATAGTGGCTTCTCTGTTCAGGCAAATGGTCACTACTCTGACAGTTTAGTAAAAGTATTTAGGGTGCCACATATCTGAGAGGCAAATTATAAAACCAAGCTGTATTCTCGAATATAAGAAAGCATAGAAACAAAAAGCCAAGTGCTGAGTTTCATACTGGATAGCTCATTAACTTAAAAACAGAGTACGAATGTAAATTATAACCCTTGTTATTACTCATAACTACAGTTCAGACGATAACTTGGCAGTTTGCCCATGACTCTTTTATAAACCAGTAACCTCCGGAATAAATTATACATCATACATAATACATAATTGTCCTTAAAAAGGCAATAATTGTTCTAAAAGGTACAGTTTGCAGCATTTCACATGAAATGTATGCCACAAAACCAGCCTGGTTGCTCAGGCTCTAGGTTCCTGGATAACCTGTGTGATTGGCAGTACTGGAGTTTCAAGTTGTTGCCCCAAACCTGCGGTGTCCCAGTATGGGGCTATTTCACAAACCCAATATGTGTCTTCTTGCATTCTCCTCTGCCAGGGGTTTCTGTGCTTCCTCCAGCTTGGGCTATGGCAGATGCCCTCACCTTCCTTTCGTTTATTCTTGATAAATCCTAAATGCATACAGCATGCATGATCCTGGAAGGGCTGATATCCTGGGATGATCACTGGAATTAAAACAGTCTCATTTCTGTGCAGTCAACCTAAGTCCTTCGTTCTCCCAGGATGGGCCACTTGTACTCATTAGTGCTCTGAAGGGGATATCAGGACAAAGCCAACAGCAGAAACACACACCATGAGAAGCACCCTCTCCCCAGTCTCAACACCTCTTCATGTACACAAGATTCTGTGTACATGTAAGCTCTTTCTACTCTTGTTATGATATTCAGGTGAAGAAGTAATACACCAAGAGTACCACACTAGGAGGAGTTTTGGTGTTTGTCCTGCTAATGGCCTGATTATCTGTTCAGAGCTGCTCATTATTTTTATTTAAATCGTATTATCTTGGTGCCAGTCAAATGTCTTTAATAACATGCATTTAGCAAAAAACTCATTTATAGTGTTTGTGTGCCCCCCGCACCCTACCCCAAATCCTTTTGGGAAAACAAGCTTCATCATGATTTTTGCTTCAGATTTTTTCGGTTTGCAGTTTTATAATGTTCATGTTGGGTTGCCAGCACAAGGCTTTCTTTCTACGATCAAACTTCCAATTAATTCTCTTTGCTTGTAGGTATTTTTGTAAGATAGACAGCAAGAAGGTTATGTGTACTTTGTCTTTTTTTTTTTTCCCTGTGTTTATTTGTCTGCACAAGGCACATTACAGGAAACCTTTCACACGGGAGTTGCCATGTCGCTGTAATAATTGATACTGGAAAGTTATGTGAAGGTCTTATTGTGCTAGGTAAACTAGCTTTTTCTCAGAATGAAAAGATAAATGGTGGGACCTAAAAAAGAAAACCCTTTAAAAATGACCTACGGTGTAAGATATATAAACTACAGGAAAAGTACCCACATATTTTTATCATTGGAAAGAAAGGTCGCTATTTTTCTACCACAGTAACAGAATAATAATACATTCAGTTAGCAAAAACTCGTACAAGTAAGTGTTAAGATGCTAATAGATGTTGCAAGCCAGAACTTGAACAGAGAATTCTGCTTTCCTAATGTGGGTTTGCTGCCCTTCAAATTATTAGATTCTGTCAATCAAAGACTGTTTTCACATATAAAGCTATTATAGCCTGATCTTCCTCATTTCTGAAGGGCAACCAAACTTGAATGCTCTTGGTGATAAAATACTGGTTGCTTTATGCCCTGATTTTATAGATGGGTGTTAAAACAAATTTAGTCTTAAACTTTCTGTGGAAATAATTTGAAATGCAATTTGCTATGCATGTATTCATCTTCTCTCCTCTTGCTCTTCAGATTTTTCCGCTGATATATTGATCATAGAGGATAAAAAAGGTTATCTCACACCATTTTCCACCATGGCCCATCTCACCATCCAGTCTTCCAGCTGAGCTTACTCTAAGCTATCTAAATGAAAAGTCTGCAAGAAAACACATCTTTGCTCCTGAGCTAGCAGCCTAAATTTAGTGTAGGTAAGAGTGGTCTTAGAACCGGGTTACTCCGGCTGTGGAGGGCTTGTAGGCTGCCTGTGTCTATACTGTCCTGCTAGCCCAGGTCTGAAAGTGACACAGAAGTCCAAACCCTTTGATGGTCAACATTGCCTCCCCCATTCTGGCTCTGAGGTGACTAAGTCAGCTGGCTCTGCATTCATGGAAATTTCCCCACGGTAAGGGGAGACAGAGTGGGAGGGGACCCCAGAGACCGAATGCCATGGCAGCCCTGCCCCACGGGGAGCCCATCTCCCCACAGCTGCCTGGGTTGGGGCTTTCACCAGGGCTCACCGTGGTGCAGCCACGGGACGTGGCAGCAGAGGTGTAGTCAACGGAGAGAGCTGAAGAACCACAATCAAAACACACACAAAACCCCCCGAGACTGAATAATTTTAAGCAAATTTTAGTTAAAATCTCAGTGTTTTTCTGGTACACTGTTGTGCTTTTTCTGTGTGAAACACTGGATGATAATAAGGTTCTTGTGTCAACCTGTGGTAGTGCCTGTTGAGATTTCTTAACGATCTTTATTAATTTAATTAAAGAAAGAGAATTTAAAGGTGTAAGCACAGAGACAAAAGTAAGATTGAAGTATCTATTCAAGGTCTGCGTTTCCTGCCTTTTTGAGCACTTGATTTCAACATTCTTGTTACAATAACATGAACAGTATTTTTGGGAGTTGCGTGTGTTTTTTGCAGATAATTATGGATACATCAGGCGTCGTTCTTGCTCCCTCAGGTCCAAAACTCTTGTTGGCTTTGGTGGTGCAACACTAAGTGTCTCATCTTTTTGGGGTATGCCACTATTTCAGGGTAGAAATAACAGCTACCTGATGAGGTTATTGTAGGGTTTACATGCATAGTGATACAAATGGGATAGACTACTGCACTCTAGTCACCTAAAACTTGCTCTTTCCAAACACGTCTGTCAAACTTGCCTGCTAAAATATTGCTGAAAAGGTAAGAGAAAAGGTTGCAGACACAGCTGGACAAAGTCCACTTCTTCCTCAAAATAATAATCATGGCTTTTAGCCTGCTTTTGTCAACAGTGGGTGTCTGGGACCACATATTGTACCGGGTTGTTGACTGGGAGGCTAGATTGATCTTTTGGCAGGCTGGATGCAGGGCAGCCTTACAGTCCACCCCGTACCTTACTCTGAATTTTCCCAAGCGCTGGAAAATCGGGCAAAACTTTCCTCCTGGATGCATCCTTCTTCTGGCCAGCCTAAGATGTAGTTGGATGGCTGGTGTGCTCCTGGCAGAGGCATCTCACGTCTCCCAGTCCCGCACTGGTTGGTTTGCCTTGCTGTCTCATTTATCTCAGCACCCATATCCCCGCTGTGATACATGGCTCCAGACAACTGCCTTTTTGATTTGTGCCCCAAAGCTTTATCTTCTGTCTTCTCTCCCTCCATGCCTTTTTTTCAGAAAACTCTGCATATCAGGGCTTCTTAACATACAGTGTTGCGGGATGCTTAACTGCCTGCTCTGACACTGTTCCCTTCCCAGAGGTACATCGGCAAGTGCCAGTTATCATGTCCTTGTCAGCCAGAAGATGTCAAATAATAGCTAGCTTTCACCCGTGCAGCACGGTGCTTCCCAAACAGCATGGGACAAATAATTAGAAACAACTTGGCTTTTCCTTGCTTTGGCTGTGAGGAAACCCCACCCCCCCGGGTTAGCCCATGATTTTAAGCTTGCTCTGTGTTGTGGCAGAGCCTGTCTTTACTGACGGTATCACTCCCGTCAGGTTGTAATAGAGTTATGAAATCTCCTTCCCTTGTGTGGAATGCCCCATGTTTGTGTGTCGCACGCTCATTAAAGGCTGATACCCAGCTGAAGTAGTTTGCATTTCTTTAACGGCTTTTATGGTGTTGTCGCGTGGAGTTCGGTCTGTCTGAAGACAGCCAGAGTTTAGAGCAGTTAAGGCTTTTGAAGGAGATTACCATAATTACAAGTGATCAACATTCAGTGCTTTCTCCCTTCCACCCTCCCTCCGTGCTCAGCCGTTCCCCAGCACAGCTTATCGCGGGGCAGGCTGCAGAGAGGCAGCTCGGAGTAAGTGGCTTTGTGGTGACAGTCACGTATGGACATCATGCCCAAAGGGTGATGTCGCTGCCTACCTGCGAGACCATCAAGTTTAGGTTGCTGCTGTACTTCCACCAGAGGCAACTGAATTGGCATTGCACTTAGTGGTGCTGTTATTGATACTCCTTACCTTCATCTGTTCGTTTGCATTTTAATCATGACCTCATTATATACGTAATTGTGATTCTTGTTTTGTTTAAGTGGTATTTCCCAAGGTATTGCGTAAGAACACACCTAGAATCATGGAATATCTCAAGTTGGAACGGAGCCATAAGGATCATTGAGTCCAAGTCCCTGCTCCTCGCAGGACTGTCTAAAACTAAACCATATAACCAAGAGCATCGTCCAGACGGTCCTTGAACTCTGACAGGCAGAAATCTTACTTAGCAATCTTCCCTCAGTTACATTCCTTCCTTGCTAATGTTTTGAGATAGTAGCCAAAAGTCACGGTAGTGAAAAAGGAGTTAAAAGCAAGGAATACAAGTACATCCTGGATAGATGAATCCATTTTTCCACTAATTAATAGCATACTCCTAACAATGGAAAGCTATTAAAACATGAAGGTATGTTTTGTGAACCACATTTATCAACCACTATACATGCTGAAGTTCCATTATTTATTCTGTATTCTTAACATAGCGTATGGATTTTTTCATTCAAATGTAGAAAGTAGCAACAAAAAACACTTTTTACCTCCATTTAAGTATATATTCATGCAAAAGCGAAAATGTAATAAGAACAGTACATTTTCGTCAACAGTAACCTTTATGTGGTGTTCTTTAGATAAAACTGTGACTATTGGAAAAGAAAAAAGAAAGATAAGTGGTTCCCATATTCATCTTAGTCCAAAATCTGTTTTACCCACTGCTGGTTGCTGGCGTTGTTTGATGATAGGACACAGTAATGGAGTATCAGATTATCAGAAAAGGAGATTCCCAATTTAATAGTTACTTGCAGAAATCAAAGTATTTTTCCTTTATCTTAACATCTCAAAAATAAGTAGCTGTTAAATTTCAAATCGTGTAGTCTTCCTGATTTATCATCATATCATGGATGCACTTGGCTGTCTAACATCAGGAAATCCAATAAGTCCCGTCACATAAGTAGAAAAGAGAAAATCCTATTGGGTAATGGTTTGCGTTCTCCCCTACAGTGATTTATTTCTGTCACAAGACTTAATTTTATCACGAGGCAGATGCTCCATCTATATCAATGCAATACATTCCTGCATTCATTTATTTCACACCAAAATTGTACCTGATCTATTTTCCGATGCATTTTGGCTTATTTAGTACACGGAGTGATTAGATGGTATTTAATCACATGTGTAATTTCCAGTTTTCATAATTCTCAAGCGTAATAAAGCAAGGCCCATGTGAAGAAGCATAATATTAAATTAAATTGCAGAGAGTAGCAGTTAGAGATGCAGCTGGTGTTAACGTTTCGATCTCCAGCGTGTCACGGCAGAGCATGTCAAGTGGAATAAGCCGAGCTTACTCAGGTGATCAGGTGATCAGCCCGAGGAGCACGTGCCAAACTTTGCCTTGCATTAATTTCGCCCAGGCTATAATGGAAAAAATAGTCATCGCACCTCTTTCGAAACCTGCAGCTCCTTGAAGTGCAGAAAGCCTATCCAGCAGGTTTTAACGAGAAATGCGTGTCCTATCAACGCTTCCCCCCACCCCCCCATCTGCCACTTAATACAGATTATACTCTCCTCAATAATCATCTTTATTCAGCGGGGCAGCTGAGGTCCAGAGGTTGGGTTCCTCTGCCAAGTGTCATTGCACCGTGGGAGTGGGCTGCAGCTGCTTAGCTGCCCTTATCCACGCCGCTGCAGGCCAGGAGAGCCGAGCCGCCTCCCTGGGATGCCGAGCAGTCCCGGGGAAAGGCTGTCAGACCGCTGAACCTCTCAGTCAGCGGAGGATATATGTGATTCCTGTTTTGACATTCTGCCTGGAGGACCATCTATTGTCAGCTGCCATTGACAAGTGACAGCAGAGCTGTGACTTCCAGGAAGTTTATTTTCTTCTTCTCCCTCCTTCTGTGCTTTCCTTCTCTTTTTATAAATAAGCCTTGACCAGCCACCCCTTCCTTCAGTATGGAGCATGGACGAGTGAAGGTAGGAGCAATGGAAAGTTTCCCAAATTTACAATTTAGTGGTAGCACTGCAAGGGAAGGAATAGATGGGGAAAGAGAGCAAGTTAATGACAATTCTCTAAACAGCTGTTGTACGATTCAGCTTCACTACTTCAGTTAATTAATCAGCACCTTGCTGGCAACTCTAGGGGAGATACTCGTTAGATACTGGTAGCAAACAGACAAAGCTTTCATATCAAATATGTTCAACAACATCTAATACAGTGATAACTTCCACAAAAGAGGGCAGGGAATACAGAGGCTCGTAAAGGCGCTCAAGAAGCAGCGTTTAATATCCTGGAACACACGGATGTGCTACATATGCTGCTTACTTTGTTATTGCTCTCTGGCTTAGAACACTGTGGACTAACAACTGCAAACTTTCATGTGTTCATTAGAGGTATTTCTTTAAGATATTGTTCCTATATATATGTTTATATAAGTACCACGTATGAGTGTGTACTATATATTGCTGCATTTGTGTCTGATTTCAGAGCAGACCATACGTTCTAAATGAAACTACTCTGTACTTTGCCGCAGGATAAAAACCGGGCAAACTTAAATCCTTCATGCAGATATATCTTGTAGAAAGTCAAAATGTGATTAAGATCAAAAAACTCAGTCGGGAGAGTGCTGAGTCTACACATTAGGTTGGAAAATGGCTGTTGTCTCAGAGATTGCCCTCTTTCCTCTTCGGCTTTAAAAAGGACGTACTTTGCATCCTACCTACTAAGTCGATAACAGCATTCATATTTTATGAGGAATAATGCACAGAAACCTTAAGCCAATGAAATTACATCTCTACATTTGTAGTATATTTTATATTTTAGTACAGTCCTAAAATTGCCATTAATGAACGTTAGCTTCAAGTTCAAGACAAAACTGGCTTTAGAAAAAATGTTACAGCCTTGCTATGACAAAAATTTCCTTCTGCCATGCTGATTTACTGGTAAATTGCAATTCAATGCACTGTAGTTCCTTTTCTGAGACCTCTTCTCTTGCTTTATTCACTTTTCTGATTTAACCCTCTTGTAGGGTAGGCAGTAAATTGCAATGAAAATGACAGTGCTTAAGAGGCCAAAATATATTTGCTGTCAAATGTTCCATACGTGCTCAGTTTAATTTTTCAGTTGACTTTATTGATTTATTAAGAATGATGATAGCCTGGATATCGCTTCATATACATAATTGTCACATAAATCTTCAAAATTCCTGGCATGTAATCGTGTCCACCATGGAATGTAGTGAACGGGTTTAAATGTTTAACGTGGTATTGCTTGTGGAGTCCAGCACCAGGTGGTTTTATGGGGTTTGGGGTTGTTCTGTGTCTGTCCTGCGGAGCTGCAGGTAGCAGCATAACCTCAGGTAGGACTCACTGATGTAGTTGTAGGAGTCACCACTGCGCTGGAATAGGATACAGTTGTATTAAGCAATTTATGTGGACAATTTATCCAGTCTGCCGCTATGTACTGATGTAGACAATTATAGCTCCAGCTCTTTAATGAAACGTACATTATGGTAGAAAGAATATCATAGCTTCTATTATACTCAAGGGAACTATAAAGAGAAATGTCCTTTTTTAAATTAGCTTTACGGCACTGAAGCTTTTATGTATTTACATGCGAGTACACTATTAACCCAAACTACTTGTTTTGAACTCTCTCTGTTGTCAGCTCTGGGGAAGCGACACAGGCTGGTAGAAGAACTTCTTTTGTGCCTACCTTTAAACACTGCTGGTCTTTCATGTTAATGGGGAGCCTGCTAAAACTTCCACTTTGCCGCAGTCACTCGCACGACAGTGAGAGCAGGATGCTTTCTTAATCCTCCCTAATCTGTAGCAAAAACCTGAGATAAAAAAGGACTTTTGTCTAATCCGGCTTCTCAGGTATGGTTTACTTTAGATTTGAGCTATAAATATCTTTCTTTACTTTGTTCTTCTGAGAAGCAAACTGTTGAAAATGGGGCACGGATTCATTCTTCAGCTGCGCATTTGAGGAAGAGAGAAAGACCATTTCTAATTTGGAAAAGAGAAAAATAGAGACAAGGCTTTTGGTGTGTGTTTTCCGTTTGGTGAATGCAGTTGGGAGCAAACTGTGTTGCAGAGCTGGCTTGGTGCCTTATTAACCCCCCAGGCAGCCGTGGGCACGGGGCACCCAGCACTGAGTGCTGTCAAGCATCAGGAAGGTTCAGCCTCTGTTTTCAAGGGTTGAAGAGAGGTCCATCTGTACCTGAAGGAATTGTCTCCATAAACCTTGGTTTTAACATTTTAAAAAATATATCATCGCATTCACACTTATTAATTCTTATATGCTAAAAATAAAAATTGCACTGTGAAATGGAGAGATGGGGTGGGGGAGAGACTGTATGCTTGGAATGAAATAAAATTAACAGTTTTGCCATCGACTTCCGTCAATAGTTCGTCTGCATTTTCTCTATTTATATACTCTACGTGTCTCAGATATCTTTAAATCACAGTTGTTCTTCAGATGCAGGCCAGTCCAAACAGAATTGAACTCAACAGATTGTTTTCCTTTGTTGCCTGTAATGAAGCTAGATGAAATACCCGCTTCACTGCAGTCCAGTTTCTTAGTACTTTTTCTTGTCTGAGGACAAAGATTGGCAGGAGGAATAGTTAAAAAGTGAATTAAATGCCTCAGAAATTAATTGTAATGACTTGATACAAGGGGGTATAAAATTAAGGGACTGTCTGAAGGCTTTGAATTATTCCTGTTTTCTTTTGAAAACTGGGGGTGGTGGTGGTGGTTATAAGTAGATATAAGAAAATTGCTGCTCAGAATTTACTTGATATCCAAAACAAAGCTTCAATAAGACTTTTCATAAATCATTATTCCGTGCTAACAGTGTTACGATCACCTCCATATCTGGATGGGGGCATCTCTTTAAGATTGTCACTGAGCTAAAAAGAAAGTACATTTATGTCATCTACCTGGGTATGGATTTTGCACATCATTTTCCACACAGCCCCAAATCTTCATCATAGCAATCCCTGGACGTCTTTGTCCAGTCCAAATCAATTTTCCTTTCCTTCACTTTGAAAATCTACTGAAAAAACCTCCTTTTGAGAGAAAAAAAGTGTCAGTGCCCTGCAAATAGGATAATTCTGAAATCTCTAATGTTTTCCATGTACTTAATGCAGAGGAAAGGTAAAAGGTGGATTTTATAATCCCTTGAAACCATGTGTGTATATCATAGATATAAAATGTATATAAAATTAGAGAGAAAAGGTTGAATTTGGATCTATAGTCATTTGGAGTCAAAGATTAACGACGACAATGTCATCTGGTAATGAGGGGCTAATGGGGCTAAACTTCATCAATTAAATCCTTTCTCTTTTATAGATTCATAGATTATAATGCCAGAAGGGAATACTGTGATAATCTAGTCTGACCTCGTTTTATAACATATACTATCAAACTTCACTGAAATAATTCTTGTTTGAACAAGAGCATTTCTTTCAGAAATAAAGCATCCAACCTTGATTTAAAATTGCCGTGAATGGAAATGCCTGAGAAACCTTGATAAATTGTTCGAATGGTTAATTATATCTCTCTGTTAAAGGGACACACTTTCTCTCTCCTCTGATTTTTTTCTCTCTTCAGGTGGACCTGGAGAAGCGAGGTCTTTGTGTGCTGTGGATGTGGTGTGGCATAGGTTGCCTGGAGGTTTCTCATCCTCAAAAGGCACTTACACGTGGTCCAGAGAAGAGAGGGTGAGCTGGAGCCTGCTAAACAGGGTTCAGGTGTATACCTCACCCTGCTTCCTGGGGGCAGAGGCAGCAGGCACAGGCTTGCTCAGCACAGGGGCACTCCCCACGGGCATCCTTGCAGGGCTCTGCAGTGCTCGGGATGCAGGCAGTCCCCGTGGGCATCCTTGCAGTGCTCTGCAGTGCTCAGATGCAGGCTTTCCCCATCAGCCACCTGGAGCAGGGAGTGGTATGTGCCCTGCAGTTTTTAGCATCCTGAGCCTTCCTGTGCCTTGGTAGGGAGCTACTGTAGCTCAAGCACACCTTTAATTTGGGGACATTGGCTGTCCCTGAATATTGGGATGTGTTGCTATCAAGTCGGTACCAGCCAGTGAGTTGTTCCTTGGTGTAAAGGACACAGTTTGCAACCTGGGACTTACCTATGCTTTATGGGCTTGCCAGTGTTACTTACAGGGGCAATACTCTCTTGGACCAGATACTGTTCAGAGTTGCTTTACTTGACCATCTTTCTCTGTCCTGCCATACTGTCTGCCTCTGCTACTCTCCTCTTTGCTTTGAGAACCATTTTTAGAGAAGGAGCTAGAGAAGGAATGGAGCCGAGAGATGTTGCCTGAGTCCAGAGCTCCCTTCCTAACCCAGTCACTTCCTCGCTCTTGCCCCCTCGCACTTCACCCCAGCAGTTTCCCTGCCAGGTGGCATCCTTAGGATGTGGCTGGGATGCAGTGAGCACTCAATAGTAGTTAGCAGGAAGCACTGAGAAGAGAAGGAATGGGCAAGCTAGCTTCATGACATGCTCAGCCCTGTCCTCAACTCAGCTGCTTTTGCCAGCCGCCTCTTTGGAGGAGGATGGAACAAGATGCGCTTGAGGGTCCTGTTGGAAGTGAAGAAGGGGATGTCAGTGTAGGGAGTAAATCATGGATGTAGCAAAGCTTTGTCCTCCATCATAAGCCTTTCTCCTCAGCCCAGCCTGTGCCTGAGCTGGCCCCAGCCCCAGCGTGTTCCTGCTGGGGGGGATGCAGTGCCCATTTAAGAAGTGCTCATCTAGAAAATGGAAGTAGAAGGATTTTGAGAGACCCAGAAGAAAAATTACTTTAGTTAGTAATTAATAGTATTTGCACATGTCTAGCATTTTAATATCATGCAAGGTTTTACATGCCCTGGCAAGTCCTGCACTATTGATTTGGATGTCTTGCAAACAAGGGACATAAAAATAACGAGAATCACATGTGGGAATGTGAGATGCTGGGATGGAGAACCTGGCTCTCCAGATCAAGGAGCACATTTCTTACCAGTATTACCTTCCTCGACTTCTGTGGGGGTCATCCCAGTGTCTCTCCACATTCTGCACATTTTCTGCAAGGAGAAAATCTTTTGTATTTAGGAGAATGTTTTCCCTGTAAAATTTTGTGAAAAATAGTTGTTACTTTTCCAATCAGGGAAACTTCAGAAGTACATTTAATTAGCAGGCTGATAGCATTGTGAACGTACTCTCTGTGGGATCGAGATTCTCCATTTCGTGCAGTGAGAAATGAAGACCCTCCATTTGGTGGCTGAAGACTCTCAGTTCAGTCCCACAAGGGCTCACCCATCAGACAACAGTCTGCCATTGCATTTTTCCTGTGAAGAGGAATTCTGAGGGAATAAGGATTGCTTCTGGCCAGGAGTTAGGGCAGGCCTCAAAACTGGTCAAACTAGGATTTTCAGTTTACATTATAAGCCAAATGAATATTTATGGATTTTTTCTGTAAGCTGAAAAGCCCTGAGTATCTCAGGAGGAGTTTATGGCCTTTCATCATCTTCATTGATCAGGATCAGCATTAGTCAGGTAAATTAATCAGAAAACGCCTTTGCCTCTCACCATCACAAAGCAAAGCTCCTTCTGTCCCGTCCCCCAGCATTTTTATTAGATTTTTTTGGCTGAGAACAAAAGTTCTCACTTCTAAGAACCCAGAAGTGCCAGGCATCCACAGCTCCCAGGTGAGACTGCTCTGGCAGCAAACATTTCCCAAAGAGCTTCCCATGTTGGTGGTACCTACACAGCTCCAAAGAGCCAAAACACCAAAACACTGGCCCATGAACCTCTGCTGTTCCTAAAATGCCTAGTGCTGCCTCTCAGCAGGAGCTCTGTCTCCAGAGAGGCCAGCTGTGCTCCTGCTGCTCTGAAATGGCAGATAAATGGGGTTCTTGAAGGCAGATGGCAGTTTCTCATGGATAATGTAGTATTCCAGTAATTACTGTAGGAAAATTATGTAACCTAATGTGTATTAGTTCTGCTTACTATAACCTAAAATGTATTAATATTGTGGCAGTACTATTCTGTTTAATGGCTGCATTAATACATACGCTGTGGATGTTACGGTACACTTGCATTTATATCACATACTTTACTGCAGTATTTACAACAGTATCACATTCAAAATTAAGGACAAAGTTGCCTGATTTCATGGGTGGGTCCTACCACAAATAGTAGATTTTGTGGCTTGTTAGAGATTATTAGGAAAGTCATATGTGGGAATCATTTATATAGCTTAACTAGTTATCAATACAAATTTTATTAACAATAAAAGCAAACACCAGTCTTTCAACAGTAAAGCTATCAGGATACGTATTACAGCATTTGTACAGTGGCTTCTGACCACTTACTTGTTCCTAGGTGTCAGGTTCAGTCAGTTGTGAGAGCGCTCAGATGCTCAAAGCTGGACTGGGCAGCATATGTTTCATGAGGACCAGGGCAAAATTGCACAAGTACCTTCTTGCCAATAAAAATAGACCAAAACATGAAAGAAAATAGCCCTTTTAAGTTATGTCCAAAAATACCGTTATAAATCAACCCATGGTTAGTGCATTGAGCTTCCGTATACCATAGGTATCGTATGTCATTACATACTGCCCAGCTCTCGGGGAAAAAAAGCAGTCCCAGGCCTCTCAAATATGAGGATCTTTGGCTTGATTTGTCATGTGCCTGTCAGTCTCTGATTTCCAGTTCTTCAGCTATGAAGATACTCATTACACAGACTCCTGTGAGTCCTTCCCCACCAGCAGCTGCTCCAGATATGAGTGACACTGGAGTGACGGTCCAGCCTGCAATGCGGGGAGGCCTCTGTTTTGCCTACCCACGATTTCAGAGGCATAAAATGAACTGCACTGGGAGGAAACAAATCCATCCATAATTCTTATTGCTATTTTCTGATCTCTCAGTTTATTTTTCTGCAATCTAGAACTATATTGCATATTTTAGGCTATAACATTGGCAGGATCTGTTTAAAGAATTAAAATGCAAAATTTAAGGTTGCATGGGAGTATAATTTTACATGATTTACTGTCTGGCTTTTGCCAAGCACTCCACTGTCACCAGCATAACATTTGGTAAATAACTGAATTTAAGGAGTGTGCTAGCCACAAGGTATTATCCGCACCAATCTTTTTTTCTTTATCTGCTTTGAAGCAGCTGTTTTGTATATTGGAAATTTGTAAATGAACAGAATAAGGCTTATACAAAGGGACTTAGCATTTAACATTTTCACATGCTACTGAAATGTTAAACTTCAAAGATTTTTTTCTTCTGATTTCTAAGCCTTAATTAAAGCAGATTGCAAAATATTAAGTGTACAGTGAGAGATTTACAGGAGATATTTGGAATCATAACATCTCAGAGATGGTTTAGTTATATTTTCTTCTGACCTCTGAGCACAGAAGTTACCCCAGCTGAGGCCCCGAGAGTAAATCCTGGCAGCATTAAAGCCAGTAGCAAATTCACTCAATCTCTGGAAAATAGGCCCTACAATTACAGACTTAAGAAGCTCAATCTACTTACTTTGTCCAAGAGAAGGATGTGAGATGATGGGATGATGGTCTACAAGGTATTACCTGAAGACGATAGCTTCGATAGCAGATAGCTCTTTAATCTAGCTGGAAAAGGCGAGCTGAAATGCCAGGGTTAAAAGATGATCCCAACACATTCAGAGGAGAAATTGGCCACACTTCCTCAGGAGTCAGATCACTGGCTTCTGCAGCGAGTCGCTTGGGAGCGGGATGCATGCCCCACTGGGAGCTTTTAAGTCAGATTGCAACTTCAGAGGCCTCTTTCCCCTGGGGGGTGGAGGACCCTGCTGGGACCCCTGGTGCCAGGGCCTGTGGAAAATCTCCCTGCACTAAGTGCAATCAGAAGTTTGCTCCCAAAGAGTTTTATCGGTTTTGGCCTTGCAGCTTACAGCCCCGTCAAGCCTCACCCAGGCAGTGCCGTTCCCACCAGCGGCGCCATGGATGTGTGGGTACGTGTTGCGCATGCTAGTGATGAGAGAAGTGACAGGGAGTAGCCGGAAGATCAAACTTTAAAACCATGTGGTTGATACCAACATATCCGAGGCTGCCAAAAGCTTGATGGTCTCCCAACAACTGCCAGTTGTAGAGTTATCAGGGGCCAGCAGACAGCACCTATCATGCTTTGCTGAGTGACATGTCACTTCTGCAAGAAAGAAATTAGAATTTCTTCCAAAATTAGAATTTCCTCCCCAAAGCTTGCTTGGAGGTTGTGGGTGTTAGTGCTTTCCATCCAGTCCCTCACCATCCTTCCCCACTGAGAAACACGCTGTCCATCCAGTGCCCCACCAGGGCTGTGAAGGCTGGGCTGCCCTCGCTGTTTCTCCCACGTTACCTGGGACTCAACATGGCTCCCCAGGACTGGAGCGGGAATGGGATGAGGGGAAGTTATCTTGGCATACAACCTCATTTGCAGTAAAAAATGGTTTTCTGTAATGACGGAGGTTATTATTCAGAAGATACAGGGGAAGGAGGCTTAAGATTTGATCATAATTGCGTATGGTGTTGTGTGTGCTGTACACAGAAGGATGATGTACCTAAGTTATGTATCCCCAAAGTCTCCCTGACAAATACTCCATGAGAGCCCCCAAGAGAAGAAAAAACCCCAAACCCAGTGTCTTCTAAACCAGCCATTAAAAGACCAATCCTGTAAGTGCTATTTTGTTCAAAATAGTTCTGGGGTATTTCATCAAGCCATGTTTTCTCAGACCTTGGGGTTCTTTGCAATGGGCTTTAATTCTGAGAACCTGAGTCAAAAAGTCATTTTATTTAAAGACTAGTTGATGTGGATAGCTATAAGGAAAACTATTGTGAATACCCCCCCCCTTTTTTTTTTCTTATCCAAGCTCTATTCATCTCATGTAAATATTTCAGAAGCATTTCTACTCTGCCTTAAGGCATTTCAATTAATGCTTAGATACATGCTGATAAAAGCTTTACCTTATGGTTGTTTACTCTGAATTCCCTAGCATTCAGCAGCAGGTTTAGGACATCAATAGGTAGCAACAACTAACATGAAAAAGTGAATTAAATCTTTTTCTCTTGAGGGACCTCACATTTCCCACGTTGTTTTAGGAAGGCTGTGCTCCCTCCTTACTGGCAGAGATAGCCTCTTATGGGGGCCCAACAGGATTTCCCGCGGGAGTATTAACCGTGCCTATAGCTTGACAGTGGTCATGCCCAGAATGAAATCTACATTTTAATGACATCATGGTCATCATTAAAACTGGGGACAAGACTGTTCTTAACTCATTCTGGTGCACCAAGGCATTGCAGTAGTATTTATGATATGCAGGGGTATTTAGAAAGTGGCTGTGATACCCTGTGAGTGGAGTTTGGAGCTGACAGCACTGACCTGACAGGCGTAAAGCTCTGGGTTAGGATAGTTTAAATAGACTTTTACTTATTGCAATTATTCAGCGCTGAAACTGTACGATTAATTGTAAATCCCTTGGATTACTCCCTTCCTTCTCTGAGACAGAACAAAAAAACTTTTCATGGCCTTGTAGGTTTCTGCTGTTTATTTTAACACTTAAAAGATCACTTTAAAATGACATGACACGCATTGATGGCTTTCATGTGATACGAAAAGTTGGTTTTATCATTGATTCCTTTTAATATGTTAAAAGTAATATTTATCCAGTTTGTATTTGCAGAGCCAACTCTGTTCTAGTTGATTGGAAAAGAGGCTTTGGATGTGCAGCAGTGTGGAGTTTAAATGATGTGTTTACAGGCAGAGGGAGAATTTTCTGTAATACTTCTGTAATACGGTAGCAATACTACTGTATATTTCTGAAATACTGATATTTTCACATAGATTCTTCCAATAATATCAGGGTCAGTCTTCCCCACAAGCAATCCAGTAGATTGACTAACACTTCGAAGCGTGGGACAATCTAAAAAGGTTGGTGGTATTTAAAAGTAGATAAAAGAGTGTAAGAAAAACCTGAAGCTCAAGCAAACATAGCTTAATGATTTTCTGCAGTGGTTTCAGAGTCTCTTGATGTTCTCCAGTTGTCATTTTTCTGCTTTCTAGTCTAGTGTGCTACTTCTAGGCTGAAGTAGATGTTACTGATTTGCATGTGGTATCATTTTATTAGTAGAATAATAATAATATACACATATATATTATATTGCTGAGTAGCAGCCTGATCTGGAAAGAGAGGAAGAAAAATTCATCATGAAACCTATGACAGAGGATGTTATGTGAACCTAAGGAAAATACCAAGATTATATCTCACCCTCCTGATTTAGGCACATAGTGAACCAGTCCCCCTGAAGTAAATACCTACACTGTGAATAGAGAGAGGTCCACATAATTTAGGTTCCTAATCCCGAATTAATTAGATTCCTAATCCAGATCTCCCTCTCTGCAGGCTTTCAAAGGCACCTACTTCTCTTTGTTGATTACAGAGGAAATTTCCACCCTCATCTCCATAAACGTGATGGAGTAGGTTGAGCAGTAGTGGTGAGGAAAGCCTGGAAACTGGAGTGACTGGGAGCAATAGGATGAAATGTGATTTAAAATATGGAGCATGGAAATTATGCAGAAGTGTGTGTGTATGGATTTATGATGGAAAGGGGAGACTTTTTGGAAACAGCAGAGAGAAGAAAAAGAAAGTGAGCACTTCCACACTCGGATTGCACAAGGCTGTCCATAACCACCACTCATACGACACTCACTTCAGTGGAGCTACTGCTTGATAATTTTATTGTGGTGCCTATTTTCAGTGGAACTTTTAAGACCTAATCAGTGTTCCCGGACCACTGAAAGTTTAAAGGCAGAAAACTTTCTCAAAAACTGTCTATACTAGAGCTAACCAAGTTCTGCAGAACAGCAGTGACTTCAAAACTTAACTCCAAAAGTCTGGTTCCTGCCTGGATTCCCGGTCTGCTGGGAATCCAGTTAGCTAATAAAAAATGTGCAACATTTTCTCCTGCCTAAGTTGTAGCAGCTATGTAAATATCAGGCTGTTATTCTGGGTAATCAAACAATGGGAAAGTTGTTTGTGTGTACTGCATTATTGTTAATTAATTTACATCCAGAAGTACTTTAAATGTATATGCAAACATATATTAATCATGTTTTAAAGGCAAATGTGGGAAGAGCAAAGCTTGTAAGAGTAGCCATGTAGATGTAGAAACCATTAATGTTTCCGATGCCCTGTGGTAGGAAGAAATATATTAAAAATTGATTTTTGGTTTCTGCCTTTTTCTTGGTAACATTTACAATAAAGGATATAGCAGCAAGTAGCCTTTAAATTGATATTTCAAAGCTTTTTATGTTTGGGTTATGTTTTTCCGTATTGTTAATGGGTTTATATAGCAGAGTAAAAAGGTCAGCTTCTGAATATGATGGGTTTATTCTTCTATTAAAAAAAACAGATGAGTTTAGCATTCATGAATTATTTAAATATCAACCAAAATATTTGGCACATTGCTACAGTAAGCGGTATTCTTAAAACAAGGCTCAGAAGTGTGCCGTCCTTTGAATGTAACGTGAATGCAGTGCAAGAGGGTGTGTAGCATTAACTCCCTCTCAGCTTGTAGCAAGGTGTTGCTTGCTGCTGTATCTGCACGCTGCGTGCGGTGAGTGATGAGACATGTATTTATGGTACTTTCACCGCTGGGATTCAATCTTCACCCGTTTACACTTTTATAACTGAAGAGCCTCTCTTCATCCAAGAAAAGCTAACTATAATGCGTTTCATAGCTTCTCCCGGTTCATAGCCACACTGTATTGAGCAAGCAGCCCTGTCAGATTGTTTTCTTTTAATAAGATGCTTTGGAAAACAGCAGTCCTTCTGAGGCTTTAAGGTACATCTGAAACGTGACTCTGAGGAACCGCAGCAGTATGGAGTTGCTCTAGACACAGTCTCATTAATCAAATGCTGGCTGTAATACTTTTTTTTTTAACTTTTGCAAATAACATGCATTTTTGAACAATTTCATAAAAGTAGTGTTGTCAGGTGGTAAGATTTACAGCGTTTTGTTCTAATTCAGCAGAACTCTTCAGGGATATGGTTCTGTATTTTTTCACAAGTATTTTTTAAACCTTCAATACAGTCATAATGTTTTGAAGTGCTAATTGCCAAACCTCCTAAAGCGTATAAAGAATGACATTTCATGCAGCATCATTGATCATATTTTTAGGGAGTCCGTTGATGGATTAATAAACCGTCATAACCTTCTGTGCAAAAAAAATGTTGATAATAAATGGACTGTAATCTAAAAAGCCTACTGCTAAATGAATTGAAGTTGCAGCAGTAACTGAAAATCTGAATAATTATAATATCACGGTGATGAAACCCTAACGTGGAAGTTTACTTTCCCAGTTAAGTCTTCACAAAGAGCTACTCATGGAGGTTGGGGGCACGTTGTCCTCTGGCCGTCCTCATCACTCAGGTTGCTGGAGGGGTAGGCGGGATGGGCGGCAGTGGGTCCGGGCAGCGCCTCCGACCTGGAAGGAGCCCTTCTACAAATATTTACTGAAAATGTGATAACTCTGATGCCATTCAGTGCACCGTTGTAAAATGTTTAGTGCCTTTTTAATGTTGGCGTAGCAGCTGTAATACATGAGAAGTGAAAATTTACACGGTAGGTGAAATAATATACAAAGAGTAATAAGTAATTTAAAATCAGGCATTGAACATAAAGGTATCATTTAGCACTGGTTTATATTTTAACAAACTTAGAGTCTTGTTCCTTGAAGTTTGATTACCACAAAACCAGATGGATTCATTTTAACATATTTAATTGTGATGAAAATAACTCATTCTTATTTGCATTTATATTTAATTAATACAAGTCAGATAGCATGTTGAAGACAGAGAGAGAGGATTACAATACAGGCCTTCAATGCACGCAGGCTAGGGTCGGGTCAACTTTCTCCTCAAGCCATAACCCACTAGGACATTTCCCCCCCTTTTACTTCCCAACTTGTGTCTCATCAGCCATGCAAAGGGTATTTTTGGAGGGGGTTTTGAGTCATTGCTCTCACGTACATGGCCTGGGTTGTCAGTGAGACACTGTATCCTCATATTAAATACCTCAAACACCCAGCCTTCCCATGACAGTTCTGCATCTGCCTTATTTTTCGCACTTATTTTTCATGTTTTTAAAAAATAACGTTACACTGTAGAGTGGTATTGCTAATGTAATTCAGCATCAGCACATGACGTAGAATCGCCAAAATAACTGTCTGGACCCTTTATATATATACATATATGCGGACACATGTACATATATACATATTAATGTACATACATGTGTATATAAAGGTTCTGCATTCTGCTCCCACCCTGTAGTACCATCAGACAAGTGTACCCACCGTACCCACGTCAGTCCTTTTTTACCATGTTGTGCTGGGAGAAAGGGCCAGATCCTGCCAATACCTCCCTCCTACTACACTGGTCTCCGTAGCACTACTCTCCTCCATCCTGCCATGGAGGATATTGGGCTGGCTGGGATGAATGCGGGTCAGCAGGATACAGCCTGCAGGTTTGCTGTCACAACTTGTCACTGTTTACAACCCCTGTTGCGGGTGATGGTACTGACCCCGTCATGAACGTACGTAGCGACTGCAGATTTTCCGAACTGGGACTTCTCCGTGAAAGGAAGGACACAGGGCAAACTGTGATTTTTACACCCTTTCTTTTATCATAATTGATGTTTCCATCTTATTCTTCTGTTCCTCTAAGTTATGACATTGTGTCCAAAATGACATTATGATATTCCCTCAAAATGTCATGGCATGAATGAGTAATTTCTGGTAAGCGAATCCCCAAAGGGACAATTTGAACTCTCTCTGCTCCTGCTATTGAATCCCATTCAATTAAATGTGGAAATCCACAGTCAGTTAAATGTGGAAGAGGAAAGCTTCACGGGATCTTCCCTGAAAGGCAGCTGTTAGCAGTGGGAAAACATTGAAGTCAGCACTCTTTAGTGGTGTTTCTTTTGTGAGACATACATTAAAAGAGCTGAAATCTCTTGAGATGCTTCTGATAAGCACTGATATTAAATGCCACGGCCCTATCATGCTTCTTTAAAGGTGAGCATTATTAATAGAGCCCTGTGTCTTTCCATTGTGCTTCAGCTGTCTTAATTCTTTGGTTTCTCTTGGTTACTTTGCCAACTGCTGTGTCCAATGTACCTATTTTCTGAAATCAGTGTAGCTATCTCCTGATGCAGAAGTAGCTCTCCCCTTCTTCACTTAACAAGAAAACAACTCCTCCACTTCAATATTAGATGGCTTTGGTTACTTTGGTATCTCTTCTGTATTAAAGAATTAATTTGGTGGTGGTGTTGCTGCTGTTATTATTATTATCATCGTTGTCATCACCATCATCATCATCCTGGGACCTGGTGGTGGCTGGCTGTACTGCAAGCCCTTTACCTTACAACTTTTCGGGAAGGCGTCTGTGTTTTGCTCTTTTGTGGCTGAAGCCTGTATACCTTTTCTAAGCCTTCTTCATCTTTATCAAAGCTGGCCTAATCCCAGCCGGCCTCCACGTGGTTTTCATATGCACAATGTTCAAAGCAATCCTCATTTTCAGACCCTCAGCACTCTAAATAGGGAATTTTTTTGCAGTTTCTTCTGCATCGCTTCCTTTAGAGCTCTGCTCTGACCACTGCAGTTCTCTGCACCGTGCCCCAGTTGCTTCAATGTAAGCCTTGCAAAGAGCAGGTAAAGGCTTAGCTGAGCACCTCACTCATGAGATTAAAATGCTATCGATGGAAGTTATTGGTTCATTGTTCAGCATTTCCACATGCAATCAATAAAAGCTCTTGTTTTCAAACAAAACTGCAAAGTAACACTGCCATGTCTCATTTATAGTGACCTGTGGAAAATCTGTAGTGAATTCCACTTCAGCTGAAAAATGGAGATTATTAAAAGAAGAGTATGTTTGGTGGCCTACCAGTGCTAGTCACCATGGGGTCCATTCCTGTAAAGCATTCCCTGAAGTGTCTGTATCCAGTAGATAAGTGCCAGTATTATCATTCTGATAAATTATAATTTATCAAAAACTTCAGCTGAGAGAAACCTTCTTCAACCTTAGATTTCAGTTTTCCACGGGTAGACCAAAGTGAGTGCCAGTGTTTCAGTTACTCAGCTAAACCATCCTTACTTCCAACGGTAGCAAATTAGTCAGTGCTTTACATCGATGGAACATGCACTTTCTTTCGCCTGAGAGAATGTATGTTGGGGAAGGCTGCATTTACATTCAATTAAGGCAGAAATGTTTCATGCTTACAGGTGGATATTTTCATCTGGGTGGAGTTTTCTGGGTTATTAAAATGTATGTGAAATTTTACTGTGTAGTGAGAATGCAGTTCTGCTCAACCAAAGAAAAGGGTGCATGAAATTTTAGTATAGACTGTTGGCTTTATCTTTAAGGAACATTAAAATGGACATCAAAAAATATAGTAATGTAGCGGGTTTAAAAAAAAAATCAGCAAGGAGAAGCACGCGAATTTGTGTGACAACCAATTTCATAGCAAAAACTTTGCAAGAAAAAATTATGTATGTCCAATACTGATAAGACGTTGTGAGTGTACATTTTCAAATGCGGTTCTCTTAGTATTCCACCCATCCACGACAGCACTCCAAATATAGTAAGCACTGTCTCCAGCCTACTCTCCATGAAAGGGAAATATATATAGGGCATGAAACAAAACTTCGGTATATAGAACTGCCACTGCAAAGTTAAGGACCTGACATTGAAAGGAATTTGTAAAATTACCTTCCCTGGCTCATCTCTCCACTGACAAGTTCCATCCTGCTGCATGCCGTTTCATTTTCCAGAGACATATTTGCTGTCTCTTCTTCTTCGATGCTACTAGACCTCAATGCACGAGCTGGTCAGCAGTGAGTAAAAATATAGCTATCTAAAGCAGCCACTGATAACTACTCATCTTAAATTCATTTGTTGGGCACAGTGTATTTAAATTTTAGCAAAGGTGCTTTTTATCACAGAGCTTAGAGTTCCCTGCCTGAGATGCGGCTGTTGGCAAGGGGCAGCAGAAATACAAGTCAGGCACATAGTTGGTGTCATGAAAGAGAAGAGCCGGGCCTTGACTTGTTTCTGATGGCAGCACATCCTGAGCAGCTGCAGTGTGTTTCAGCCGAGCTGTGGCCTGCTGTTATCCAGGGCTCCTTCCAACAGCACCAGTCTGAGAGATGTCAGGGCAAAATATTGTTTCTCTGCGTAGTTGCTGGGTTTTCCCCTGGAATGACAACCCAGCCTTGTTCTTGCACAAGTTATTTCTCACATCTTGTAAAGAACAGCCTTTAATAACATGCATTTGCATGTAGGTAGACAGAGTGATTTTGAGAAGGGTATTCCCGAGTGTTTATTTTAGACGTAGCCTTTGTTATGACATTCTCGTGTGACATTCCTGGAGGCTTGATATTTGTGATCTTCCCATAGTAATAACGTTCACTGTGGTAGGTAAAATGTAGCTATGATAATTACACCTTACCGACGTTTGATGACAGGATGTTGTTTCCTTTTGTTTCCAAATAAAATCATGAGGAAAGAAAAGAAGAGCGGTACCCTGCTGCCAGGGAGGGAAGGCGTGCCTGGCATGGCCCAGGCTGGCTGTAGCGAGGAGGCCAGTCCATGGCTGCTGCTTCTTTGCTGAGAATGGATTTTTGTGCTGAATGTGCTGTCAAGTCCCCATTTCTGTGGCAGCAGGCCCTATATCTATAAAGCATGCAGTATGCAGACAGATGTGGGGATCGGTGACAGCATCATTCCTTTTACGGTCTTCATATGCGTAGAAAAAGGCAGGGCAGAAAACTAATTACTTTTCATTTAATGGCTTCTTGATGTTGGGGGCTTATAGGATCACAGAAGCAAAAAGTGCTTAAATCCCATGGACTGAAACCATCACTTCTTTATGACCTGCCCTTTCATACCAACCCCATTCAGAGATGTTAAATACAAGGGTATATGTTCAGAGCCACCCCTCCCTTCCCCTCACACAGACGGCATTTCATTTTATTGATATGTAGATAAATGTGCAGGGGGACAGTATTCTGTTTTTTTCAGGGCCTTCCTTAATACTATTAAATAATAGTGTAATTAAAGGCTCCAGCAATTTGCCATCTCTTTTCACATAGAATTACTTCAGATGTCTGGCATACACACTCACCCTGTTGTTCAAAGCCATTACAGTCCATACAGTCAATAATCTGCAAATTAAAAATTCAATAAGTAGTCGCATTAAAAATTGCATGGTTCCAATTCAGTCCATACTCCCAATTCAGGCAGCTTAGTGCTGGAAGGGGGTTTCTGAGAAGCAGGAGACGGTGCCACTATTGCAGGATGCCTCAGCCCATCCTCGGCACACGCCTAACCACGTCGTAGCTGCAGAGCAAGGGCTTGCTTGCAGGCTGTGGTGAATCTATAGCTATAATATGAATAGAGAACACAATAAATAGGTGTACATGGTGATTTCTCTCCTAAAGCCAAGCTATCTGAGTAGCTGAGCATGCTGGTAAGGTTGGTGCTGGTCCATGCATAAACCTCAGGGGAAGCACACATCTGAGTGAGTTACCAACAGCCCAACCTCGGTGTTCCTGAAGAGGACTTCCCTGCTAAGGCGGCTCCAGCCCAGCCTCCCTGATCTCAGTCGGGAAGTGGTGTGGCTGAAAGCCATCCATTCTGAGAATCATTTGTCGGGGATTATTAAAGGAGACTGAAGTTAAATCTCCATAGACTCTTCTGCTTGAGTGTTTGTTTGGGTTTTTTTAATTCAGCTTGTCATTATGGGTTGGGGGGAGAGTGGTAGGAGGATTGCAAACCATCATGCGTGATGTTCTTGCTTCCAGTTGTTTTGCTGGTGTTTCAAGACCTGATTTCTAGTGTGAGTTTTTTGTATGAAAGCCCAGACCTATCAGTCTTGCAAATGTTGCTTTTCAGTAAATAGACCCCACTAGCAAGAGGCCACTGTAATTCAAAAATTTTTGTTTCCAAAACATCTCAGAGCTTACCCTGGTGGGAAAAGCTTGTTGCCTTTGCAGCAGTGGGGTTGTTAACGCTGAGCACAGTAAAGGTAGTTTTCCTTTCAAACAAAATCTGTGACTAGTAACTAGCTAATATGCCTTAGCTGCACTCTGGGGGCTCCGTGTTGTGCGCAGTCTTTGGGAGCAGTTCTGTAGGCACGGCTTGCTTGTCCCCTTTTAAAGGACATTTAAAGCTGACAAAATGATTGCTCCCCAAAAGTAGAAGACCCTGTTTGTGGAAGGACTTTGTCTTTACTAGTGTTCCTGTTGTACCCACCAGAAATGTTATTTTCCACAGCTTTCTCCATCCCCACCTTTTTCCCTGATGCGAAAGGAGCTTCTTCACTGCAGCAATTGTGTCTCCTTTGAATCCCTGTATCCCTGTCAGTCTATGCCTTTTACGCAGGAGATGCCATCAGACTGCACAGCATGCTTGGGAAGATGTAAAGCCCCAGATGGCTGTGCCCAGCACAGGCTTGACTTGACAGCAAAGGTAAAAAAAAAAAAAACAAAAACCACCAAAGCTACCAGATGACATTAGTTTTAATCATGAATGATCAATGCAAAAATATTGTAGACCTTTACTCACACACGATATTAAGGGCATTTTTATCTCTAATTCTGATTGATCAGCACAGTGTTACACAAATGCTTTACATGTCTCTTCCTTTTATCTCTAGTGAAACATTTATAGAGTGATTTATTTTTTCTCTCTCCATTGTGGTAAAAGGCAAAAAGACCACGAAACAGGAGTTTCCTCCTGGTGCCAGGATGTAGGGGGCAAGGCAGTCACAAGTCCGGTGACAAAGGGGACTGCGTGCCCTATGCTTGGAGGGGCAGGGACCCTCGCTGGGCACGGGAGCAGAGGCCCTGTGCACCATACCTCCGTGCTGCGTTTCTGTCCCAGCTGTACAGGATGATGAGCAGGTTTGGGGATGCCTGGAAAATAAATTGCGTCAGTCTACTATGCATAATACGCAATAAAGTGGGAGTAAAATTTTTACTCAGGGTTGGGGAAAGGGGTAGGGATGATGAATTTTGGCTCCAGTAGGTTTGAACCTGAGCAAACCTGTATTTTGGAGGCTGAGCGGTGTCAGACCTGATAAGAATGCACAACGCTACGGCACGCTGCTGGTCCAGGGTTCCTCTCCCAAGTGCATTTAGCCAAGCAGAACTTAGCCTGTTTATCCTGATAATTAGAATCTAGTTTTCTATTTAATATTTACTAATAACACCATGCACTTACAGGGCCTTCCATCCAAGCACTTGACAAACCTTAATGGAATAAGCCTCATAGCACTCTGGGGAGGGAAGTGAATACCATTTTGTTTATCATGCTGAAATAGTAAGATGATGTAATTGTACCTCCCTGAGTTTATTTATTTCTTTTCTCCCATTATCTGTCTGATAAAAGCCACTAACTAGCAAAAAAAATCTATTGTTTTAGAAATCCTTCTGGTAGTTTAACTATAATATAAGATTAGTAACCAATTTAGACAGGAGCATAATTAGCGTAAATGTTTCCAGTAACTCCCTCTGATGAATGCCACTGCATTTGGATATTCACTTGTAGGACATGAAGCTGAATAATAAAGAGGTTTTCTATACACAGAGTGTGTGTGCAGTGTCTGTGAATGGAAAAAGGCTTCACTGGGACTTTCTGAGCTTTCCTGAGGCCAACTGTTGGTGAGCAGAGGCAGAGCCACATGAAGCATAGGTTGCGTGGGGCACCAAGAGCGCGCAAGGTGATGCCGTAGGGCCGGGTGAGAGGTGCTGCAGAACATGGGAGCAGCCCAGAGACATCAAGCGTTGGGTGGAAGATCTCGAGGGCACCAAAATGTCACACCGTGGTTCTGATTGCGAGGATAAGGAGGGAGTCATGAGAGGGTTGTACATGCAGTGGCAATGGGGAGGTCTCTATCAGGCACTCCTCATGTAGTCAGCTTTAGGAATAAGCCAGAGAATTGCTAAAAAAAAAAGGCAGGAAGCGATTTATATGGGCGATGCATACTTTTGATGTGAGTTGAGGCAGACAAAGAAAAACTGCAAGCTTTTCTCCAATATTGATACATGCTGGGCTTTAGTTAGAGGTTGGAAGTACTTACTGTACCCACAAAGTCTGTCATCTGCCTGTGGCACTGACCATGCAATTGCTGGAATTAACACTGTGCTTTATGCAATTAAAAAAAATACTTGTTATTTTATATCAGGCTGGGACAGGACTTCATTAGTCATAATTTGAAGGTAATGCACTAGTGGCAGTATTTGTCAGATGGGTTTTTGCAGTGTGAAAGCTAGTAGGAACTGTGGGAAAACAATCCAGGAGAATGATTTGAGCTTGTTTTCACGTTCCAGCCTGGAGTGCCTTCTGATACAGCACAACAGCTGAAATGTATACGGGAAACACATTTTACTTCTTCTGGCTCAGAAGAGCAGCAGCAATTTGGCGAACGGACCCACCATTCAAATCCTGGTGCATTTTAAATGACCAGGTGTCCACTCACTTGCCTGCCTTATTTGTTGTCAAAAAAAGGGAGCTTCTCGCTCGCTGCAGAGTTCATTCTGAGTGACCGCATGGTGTGTGATACCTCCCCTTCAATCGATGCGATGGCATTTACATTTCCTCTCTGATCAGACGGTGAAGGTAGACTTCTTCATATTGCAAAGGATCCTGTTTTTTCCTTCCAGTCGCCCTGCCCAACAGATACTGCCAATATTGGGCCATGTGGTACAGCAATTTTGGGTTTTGGACAGATCCCTGCAACAGACTGGTTAGGTATCTTCTCATTAGAGCCCCTGAGACTTCTGCACAACCCCTGTGCTTGAGATAAAAATACCTTTAGGTTTGCATTTCAGCCAAAATATCGGCTGTCTTTTTAAATATTTTTAAATATCCACATATGAATGAAAGTGTTGCAGTAAAACATTACATCAGATAGAAAAATGTATTTTCTCTCTCCTTCTCTTTTTCTCTTTCTTACAAATGACTTTATCTGCTTCAGAGGGGAAAGCCTAGCCAGCATGCTGGACTATCTATTAATTATAGGGATTATATTTAGACTGCTGCATTCAAGATTTAACTCTGATCTAGAAATACATATATATTTTCATATGATAGAAATATATCAGTACTCTTAAAAATGCCATTATAGAATTTAAACTAAATCACCTTGATCTTTTGGTTCAGTCTTAATAGCATATCTGAAATATTTGTTGAGACACCTTTAACTTTTGTAGACATTGGTTCAGAGCCTAAACGAGACAACTTTAAGGATTTCTGCTTTTTTTGCGCCACTTTTTATATGATAATAATAGTCACGATAATTATAAGAACAGAAGTAATAACAACAGTTAATCTAGAATATGCTTTAAAATACCTCCCCTGGACATTAAAAAATGCTAAGTATAATTTAGTTTGATATTTTTATGCCATCATAAGTAATTTTTATTTATTGTAAACACATTTCTAGTTGTATAAATCAGTTTTGTTTAGTATTCACTGCAGATAAGAAAATGCATTTCCAAAGGTTTTCAGGTGTAAAAAAATCAGCAATTCATAATAGAAACGTTATCTAGTGGTTTTGATACAATTAGAAAGTATCAGCAAAAAATCCTAGCCTTGGATTTGTTTCCCATTTCAGATAACATATTACAAGCACTCGCTAATAAATATAGCAGTTGGAAATTGATTTATGCTGAACCTTTGTGGTATTAACATTCTTGTTTTATAATTACGAGCAAAAGGAGCATAACCTTTTCCTAATATATGGAAAAGAGAGGTGTAATGTTTCAGGAAAAATCGTATGTCACTGTTTTTACTTTTCTCTCTCTCGTTAGCCATGCTCTCGGTTCTTCAGCTAACGCTGATGCACAGTGACACATAGTGAAAGTACCAAGACTGCAGCAAAACTATATGCTTCTGTCTCGTTGTTGGGAATACAACGCATGGTCTCTTGGCACACTCCCTAAATATTGAAGTAGCTTACCGATCCTTGCAGGCTTCTTTATTAGTACAAAAATAACAAAACCCTTTGTACCCTCTGCTTTAAAATGTTGACACAGACAAATAAGGCCTGATTTTAAACTACCCTGAGTAGCACTGGTGACAGTCTTTCTCTGTTTTTCAGGCCCATTTTCAACATGATAATTCTCATGATGAAAAATGAAGTATATTATGATAAAGAATTTTTACAAAGCATTACGTCTGTGAAAACTACAAAGTACATACTGCTGTTTTACAATGGTTCTGATGCTGAAGAAACGTCAGATCAAAAATGGTTTTATCTCTGTATCAGTGGTATCTCTTTACACCTTAAATTCCCAATAATATAGTTAGAGGGGTTGACACTTAAATCCCCAAACAACCTACGCGCAGCTGTGCTGTCTATTTAAATGGCAGCTCCTCTCCCCGGCTCCATCCAGCCTGCCTGGGCTGCCGAGGTCTGCACAAGCGGAGCTCCGTAATGGAGCTGCTGTGTGGGATCAGGAAAAAAAAGCTGGTCAGGAAATAGTTTAGAGTTCTTATTCTGTCTTAAGAAAAGAAAAAAAAAAAAAAGCTTTTTTTTTTTTTTTTTTTTAAATACTCCCAAGACCTGAAAATCAGAACGTGGGCAAGGTTTTCTTCTTAACAGCAGATGGTCTTTTTTTACCTTTCCTTGGCAAAATACCACCTCCCCATCCCAAAATTATTGAAAAGCATCAGCTACCAAACAATGAAGTGTGGAGCTTTTGGAGAAGAATGGTTTTTGTCTGGAGAAAATGTGAGTTGAAAAGAGAGATTTCTGATCAATAAGTCTATTGCTAAAAAAGGATGACTTTCTGTCAATACATTTTTTAATAAGCTTTAAAAAACTCCACCCTGGTTCTCTAAGAGGCACCTATCTCAGCATTGGAAAGCAGCTAGAGTTTCCAACTGATGTTAAAAGAGATCTTTTCTTTATCTCACCTGGGTGCTGTATGAGGTCCTGGAAACACCTAAAGGTGCCTCACCCTCCTCTCCCACATCCCCTCTGCAGTTCGGGAGCCCCTGCAGAGATAGACTGTGCGCTGTGCGTAAGTGCTCAAATCCAGACGAGCATTCAATTCAAGTGTGTGAATAATCCTGTTGAAGTAATTTAAAGTAATCACATGATAAAAGTTAAGTGTGTGCTTAAAAGCTTTGCTTGGCTGGGACATGGCCTGCCCCCCTCCCCTAAACACCACAACAAAATCAGATCTGTGATCAGGAGATCTACTGCATCAAGCAGGATTGCCTCCTATGTCTTCTGAACTTGAATTTCAACAGCTAATTTATACTGTAGCTACTGCTATTTCCTGCTACACAAAATACCCCAAAATATTGAGGAGAAGGTTCTCAAGAGGTTAGAAAATATGAAATGTGAAAGACATAGTAAGTGAAAATTGCAAATATGACACAATTGCTAAAAAAGTAATTAAAGACATTATTAATGCTAAAACCAAATATGTTTTGTTATACAAGCATATGCCTGGGACTTGCCTATTAACAAAACTGCAATACACAGAAAGAGTGAAAATCCCTGTACATTACTAAAACTGCTGGAGTGGAAAAATTAGACATGCTTTTTTTCTTTTCCTGTCCACATTCAGAATAGTCAGTTTGTTCTAAAGACCATCTTTTTTTTTTTTTTGTTCTACTGTCCTATGTTCCTTGGTTTTGGGTTTGATTGTGATTTTTGAGTAAGTAATGTCCTGGATAGAGTCTGACAGAAGATATTATCCCATAAATAATATACATCACATTGAGAAGCTGATAAAATGGATTTGGATTTCCCTTGCTCTGCTGCAGTGTTGATGATGCTTCAGAAAATGTAATATAAAGGGACTTTCTATCTTTTCATAATTTCAGGTATTTGACTATCAAAACCTGGTTTTGAATGAAGGTATAGGTGTTAGCAACATGCATGCATGATACTAACTCCTTCTCTCTCTTCCCTGTACTGCAAGAGAAACAGGCTGTGCTATACCACAGTTTGTGAACTACAGTTTATATTTTTGAAATGCTATTATTTGACTGGTTAATTCAGTTTTAACTGTCCACTCAAAATATAAGTGAGTTCTGTTTACCCAATTTCTTACTGGGTGGATGTTGTGGTATATGCCGAGTATATTTATGGTTTAAAAGAATGATGATTCAGCAAACTTACTGCATAATAATCCTTACTTCATTGTTATACTGTAAGTGGTTAAAGCCAAGTGTACATGAATATATAATGTGTTCCTCCAGTTTTGTAGCATAGTAATACATTATACTGGTGAGCTACCGAGACATTTATTCCAAAGGAAATGCAGAGAGTGATTTAGAAATGCCAATAACAATAATGCAATTACAGTTGCAAAACATCTTAGTTGACCAAACAAATCATTTCTAAATGCACGTAGAATATTTCTTTAGCACATTTAATTAAGTATATATTCAGCATATTTAGTTTAGAACCCAATTAAGCACCAAAAGCACAGAGGTATAAAATACGGCGCTTGCCTTCCAGGCACTCCAGCTTAAATTCAGCAACAGTTGCGTTTGGAGCTGTAACACTGCTGCAGAGAGGGGAAAGACAATACAAGCACAGGAGGCCCTACTGTAAACTGGCACTGATATCTACAGTAATTATAGCAATCATTCAGATGTTCTAGCAGTCGATACAGCTGAACTTTAGACAGGTTGCAGCTCTTAATTTATTAATGCAATATTTTTTCTTTATGAATTTCTTAAGTCAATCTCTTCCTTGCACGTATGCAATCAGTTGTGTTAGATTCTCTTCAGCTTTGTAGGAATGGATCCTAGTGCAGTATTTACAACCATCTTTGAGTCTCTGGTTTGTATATCAAGGTGTCAAGATGTCTCAGAGGCAAAGAGCAGAACACATGGAGCGAAAATGACAGTGACATGAAGTTACATCACTCCAAACAGTAAACCATGATGCTGAGGAAGCGGAAGACATTGACAATAAGATCTAAACAGAAGGGCATTTTGACCTACAGCATAACACCAGATTAATGACTAGCTGATACTAACCGGCCCTATTTCCAGTGGCTGATAAAAAGCTGCTATTGACGTTTGCCCAGCTCCTACCCTATGCAGTCTGGATGCTGGGCAGGACGAGGCGAGGAGCAGCACTCAGCATGCCTGCCAGGCAGCAGTGACTCTCACTTGGGTGGACAAGGGGCACCATCCAGCCTCCCTTCCAGCGGGGGTCCCACACTCACGCTTTGCCAGCTACCAGGCAGTGTTCATATGTTGCTACCGGTACTTTCCCAGGCGTTTGCACATATGCCAGGAAATCACTTGTCTCCTCCTGTAAAGAAAAGTAGCACTGCATGTGCCTGGCTGTATGTTTCTGTCTGGCTGCCCTCGCTCACGGTCCAGTAGAGCGGCTCCTCGAGCGTGGGGATTTTCACAGCTTCATCTTCCCCTTGCGTAGCTGTGGCTAGTAAAGCTATCAGTTTACTGGTGCTGTCCTTGATCTGGTGTAAAGCTTTGTATCAGGGTTAGAGAAGCAAGGTGCCTTTGTGGCAGGTGGCGCGCGAGGAAGTAAGTACCTTCTAGTACTGATGGGAGGACTATCGCTCAAGTTCATGAGCAGGTGCAAACGCTGGGCGCGTGTAACTAACAGCAGTGGCTCTGCCATAGAAACAGATCCCGTGTTGATGTTTTGTACGAGTACCGTAATTTGTGTGTGTTTTCAGGATGGGCATATGGTAACATCTCTCAGATTTTTTTTGTTGCTGACTGATGGTTCCTGTTACAGCAGCATGTCCTTAAACTCCGGTGTACGCTTGAGGTTTAGGTTAGGCAAACAATGAAAAAATGCTAAAAGGAAAAACCTCTGAATGTCTCGTAAAGGATTTCTTGCCCTTGAAAAACTGATAGGCTGTCATTTAACCTTGTGGCACCTCTTCAAGCTGTCAGTCAGACACTGAACATTTGAGACTTCTGAAGTATGATATGGAGTAACAAAATGGTATCTGCTCCTTCAAAATAGTGAATATTGGATTAATCTCTTGAAGTATGTTGATAACAGATGGAATAAAAGATCACATGGCACACAGCTCACATACGCTAAGGTTAACCTCAGTGTCCTGGTCAGTATCCCTTTTCTCGTTTAATGCCACTGCTAATTAACTGGCACGAGTGTTTGCAGCCATATATGGGCTGTTGCTGAAAGCCTGCTGACTGTTGGCATACACCGATACAGTTGCTACCTGTATGGCACTGCTTGGTTTAGTTTAGTTTAGTTTTGTGCTGGGGGCCCTTAGCAATGGGCTCTTATATTTACCCATTCCCTGTGGGTCACTGCACCTGCTTGCAAGCGGGGAGGTTCAGTTGCCTCATCAGAAAGTTGGTGAGCTGCTCAGCTCTCGGTCTCTGTGTCTGCTTCTCCAGCAGCAGCAGAACCGGTCTGATCAAGCTGAAAAAGATACAGCAGCTGACATGGAGATGCTGGTCTTCTCCCAGGTTTGCCTTTACATTTTGCATGTCGTGCAGGTATTTGTATTTGTCATGGCTGGAAAGAGGAACTGCGGCACAGGGCCCTTGCTTTGTTACAAACAGGAGGATGGTATTTCATGGGAGCACAGCTGTGGTTTGAGTTCAGCAGGTTGCATAGTAAACTATTCCCTCTGAAGTTACATATAGGTTCAGGGTAAAATGAATTTTTTTCCTTGCTAAGTGAAGGAAAAGCTTCCTGTCTTTGTCTAAATACTTACATTTTAATATATTTATGTCTTTATTTTGAGTCAGTACGTGCCAAGTGCACTAATGATTCTATGTATCCAAGAATAACAGGAGCATCCTATAGATTATGTCCCATATCTCTTCTGCTTACGCAATTCCCATCGCATATTTAGTGATGTGACCCCATCAAAAATACTATGTGCAATTCAGGTCATCTGTGTGCATGAATGATAAATTCAGTTTAGAATGGGTACTGAGAAGACCAGAGGAATGGAGAGCCTGTCTTGTGAGAGGAGACTTAAAGAGCTTGGCTTGGGTAGCCTAGCAAAACAAAGGCAGAGAGAGGATCTGATTGCTTACCATAAATACTTCAGAGGGATAAACACCAGGGAGGGAAAGGACTGTTCAAGCTACAAGACAATGTTGCCACAAGAATAAATGGGTATAAACCAGCCATGAGTAAACGTAGGCTGAAAAGTAGAGGAAGAAGTACGGAGCATGAACAGGGTGAGGTTCTGGAGGAGCCTGCTGCTGAGGGTAGCAGGGGAGGTCCCCTACGAGGGCTGGTGATTGCTTTCCAAGAGGAACCGCACCACCACATTGTAGCGTGTGACACCAGGGGCCTGGATTTGACAACTGAGAAGATCATTTCTGTTCCCAAGTCCCTGTAGCCCTATTTAGTGCAAGGTTTGTCTTGTACAGATACGCTGGCAGGGCTCCTTTCCCTCCCTTCCATCTAAGAAGGGTAGATACCAGGCTGTGGTTTGCTTTTCTCTCTGAGCATCATGCTGCTGAGATTAGAATCAGGACTTAAAAGAAGATATAAGAATCAGTAACGCTGTGATCTTTCAGAGGATGTTTTATTTTCATCTATATTTCCTTCCTCACATGAGTATGATGCAGGGAGATTTTGCTCCTTTGTACATCAATGTTATTTTTCTGTCAGCTTTTTGGCATGCAAAATTAGGAAAGAAATTGTCCTAGCTTTAAACTAGAGACCCAGGGACTGGGAAGTACTCCTGCTCTCTCCGTGTAGCAGTACAAGGCTATTCTTCAACCTGAAGGGGCTGTAGAAGGCAACACATTATGTTGGCAATTGTTGCAGTGAACGCTGCATCGTCTGGCAAGAGGCTCAGCTTGATGTGGGCAAAAAGTGAATTTCGCCTTTGTGCCTACATCCTTAGCTCCCTCATGATGAAAATAGAACCTGCTTTAATCTTCCCGAGGCTGACGGAAAGATATCTTGGAGACTGCAAGTCAGCAGTTGCCCACACAATTGTTTGGCAAAATCTATTTTTAAAAGTCCATAAATTCCTCAACTAGACAAACCAGGATCTAACAAAAAAATATTGTCACTAATGTACTACCCTTTTAAAGAAAGACAATACTCTCCCCTCTCCTTCTTCTCTCTTGTGGAAAAGCTGCCTATTTTAAAATGTGAGTGCAAAGTGCTTCTGAGGAGTCGCGGCAGGCCAGCTGCTGCCCATCCACTCTTGCTTCAGCAGTGCTTTGCTACTGAAAGGTAGCGAAGGGAAGGGTGCGGGAGCGTGGCAGCGGGGGACTGCTGGCGCCGAGGTCCCTGCAGCGACACCTCGGCAGATCGCATGCGAGCGACCTTCCTGGGCGTGCGTCAGCAGGGCTGGAAATACAAACTAGGAAATCAGGTTAAGCCTCTTCTCGGTTGCCGTTCCCTTGCGCATACCCTTCTTTCCTGCTCACTGGAGTGCACTACGTGGGAAGCTTTTGCTGACTGTGGAGTCTGCCTCGTAATTTTTTTCCACTTATTAAAGTTACAGACTCAGAATGAGTTAAAATTGCTTGTCCCTACCACCGTTCAAAAAACCTGGAAGATGTAAGAACATGCTGTGCACATGAGTCACCTACACTAAGTACCCTTTGAAAATATAGCCCTGGGCTTTGATGCACAGGCTTGTATTATTTTTCCTATATTTTAAATCATTCATAAGTGGTTTTCAGGCTGACCTTCTGGTCTTTTATGCAGAAAATTGTACAGATTACCTGAAGTGAATCTGTAGTGCAGAACTTTGTTTAACTCTCTAGCTTTACACCTAAGAATTTCATATATGAAAGGGTTATTTGTGCTTGAATGAGCTTCCACTCCAAACATAAGTTGCTTATGTAAATACCCAAATCTTACTGTAAATCTTCAGTGAGGAAACCTTTTTGAATTAACATCCCTGCCCCCTCCCCAAAAAAAAACCAAACCCTAAACCCAACAACCCGAAATGAGAAGTGATTATGATAGAATTATGGTTTTCAACGTGTATTATTATATGTGCCTACATTTAGATTCCCAAAGGGACCAATTTACTAATATTAAGTATTCTTGCAATAAATGGGATGTGGTAAAGAGAGAGCTGCATATCTTTTTTTTTTAAAAAACTTAAGAGTTGAATTTCAAATTAATAATAGTGGCACTGGAGTTCCAAACGAGTGGGACTTTTTCCTAAACCTCTTATTAATTAGGAATTATCATAAGGCAAAATATCTGCATTAATTTGCCAAAGGGAGAATAAAGATTGGTGTATTGCAGTACTCACAAACTTATTCTGGTGGTGCTGCAATGCACAAAACTTCTAATAAACTGGGGAAAATGATGAATTTGACAACAGGCAATTAATGCTAATCTTTCCCTTTGCAGGGGTACATTTTATGCTGGTGTTGTTAAGAGCAGAATTATTAGCTCTTCTACTTCGTGTTCAGCCATACTGCATGCAGCATTCTGCAGTATGTTGTAGTAGTCCGTAAAATGCTTCCTCAAAACAATGCTTGTGGCTCACAAATGGCAAGAAGCTGAACTTGGGGATGATCCTGTAGACAGCAGACAGAGTAAGACTGCTTGGCTACTTCTGCCATCCCCTTTGTAAACTCCTTGTCTTCAGCAATAGAAGACGCTTTCAGAATAGGTTGCATTGTATTCTTGAGCAGCTCATTGTTGTGAGCCTGAAATTTGGATGGATGTAATTCATTTACTGAGGAAAAGAGCTAAACACTTACTGAAGCAAATGGCAGTTTTTTATAAAGCTAATTATTCAAATTTTTCTTCATATATAATTAAAATCATGTTAAGCTATTGCAGAAAAAAAAAAAAAAAGCCCTATAATTTCTTGTGGTTATAATGGTGTCTGGTTAGCAAACTCTTGTTCTTCCGAGTACCCAGTGCATGTAATAGAGCATGGGACACATTCAGAGTATTTGTGAAGGTCTCTTGATGCAGAGCTGACACATATTGTAAAAATAAATAGCTTAAGGTGTCTGTATGCATTTTGAGTGAGGATTTGATTTTTTGAAGTCCCCATTGTTCCTATTTTTAATTTCTGAGCTATTTCAGACTGGAATAGACCCAGGCACATGGGACACTATAATAATATTTAGGCATTAAATATTTGCAACCTTGGTTTAATTTCTATTGCCAGTTCATTTCAGTTGGCAGAAGAAAAGATATGCATACATAAGTATCAGATTTTCTTTTTCTTTGTCTTTTTCTTCCTTCTTTCCTCCCTCTTTTCCTTGCCTTGCCTTGCCTTCCCTTTCCCCTTCCCCTTCTTCTTCCCCTTTCCCTTCCCCTTCCTCTTCTCCTTTCCCTTCCCCTTCCCCTTTCCCTTTCTTCTTCCCCTTTCCCTTCCCCTTCCTCTTCTCCTTTCCCTTCCCCTTCCCCTTCCCCTTCCCTTTCCCCTTTCCCTTTCCCTTTCCCTTTCCCTTTCCCTTTCCCTTTCCCTTTCCCTTTCCCTTTCCCTTTCCTTCTTTCTCTGTTTCCCTCTCCTTCCTTCCTTCCTTCCTTCCTTCCTTCCTTCCTTCCTTCCTTCCTTCCTTCCTTCCTTCCTTCCTCCCTCCCTTTCTCTTCATTCCTTCCCCCCCTCCCCTTCCAGGTTTGAAGTCTTTGAGGTACAAAGTATTTAGTAAACAAATACTATTTTTTCTTTATGTATATGTAGATACAATGTGTAAAGATATATAACTCCATGTGAGTTGTCATTCAGTGCTGAATGACAAAACCCAGTGCTTCTTTACCTGTGAGACACGGGATTACTAGAAGAGAATAGCCACATTGTGAGGAGCGGAGGTTAAGGAGCTGGTTTATCATTATTGTCATGCTCTGTCTTAAAATTAATTTCAAAACTAATTATAGTGCTTGCTTCTACTATTCCTTTTCTTACTCGTGAATCTAGCTGTACCTCTTGTGTGTTTTTATAGATATGTATAAATTTATATATGCATTTTTTCTTCCCCTGTCCCATCAAATACCTCCACCAAAAGCCAAGTCCCCCTCCGCTAGATGGAAGCATCAATATGCCAAAGGCCAGTATTTGTGTATTACTTTCATCTCTGGTTTCAGCAGCAGAAACAGTAGCTATCCACATTTGTTTGTGTACCTTTATAGGCCACTGTAAAGCAGTTCCTTCCGTTGCCTTGTATGTCTGACATGCAGTGATTCAAGTATTGCTCTACTACTATCACCCAGTGGTCACTGGACCATCCAGTGGGCACAGAAAATTGTGCTCCTGGTCTAGCCCAAATAGCTGAGCTGGGCCCAGGGGATCTTGGCGTGGGCAGTGAGAAGAGGAAATTGCCTTTAGCAGGCTGGAGAGAAGGAAAAAGTCTGTATTCTGGGCATGAGCTTTTCAGTGAGGGAACAGGAAGATTTTAAAGGTGTAAGAGGCAGACACAGCCCATTAGGTCTCCCTAGATGAGTAGCTTTCCTTGCAGTACACTGAAGTGACTGAGGGAGGAGAGTGGAGATTTCTGTAGCAAATCAGAGAGTTTCTCTGCCAGCAGCTAAATCCCATATGGGAGCATCAGCTGCACTTCCAGACAGGAGTGGCGTCCTGTGGCTGCTGGAGAGACAGTGTTAGTTCCAGCCTTAAGATTGCTGAAACTCCCCACAGGGCTTTCCAACCAAGAATAAATCTGCTATTCCCTGACACAAACTGCTGAAGCTGGGTCTTCCCCATCTGCACAGTGCCCCTTTTTCCCCTGAACAGAAATAAGGCATCTCTTGCCTTCCAGAGCTCCTATGGTTCAAGCAGGAACTGGTATTTTCCACTAGCTTAGGTTCTGTGAGCTTCGCATATTCTTTTTACCGTATTTTGCTCTGCAGAACTGCTCAGAAGGTGGGGGACATTCCTTCCACCTGGACTTTGCGTACATATAGTAGGGTCCAGGACTGCTTGTTGAGTTTTCACCCGCAATGTTACTTCGCATTTGTTAGCACTCTATCATTTGTGCTGCATCTTAAAAATCACTGCAGTGCTCACTGTGAAGGTGCCCCATAGACGTTGATACTGCAATTTTTAAGGAGCAAAGATCATTACATTTTTATATGTTCATTTAGGATTCTGATTTAAAGCCAGAAGAAAAACAAAAAAAAAATCTAAGTTAAAGCAGGAAGAGTTCCATGCTAGAATAGCTGCAAATGGTAAATCATACACTTAGTTACGTTTGATTGAGAGAGTTTATTGCTCACATGAGCATAGCCCCAGGCACTGTGCAGGTAGTTACTGCACAAGCATACCACCTGCAGCCATGCCAGAATACCCAAACCCCCTGATACCACAGCATTCGCTGTCCTGAATAGGAATTGGAGGTAATGCCAGATTGCGTTGCAGTGCAGTGAAGTGGACTAGAAAGAGGCCACCCACCTCATTTGCACTTGTGCCTTACAGTAATCAGTGCTTGAATGTCAGTGGGTGGTGATAAAAGGCTAATTTACTAACCCCCAGTGCTGTGCGCACCCTCTTTCTGCACGTGTGGTGGAGATCATAAAGTCTGCAAGATTGCCCACTGTACGGAGGCCTCCGCGTTATTTTTACATCTTTTTTTTTTTTTTAATTTAATCTTGTATGCTCCAGTTGAGCTACATTAATGGATTAGAATACAGCGTGATCTTAGGAGAATTCCACTACAATAGATAGATAGTTGGATGGACGGACAGACAGATGCAAGTTTAAAGCACAAGAGGATTTGCATATTTAGTTCTGCTTTACAGCCTCCTTTAGAGAGTGGGATTAATGATCTGCTAAATTATCACAGTTGAGAGTCTTCAGCATTTGTGTGAATGTGTATCCTGCTAGAGCTAGTTTTACAACTTTTCCAGAGACATTTACAAATCTTACTGGGGGTGAGGCGGAGAGGGGATGGGGGCGGATATCTGGTTGTTGACAAAGCAGCTGATGACTAAAGGAGGAAGGAGGAAAAATCGGAAAATCATCCCTTTTCTGGCAGGTCTAAGGGCCTTTCCATCACCCACTGTATGCATCTACGCCGAGAGAAGGAAGAGTATTCTCCAAGGACTGTTTGCTGTTCGAGTACCCGAGATGCTACGTTAAGCACTTACTGCAAGTTGGCTTAGAGAAATGTCTTCCAAAAACATTTATCTGGGCAGGGGGAAAAAAGGCTCATGAAGGCAAGTGAACTTAAGATGCCTAGCACACCTTTTGGTCCCTGATTTTAAAGATTTTAAAACAGTGTGCTTGAGCAAGGTGTGCTGCAGAGGATCTGGGGCAAATGCCACTACTGACTGAGCCAGCACCAGCCTCATAAACTTCCCTCTGATCTAGCCATTAAAGGAAAGAACATTACTTGGCATATTTCTTGGTTACACATATTGCATTCCTTGGTCCCATTAAATAATAATGAATAATAAATGGCATAGTTTGGAACAAAATTCTGCAAAGCTCAGTAAGAGAAGAGGGCTAACATACCTTCCGCCTCTCATGAAGGGAGATGTGAGTGCATCCCAGAGCCCTGCCTAGGGTTAGAGGTCTTAAAAAAGCAGGGAGCTGTTTCCAGCCATTTCACTCTTGTGTAACACCGGTTTTGACGTGTCAGTAGAAGAGAAAACACACTCAGGCTGCAGTTAGGTAGGAAAAAAGGGTGCTGGCTCCCAAGATGACACCAGATAGTCTCCCCACAGTATCCAGACTATGTCCTAGAGGTGATTCTTCACAAGAACAATGCAGGAACTGGGGCTACCTAATTTTAGGAAACAAATTTATGCTTCTAGATTTATCCCACTTAATTTAAGGACTTCAGCGCATAGTTGTTTTCGGTTCCCTGTGCAGTGAAGAGAACGAGACACATACGTCTATAAAGTGATTCAGGTTTCAACTGAGCCGAGAGGTGCCTGTTTACGTCCACTGACTGTAGGCAGCCCAGCCTCTGTACCTAAGTCTTAATGTGAGCGCCCCTTTCCTGTCTTCCGTCAATGTAACACCCGAGAGACCCACAAGCGCCAGGGAAGGAATGTCTTTCTGTTGTGTAGTTCTTCTCTCTTTGCTGAGGGTGTCTTGCTGAGTGAGTGAGAGACAGATCATCATTCTTGGCGAGCCAGGGCCTGATCCAGCTGCCCCTTTCCGTTGTCTTCAGGACAAGGTCTGGGTGAGCAGCCTCTGCAGCTGGCCCGAGCTGACTCCTGGCAGATGGGCACCAAACACTTGGCCTTTTCTCCCTTTCATTTTGAATGCCCTGACTTCACTGAGCTTGTTTGACACCATTCTTTGTGGCTTAATGGGGGGCTAATATGGGGACATATTAGGTGCCCAATGGCGGTTTAATATTACAGAGATGAGCATTCGCCGGACACTTAGCAGTAAGATTCAAAATCCAGATCTCCTCCTCAGGGGGCAAAACTTGCTGTTTTGGGAGGTGCAGAAGGAGTGTGCTGCAGTTTATAAGGACAGAGATAATTCAGGAAAATAAAGCAAAATAAATTTTGGCACTATTTTTCCATTTTCTTTTAACTTCTCTCTAATGCTGTGTTTCCCTTTCATATTTTTTGTCTTTGTTTCACTCATTTTCCTTTTTTCCCTTGAATTCCCTTCCTTCACACAGGAGTCCCTTTCTGCATTTCTTTTTCCTCCCCTTGCCCTCTCCCCAAGCTGATACTCTGCCCTAGCCTTGCACAGCTCTTCTCATTTCTTGGTTGTCTAGCTGTCCCCCTTGCCTTCTCTGGAGAGCTGCTCCACACCGCACAACCAGGCTGGCAGCTGCCAGAGCTTTGCCATATTGCTGAGGTGTACCCTAGGAGAGCCCAAGAGCGGAGCCGTAGGACACCAGCAGTCTTGTACCGCTGGAGCTCTGGCAGGGTAACATGATACTTGTCAAGAAGGATGCCTTCACATCTCTTGTAGCTCTCCAGCAGATTTCCCTTTACCTTTTCTTTAAATAGGGTATTTGTACTATTTCCCTAGTTTGCTCAGCACCAGCTCGTAGCCTGCTGCTGGATTGGGCTTAGTGTTATTAATTATTTGTATTTATTTAGCACCCCAGAACACCAAGGCACCATTGTGCAGGAAACTTTACACCCACAAACAAAAAAAGCAGCTCCCTCACCTGAAAAAAAAATTAAGTACAAAAACGGTAGACAGCTATATGGGCAGATCTCATTAACTCCCCCTGAGGTGACCTAGCCTCTCGGTGGTGGGCACGAGTTGTGGTTCACAGGGTACAGAGGAGGTTGTTCCCTGTCTCTGGGGCCAGCCATGGGCACCTTGTGAGCGGGTTCATAATAGCCTAGGCATTTGTAGCTGGAGCTCTTGACTTTTTTTACATTTTCATTGGTTTTGGTGTCTCTCAAGGCCTGCAACAACCAGTTCTGTCTCTTTTTTCAAGCTTAATTTCTCGCACCAGTTTCTCTGTTTCTAACATTTCCTTTCCTTCTTTTGACCACTGCAATTTGCTGGTTTTGCCCTCCCTGCTACAGATCCTCCCAGCCTTGCCGCCTTTCCTCATGGCACCCACTCCCCTCTGCGTACCTGTCCCCTGCCCTTGCCCCCCTCCTGCTCCCCAGCCAGGGTCCCTCCTCCTGCCTTGCCTCTCCCCTGCCTCTCTGCTCCTCCGTTTGGCCCAGGGTAGCTCATGCCTCCCTGCAGCGCCAGAGGCAGGGGAGAGGCAGGAAGCACTGGTCAAAAAAAGGAAAAGTCACCCTGCATGCCCCCTGCCAGAAGTGCTTCCCTCACCCTGGAGCCAGCTTATAAAAAATGGAGGGGGGTGTCCAGAGGCTGCCTGCGGCAGCCAAATGCCCCCTCTGCAGAGGACGGGCCGTGGGGTGCTTGGGGGGGCAGGCGGTTTTCCACTGCGGGTGCAGTGAAGCAGCCTGTAACGGCAGCACACCTTGTGCTGCTGTAAAACTATCTAAGCCAAAGTTCAGGTGAAGGGCAGCCATGTAGCCAGAAAGTCATGTGGCTCTCATGTTGGTTAGTATGTCACTTTGAACAGCTCTTATCTGATATTATTATGACTAACCCGGTGCTGACAGCATGGAACAGATTACAGGAGCCATGTGATGATTATTTAAGGCATCGCTGAGTATAACACGTGGCTAACATTAACCCATTCTTTCCAGGGCAGCTCTGTCTGTCTGTGAGCAACACCCGCAGCAGGCACCCTACCCTGCCCGGGAGCGCTCTGTCACCGAGCTTACCTTGGGCGACTATTTTTTAATCATTCCTCTGTTTTAATATGGCCTTACAGTTCAGAGCAGTTCTGCAGGCGATGATTGCTTTTTTTATTTTGTCTGATTTTTTCTCCTTTTTTTTAAAAAAAAAAAAAAGATCAGTTGTGACAGGTGCCCGTATTTCGTATTTCTTGTGGCAGCACGTGCCAATAAAATTCAGAAGCCTTTTTGTTTTGTTATGGTTGATCTTTAAAGTTATTGAGAACGGTGCTGAAGTCATAGCTGGCAAAACAGACCTCACTGTTCTACATAAATGTCAGCAGCGCCAAGGCGATACTTTCCGAGAGGTAACGATTCGCGCGCTGACGGGGAAGGCGAGGCGAGCATACATATTGTACCCTTTAAACAGGCTGACACCTGCGCGGGGCATTTCGAAAACAATGCCAAAAATGCGGCGTTATATAAAGCGTGACAGTGGCCCTGACTGTTAAACTCCTTTGGCAGATGTGTTAAATGCCGTGTGTGAGGATACTGGGCGAAAAGGCTTGGGCTCCTGGTGAAGCGTGGCGTACCGGCCCCAGGGCTGCGGCCTCGGGCAGGCTGAGGGGGCCATGGCCGTGGCGTCTCTCCCTCAGAAGGTAACATCAAAAGTACGAAGAATTTAAATTGCACGCCTGGAAACTCTGGTCACATGCGTAGCGTTACTCGTGTGGTAACCCGTAGGGTAATGTTACACCAGCGATCTCTGGAGCGAAAAGTGAAACGCTGGTGGGACGGGGCCGTGGCTTGTCTCCTCACGTGGGCCCACCCGCCGGCTGGGCGGGAGGCGCCCGCTCTCTCCCCTCGGGGGCTGCCTGCAGCCCGCCCTGCTCCCCCCTGGCAGCGTCCGTGGGCAGGGAGCAGGGCGACAGAAAGTTTAGGTACTGGGATCGGCTTCCCTTTCCATGAAGGGAAGATGCGGGGGCATGTAATCGGCGTGATCAGGAGTGTGAATGCCTTTCCCAGGGCTGTGAAGCCTGAGGAGGTTTGGCCACTGGCTTGGTCAGGAACTGGGAGCAAGCCCAACAGAAAGGTGGTGTGTGAAGGAGAAATCATGCCCCTCCCCTGGCCCTATACTCACGACCATATTTCTCTTCCTCTCATGTCTGCAAAACCTCAGCCTCAGGAAAAAAAAAGATGAGGGAGAAAGGTTGAGAAAGTGTGGAGCAGGAACATGCAGTTGGTACCAATCCTTCCCTCCATTTTAAACTCCGGGCCAAACCCAGCTGCGATCACAACGATTAAGGACTACAAAACGTGGATGAGACTAATTACAAGTGAGACTCAAAAGGCCCAGAAGCTTTTGGAAAGGGGCTCAAAAATCCCTCAGATGAGGCCCTGAGCAGCCTTTGTTTAAATTAAAAAAAAAAAAAAAGAAACTGGAAACAAAAGAGAAAGAAAAACCCTCTTGGTTTTACTGACAGCACATGCACAAGTGAGATTGTTGGCAGAGAGCATCCATGTGGGATTTGTATTGCTTCGGGGAGGAAACTGCAAATGCACAAGGATGTCCGTGCTGGTGTGAGGCTTTGGTACCTCCTCCAGCAAAACTGCAAAAGGTAGAGCCACCAGGGTAGGAAACAACTACTGATGGAACTGTGTAATAGTAATAGTCGTAGTGACAGCAATAATACTAATTCCCTGTGAGCGTTGGTCAGGACTTGAGCCCAGCTCTCAATGTGCTCAGGCATGCTGGTCAGGTCACCCTGCCTATGTGCACTGTAGTTGCTCCATCTGTAAAATATGACTGATAAATTGCTAACGCACAGATTTGTGATGAGCTCAGATCATTAATATTTTGCATTGCTTGGAGATCCTTGATTAGAAAGTGCATGGAAGGCTAAACCATTACTTTCATCTTTTCTTGAGCTGAATTACTCACGTTCGGAAAAACCTATTTTCTGCAGAGGCTCTATGAAATGTTTGTCCTAATGCTCATTTATCGTGAGTGGCACTGATGGAACGGGTGCTGGTGTGAAGCATATGTATCTGTGTAATAGTTTACTTTGATGGCTCCTTTAAGAGCCTTCATAATCTTTATATTTTACCATTGGGTTTGGAATTTTATGCTCCTTTAACAGGTGTATTACTATGATCAGATGTTTTCATTTTAAACTATTGACTTATGAGCACATGGCCTGCAGGGATTGATGTGCAGCAAATTGATTCCTTTTAAAAGATTTATTCTTATATTCTCTTTTTATTTAGTGTAGGAGTTCACTAGAAAACATAAATTATTGATAATGACAGTTCATGAGTAAAAATGAAAGTGTCCCGCAATTAAAACCGTTGCTTCCCTTAGTTTAAAAGCACATGTGTAGAAAGAAATCAGTAAGGAAGGGAATACGCGTAGAAAAAGGCAATCTAAAATCAGACAGGGTCTAGTTTTCTGGGTTAACATTTAACAAAACCAGCTTTTCAAACATTTCTTCTCCACTCACAGCCACTATTGTTTTTGCGCTCTTTTATCGTTCAAAGAGTTCAAGCTATTTGAAAAGGATGTGTACAAAGATTACCTTAAAATGACTCATTGTAAAAGCTCCCTACCTGATGAATTTGTCCTATCAGAACCAACATCCATTTTAACAGAATCCACTAAAAAAGCTCAATCTGTTCAGTCTCTGAGATGGAATGCAGCAGCATAGTCCTGCCATGAAAATAGCTTGTGTAATCAGTGGAATATAAATGGCAACAGCATCTTGTACTCCCTTTTATGATGGTGGAAAGAGAAGGAATTCGGTGGGCAGCCATATGACCAGGTCCTGCATGACTGGGAAGCTCACATTTTTGCATTGCACTGTGGCACAGGTTCTCATGTGTCCAAGAGGAGGTAAATTGTTCCCGTACCTTGTGACCAGAATCTGTGTCTGGAGGAAGAAGCTGAATAAAGGACCATTATTTTAGCAAAGGCATTAGAAATCTGTGTGACTGCTGGAAGCATTAATTAACAAAATATTTTCTCATAATGGCTAGCATCCTTCTGAAAATAAGAGTGGGGAAGCTGCTTGAAATAAAAAACTGCATATATGTCTGGGCAGCTTATAGTTTTAAAGCACTGCCTATGCCGACAGAAGAGGCAAGGACATGGCAATTACTGAAGGTTTAATACAAGGATAAATTTAAAGTAACTTTATTCTACATATGAGCCTCCTACATGAATGCATGATTTGTAGTGGTGCCAATGTGGGTGGCGTTTCTTAGACTCTGGTTGGAGTCCAGTCTGTGTTGCTGCGTGAAACGAGTGTGATGGGGTCAGGTCAGTCCTCTCTGAACGATAATCCACATCATAAAGCTACTGTAAATGATTCAGCATGGTTTAGTATTCTTTTCAGCCAGTGCCCAGGAGAGGCCAGGACTGAGCTAGCATTAAGAATGAATTGTCCATGCCTCCCACTCTTACATAACCGCGGGTTCAGGTCATGGAGAAGTACATCAGGAAAAGGAGCACAGCCTCCTTCCACAGTGTAGATTACTTGTCTTCCTTAAGCAAAGGTTGTGAACCAGGGTGGAGGGATTGGACAGGGGCTACAAATGTGTTTGGCTTTCAGAACGCACCTCAGAGCTTCCCAGAGAAATTGAGTTATGATTCTGCAAGTTGATAGGACTTTTAGGAAAAGTGATGAATACTCTCTGCTTCCACAGTGACCAGGGACATTTCCCCCATTTTTGTAAGCAGTTGGCATGTTGAGTTTGCACCTTTAATTTCTAAGTGGGTATAATGTGTTAACTTAAAGCCAACAATGCAGTTGCAGGCAGGTTATTGCTGCAATTGGTGGCCATTGTGATTTTTTTACTGCTTGGTTCTTCTTTGATCTCTTACTAAGGCGCCTTTGCAACATTAATTTCATTAAATCGTTGATTGAGGTCATAAAAAATTGCCATTTTCTCCTATTGTCATCCTCAAAAGGGTCTGAATAAGTTACCTACAACCTGTAAGTTATCTACATACCTAGGTAGTTTTTTTAAGTGATTGTAGAAGGCTACAAAGAGGCAGACTGGGATGCAGGACTTCAGAAAGGAACAGACCAGAACAAAAGAGAGAAAATTCACAAAAAGCAGAAACTGTAATTCCTAATTGTCTAAGCTTCATTTTGGAGCAGCTACATTTAGGCTGGACTGATGGCTATATGCTTGCTCCATTTCATTGAGTAAAAAACATGAATATTGCGGAGTTTTACTTATGTACCAGGAAAAAAAAGTAAAGCAGAGCTCTGTGTGCTTCAGACTTGGCTAGCGAGTCCAGCTGAGAACAGATGGAAACTCTGCCAAGGCCTTTTTCATTGAAGAGTTTTCTTGAAGCTTTAAGAGGCGAAGATCAGAGCACTGCAGACAAAATTGCTGATTCCTGCTCAGGGCACTACTCTCTTCCCTGTCCTTAGGACCATCCTGCAAATGTGGGCTGGGTGTCTCGCAAACCTAGGCTGAGTTCAGTGGCTGTGTTTGTGAGTGCTGCCCAGACACAAGGACCATTTGACTTGGGACTGAGATTAAGCAAAATCTGCTGGATTTTGCTTAGTGTATTTTTAGGATTTTTGAAACCTTGATGTTTTGCGTTGCTGCAAATGGGCGGTTTCAGCCTGTCCCTGGGCAGTAGGAGATCCCATGTAGAAGGCTCAGTGGTGTTCATGTGACTATCCCATGATGGTGCTTATGCTATCAGCTATAATGTTGTACTAGTGCAGGCCCCACACTTGGGCTTTTCTTGCCTTGTAGAAATGTCAGTATCATTTTTTTCCTAGTTCTTCAGCGGTTACATTGTCCTTCCAAGTACAAATGTGCTCCTTTACTTACAGACTTTTCTCTCCTTTAGGACTGTACAATCCCATTATTTCAGAGGGGACTGTGTCCTAAAACAGTAGAAAAAAATGTTTGTTTCTGATTTGGGTCTTTTTTGGCGCTTACATATAAAGAAATGCCATGAAAAACCCATGGAGATGGAGTTCATTATGTTAATCCCATCTCTAAAAACACTGCCGTGCTGCGGGCCTTTGTTGTCAATAAAATGTCAAGCAATGGCATGTAAAGCATGTTGTGCAGACTTCAGAATGCTGCAGCTGTAGGAATGTGCTGTGTTTTCTACACAAGAGCTGAGAAATATGGGAGGGATTAATATCAGGTGCAAGCCCAAGTGTTAATACCGAAAACCAAAGCAAAAAAAAAAAAAACACCAAAACCTTACAAAGAGTTTTCTTCAGCATATTTGTAGAAATTGGTTGTCATTCTTCATACTTTGAAAGACATCTGTTCACATTTCATAGCTTACCCCTAGTTTACCCAGGAAAGCTGGTATACCAGTTTGCTTTCTCAAAGGGGCAATGTCTTTCCAAGTGTTAATGGCAGTGTATAGCCTAGTAGTTTCAAAGAAGGACAAAATTTAAAAAATTTGGGCCTTTTGGTGCTACAGCATAGTTATAGCCATTAATTTATCACACTTGTGATAGTATGGGGCCAGGTAAAATACCAGAAAGCAAATTGCCCTTTTAATACCAAGAAAAGGGATTTTTCTTCAGCACTGACATGTTTTATGAAATTGTCGATTTTGTGTTGTAAAGGTCCTGATGCACAACTGTGACCAGTTTGGAGGGTTCCACTCCTGTTGTGGGCATACCTGGCTCCAGGAAGGTGAGCCAAATACATTAATAATATGACCCTCACCAGGAGACAGCAACAGGGAGAATATTACTTTCCTGGAGATGTGTTTTTATAGGTGTGATAGAGAGACCAAAGGACAGCACCATTTTCCATTCTCCTAAGTACTAAAACAGGAAACTTTGCCAGAGTCTGGGCATGGGATAAGGAGGGTATTGACTGTGAGCAGGTAAACTACTCTTACCCTAACTCTGAAATAAGTATCACGCCTTGTTTCTCAGACATAGTCTTCTGAAAATTTTCCTATTTTGTTGGAGGAGTATCACCATCTCTTCTTTTCACACAGCATTGACACCGTGCTAGCCACTGGTGCATTAATACCAGGTCTGCGTTATGAACGCAGTTTCTACTGATTTTCAAGAAGAACTAAATACACTGGAATGAGGACTGGCCATACTATGCTAGTAAATCAAGACCAGTGATTTAGTTTAGGACACAAGAGGGATGAGGGTTGTCATGTGGAAGTAAGAGCGATGAGGGATGATGGCTGTCATTTCAGGTCATGTAGAAAGCTCTAGCCTAATCCATGGCCATAGCATTTTCATCTCCATGCCGCTTTCACACTGATTTCAGTGACCGGATGGCAGAAGGAAGAGACATATTACTATTATTATTTGATATGTGTGAGCCCCTGTGGCCTTCCCACTGTACTTGCCTGGATCGAGCTTTGCCTTCTGCACGGGGGGCCAGGCACTCTGCTGTGCAACTCCATCCTCCTCTCCCTGGAGCAGCTTTGTTAGGTTTCATATAATTACGGTTGATGTCTTTCAAAGAATATTGCCTGTTATGTTTTATGTTCCTTTTTGACACCTCGTGATAGGGTTTCTTTCAGCAAATCACCATGTGCAAAATGTGGAAAGATTGCAGCTGTAAAATTAATTTCATTTGTATTTAGCCAGGTGTGGGTATTAAGAGACAACCAAAATCTGGCATCATAAATCCTCTTCCAGGAAAAAAAAAAAAAGGTTAGTATATGCATTCTGGGTTTCTCTTGTCTTCCAGGCTCTTTTTTGTTGTTTCACTGAACATGCTGGTGATGCCAGGTTCCTCAGAGCCGTTCTCATTTTGTCTGCTGCTGTTTTGTGTGCTGATTCAGTTGCTACAGTAGTGTACCCTCCCCCCCTCCTTTCCTCCTTCTTTCCCTTCTTTCTCTCCTTCCTTCTTCTTTTTCTCCAATATGGGGGCAGATAACCCAGAAAACGCATTCAACAGCACATAAAAAGGTTACACTTGCAACCAGCTCTGCATCTAGTGATTCTGTGACAAACTTTTTTATCAAACCTCATTTCTTTTCAATGTGGGGGCATCTCTTTTTATGTGTAATATCAGCAGAGATACTCTCTTTATGTACAGTTTTGGGGTGTTATGGGTAGCTCCAAAACAACCTGCACCTCCAGAAAAGACATTTTCTCCCCAGGGGAGGCTTTAGCACGGGGAGCCGGGGCTGTTGTCAGGGCTTTGGTGGGTGGTGTGGTCTGCTGAGCTAAGTTAGGCAGCAGCGCGGGACTATCTGGGAGTAGGTATGAGGATGAAGAGGTGCTGCTACTTCTGCACAGAGCCCTTGTGACTCTACTGACATTTCTACTTGGAAGAATCCCCTTTTTAAGGGTGAGAAATACTTTAGTTTGTCTGCTTGGCCCTCTGTGATATGTTCCTACCTCACGCTAATGCCAGTCATTCAGATAGTTCTAATTATAAACACGACAACTCTGAGAATTTGGATTTTAAAATCCTGTTTTTTTTCATGTGATACGTTGCAAGCCCAAACCAGAAAAAGTTGCTAGTAAAACTTAACCAGTTTAGAAGGCAGTGCTGTAGCCACAAAAGCACCTAGACCGCACCTGGATTTGAGCCAGGGAGTACATCTGCTATATATCTCAAAGAGAAAAACGAAAAGTATCCTATGCCGTGAGATTGGTATCAGCAGGGTCCCCTGTTTCCAACCATGCACATTTGTTCTAAGTCATGAAATTAATTAATGGAGAAAAGTTCTTGTAAAATAGAGCAGCAGTTCTGATTTACATGACTTCTGTGCATTTGCAAGTATTTTTTCCCCCTATGGCTAGAGCTGTATTAACAGGTTTTGTTCCAATAAACGAACTTTCACGCATGTGTTAGGCTGAGATCTCAGGGATCCAGTCTCTACAACAACTTTGGCATTCCCTCCTGTTTATTTATTTGCACCAATCCAGATGCCCCCTTCTCTGTGCCGTCTCGCTCCCCCCCCCAGCTTAGCTACTAAGCAACCTCCTCAGTCGCTGCAGTGAATCAGCACTTCTGGCAAGCTCGTCCCTTCCGTGCTGCCTCCAAGCACCACACCAGTGCAGCACACAGACCCCTCTTGGTCTCATTCGCCGCCAGAGGAGCAGGGCTTGGCCCTTAAGGCAAAAGTTTTCTTGCAGTTTTTCAAAATAGCAAATAGTAGATCAAAAAGTCACACTGTCTTTTACTTCCTTTTAGGAGGAGAAGGGTTTTGCTGATGGTGATCCAGGGGATATTTGCAGCCTTGTTCAAAGCACTGTGTGGGCATTTGGCTAGTTTGTAATAAGTGTAATAAATATACTAAGAAATAAAAGAAATTGAAACTAGACACATTGCACTTGGAAAAGATGGACCTTGTAAGGTTCACAGATCTTTGAAAATTTTGGGAAACTCTCTGAAATAACTGCAGAAAATAAACAAAAATCCAATAAACACATGAGCTCTCTCCCCTCTTCAAGCTTGTTTGCAAGTCCTTTTTTAGGTCATGCTACCTATAAAAGAAAGGAAAAGAAGGGAGTTCTTGTGTTTATTTCATTATCAAAGAAGATTTTCAAACCCAGGAAGGTGTCTCACTCCAGGGAAACCCCCCAGAAGATACTGAAGTTTTCTCTGGGCCTTTGGAAATGTTCCCCAAATTATTCTTATCTTCTCTGGTCTGGCAATACAGAGCAAGAGGGTGTTCGTAACAGACTCTTTGCTTGGAATGAATAATACTTGAAACCACAGCTAATCTCACCGAGCTAGTTGGTGAATAAGATGTTATTGAATTAAAGGCTCAGAGCATGGCCCGCAGGAAAGGATAAATCCTGCTTCGCTGGAATCTGTGGCAAGGCTGTTGTTGATGGGGTTGCAGAAGGGCAGAATGAGGCTCTGTGTTTTGCTTTGAATGCATTTTTCTGAAATGGTAAGGGAAATGAAACAATTTGCTTCCAAAAAAAGTTTTCTCATAACCGGTACAGTAGCAATATGCAGCAGGATTTGGAGGTCCTGAGCTGTATTGTTGTTGTTTTATCATTGAATAGTTTTTTCTCCTCTTACCTGCAAATCTGAACTCAAATCTTGGCTCAAATCCTTCATGTGTGTTTTCATGTGTGGTTCTGTAGGCATTGTTTTCCTTAACTTCCATTGATGTAAATAGTTAAATAACTGAGGGTACTGGAACCATCTAGTATTACTCCTCTTCATCAGATAATTGGCGCTTTGCAGGCCTAATATGCAATATGTTGATTAGTGCTTTTGTTATATTAAGGAGTTTGTTTTTACCGTATGCCAAATCTACTGTAGATTAGTCTCCTGTATGCAGTTCATTAGATGTCTTGGATGAGGTTTTCAGAGTGATGTCAACCTTGCCTCTACTTGGGAATTCAGCCCTGCAGAAAATCATGATACAATATATGCATGCGATGCCTGTCATCTCAAGTGAGACACTGGGGACCTCCAGAGTTCAACACACAAGCTCCTGGTGTTGGCTCTGAAGAGCCAAAGCTCCCTGGGTGGTCTCGAACAGACTCGCCTCCTGTAAGTCGTGCATAGAGAGTGCCCCACAAGATACGTTGTTCAGCAGATCGCTGCACATCTCTGGTGGCGTTCGTATGTGTCCGTTTCATACCTTGTATGCTGAAGTGTTCTTGCCTCTGCTGTGCAGTGAGTTGTATGAAAGAATGTATGCAGGTGTTGGCCCACACGGATGCGTGAATATAAATGGAGTCTGTATTTTCAAAAGTGGTCCATTGTCTTGGGGATTAATCAGAAACTTGATCATCCGGTTATTGCCTGCAACTGCATACCCTGTGAATACACCAAGTATTCCACGTCTAGTGGTATGGGTTTGTGTTTTTTAAGGTGATGGTTGTGGGGAGGATTATCTTTTTTCTGTTTACTTTATTAAGCCAATTAGAAATGTCCAAGACTAGGAGGTGTTTTTCCAGGTCGTATGATCCCATCAGTTAAACAACAGAGGGATAAGTGAAGAAAGAAAACAGACTACAGAATAAGTTGTTTAAATAAAATCCAATAACTAACTTCTGATCTGGTAGGATCTTGCTGAGCAGCCTGATTATTGACTAACCAGCCAGTTCTGCTGATACGACCAACATAAATTCATCTTTGGTGCTTTTTTACCGATGCTAATGCCAAAGAACCAGAGGAGCTCTAGGAAAGGAGAGCTGGATTCAATTCTGGTTCATGAATCACATATTGAATTGTCAGGAAAGGAACAAATTCTGCCCCAATTGCCACTATAACTATGATAGGTTGTACTCGTGTGTCTCAGGGCAGAATATGGTCTGAAATGAAATAGATGAGGTCAAAATCTGTTTTCATTCATCACAGAGAAGGCAGTGAAGCTGTAGAGGCAAATGTGACAGCAAAATATTGTCAGCAAGGCCATTCCTCTTGCCAGCGATGCATCATGGCAAAAGGAAGGCTGTTTGATTTTCAACCTCCATGATGCGTTGGTCGGGTTGATGAAAAAAATAATCTTTCTGTAAGCAAGCTAATCGAATTGAAAGTAAGACATAGTGATTGACACTGGGTTGCAAGATGCCATTTTTATACAGTCTTTTTGCATGGGGAAAAAAAAACATTCAAGAGGCTTTTTGTTTTTGCTGGAGAAAGTATTAATTGATTTTTTTTAACTTATATTTTTAGAGTATTACAAAAGGGAGACCAGGAATGTGTTTCCAGGAATAATCTTCTTTTATTCCATCGTATATTCTGCAGCCCATTCCATAAAGATGACAGTAATAAAAAAGCAAGGGATGCAATATGAGAAACAACTTTCTGTTAGGGTAGATGGCTTTATAGAATAGATACTGAAGCAGCAAAGACCTGAAAGTGGTTTCTGAGAAGTGTTGACCTCCTTTCGTGCCGCTTACTGTGAATTAAAGCTGTGAGTGAGAACTAGTTTGGGCATGTGGTACAGCACTTCCAGCAACTGCTGCCAAGGAACAAGATTTGTGTTTCTAAGGAAATGCAACAAAAGAAAATGTTTTAAGAGGCAGTGGCTGTCACTGTGTAAAAAAAAGTATCTACGCACAGATAGGAAAGAAAGGCCGAATTGGGTTATTTTATACGCAGGTTAGTGTATGCGTGAATTCTTGTAACGTGAGATTCCAAATCAAACGACTGTCGATTGTGCAGGGTTTAGCATATCTCACACTGTTGGAGTTTACAAAGTCGAGCTAGCTAAAAGCAGTCGTGACCTGCTCTGTGCCTGTGATTGACTGTTGTTTGTCATTCTTACAGGCATTATTAGTAACAGTGACCTGCTGTAGGGAAGGGATACATTTAGAGCAAGGAAACTGGGGTTTGTGGCTTCTTGGAACTCCTTTCTTAGCAAACCAAAAGGCAAAAATCTTCAGCACTTCTAAACCAAGGCTGCCAAACAGTATCACTTACCACTACCTTTAGGGTTATAAATATCTTAGGACGTGACATCCACTCACTGATTTGTAGCAAAAACGTTATGAGAATTGTTCATGCACTGAAGTTTCATTAAGGGATGAAAACCGTAGCAAAACACCGAGGAAAAAATATTGCTATATTTACACAGCGTCTTAACTCCTTTTTTTCCCCCTCCTGGGTTGGAAAGGGAACCACCTGTCTCCTTTGCTGATGTCAGACTGCTCCCTGGAGACACAGTGCTATTAGAAAGCACATGATACTGTACATATTTACACCAAGCCCGTATCTGATTGAGATTGGGCTACGAGACCCGTGAGTTCACAAGTTTCTTCATCATACTCTCATGCATTAAACATGTGTTTGAACTCTGGCTTGAAAGCCGTGTGATCTTATGATAGACGTATTTATGTAATAGTTAAATGAATGATCATGCGCTCTCCAGCTCCTTTTCCATGCAAATGCAGAGGAAATTGAATATTATAATATTTCAGTGCAATGTCCTCAATAACAAATTACTGTTTAAAATAACCAATATTTGTATGTATATCAATTGCCTAGCAGTTATTTTTGTCTGCTATTTGCATGATATGGAAAAGACTTTCTCTAGCAAACGTTTTAAGCTACTTGGTGCTGCTTGCCTTTTGGAATGATCACAAGGGTGCACATTTAGGGATGTATTTTCCATCTGTTTTTTTGAAGCTGGCAAAGCACATAATTTGGAATAGAAAAGAAGAAGTCTGAAAGTACCCAGATTTCAACTGGTATGTGTTTGAGCCATTCTAGGAATACTTATTATGTAGCAGTTGGTAAAAGTGAAGGACTGTATTGTGCCCTTGGATGCAGTATACAGGCAGTGCTCAGTGGGAGCCCTATGTGAATGCCCAGGGGCACACTGGGGCCCATGAGAGCCTTGCTGCTCTGTTACCAAGGCAGAACCTGAAATAATCAGGAGGGCTCTGTGAACCCCAACTGTTCGATGGGGTGCTGGGGAGTGCAGGCTTGTCTGAGGTGGGTCAGGATCCTTTTGCAAAGTCCTTGCAAAGTTCATCTCTTCATGCAGCCTTGAGGGATGTGCCTGCTGGAGGGACCCGCCGAGTCCTCTGTGTCCTGCAGTGGTTCGCAGAGGGCTCCCAGTGCAACCAGGCTGTGGGCTTGCTCAGACATCCCTGTGACTTTTGCCAGAACACGGGATCTTCGTAAGCCAAAGTCAAGCTTTGCTACAGCCGTATGACCCGTGTACGGCTTGAGGCCGGAGCTTCTATGCAGAGCAGTGCCAGCGTAATCGGGCTTTTTTTCAGAGTGGGGATCTTCACCCAGTGAGCCACAGCTCACCCACACTCCCTCTGCTCGTCCAGAAGTATCGCCTTAACTCCTTACGCCAGCTCACCCTTTTGATGGGACTGCTTGTTGCAGGTGGTGAATAAAGATGACAGAAGCGGGCCCTGTTGCTCTGACAGTGGTTGAATCAAGTTGGGTATGGTTCAGTGCAATAATTTCTCATAGGCGGGCATTTTGAAGGCACCAAAATACTTGGGGACACTAGTGTTCCTGGGAATCAATGGGACTGCAAGCAGCTTGGAAAAAAAGGCTCCAAGAAATGTGAATTGCCCCTGAACCTTGCTGCAAAACCTCTCTAACTATGGGGAGTAGAGCAGATTTTGAGACTTTGAGTTAGTAGTGTGCCTGGGGTCTCAGGTGGCCCAAATTAAGCCCTGAGAAAAGAACTGCATTTCTTTTTGCTGTGGTCTAGAGTAGGATGGCCACATCATGGCTGTTGAGCTGCTTATGTCCTCTGAGCAGTTCAAGTGCAGTTCCTGGGCTGTGGAGATGTGTTTTGACTCACAACAGGATTTTTTTTGGCTGGGGGCTTGTAGGTCCCAGTGGAAAAACCGTACCAGTGGGTGTTGCTGAAGACAGCACTGCTGGGTCACCGTGTGATGTAGCTTATTGCCAGTGCATGCCCAACTCACAGTGGTACAGAGGGACCTATCAGTATCTCAAGCTCCAAGATCATCTTCCTCTCTTTTTTTTAGAATATGTGATATATTTAGCATAGTTCTTGGCTGTATGTTATGGGTTTTTTTAAATGGAGATTGAAGGATAAGGAAAAACTGGCCATGCCTATCCTAGAGACAGAGAAGTTACAGCTAGAACTGAATTCTTGGGTCATCTGTTTCATCCTCATGTGCTAGCACCATTTTTTTTTGTATACTAAACCACACAGTGTTGCAATATATGATTGATATTAATTAGGTTTCTGCGAAGTACTGCACTCCTTAACTTGAACTGAACCAGAAATAAATATATTGCCATATATTAACATTTTATTAGTTGAGAAGAAGAATACGATGAAGGCACCTATGTGAAATCCAAAGTATGAGCTTCCGATTGAATTAATGCCAGCAGCGCCTTGAGATTAATTTGGTTACTATGGGTACAGAATAAGAAATAGTATACCATAATGTAACTATGTTTACTGATTCATTTCTGGCATTAAAAACTAAAACCACATTATATATGCAACAACAGTCTTTTCTTCCTTGGAAGAAGAAGGTGGGTACATTTTCGTAATTAAAGTGAATGTTGCCCTCTGAAAAGTGCCAGTACTCTACTGGAAGAAGAGCTGCTATTCTTTTATAGGATCTGCCCCATCACAAGCAGCAGACCTGTGATATACCAAAAGAGACCTAAAAACCAGAGAAAATACTACCACCCCAGTAAGCTTCCAGTCTTCTACAGCTTCTCATTAAATATCTCTTGTAATACAATAACATCTGTTTCATGTACCATTCAACTGTATTGGTCAAATGTCAGTTTTCTGTCCTTGTGCCACTTTGTATCTCATCAGTTTGAAGGAGAGGGAGCAAGTTTTGCGTCTTAAGATGTTGAAAGCTGGGTAATAATAAAATAATGCAATGGAAATACCATATATTCAGAAAGCAATTATTTTAAGGGGTTTCAGTTTTGACATGGCTAGATTAAGTATGAAGCTTTTTGGTTTTTATACTTGCTGTCAAGACTGTTGTTAAATACTGATACCACCTCCTAAGAGAACAACTTTTAAATACCAAAATGAAAAGGATAAGTATTAAATATTTTGGTAGATATATTGTGCCATAATGTCTACTGCCTTGTTCTTAATACAAAGCACAGTAGGGCTTAATTAAAAAGTGATTGTACGATCTATCACAAACCTACATTAGGGATATGGATGCCAAGAAAATTAAGTTGAAGAGGTGGTGATAATGAAATCAATATTTTATTGAATAGTTTTTATTCCTATGCCTTTGTTTGCTATTCTTGCCTCCCTGTCAGCAGGTAAGACATTTTCCATCCAAAACCCTTTGAAAGAACTCATTTAGTGTGTTGCTGCTTTGTTTCGTTGTTTGATCAGTGTAAGTTATTTTGTTCATTTTTTGACAGAGTAAAATGCCTTGATAAACTTTTGGCTCTGTTGGAGCAGAGCATGACAGTAAACAAAGAAAAGCAAGCCCTTTCAAGCTTGTTCCTGCTAGGAGTAGCTAGCTGACAACTGGTACAAGGGTGATTTTCTATTTTGTGTGAGCAAAAGTCACAGTCACTCAAAGCCTCCAGGGCAGCCCCGCAACCTGGTTTAGTACAGATTTCTCCTGTTCCAGCTCCTGGTGTGGCTTCAGGAGCTGCTAAGCAGAGTGTTTAGCAGTAGAGGACATGGAAATATATTCACTGAAGCATAATACCCAGTGAAGAATATGTACAATAAAAGTAAGTGTTTGTACAGCCTGGGCCAAAATCACCCTTGTTATAACTTCATCAACTTAAATGCTATTGATTTTTCAGGTACCACTGACGTGAAGTTGCTGGGATTGTGCTTGGGATGAATTTGACCTGTACTGTTAAGGCCAAGCAGAATCACAATTTAGAAAGTGCAATGCAAAAAAATAGTTACCACGTATTCTGCTGTCTTGTAATTCTACACCAGTCACTCGGAGTTCAGTGCACTGTTGGAAGGTCTCATCTTTAAACGGTAGAAGTGTGTCTGCAAGCGCTGTAGCAAACAATAAGACAAAAGAGCTTATTGTTCCCCTTCATATTTTTAAGAGTGGCATGTTGAAAACCAGACAGCTTACTTTTTCTGAGCAGAGCTGCTGGGTCAGCTGGCACAGCTTCATTTTCACATCCTCACTTACTAGGTTCAGTGTTGCTGGTGTCCTTTTTTGTGGCGAACTCAGACAGCCAACAGGGAAGGCTGTTTTTGATGATCTTGCTGCATGTCCTGAATGAACACGTATCACATATTGCAATGTGCTGCACATTGCAACTTGCAGCTCGTCTCGTGCCTGGGCACGATATGCAACGTGGGATAATGTGCTAGAGGAGAAGACAGGCACAGCACAAGGCTCTGAAAGCCATGAGAGGCACTGAAAGCTTGCGTTTCTGGTATGCAGCAGTATACATATTTGAAAGGTTAGGTTTGGTCTATTTTTAGGTAGCCTTCACATTGGGACTGATCTAAAAATGAAGGTGATATAAAAATTGCACGTGCCTCTCCTGATTTGTCAGAGATTTTTGACAAAATGCATAAAAAAGGCTGTTCTCTGAACTGGAGAGATTTTTTTCTGAAGTAAAGCTGTGCTTCTTATTTAGAAGAGGAGTCTTTATATTCTTGATTAAAATGCCAGTGCCGTCTATTTCACTCCAAGATCAGCATTTTCAGATTTTAGCAAAGTTAAAGAAATATGACTTCCCCACTTATTGTTTTGGAAGATTTATTCACTTGTGTAAATGAATTTTTAAAAATTGGCAAGGCCTTTTATCTCGTATAAAATAAATCTGAAGATAAATGATCTTTTCCGCTAACATCACCTATCATTAAAGTAGCTAAATGAAAATCAAAATGTGTTGCTATTTAGTGCCTGCTCGCCTTTTCACAGGAGATGAAATTGAGCATGTTTACTGGGCAGGAATTGTCAGCGATGCTTCGATTTATAGCATTGTCCAGGATACAAATTAACAACCACCGTGTGTTTCCCCTACTCTCCCTGGAAGATGGCAGCCCTGTCTCCCCAAAGTGTATGTCTCCAGCTTGCCGTGCATGCTCCTACCCTGCCTTAAAGAAAGCCTGCAAACAATGTAAAATTGTGTTGCATTGAACTGAAGCGCAAACATTTTTCCGTGTCTTTGTAAACAGGAGTGCATGAGAGAATGAAACAGCTGGAGGTCTACCTCCAGAAAACCCCTGGGGATGTGTCACACTCATTTCTCCAGTCTATGCAATCTCGGTTTAATAAATCGGTAATAATATTATGATGAAGTGCTCTTTGGTGTTGGTTTGCTGTTTTTTCAGAGGTTTTTTTTGCATAGCAACTTGCAACATAAATTAAAATAATCTTCCGTTCAGACAGTTTCCTATTTTCGCTTGGTTCTTTGTTCCTCAGAGAGGAAAGGGGAGCCTGCAATGGGCGAAAGGGAAAGGTGCACCCCAGTGAAGTCTCTATTTCAGTGCGAATCCTACGTGGTCCTTTCAGTGCTTTTGGTTAAATGCATTGCTGTTCTGCGTGTGGAGTTCAACAGAGCAGAGACAACAAATAATGTTTCAATTAAACATTATTTGTTAAATTTGTTAAATTAAACATTATGTCAGCTTGTTGGGGACTTTTCTGACCATAGAGATCCATTAGGGACAAACATGAAAGTAGGAAACCTGTCTTATCTGTTGATTGGCATGAAGTAATGAAAGTACCGTCATAGCTCTTTTTGGGAGGAGGTATGAATCTTCAGTGGTACCCACTTATAAAATAATTATGAGACTAACCAGTGCCCCAGGGCAAAGGATGTTCAGCAAATACTAAATTTCTTGGGAACAAAGATATCCAAAATGGTGATAGCTGATGCAATCTCAGCGCTTTATCCCTGTTCCATTCACAGGGGAAAGCTGGGGAAGCCTGAGCAGTATGAAAATAAAAAAAAAAAAAGGTGGAAATGTGTGGAGGAGTTTCTGCTTTCAACTGTCTTGGTCCCATCTTCTGTGATAAGGTCTGATTCAAAGCCTGCCTAAATCCATTTAAAAATTCCCATTCCCTTCCAAAGTATTTACAGCAGTCACCCCTTCCAGCCGCTTTAACCCCTCCCTTTTACTTTACTGCATTTTCTTGTACAGGTATGCAGGCAAGTGATTTGGGTAGAATAAAATAAAATAAAATTAAAATAAAATAGTAACTCAGCCCAAACCTTTCTATGGCTAGCAGTTCTCCCATTCCATCTCTGTACTAGTTTGTTTGGACCTGAGTCAAAGGTGGAAGCACTGACAAATTTCTCGTCAAAAGCATCGCTGGAGGAGGGTCAGCCTCCAAAGGTTTACAACTGCACTTGGTACAGCTAATAGCCCCTGGGCTAAATGCTTATCTTCCTTTATTTCAGTTATCTGAATTGGGGATGGAGGGAGGATGACATCTCTTGCCATTTGTGCAACTTTTTTAGATTAATATTGCAGCTCCAAGAAAAATGAATAATTGGACTTTTGAGCAGAGAGTGGAACCACAAAACCCACAGGGATTCCTCTAGCACTAGTCACTAGTTTGCATATTGCAAGTTAACTGCAATTCATGAGGGGTTCTGGCTAAAAATAACTTCAGGGCTTAGTTTTGGCTGGCAGGAACTACTAGTTAAGAGGTCAGGGGAAGCTGATCCTTCAGGAGCCTTGTCTGTGTAAGACTGTGTTGGCTGTTGTGGCGAGGTGACCCCATCTCCTCTTGGCCTGTCCTTGGCTGGCTCGGGAAAACGGGGTGCAGGGGCTGTGGGCACCTGGGGAGGAGGGGGACATTTGCTGCGGTCCAGAACCGCCAGAGGCCAAGCAGTGAATGTTGGCTGCTGTACGCATGAAGCTCTGCCGCCCACCGACAGCAGTCTCTGCAGGAGCTCACCCTCCTCCACAGCCAGGCATAACCCTATAAAGGGTGACTTGGTGCATAAGCAGATTTGAAAAAAACAAAACAAAACAAAACACCTCCAGTTCTTCTGTGTGATATCGTCATTTTATTTTGTTTGCCTAAAATTGTAGCACAGCAAATCTGCAGCCTGTGTTACTAAAATCCGATCAGATGACTACAGTTCAGAATTATTTCCACATTATACTTTGTTTTAATATGAAAAATGCCAAGAGCTAGGCCCAAGAAAAAAGGCTGACTCAGTTCCACTGAGCTCTGTCTGAAGAAAGTCTTATTTGAAGATGAGAGATGTGTTGGTAAGGCTGTCTGTCATCTCTAGTTTATTAAAAAAAATTGCTAGGAGGCACTAAAGCTGTCCACTGCCTTTCCCTCTGTTCCTTCACTCAAAGGTGCTTCATTCACATCGACTTTACCATAGCGGTTTTGTGTAAAACAAGATTTGATTTTAGAGTATTTAAAGGTTACTGTTCTCTCCATTGCTGCGCTGCAGACTTGTGTGTGCTCCACTGCAGTCGCCTTCCCAGCCATTTTAGAGAGCAGATAGGCTATGATAGGGAAATATGGGATTTTTTTCTTCTACTAGCTACCGTGAGTCTTGCCATGGATCTGGCAGGGAGTGTGCTCTCTTGCTGTGGCAGCCTGGGCACCATGGCTTCCCTCCGAGCTGGGAGGTCCTGGCTTGGTGGCTGAATGGCCAGGTGGCAAAGCAAGCCCCAGCGCAGTGTGACAGCCGGGTGGCAGCTTCAGCGAGGGATGGTAGCTTTGGAACTGCCTCAGCTCCCATCACATTGCTTACAGTTGCATGAAGGAATCTTTTCTGCACCCTAAGATATTGAATCCATGGTGGTTGTTCCTGGGATCATTCTCTTCAGATTGCTCTCAGAAAAAGTCAGTAAAAACTAGATTGGCATTAGTGATAATGAGATTGGTATTAGTGTTGAACAAGTCGGGAAACAAAGGCTCCAGGGCAATTCTCTAGGTGCCCCGGGGAAGATGGTGCAAGGTGGATGGTACTAGGGGTAATGGGTGGGGTTTTCTAGAGTCCTGCAGAGAATTACAAATACAAGGTGTATCCCTGAAGCGTCCCCAGGCTCTACCTTTTGTGGTTGAAGCTGGAGAGGACAATTGCCCATCCCCAGAACAGGTGAGAGCATTCCAGCGAGGCTGGGAGGGTGAGAGGAAGGATACAGCTTCTGCAGCAGGGGAATGCCCTCAGCCGCTGAACAGGAATGCCAGAAGCTGTTCCCTGGCTGATAATATCAGACTTGAGCAGGTTTTGGTCTTTTCCCAGGGACTTGGACATGTGGAATGATAAGGGGGAAAAAAGAACTTTATTATTTCTTTTGTTCCAAGGAAATATCAGCAGTGAGGTGAGTAAAGGAGAGACGATGAGGATCTGCAACGATGTGCAATTTTGATGTGGTCCTGCCTGCTCTGCCAATGTGCAAAAAGTTGCAAAACAGGAGCCTGTCTCTCTGGTTCGCCTGGGCATCTGCGCTCAAACAGCACCACAGCCTCCCCAGGAAACTGATGTGTTTACATGGCTCCGTTTCTCAAACATATAGGGGCAATAAATTAAATGTAGATGCTCTTTTACAGATTAGTCTCTCTGTGAAGCAGTAACACCCGAGTGAAAGACATTGTTCATGCTGCTTTTAACAGGCCTGCCAAGCTGGATTTTCCTGCAAATCATAGCAAACATGGGTCCTGGAGAACATATGCTCCAAATGTTGGGGAAAACAAGTGACGAATGTATTTTTTATGTAATTGGCTGGAGTGGCTTTGCTATTCTTGTTTTAATAATGAGTAACTGAAATATGCTTGTGAAGAGGGAGATGTTGAGGAAGGTATGGGAAAATTTAGGAAGATTTCTTGTAGTGGGTACCTGTGCTCCTGCTTCACTTAGGCACTCCTGGAAGGTTTTACTACAAGCACTGCACCGAGTTACAAAGAGTTGCATGCCTGCAAGCCCGGTTAACACCGATAGTCAGTTAATTTGCACTAATAGTGAATATTCACAGTCAGGTCCATTCGCATGTGAACAAGCAAGTGATTTCCCCTGGCAGTCAGTGCTGTTTATTTGAGCCCTCAGTCTGTGGAGGCAGATGTGGCAAAATCCAGCCCGGTGTCAGCAATGTCAGTAATGCATCGCTGTTCGGAGAAAGTTATTTTGGACTCTCTAATATCCAGCTCCTCAGACAGCAGCCTGTGGCCCAGAGCTGGGCCAGGAATTAATTTGGCCCAGATCTCTTGAGTTTTCAGAGAGCTGGTACAGTGCACCATCATGGTTTTCCTCTGTTAAAAAACCCAAAATCTCAGTTCATAACTGCCCTAGCAAAATTGGAGAGAGCACACTGCTTTTTTCCATTGTAGAAGTACTGCAACAATGAACCCAGAGGTTCAAGGAGTGTGACTCACTGGCTTATGCTATTGAGGGCGTATTCTGGGTAGGATGAAGTAAGGAAAAGAAGCTGAGAAGGAAAAAAAAAATCAACAAACAAATAAGATAGAAGTGGAACAGAGAGAATGGACTGGAAAACAAATACAGGACTGTGCAAAAACAAGAGTAAAGATGCACAGAAGGAAGATTTCTAATAAAAAATTAATAAGGTACATATACTTTATATAGAACACCATTCACGCCTAACAGACCTTTGGAGTGCAGTTTGCTCTTTTATATACAGCATTGGCTGATATTCTGCTGTAAGGCCATTCACTCTTGGAGGGTTGAGCAGAAGGAGTTGAACTGGTGTGAGAACTGGTTTGCAAACCTCAGCTTGCTGAAACTCCAGCACTGTTTTTATATACAAGTTTGGTTGTCCTTACTCCACTGGAAAAGTAGCAAAGTTTGCTGAAAATTGGCAAGTACCATAGTCTTGGGGGCAAGGAAAGAAATTCTTTCTTCTTCAGTGCCATGATGAACGGACAAAGTTTTGGATTTCAAAATCACAGGGGCTCCAAAATCAGTAGCTCCTTTGAGAAATCTAAGTTACAGGGAATAAAAACATGACCATAGTTAGAGAATGTGAGTGAAAGAAGAGGAGGAAGAGATAAAATGAATGCTGAATCCAGGAAAAAGTCAAGGACAGAGGGCTTGAAGGCTTCGGTCTTTGAATTCTGTTCCCTGTTGTTGCAGGCAGCCATATCTTCCAGTCCCGTTAAAAAACATATCAGGATTTGGGAATTTGTGCCCAAATGCTGTTGGAAGGCTTGCCAGAACTTTCTTGAATTATGGCCCTTGAAGAAGAAATGGCAAAATTTGGGAATCGCTGAGACTAGGTACAGAGTAACCTAAAACAGGGGAAGTGCAGTGATTGAGGAGGTGGTCTGATGACAGACATTTCAACAGGGCAGGTTGGGTCAAACAACCCGCAGACTTTACCAGCTAAAAGAGGCTTTTCTTTGTATGTGTTTGTTATGGAACCAAATAAAGTGTGTGTGCTCAGGTATTGCCTCAGGAAAGATGTTTGTGCAATTCTTTTGTGTTGTCAAAACACGAGGGGAGAGCATTGCTAAAGCTACTAGGGATTGTTCAGAAGACAAGGTTTCCTTTGAGGAGAGCAGATTAGGTGCTGCCTGGGTTTCACAGGCTTCATTTATGTATGCCGAGGCTGTGCCGTTTCCAAACTACACCACCACTGCAACTGCCTTCCTTGCTTTTCTCCTCTTACGGGCACTATGCTCGAAAAACCACATTAAAACATGTGAAAACCACATTAAAATGTGAAAAAAAAGATCCCAGTGAGTAAATCTATGCTATGGCTGGGGTTAGACACTTCAATTTTTAAGAATAAAATCCTTCCCAAACAATGGGGAACCCTTGTTGAAACCTCGCAGTCTTTTGTAGTTGGAATCGTGCTTGGCATCCCTTCCAGGTAACGCTGGAACTGCCAGCAAAGTTCAAGCCGTAATGTGGCCAGGGCCATAGAAGAGCTCTGGGGGACTCTGTTGTTATTACCTATTGCTTGCACTGTCTACACCGCACTAAGAAAGTTCTCCAATCTCTAAAGCTTGTATGGTGAGAGCACCACTAAGGTCACAGTTTATATTTATCAGTTAACTTGCTAATTTGAAGGGAAAGCAGTGAAGTGGAAATGTAGAAAATAGAAACAACATGAGCAGGTCAAAATATCCAAAACAGTAATATAAAATGTTCCAGTGTAAATACATTTCTATAAAAGGTGTGAATGAAACTTCAAAAAAACCAGATGATGGATTCGGCACAGTCAATGAACACAATTATAAGTAGGTATTGAAGGAGAATATTCCACCAACCATGGATCCACAGATAATAATAAGAACTGACTCCACTCCAGGCAGGCAGGTGCCCAGCATTATTTCACAGTTGACTGTTTGGTGGGTAGAGGTACTCACCTTTGCCCCAGATCTTAATAATTTACTGCAGTTTTATCATTAAATCAGCATATAATTGGGAAGGAAATTAGGTTTTTTTCATCATGAGAGCAAAGCAATACCGTTAATTTAATCATTCGTAGGAAAGGCTTTCTGTAGTCATTTGGTATTTTGCTGTGGTTTTTTTTAATTAAGTAAAGTAAAAACAATGCCATTTTTGTCATCTGTGCTTGGTGAAAATATGACAGTGTGATGTGATTTGCAACTTAAGCACAAGCCGGGGAAACTGCATTTTATCAGGACTGGCAATAATGAATTACAGGGGAACACAAATAAGCTAAGAATATATCTGAGACCTCCTACCGTTTCTGAAGTTTCCCATGTCTGCGGGAAAAAGACTTTTTCAAGAATTGTACTTCTTTTTATTTATTTTTTCTCTCAGCAAAATCGCCATAGCCTTGTATAATAATTGAATTAATTTAGCCTTTAGAATACTCAAGTTTGCAAATAACAATGAAAATGAATATTTTATGACAAGGAGGATGATCAATTATAGTTTTGTGACTTTGACTGGTAGCCCAGCGTGCTGGAGCCAGCGCTTACATTTCACGAGACTTTTTGTACCCAGCTAATTAAAAAACCTGCAACTTAAGACAATAAGCAGGCACGTGGGGATAACTAAACAAGACCTTTATTTGGTTTTTTCCCCTGTTTTGGGCAATGTTTTGCGGTTCAGTTTGGTACCTGGAGTTTGTTGTGTATGCAGCGTGAAGGGGCATCATAAACCAGTTGCACCTGCAGCAGCCCCTATTGTCTGGGAAAGGCTTCAACAAGAAGACGCTTCTGTTAACAGCATGCCTGGGTTTTCACGGGACAAGAGGGGGTTTTTTTGTTTGTTTTCAACAAGAAAACGCTGTTTCCAGGTCAGAGGGGGTGATGCAGGGTGTTTATACAGAAATACACCCTGAGACACTGGTGCTTATAGGAAAAAGCAGGGAGGGGGGGTCTGAGCAGTTTATGGGCAGGACTGTGGCAGTTGCTTGTAACGACCCTGGTTCCTAGGGGGAGTACATTGAGACAGAGAAGTGGTTAAAGAGCAGCTGAGAAATACTGTAGTCTGGCTGGGAACAGGATCAGGCTCCCTTCTTGTAGCAGGTGAGATAACTGTATGAATGTTTTTTATAGATGCTTACTCCATTCCTGGGAAATGCTGGGGGGTGGGATTTTGCTGATGCATTTGGTGTGGAAAAACTAACCTGAGTTGCAATTATCGATAAGAAACCGTTAACCTAACCAAAATAATTGGTGAGGTGCAAAATCCCCAAGTGAAAAAAAATTTCAAAGGTGTTGTAACTTTTGCTGAACTCTGGGATAGCCTTGCCAAAGAAAACAACACTGGGGAGCTGGTGCGGGCGCTGCAAAGGTTAGGCTCGGGCTATTTAGAGCACGCAGGCTGTAGCTCGGCTTGGAGTTACTTCACTTTTTCTTTATAATAAACACAGCTCTGCCTGTTGTTTGCTTGGGGTGGGGGTGGGGGGAAAGCATGCCAAGAAATTAAAAAAGATGGGGAGAGATGCAAGCTATTCCACAGCAGGAGCAGAGTTTCGGGGGTGTGGTGTGGAAATCTGCTTTGAATCACAGCGTGGTGCCGCGGCCGCCGAGGTCTGAGCGGGTTTTGCAAAGATTTACTTCACTTCAGGCTGGGTCTGCCCCTGGGTGACGTCACGGGCTGGAGCAGCGGCACCAGAAGGCTGGATGAGTGACAGCCCAGCCTACTTTTTAATAGCTTTGTCATGTGACGGGGAACAGTAGTAAGACAGGTGCCTTCGGTTCACTCTCAGAGAGGGTCTCGTTGCCTGCATGAGTGTCTGCTGCCTGCCTGCCTGACTCTGGACCGTAGTTTGCCAGCTTTCCTGCCGTCACTCCGCAGCTGGATGGCGTGGGACATGTGCAACCACGACTCTGTATGGAGTGATCTCGAGGTGAGGGGTGCGCGGCGTGGGCGGCGCGTGGGGTGCAGGCGTTCGGCGGGGACAGTGGGCTTGTCAGGGAACCGGCAGGACGGCCGAGGCGGCGTACTTTGCAAACAAGTCCGAATCTTATCTTAACTCCAGTAAGTTTGCTATTTTAAGGTTTCTCTGCGATGCCTTGAGCAAATCAAAGCTGAGCTCCTGTCATCAGTATCTCCTGCAGTTGGAAACTATTTTCATGTGCCTCTGGCTCGCTTTCCCGTCATATGCAATATTTATGCTCTAAGATATTGATATGAATCTGTGTCTGAAGTCTTTCCAGTGGCGTTTAGTGGCCTGGTTGGAAAAATGCCATGTTTATTTAGAATAAGATTAACATTTCTTTTTTTAAAAAAAAAAAAAAAAAAGTTAAAATTAACCAATGGCTTCATATTTTAATTGCTTGTTTCACTGTGCTCTGTCGAAGGTTTTTCCTTGTTTATCAGCTGCAGAATTCAAACATGCACACAAGAATGAATACTCTGTTGTTTGGCTTTAGATGCTTTTAAAAGAGATTTCTGGAAGGAGACGTTTCCCTGCTTCTTGTGGTATTGGAATAATGATGCTGTAGCTAATGTCCCGTAGAGCAGGGTTCTCAGTCAATCTGAGTAGTCCAACAAATGGTTAAATCTCACTGTACAGCAGAGACAACAGGATGAACCATGAGAATAGAGTTTATGCAGGACTGTGTGAACTGCTGCTGCTGCCGCTGCTGCTGCTTGTGTAAAAATAGACGGCAATACATCAAATCCACAGCTTCTGCTGGCTACAATTCATAAAGGAAAAAAAAAAGCAAGCAGCTCCCTGGTAATCTCTGGAGGATAAAGTGAGGTTTGAGGATTTCTGCATGTTTGCATTCGGCAAAATGGAGCGTTACCTCAAAGTTCGGGCAACTTGCGAAGCGAGGCAAACTTTCTTTGGACCCCATGGAGAGGAATCCCAAATACAGACCTGCTCAAAGGAACTAACCCTCTGGCTTCGAGCTTGGAATAAGCGCTTAAAATGCTCCCCTCGGGCAACGGGGGAGGGAAAAACAGGTTACAGGCGATGCTTTTTAAATAAGATGTTCTTGCCGGAGAGAGCTATCCATGTAAAGTAAAAATGTACTGTGTTCCCCAGTATATTTTTCCTATCTGGCGGAGCGTGTGTGCGGATTCTCAAGTCTTTCTGTCATGTTTTAAATATTTGCAGCTTGCCATTGTATCCGCTGATTTCTGTTTGCATATTGTAATTGCTCTTATCTTGTTTTGATTTCTTGGTAAAGTGGAATAGATATGGATAATTCATATGTCCTGTAGCTATTATGAGTCAAGGCTGTAAGTGGATGACTTTCTGGCTCCAAAGTCCTAATTGTTTCTGAGTAGCTGGAGTATCCTGTGGGTTGTTGTCTGGCTTGTAGCATGGGTCTCAGCTGCCGTCGCTTCATTTTTCCATCATGTATTATTCCTAATGCTGCTAGGAGCTGATTGAGGAACCAGCTTATATGGAAATACTGAAGATTTATTTTAATCACTAGAGTTCCTGCAGTAATTTCAAGCTAGTAACAGAACAGATAATTTATGTCAATGACTTTTTCATAGTGCAGAAAGAAAAAAAGAAAGGGAAAAAAAAAGGTTTGATCTTAATATTAATTGTGTGGTGGATGGATTAACTGTGGGTAGGATTTTACCAACGTGCTCCTGCATTGCACTTCCTGTAGCAATACAGGCGTCTGCATGCTGCCTTGGCTCGGGGGATCACCTTTACTGATCTAAAATATCGCAGGCGGCAGGTACTGGAGGCAGCTTTCATTTTTTGAATCATTAATGCTTGCTGTCAACGTAAAATGTATTATATTCTCGCTCACATAATGACAGGACAGCGTGTTGCTTAATAAAGGCCTGCATCACTGTAGCTGATCAGCGTCCCCAGTGCTTCACAGTTTAATGAAGGTGATGTACAGTAAGGTTGCAAAGATTGATAGAGAGAATCCACATGACACACATTCTGTCAAGTCTCTCTTTCTTTCCTGAGTTCATCCCCTTGGCTGTTTCAAAAACTTGTTAAAAATAAAACGCAGATTATTTTTTCATTAATATAATTAATATGGCACAAGTCCAGTCTTCTTTTTTTTTTTTTTTTTCATTTACCTTCAAAGGCACAAAAACGTCCAAAAGGTTAATGGAGAATTATACTTAATTATAATGATTCATTATCGTCAGTGCAGTTAAGCTAATTTATTGTTTCGCCTGAACTAAGAGAAAAAAAGCCTGTTGGAGTGAAATAACGCACAGTAATTAGCCTTTTGTGTTTAGTGGCTGCTTTATACTCCTAAATATTACTATAAAATTAAGGCTATAGTTATAGAATAACTATCATATCAAATAACGGTGGGAAGACAGTAAAATGTATGTGAGCAATGCAGCTGCACCTGTTACAGATGTATAGGCAAACAGTAAATATCAGCGTGTCAGATGAGGACAGTTTTAGGACTTGGAGTGTTAAATCTGGCATCATCCAAAGGCCAAATATAAATTAATAACAGGAACACTTGCTACTAATGTGTCTCAGATTAGAAGCATAATGTCATATTCAGAAACATTGATTTTGTTATCATGTCAACACTGGCAAGAGCATATATACTTCATTTCAGCAATTACATTTTTTTTAGGTGACATTGCAGTCACTATAGGCAAAAGAAAGCTGCAGTGAGCAGGATTTTTTTTTGTTTTTAATACAATTGTTTTTGTTGCTTCAGAAGCCCACCATAGGAACTTAAAAATGCAGATTACCAAGAGTAAACATGTTTAAGTAGGTGGTTCACAGAGTGTAGCTATTTTTACAAACGAAAGCAGTAACAGAGCAGCAGGATACTTTAGAAGTCTACGGCATCAGTTATAAGCTACTGACCTCCACAACACAAACCTGAGAATGATGCCTAGAATCTAACTTTTCAGTCAAAAACTCGATTATCCTTTAATGAGATCAGAGATTTCGGCCAAGCATCAAAAAAGGTCATCTCTGCATTATAAGATTGCTGCTGGAAGGTTGTGTCTCGCACTAAAGAAGAGGGAACTCTTTAATTTTTTTCTTTGGGTTTTTTTTTTTTCCTATGACCAAAATAATGATAAAAAATTGTGTGCAGTGAAAATTACTTGAGTGAGATTTTGACTTCTTAAAGTTCTACAGCCCCTTAAGTAATAGGAAGGAAAGCAACTACTATTTCAGAGCCTCATTTTGCAGCCTCTTAGCTCCCCTGCCCCTTGGCCTATTCCATGATTATCTTGTAGTGTCCTGGTAGAAGTAGAAGTTGTCTGGTAAATTATAGCTCGCACCAGCTGCACCGAGTCTTTGTGCCAACAGACAATATCTTTGCTTGTGGCTGTGCTGCTGCATCCAGCCCGCGCACTGCAGACGCACCGAGATTCCCAGGGACAAAAACCTCAATGAAATGCACCTTCAGCAGCTCTCGCTTCCATTAGTGTAAAAGGCGGTCCTTGTGAGAATGACACAACCAGTATTGAGCAATTCACATCAATGGACACTGTGTTAGTGCCCTACAGATCTCTTTTCGGAAAGTGGCACTTTTTTGGGTTGACTTCAGTCCAAATAGAAGTTGGGAAATCATTCAAACCACCCAGTCAACTGGCGGGAGTCGAGGAGGACCTGCTGTTGGCCATCCATAACACAATGCTAGAAACACTCAGGGTGGAAGCCCTTAGACTCAGTTGACTTTAAATGGCTTTTAACCATTCAGCGCCTGGTGCCTTTGCAGCTCTACGTGTGTTTTGCAGTATACCCATATCAAAGTAGATGTTCAGAGATGAGTTACAAGGGTACATGGTACAATGCAGGAAGAATTGCTTCACTGAGCAGCATTGACGTATGGGACGCCGCTATCTGCCAAGCTATTACTACGTGTTTTCCATAATTAGGAAATGGTTTTGGTGGATACTCTACCATTTCATTTGCCATGCTAAAGTGGATGTGTGCTATTAATTTTTTTCTTGCTTAGTAGGTCAGTCAATACCCTATCTAGCTTCATACTATATATAAAAGGACACATTCCTGGTTTATTTGTATTTATCACTACTCTCTTGGTAAGTCATGGAGACAAAAACATTTTGCACTGCTCAAGAGGACCCATGCAGACTAGGCTTTGTTTACTACCTCAACCAAAATGTTTCACAGACCCTCTACATTAGGATTCTTGAATCAGAGGCTGCCAGAGGAGGAAAACCCATTTGGTTCCCTCAATGCAGCCGCTATCTGGGGACACTTAGGAAGCTGACTGGGACAATATACATGTTCACACCAAGCAGGTGAAAGGCTGCATGAACTAACTATGCCTGTCACCCAAAGGTGAATATAGGGATATTTCCAAACACACTTCAGTTGCCAGGACCCTGACGTGTAACTGGGTGGCTGTGCTCTGTGCATCGAGTGCATCAGGAAAAGAGCACAGCAGCATCACTGACCTGTACTTTTTTATGCCCATATGGTAGCCACCATCATGACTGACCTCCAGGATTATGGTGAGGATCTGTAGAAGTGAAAGTGTGACTGTCTCCAGCTTGCGCTAGCCTCCAGGGCTGAAGGCTGTAACAGGCTGTGCCTCTTTAACCTGAATGCATCAGGAAATGCGTGACAGACCTTGCCCAGAGGTATTCATCTGTAACTTCTACCTGCACTGGTTTGCTCTGAAGCAGGAGAATAAGGCCATGTTTTGGCCTCTGCTGTTGGATTTAATAAAGCTTTGAACACAATTGTTATCAAAGAGTATAGGGAGAAGGAAAGTTGTTGCCCCTGAACAGAGATGAGGTAGAGAAGGCAGTTTATGCTCTCCTGTTTCCCCCTCTCCCTTGCATACCTGTGTAGAGCTAACAATGATGTAATGCTTAGTGGGTTTTTTTCCCAGAAAACAAAGTCAATTCTAGTGACCCTGTGCCATAGCTTAATCGAGGCTTAATTCTTATCACATGATATTAAAGTTAATAGATTCCTGGTAATTAATGAAACTGTTTCTCTGTTGCTGTTTCCTGCAGTGTGCTGCTCTGGTTGGCGAAGACCAGCCTCTTTGTCCAGATCTCCCAGAACTTGACCTCTCCGAACTAGATGTGAACGACCTAGACGCGGACAGCTTTCTGGGGGGGCTCAAGTGGTACAGCGACCAGTCAGAGATCATCTCCAATCAGTACAGCAATGAACCCACCAATATATTTGAGGTAAGGCAAGGTGATGCAAGTGCACGTTGCAAAGTCCTTGCTTGCCCTTTTTTTTTTTTTTTTTTTTTTTAGCCTGGTGGACAACAGTTTTACTACTTTTCCCCTGTTAAGAGACAACAAAAGTGGTGATGTGTGTTATGGGTTCTGACTGGCACCTTTAATCCTCATGATCAAAACCAGGCCTGCAATCTGGAGAAAGGGGGGGGGAAAGTCTTGAAAGAAATTAAATAGAACTTTTGATTTTTTTAAAGGAAACGACTAAAGAAAGCCTAGGGCGCGCTGCCCTGTGGCATCATGGCATGGCGTAGCACAGTTGTCAGCTACAAAGGAAAACGAAAGACAAAACGTGTTTATTGTCTTCCACTTGCATTCCCCGGCAAGAAGCAGCACAACAGCTAGCTGATGGGTAGCTGGAGCTGGGGCATTTCTAGTAAAACATTTTTACTGCTCAGAGTGTTACTGTGCAAGGCACTCTGCACACAAATTGAGAGGTCCTCATAGTTAATGTATAGGGAAGAAAAAAGGTGAATGTGGCAGAGAAGGCAGTGAGGGCTGTCAGTAGCTCAGGAGCCAGCACATCGTTTGGGATGTTTCATATATCTCTCAATGGAGAGCAGTCTTAAAGTAAGGGCTGAAGGGTGATAGGAGAGATTTAAATGTTTTCTTCAAAATACTGCCTTGATGATCAGGGTGTAGGAGAGGAGGGTTATGGTCTCTTTGTCTCTGGTCTTCTTTCTTTTGTTTCGTAAAGCCATTGTGATTCTCCATCCTGTGGTTATGGGGCAGCCGTGCTGCTCGTGAACCCTAACCTCCTTCCCTCTTTGATGATAGGAGATGCCATAGATCCTCCACTGACTGGGAAATTGGACAATAAATTGATTAGCTGGCAGGAAGACCTTGTGCAACAGCAAGCTACGGGTGCTGCCTCTCACATGGCAGGTACCGCAGCTCCAGGAAGTACAGCTGGCCCACTGGCTCCGGGAAGCCCTGAATTATCACGGTGGAGTTTAAAGGCTGGAAAAGATTAACTGAAACTGTATAGTAAAATACTTACCTAAGATGGCCTAAGTGAAATTCTTTTTTGTATACACCTCTAAACTCACGGTGGTCTCCCTGAGGCAGGTGAAGTTACTCTGGATTTATACCAGTGTAACTGATAGCAGAAACCGGTCCTCTGTTTAATTTCTATCATTTACACCCAAGTAACTTGGAATTAATTTTATTCAAATGAAAATGAAATTAGCCCTGTGCTTAAGCGCTCTTTTTTCAGTAGTTGTATAATGTTCTGTGCTTTGTTTTACAAAGTTTCCAAACCCCATCTTGTCTTGAATTGCAGTTGTACTGCCTCAGGCAGGGTACGGTGTGCTGGAGTGCAGATTTGTACGGTCAGCAGCAGGGAGGCAGGGGGGCAGGGGCCACATTTGCAACCAGCGTGGTAGAGAGTAGCTTTGCCTTTTTTATAACCAAGGAGACATATTTATCCACATTCATCAAAAGCCAAATGCAGAAGCATTTTCCTTTTGGAAAAATCAGTTGAGGAAGCAGACTTTCAACATGTAAGTTCCAGATAAGTAATATAATTAAGCATCTACCAACTCTAAGCACAGAAATCATTCCAGTAAAACCAGTGGCACTTGACCACAGGCTTGTTGCTTGCCCTATGTGTAACTAACTGCCTGGCTGCACTGTTGGCCACAGCTGCCGAGTACAAAATTGTATCAGATGGGTAGTGACGATTCCCCTACACGCCTTTTATAGGAATTGTCACTTCCTATATGAGACAATTCCCATTCTGAAAATAAAAGCATGTTGCAAACAGCAAGACAACCAGATAGGCTTGTACTTAACCTCATTGGGAGATGGTGACACAAGGTACACAAGTCATTACGTGTAACCTCTCACGGGCATGTTTGGGTACGTCTGAGGATGAGCAGCCTCAGTGTGAAGAAACAGGTGTTATGCAGCTGGGGGAATACATCTAGGCAGCAACTAATAGGTCAGAAATAATAGTTTGGAAAAGAAATATGCTGCTTCTTTCCTAACGGGCAAATTCTGTTGTCCTCTTTGCAAATGCCTGGATTCCCTCACACTTACCAGCTTCAGTTGCAGGCTGCATCGCTGTCTGTGACAGCACAGCTTGGCCCATACTTACCTGTAGGGATAAATTGTGCTCTAATAGCATTTTGCAATACTGCAGTGCAAAATGAGACTCTTTTCAGCTTTATAGTGTGTTATACTTAAATTTCTTGGTGGCTTGGCCTAGGAAGATGGGAATGAAACAGTTATTTTCTCCTCCTATACATTAACCCTGTCCCCATTCTCCATCGTGCAGCTGGATACCTTGCACTATTTCTTGCCTCTGCCGCTCTGTAATGTGACGACTGGGGGTGCTCAAGAACAGAAGAAGATGTCTTCTTCCTCCAGAGACTATCTCTCATACTCTGCAAGGAACTATTTGTTTTAGCTGAGAGAATGGAAGTTTTGTGCAGTTTCCCATTTGGTAATCTCTAGATTTTTCCATATTGATCTGCATTGGCTTTTCTTTTTAAAAAAAATAACTTTTTTTTTTTTTCTCTCTTTCTCTCGTATCATCGTGAGAGTAGTATGTTTTATCAAACCTAAGCTTCCAGATGAGGCCTTGTCATGCAAAAATAGAAATACAGTCTGTTTGACGTGGAAAGGAAAGAACCACAATGGCAAACAAATGTTGGGAAGTACAAGAGCAGTGTTCATTGCACAAGTTGTACGGTGTTAATTGCCAAACCTAACCTTGAATGAAGCATGCTCTCCTTTGAGGTATTAATGTGGTACATGTGGCACTGTCTAGGTGAGGGCCAGTGTTCAAAAGCCCATGACAGAGTTCCTTGTATTTCAGAAAGTGAATTTTCAGGCTTTCTGCAAATCATGTTCCTGGAAGCTCACTTGAGCCAAGCACCCACAAGCAGTGGCACTGGGAGTCTCACGGACTAGAAATTATTACTGGTTATGGTAGCAACCAGGAGCCAAGTGAGATAAAGGTGCAATTAGTCTAGATAGTATGTAACTGTTGAGTATAAATCCCTGCTCTCATCTGCTTAGGTGTGATGAGATTTTGCCCTTCACCCTAGTATTAAAACACTCCAGTATCTTGTAGACGCACCTAATTCATCCCTGCATTATTCTATTTGCCTGCCAGTGTAACTGATACTAGTCCTGAATCAAGCCTGTACTGACTGCCCCAGCGTGGAGGCTCTTCTTATCAATGTGTGTACATATGCATATTATGAATGAGTGGATTGCTTTCAACTCACAGCTTGATCACTTCTGTTTTTCACCTAGTTTTCTTTGCCCGTTGTTCTGACTACTGGATAGATAAAATGCAGGAGTTCTTGCCCCTCAGGGCACTGTCTATTGACACAAGTTCATGCAAGTAAATAGTTAACAAGTCACCCAAGACAAGTTATTTAGATGGTTCACTGCATCATTCGCTTTTATTATTTGATTTTGTGAAGAACTAGACTTTAAAAAAATGTATTTGTAAAAAATTGATTTGGTTACTTCTGGAAAATCAGAACAATTAGTTTTTCATTCCCAAAGCCAATGCTATGTGAAAATGTGAACAACAATACAACTTAAGGTGGCATGAGTGAGAAGGCTTTTTGTTTGTGAAAACTGTTGTCCCCTGAGGCGTCTTCAAATATACTGTACCCTATCATGTAAGGTTAGTCATATTTAAAATTATTTATGACCCATGCCTAGCATTATGGAGAGAGAAGATATCTATGGTGGATATATCTCTTTGTTGGCATCACTTACAAATAACTCAACTGATGTTAAGAGAAAATGCAGCCCACAGATAGGCAATAACCTGTTAAAGTATAATGAACTTGTGTAAAATCATAGAGATTTGTAAGAGAGATATTCTCATACTTGGAAAAACACTTTTTTTAGCCTTTAAAAAGACTTCAGAAAACCCACATTGCTTGCCCTTCTGCGGATTTCATTTATTTACATAATTCAGTATTCCAGAAAGATGCTCAATGTGTTTAATGACTTTATTTTTAATTGTTTTGCACAGGTGTAGCCCAGGTTACTTTTCAAGACCATGTTATGTGCCATGTATTTGGAAAGCCTAAATAGACTACTATGTTTTATTGTAGGCTGCCAAAAAATGCTGTATTACAAGCAATGAGAATGTGGGGAGAGAAAGAGATGCACAATGAAATGCATACTGTCTTGCCCCTGGCAGCAGGGAAATTCATGGAGATAAATGATTTCTTATTTATTTGGAAGGGTTTGCATCAGGAAGACGATGAGGGTAGAGGGGAGCCTTAAACATCAGCAGGGTAATTTGCATTGGTTCAGATTATAAACTCCCTCGTGTTCTGTGGTGCTGCCAGTCTCTTTCACTATTTCAGGTTATTCATTCAAGGTTTGCAGCCAGATTGATTAATGAATTACCAGATCTTGCGTAAAATGACTTGGCCTGACTTTTAAACAACCACCAATGTTTTCTTTGCCAGTCTTGTGACTGGTGTTAATGGGTTTCCAGAGAGCTGAGCCTGTATAGACTTTCTGTACTGGCCTCCCCTAGCATTTTTTCCACTTTTTAATTTTCTCCAAAACTAGTAGCCCAGGGCAGGCAGTTCAAGGAGATATAATCTCAGGGAAAAAAAAGACATAGTAGTCAAATCCTTGATGGCTGATGCCCTTCAGTGCCAAATCAGCATGATTTATCATAGCCATCTATTCAGCACAACAGAGGCTGGAGGTGAGCTGCATGGTGTACCTCACACAATATGCATAACTAGAGCTCTGAACTTTGAAGGAAAGCCTCAGAGCTATTTGCAAAGTGCTGGTGCTTAGTGAATACTAAATTACATTTAGGAAATAGTCTACTGCTACCAGTTATACTTCATTTTTATTCTTGACACAGACACCTAAATCAGAGAACAGTAACATTTCAGAGATTATGGTAGCAGTTTGGGTATGTTCCAACACTATAATAGGATCAGAATTTTAAGGCCTTTTTTATTATTACCAATAGTCGCTTAGTTTCTACTGCAGCGTACTTTGTAGGGAATTACAGCTTTTACTAAAAAGATTAAAATGCTATTATGCAAATGATTGCAGTATGTTATTATGTTTACAAATTAACATCCATGGCTCAACACACAAATTAACTAACTATTCCATCTATATTATTAAGGGTTTAATAAAGTAACTGTTGATAAAAATGAGGAGCTTGGAACAGTTAATAGGAACTGATTGTGATTTAACATAGAACTTAAACATTGTGTTTAATGTTCTAGATGGTATAATGGCAGAATAAAGCTTATCAAAGTGCTTAAAAGAACTGAGATTGTGTGAATGGCATGGCAGCATGTCTGAGGCCTCAGAGAGCACAAACTAAATAGCTCTGGGCAGTAACATAGAGTGGGCAGCCTATCGGTGAATCTGAACGTAGCACAGGACCATGTCGTATCAACATGTAGTTTCCTGCTCCAGTAAGTAGGTTTTTTGAAATTCAGATTCATAGACATTGAATGTTTTACATGATAAGCAGATGTAGGGTACTTGGAAACTTGTGTCCCTCTAAAATGCATCCTGTACTGAAATGCTTCTATGGCAAATGGGATTTCACTGCAGAGAGTATCGCTGTATGACAAAAAGGGGAAGGCTGAGTTCAGGTTGAGATGACTTTACAAACAGCACTGCAAATTGCTATTCCTAGCAGTTCATAAGAGATCATAAAAGCAAACAGATAAGAGCTACTGAGGTCCTAGAGAAATGAATGTACAGTATGTGGTTACGGGATAGATTTAGTAGGGAAACAGACAACATTGTAGGTTTAATACAACAATAAACATAAAAGGCAAAAAATGCAGATTTGGGATAGGAAACTTTATAAGAACAATAAAAGGTAACAATGTATCATAAAAACAGCTTGTGAGACTAGGAGAAAGACCCTCAGTTCCAAGGAAAGAAAATAGCGGAGGCTGGGCAAAAGTGCCAGAATTTTTATATTCCTAATGGAGCAATGTCATGTTTCTTGTGTGTTCGAATGTGTTACCTTTTCCAATGTCTCTGGCCTGACTCAGGTTTCTGCATCTACTAAATAGGAGACCAGCACAATAATATTACATCTATGGGGATGATGTATGTAAACTATAATCTATGACTAGCTGTGCTGACATTTAAAAAGGCTCAAGCAGTAAGTGGAATTTATTTTACTCAAACCAGCTGCTATGTAATTGGGAAAAGTTTATGCAAATGCTCTGTATTTAGTGTTAGCAAGGTGTGCTGCTGCTCCCTTTTCTTTCCCACTTGGACAAACTACAAACTGTCTAAACGCGCCTCTGTTTTAATGCAAGAACCTTGCATGTTGGTTGAAACCTTCAGGCAGGAAAGAAGTCCCAAATGAGCAAAAAACAATTGCTTTGAGAGCTTATTGTTTGATGTATGAAGCCACCAAGACCATTCCCCAGGCGCACGATCAAGAAAATGCAACTGATCCCCTTTGCAGTCCCATTAAGGAGATATTTCACCTGGAGCAGCCGTGGCTTGAGATACTTACCGTGTCTCTGCTCTGCTGAGCACCTGTCCTTTTGCAAGAGGGAAGACTAACACTCACCAGTAGTAAGCTAATTAGGTCATTAGACAAATGTCTTGGCCCATGTTAAAACCAGCCCTTGAGGACACCGTGTTACACTGTGTTCCCACTGGCTACGTATCTAAATACAAGCTGGTGTCAGCTGCCATACAGACAAAAATGTAATAGCCTCCTTTCACAGAGGTCATCTTAAATCCACTTTGGTCACAGTCACACTCCACATCTGTTTTAGTGAGATGCAGCTTCTTAAGGTGGCATTTGGACTTCAGAAGCACGCAAACAACCGAGCTATAAATTGCTACTGCTGGACTTATTTTGAATAAGTGTATACTGTTTCATATTTATAATGGTGAGGCTTCATAATATTCGCAGTGAATATATAACACAGATCAGTTCAACAAGCATGAAATTGTATGTTGTCAACTTGTCACATAAATAGAGCCATATTCTAGCTTACGATAATGTTGAACTAAATATTTTCTCCCTAGAACTGCAGAGAGGGTCGCAAAAAAATGGGACAGTGGCTCTGTCTTTTGTTAGAAAAACACTCACGGAGACATTGCTAGTGTGAAGTAAATATTTCTGATAAGATTTTCCTGTTTTTTTCTTCCCCATTTGCTTAACAACAGCAACAGAAAGTTTGCCTTTCTTAGACAAATGCTAATTGGCTAAACTGTAAAATTTATTTCCCTTAATGGTTTTATTTCTAGTGTAACCTCTTTTCTTTTTTTTTTTTTTTATTGTTGCTATTTTTGCACTGTGCATCATTGCTAATTGCTACTAAATGCTCCATCTTAACCCTGGCACGCTCTTTCCCTGCTGCCCCATCCCACTTAACATTAACTCAGTCCCATGCTATTACAGAAGGATAAAATCATAGCAAGGCTTAATTTAGGATTTTTTTTTTCTTTGTGCTGCTAACCTATTGTGCGTGTGTAGGTCAGGAGGAGGAAATTGCACAGAGCAAATTTGTTGCAGGGAGAAAGTTTTGATATTGAATCATGTCGAACTTTTTTTTCTGCACGAGCAGAAAAAAATACAAGGAAAAGCGTGTGTGTGTGTGTATGTGTGTCTGTGAAAACGTATCCACTTGTAGCTCTTGTTATACTGCAGTGGTTAATACTCAGATGCACCAGAAGTTTGCAGCCTTTCTGGAGGAGTGTCCTCTGCCAGCTTTTTGGGCCTTTTTTTCTCCAGTGTCTGGTTTTTATTTCGGTAGCTTGGTGCAGGTGCATATGGGATCCTAGTGCCTATGTTTGTGAGTGACAGACTGCAGCACTGGCGTGCGCGGGGACCTGACTATGTGTGCACGCATACTCAGCCATGGAGGCTGGTTGCAGGTCTCGGTGGAAATTATCCCCTTGGCCACGTGTAGTTGGTGGCTTTGGCTGAGTTTTCCGTTCTGACACAATGGAGCAACAGCCATGCTTTGTAATGATTGAGAAATTAATTAGCACTTTGCGGTGGTGATGAGTCTGAAGGGCCATGATTGGCATTTGCTTTTCACCACATGCAGTAATCACTGGGTTTTGTTTATGAAAGCACAAAACCAAAACCTATTGAGATTTTGGTGTTGTCGTAAAGCCTGAGCTGTGTGATGCACAGGCATCATACCTGCATTTCCTCACACACATCTGTGCTTTTGTGCTTTACTGTGAGTAACACAATGGAGTGCTGGTCCATAATGGGTACTTCTATAATCAGAAGAACAGAGTATTTTCTGTGAGGAGCCATGGTGGCAGCCTTGGGCAGGAGTTGTTGACTTGTTAATTTATGACAGCTTTGAGTTGCCTGAACTGCTCACAGCCATCTAGCTCATCATGTGAAGTTCAGGAGGATCAGCCCTTCCAAGCACATTACAGGGTTAGAGGTGTCAAACGGGCAGAGAGAACTTCCTACACCTCTACACTTCTGTCTGCTGCCACATCTGCTCCCTCAGGGCTCAGCAATATTAAATCTTCATAGGGGTTGGAGAGGCAGTCCATCAAGTGGTCTGATGGACTGCAAATCTCTCCTACAGGAGATACGCTTGCCTGCAAATAGAGATATTGGGTGGAAAACTTGTTTCTTACCCAAGGGATTACTTGCAAGGCGGTGGTGAATAATGGTTATCTGGAGGATTGGTTTGGTCAGAGGAACATTCTGCTTCCCTGTGAGCTGCTAGAAGAAACAATGAGAGTTTTCTCCTGGAATGGTAGTTTCTCCTGGAGGGAACTCAAAATTGTTTCTGAAAGTACTCCTAAACCTTTGTGAAAAAAAAACAATTGTTGTTCTCCCAAGCTGCTGTTTAAGCAGTGACATAATGATTCAGGAACTGCATCAGAGCGCGCAGGTAATAAACGTTACGGAAGTGAGACTTCTCACTGGGATTTTGACTTTGGTGAGAAAGCTGTGGGCTTGCACGTTTCCACAGAGCTGTCAGTGACCCTAAGTGAGGAGCAGGTGTGGTGAGAGTTTTAAAAGTCTTCTAGTATTCAGGATTATTTTTTTTTAATGTGTATCAATTGAGTAGCTGCATCTAGTTATAATGTGCTCCACTCTGCCAGGCCCTGTGGGTTGAGACTGAGTGAAGAGGACCTTGGGTCTATTCTCTCTACTTCAGGAGGGCTTGCTGGGGAGGTGTGGGCAGCCAGGTAGTGCAGGTGACAGTGAGGCTGGTAAAGGATGAAGAACGGACTTGGAGCAGGGGAGGGCTTTGCAGAATCACAGAATGGTTGAAGTGGGAAGGGACCTAGGAAGGCCATTTGGTGCAACCCCACCTGCTCAGGCAGGGCCACCTAGAGCAGGAAGTTGATGAATTATTTTGTGTTTCTCTGCTGCTGCTTATCCCCTCCTTAAAATGACACTTTATTAGGACTGGTAATGAGTTCCTGATCCCATCTGGAAGATCTTGCACTATAGTCTTAAGCAGCTATGGATTCTCCAGGAGGCATGCCTGTACATAGCAAGAAGCCCATCAAGGCCAAATCCTAGTTTTCAGAGGAGGATGGGTGACAAACAAGAGTGTTCTCAGTCTGGCCTCAGTTTTCATGGCAAATTTTCATATAAGGAAACCTACCTGTTGGGCTAATCTTAGCTTCCACAGGTCCTTAGCTTGTCCATTTTCACAGGCTTGTTGTCAGACTAGTGAAATCTTAAAGTTGTCAGGTAAAAAAGGATGCATATGCAATTATTTTAATATTATTTTAATAAACAAAAACCTAAGTGTGTGCTTATTGGCATCTGGTTGGATGTGCCCTGTAAGGCATTTGACCCTCCAGGCATGCACAAAAGGAGCAGTATTTCTATCTGTCTGAGGGAAACTTATGCATTTTTGAAATTCTTTTTCTGGTTTTGTGTTTGCTTTACTTTTTTCCCCCTACCAGGACTGGTGTGGATTTTCTTGGCTGTACTGATTATCCTTAAAAGCCCAACAAGCACTCTTCACACTAGTATGAAGATATCAGGCAAAACGTTACCAATTGTCACCTCAACTGCATCTGGAGAAAAGCCAGAAAAACTTGTGGGTTTTTTTTTTTTTTCTGAGGCATAAGAACATATCACACAGTCCTTAACACTACAGAGACATTCATCCATTTCCAGTGAAAGGGTGTCAAACTGCTTCTGCTTGTATGTGATGGGAATGTTGCCATCTCTTGTCATTTTCTTTGCTGTTGATCCCACTCTCATATAGGAAGGGTCAGGTCAAATGCCTCTCTAGAGACCAAGTCTCCCATTTGCAGCAGGAAATCTCTCGGGCGGAGAGGATAATGTTACAAAACAGAGGCTAACATTACAAAACAGCTCTGCTGCCTCTGGCACAGTCTAGAGCATCACAGACCAATAACTTCTATCATGTCACTCTTGCAGCACCTTATTATCTATGTTTTTCTGTAAATCCGATTCAAGACTGTCATTACCAGTTTCAGGTAGGTGAACACCATCTGGGTGAAATAACCATGTGCCAGTGATGGGCTGGAGGGGGCTCTTGTTAGTTAATCATCCCTACCTTCCCTTTGATGAGTTAATTTGTCTGTTGAGCCATGGAGGAGCCCCCAAGAGCTCCCAGGAGCCCCTTGTTAAAATTCTGCCGACAAATGGGAAGATAGGGATGATTTCACTCTTTTTGCTGGAGCCTGTGCTATCTGTGATATTGCTAAATCATCCATAAGGCATAACTTTCTGTGCAATCTTTTTCTTACATTCTGGCAGCACATTACTTCTTTGTACATTTACTTTTTAAACATTGCCAGTGGATACCTAACCCTCCTGAAAATCTCATCCCATGAATTAAGGTTAATTGTAGTACTTCCATGTGGCCTTTTAGTAGCTGCCATACCAGGTTGCTTGGCTGTGATGCTGGGCTATACTCTTTTTCTTTTTCTTCCTCTCCAGTTACTAAACACAGTCTTTATTTACTTGCCTCATGGTAATGCCTAAAAACCCTCTAGTAGGGTGATAGTCTCTTTGTATGTACTAGTGACTAGCCCATACCTGTTTTATGGTGTGCACTTTGAAGTCCTTGGAAGGAGCAAAGGTAGTGAAAGAAGAAAAGAGCTGGTCCTTAGGGCTTGTGAGTGAAGATAAACTCAAGTTATTCTTCCTTTAGAAGCCTAGGAGCTCTGCTGTCTAACTGGGCTCCTCTTCCTCCCAGCCAGCTGGAGGCGGTTACAGCCTGCTTATCTTGCCCAACCCAGGGAATAAAATTCTAATCTACAACACAGCTAGGAGATGCTAGCTTGAAGTTGCAGTTGTGTCAACATGATTTGGGACTACCAAACCTGGGGAGAAGCTGCCTTAAGTAATAAATCCCACCATAGAGACTTGTTTATCTCCAGACTTAAGAAGAAAAAGAATTAAATTTAAAAAAATTTAAAAAACCAAACAAAACACCCCAAAAGACTAGGAAGCTAAGAAGTACTGTCATTTGGAAGATGCTCTGCTCCCTTTTTAACAAGTCAGACAGGACTTGTTAGCTCTGATATAGTGCTCTTACAGCCAGATCAGGACTACCTCTTGCAAGGCCATAAGTATGTCTCTGCATAGTGCTGACAGATGCTATGGGTGGATTTATTAGCTTTCGCTCAATATTGATGTTTCTCCTAGGCTCTGTTCTGAGAGACAGTGAACCCCTCCTGCAGAAGCACAGGGAAAATGATGGAGGGACTCTGGAGTAAATCTGAAAGAGACAATTGGGATCCTACCGGCTTATGAGCTCTGGCTAGAGCTGACCGTGATGTACCAAGCAGGTTCCTGCAGAGTTAGTTGGTGTCTTTGTATTGTGTTTTCAGATCTGGGTGGGGAACTGTTACTTGGCTGTGTCCTGTACAGATCTAAATGGTCTCCAAGAAGCTGCGCTCTGCTGCAGCTGCCCGGAGAGCTTCCCCAGAGTGCCAGGGAGCAGGAATCTCCTGTGGAGACTCAGGGTCTCCACACTGAGTGAGTTCAAGTCCAGTATGGTCAGAGCTAATAGGCCATGGAGGGCTAATTCTCTGCTGGACCATCAGCATCGCCTTATACCCCGCTCCTGGCACTTGCAGCTCTCTGAACACAGTCAGGATGCACTTGAAATGCCTCTCTGTGGACCCCATCTGGACCCAAGAGGGCTTGTTAGGGGCAGCCCCATGCTGTATGTAGGTGGTTGTTCTCTTTCTGGATCTCTCACAAGATTAGACTTTTGAAACTTTGATTTTTAGACCCAAAGCTAAAATAGGAAAAAGACCTAAACTTCAACCTGTAATAGTTCCTATTTCCTAAACTGTGTTTTTGAAAATTGTGTATATATATATATTTTCTTAAAGATGTGCCTTGGCCCAGCAGGCATGTCAGACACTTTTTAGAAAATGGCTTTTGTGGGTACTGGGCTTTTCTGTCAGTCCAGCTTGAAACAGCCAGGAATGCTGCCTTGTCCAGCCTGTTACTCCAAGTTGCACCACGTGTTTAGCAGGAACCTCAGACTGGACCCTTCCACTTACTCTCCCATTATTCCCTCCTACACCGTCATTCCAGCTTGCCCTCCATCACTATAACATTAGCTATTTGCCACAGCTTCTATCAGCTTGCTTTTTTCCCTGACCAGACTTCATAGGGATGAACAAAAATCCACTCATGTCTTTTGTCCTTCCCTACACCTACTTCTGGGAGTGCAATGACAGATACCAGTTTTATTGTGTGCCAATGTTACCACTCTGTTTACAGCAGATTTAAGAGTTTACATTAGGCCACAGCGTTATCTTCCAGTTTTCCTAATTCTATCTGCTGGCAATCCCAGCTATGCGGTTGGGGTGGCTGCCCCTGTCCTAAAGGAATTTGTGTCAATTTCTGCGGGGACAAATCCTCCCTGTGCTAAACCGCTTTGCAGTATTTGCTCAAACTGAAATTTTGACAAAGACGTTCTGTCCACATCCACCAAAAGAGATTGCCTTTTTTTTTCAGATACACTTGGAGGTAGATGCATTGGAAGCTGCCTGTACCTGGCTGATAACTGAGACTGAGCATCTATGTAGCACGATCCATGCCCTTTTCTAATTTTTCTTTGAATGACAAACGTATCTTCACTGAGTCAGCAAAAGAAGAGATCCTACAGTAGAACTCATTGCCCTTCTATCCCTTTTAGCAGAGTGGCTAGGTTGTCCCAATTCCTCCCCAACATCAGTCTTTAAAAGAGCTCTTGCAAAGACATCCTTCAAATGTATTGTCCAGAACTGCATTATAGTCTCTAGTCATTTCCGATCAAGACTCATAACATGGTGTTATTTCTTAGAATGCCTCCCTAACCACAGTGGTATATTCCCAATTCAAAAAAAGTATTCACATCTTTGTGAAAATCAAAGTTGCTGGGATTTGGAGAGAGTCCACATTAGTCCTCACCACTGTTGCACCTAGAGAGTCAAATCTAAGAGTTGAGGGTGGTTAACCTCAGAAAAGAAAAGCAGATTTCATTGCAAACTTCTGTATTTCATGCAGGAACCATGTACAAGTTAGCCAAGGTTCTCTTGAGAGACTTTAAGATGAGAAATTCGTCAAATTTTGCATGGCTTCAGTTTTCATTGCAAGTGCTCTGTTCAGTTCTAAAATGATACCTTTTTTAACTTTGAAACTGCTAACTGGTAAGTCAGCCCTTTCTCATGGGAGAGGCCTTAGCAAAATAACTCTGTGTGTGAGGAAGATGGCGGAACAATAGTGTGGTGTAATAACGTGCTTGTTTTCAGTAGCAAAGGAGTCAAAATGCTCATAGACTTGGAATGAAAACCTACAAAATATTGCTGACTGCTCTTTAGATGTCTGAATCCATCTGATTTTTTTCTGTGCAAAGAAAATGCGTCTCCCAGTGCCAGATTTTTACACTCCAAAATTCCTGGAGTTGTCTGCCTCCTACTTCTTGAATACTTGTACATTTGGATATGTGCAGGTGTCCTTTCTGTTCCTGAATGCTAGTAAACTAATGAAGGATCAGGGCCACTTCACCTGATGTTCTCCCTCTCTGGAATCCAATAATTGTTTTGCATCAGGGTGTAATTGTACCTGTAGGTATTAGACAAACCTGCTAATTCAGGCTCTGTAACTCTTGAGTATCTTCCCAAATTGCATTCCATGATTTGGTTAGATTATATCTTATCTCTAACCTTCTTGCTTCAATAAACACACAATATCTGGCCTGTCTTATCCCACCTTATGCACAAGGAAAATCATCAGGACCTAATCTGTTGCTGGCGTTAATGGCACAATTCCTCACCCTAGTTCCAATTCAGTCTGCCTGATATCCCACAAATGTCTTTGGGAAATTATTTTATCCCTGATCCTGTACCTGTAAAGATACTTTCTTCCTCCACCACTGCTGTCTGACTTCCTGCAGACTTTGTAATGACCTTTGCAGGCTGTGGTGGATGACACAGTCTTAGACACGAAAGTCTGCAAACAACTGCCACATCTCAGGTTGTCATTTGAGCTCAGAAGGTCCCTAACAGCAGATCCCCGATCTTGAGTTATTACTATAGCCAGAAAGTGTAGTCTCTTCACTAGCAAAGAAAAGAATGGAAAAAATATATGGTAAAGAGGGGAGGAGAAACACAACAGCTTTTTTTCTTTCCTTTCTGTCTGGAAGGTGGCTGGACATTGCAATAAAGCTGCCGTCGTGGCAGCCTGATGGGGACAAACGGGGTTGCTTTTGTCAATATTTTTGTTTGTAAGTACCATCCAAATTCTAAAGTAAAATATTCTCCTACTTGGCTTATAGTAATTTGGGAATCTTTGAGATGAAGCTCTGCTGAACCCTCGGTTCACTTATCTTTCCTTGGGGCAAACCTATCTGTGTGACTATCTGTACAGGTAATGACTTAGCCAACCGGCTTTGGATATTTTCTGGTTTTTATCTTCCCAAAGTAAGTTACACAAAGAGAGGGCCCCACTCAAACATTGGTTTTGTGGATCCTTTGTTTTTCCAGCTTGCTGAGCTGCTGTTATAGTATAGCCTCTTGTCCTGTGTTCTGGGGGGTTGGCCCAGCTTTTCGTGCTCACTTTTGAACCCAGTCATTACCGTGTTCCTTCCCACTGGTCCAAACTTGTCTCTTTAGCTGTAGCACATTGATGTTTTCCCTAACATCTGCTACGTCATACAGGTATCCTGTGGCTTTCTGGTATGGAGGTATATCTGACACACTATCCTTGTTCTGTTGTAGCCATTCACTACTGTCTCTGTGTTAACTTTCTCTGGAAAACTCCGTTCTGGAATGCCAGTAATAAGTGAGCAAATATGATGAGGACTTTTTTTGTACAAAAAAATGGCAAAATCACCAAGTTCCATGAATGTACAAAATTACCCTCCCCTTAGTTATGTTGCTCTTGACAGCCATTTTTCAGTTCTCTTCTGTCAACTGGAAGCTCAGCTGCAGGTGCTTTGGGAGGGGGACTGTGTGCACTGTTGGCATTCATGAAATGTTGTCCCCTGCTTGGAAGGGGAGACTGGTGTTGCTGGTTGGAGCCCTGTCCTCCACTGTGCCCATAGGCACTCTCTGGCCTGGAGAAGGTGATTAATCTCTGCGCATCAAATCCCCTGCTGTAAAGTGAGGATTATAATCCTCCTTTCTTGGTCTTGTCTGTTTGAACTGTGAGTACTTTCTGCAGATACTTTCCCTTACGATGTGATTGGAGATCATTCAGTGCAATAGGCCTGTTGTCTTGGTAGTGCTAGAGTAACACTTAACCAGAAGAAGTTTAAATTGCAGGAGATGAATGGTAATGTTAATCATCATAATGAAGAAGGACATTATTTTTGCTTTGTGACTGTGGAAGGAAAGGCTGAGAAAGAGATGGCTAAAATCACTGAATGCATATTTTCAAAGACAGGGCTTGCTCAGCAGCCAGGTGACAACAGACATGTTGTTTATTTGACAAAAGGGGAGTGAACTTAACTCCTGACTCAAAAAGAAAACTTGCTTCCCAAATGAAGACATATGGAGGGTTTTAATGGCAGTTGCAAGACATATGGCTAGGTTATGTGTCTATGTGTGACCTTATAAAGGCACTGGGTATATATCTGGTGAGGGAATCTGTGAATTCCACCACCATTTAAGAGTGAAAACATTTCTCACCCTGAAAAGAAAGTCAACAAAAAATTGTGTCTGAGAGGGCAGGCTCTGCCTGCTCCACGGCAGTTGGATGTGATGCCTGCCCAATAAGGGAAGGAGCTTCTGTTCAGCTGCATGGTTGGGTTTTAGCTTGACCTTGCTCAGAATTTGTCTCTGGAAGTTGACCTTACTCAAGGTGGGGGTTTTAAATTATATTAAAAGTGACTCATACTAAAAAGTTGCAGTAAAACCAGGAAAGGAAAAAAATACTGGAAAACATGTTAAAATACGTGCCTGAATCAGTGTCCATTTGGTACCCTTGTTACGGCAATCATCCAGGTGCCAAGACTGGTGTAGTACCTGGGATGTCGTGTGGAAGGCAGTGGGCAGGAATGAGTGTGTGGAGGCACTTGCTGCTTGAATCCTGTGGTGTTCTCGATCTGAGCTCATACAGCAAGTCCCCATGACGGTGTTATCTGCAGAAGTGTGGAGAGTTGAGGCAACAACAGCAGCAGGGATGTTACACCGTATGACTGATTTCTGCGGTGATGTCTTTCAGACTGGCTGTAGCATGAGTAAAATATATGTAAGGACACAGACCATTTGTGCTTTGCTTTGGAGTTTCTTTCGTTTGATATCTTGTGGTTTCCAGTGAGGAGCAGATGAACAGGTATCCTGCTTAAGACCGCTTAAAGAGAACTGCTGTAGCCTTAAAAAAAAAACCTCATTTTATACGTTTTAAAGATGAAAGACTAAGTCATTAATGACTGTAGGGTCTTGCAGTTTTACCTGAAAGAAAAATCACTGATAGCTCCACAGTTCAGCTGGCAGAAAACCATGTCAGGCTGTGGAGCCTTGCCCATATGTGCGAGTCCTCTTATGGTACCAAAAATCATTTAGTTTTCTTCTGAAGTCCTGGGCAGTGAGCTAAAAATGTCTCGCTCAGACATGCATTTTGGAATTTCAGAATTAAATGTAATAAAGCAGATTTTTATTTTTACTTTCTTTTGATGAGACACGCAATGAGAGAGTGAGGACGCGGTGTTAGAGTATCTTTTGATTTGCTATTTGCTATGTGTTAAACATTTATATTTCAAAGAAGCGTTTGTACCTATACCGAGTGTTTGGCAAATCCAACAGCTCATTAGATGTTAGCAATAGCAATGCTGCTAAATACAAAGGATTCATAGGCAAAGTACCCCTCAGGCTATATCTCTGAGAGAAAAAGTGGCAAATAGAATCAGAAACTAATTAAATAGTCAGCTAAAGCGAGCGTAACTTTAAAAAGCTCTAAAACTACCAAAAATGGAAACATATTACAGTTATCTGCATTCACAGTGCAGAACAAGTTTGGTAGTATTTAAGATAATTCTCTAGTGCCTGCTATTTTTAGTCCAAGGGTAAGCTTCTCTAAGAGCCTTTCAGCGTTGCATCCCTTTAACCTGGCCTAACAAGCTAAGCCAGTAAGCTGTCTGATTTCCGTCTTACAGGAGGCAGAGAGATAGCTAAAACAAACCATTTGTGGTGAAAACGCTCAGCCTATCTTGTCTTAAGAGCTTTCTTTGTATAGATTTTTTTTTTCAAATGTCCCAATATAAAGCGTTGCTTGTCAGAGACCAAAATGTCAGGCTTTGCTGTTTGGAAATCGTAGAAGTGCAGGAATGAGAGGAGGATTTTATAGACCCAGCCTAATGGAAATAAACATCCCTGCATTGCCACCGGTGAAACCCAATCAGGGCAGTTTAAGCTATTGGTATCGATGTGTCTGAGGAAAGAGGAACATATTTAGTTTTTCTCGGAGAAGGAAGGGCAGACATAAAGGGCCTGATTTGCTTCTCACTTACACTTAATCTGTCCTGGTTTAACTCCATTGACTTTAGTGGGTGACGTTTGCTTCGTGCTGCTTTAATCCAAGGAAGAGTCAAGCTGGGGTCGGCGTTATGCTCCCTGTGCTGCCAGCACTTGGATTCAGGGCACCCTTTGCCGTCGAAACAGGGAGCAAGGCCATATGCAGCTGTGAAACACTGTGGTGCTCCTTGCACAGTCGTGGTTGGGAGTGCTTCGGGTGGATAAAACTTGGCAATATTATTCACTTAGATATACCTCTTTTTTATTGGAAATACTATGTGGGTGTCCCCCCGTCCCCCCCCCATAGTTTATAGGATTAAGTGCAACTGTATTTACTTTCTTCTCTCTTTCCCCTTCCCCTTTCTCTCTCCCTTCCCTACTTCCTGCCCCCCCGGTGTGTAATCCTTATGTACGTTTACAAAACAGGATTTTATTGCTACCTAAACACGAGTGGTCCTACCCACTCCTCTCATCCAGCTGAGCAAGACTTAAGTGCAGTACCCTGTCCTCTGTCTGAAATAGTTAGAAACAGAGGTCGTGCTGCCTGGATTAACGACAGTAGCTCCAGCCTTCTGCCCCCAGAAGTGTCACTTAAACAGGATTTCCCTTCCCAGGACACTGGATCAGGAATGCGGCTCTTCCGTCTTGGGCTGTTTCCAGTCTGTGGCTCCCTTCCTCCCTCCTCATTTTGGGTGCTGATAGAACAGGACAAAATGTCTTGATACAAAGGAAGGCCATCTGAGCCAAGAAAACCTAGGCTGTGTTGAAGCTGGTGACCTGCAGGGTCCCACCTCTGATTTAGTATTCAAATGGCTGCGATTTACTTATTATTCCTGGGGTTAGGCACATACCATGGGGTTTTGGCTGTGCATCTAGCAGCTACATAGACGTGAATTATAACTTATATTGACTTCAGCGGGGGTAACTTTTAAACTGAAGATGCAATTGCCATGAACAAATAGGTCAGTGCATTTCCAGTAGTCAGTGACGTTTGTGAGCACAGTGTCTACTGCATTGTAGACAAGATGCACCCGAGCCACTTTTAAATTCATCTGCTTAGTTGTAGCAATGTAGTGCTCAGCTGCAAAACTCATGCGATAAGTAGGAAGAATTAGCCCTTACTGGCCACGGGCTGGACTGCCGTTAGTCCTGGGCCAGGTTGGTACAGATAAAGTAGCAGGAGCTGCTGCTCTCAGCTTCAGAAGCAACATACCCGAAGAGCAGAGGACCAGGTCCCCAGCTAGTGTAAATCTGCATAGCTCCCTTAAAACCTGTGGAGAGGCCCTAATTTATAGCGGCTGAACATCTGGGCCCAAGTTCTTTTTCTTTTGGTTACTAGCAGGATTAAATAGACGTACCCAAAATTATTTATTAGAGGTGCTGTGGCAGCATCTCAAAGCCCAACTGTAAATCAGGACACCGTTGTGAAAGGGGTTGTGTGAACACATAACAAAAAGACAGTCCCTGCCTAAAGGAACTCACGGCCTAATTAATAATGGTACTTAGTGCATTAATAGGTACAGCTGGACTTGACTGCCTGTTACAGGTTAAAGACATAGGGCAAAAAAAAAAACCCGCCCACATTCATTTCCACCATTTCTGATTAAAAAGGGACTGGTTAACACCAGTGCCTCACAAAGAAAAATACAATCTTTTACATTGTACAGATGGAGGGCTGGTTGTTGAGAGCAGCACTTTTAAAAGACTAGCAGACAATGAGCAATATATTCAGTTTTGACTAAGAAATAAATAGAAGACAGGCCACTGTGGTGGGAACTGTAGCGTGCACCACAGTATCCATGCGCTACATAACTCTGCTTGGCTGGTTGAGGATAAATGAACAAGGTAGCTATAGTGTAAACTAGCAAATCAGTTTTACATTTTAGTGTCAACCCCATTTTATCAACATTATCTGTGAAGACTAGTGAGGTCCAGGAAACTTAGAAACAAGCCAACAGTGGACGTGCTCTAGAGGAGGCTTTGCAACAGATAGCTCTTCTGTGGTCTTTATTTTTTTTTTTAATGCTTTCTGTTTTAAAATCATCTCTAGTTTACGATTCTATTCGCATACACAAAATTACATTGAAAGAACATTAAAGTCTTAGCACCTAGTGACAAATCAAGGAAATACATAGTTAAGGATATTATGAGACATCTAAATGAATCCAAATGCTTAACTGGTGGAAAATTCAGACACATCTCCTCATTCTGAAGAGTGTCCTCAGTGGTTGTAGAGGTTTACCGGGATACACTGTTCAATCGCTGCTTTTTGAGGCGAGGGCTTATTTGCCTGCTGGGACAAGCTTGCATTTTGTTTTCATGGGGCTGTAAAAGAGAACTGAAAAGCCTGGCAAAATGCACCTGTGATCTGTGCTGTGTTAAACCCTATGCCTGTTAGCACCTTCCTTACTGTGGCATCTCCACATTCTTACTTGGTGCTTCATTATAAAGGAACCTTTTATTGCTTTCAGCCTAGGACGCTCACAGTACGGGTACCTGGGACATTCTCTCAGCTGAGCATCTCCTTAGATATGGGAACACCACTGAGGTTTTTTGAAACTTTTTTAACCCGGTAAAAGTAGAGTGCACATATCTAAAAATACATTTGTTTCCTCTTCATGATTTCCTCAGGTTTTTTTTAAGGGCTAATGCCTACTATCTTTGTTTATTTTATCTAGCTAAACTACCTCTCTAAATGGTGTATGTGTCACTCAGCATGTCTACTGGTACATACCAGGAGGATGTTGCAGCCATTGCTGTGACACTTAAAGACTGGAGTGTAGCTACATAGGTAAAACATATGAAGTAAATGCATCTTTAGCCTTGAGAACAAGTTTTTGTGTTGTGTCTGAATAAACTCTTTTAGCCAGCTCAGACCAGATGGCAGCCTTCCAGTTAGATCACAATAAAAATTGTTGGGAAGCCCAGATGTATTAATGATGTACTGATCCATTCATGCTGCAGCTGTAAGGAAAACTGCTGTTTTTCTTCCTGTGCGACATGACTTGTGTTTGTCATACCTGTTCAACAGGCGTGGTGGTAGGTTTGATGAAGCTGAACATGCTGAAAAATTAAAACATCATAAAAAGCATTTAATGAAGTTGGTGCTTTACAAATGCTAATTTCCTGGTCAAATTAAATTCCAATTTTCTAACAGTAAAAGCACCATATAGAAGTGTCTTATTTTGCTGTTTAAAAAGGAATTTTTGAGTGTGTGCTCTGTTCGCACAAAAACCAGTCTCCACATAATTGAACAAAATTAAAAAATATATGTAAACTCTTTTCTGCTGTATTGTATATAATTTATACCCTGAAATTTATATTTGTGTAGAGTCATAAATCTCTAGAAAGAAGTAGGGATTATGATAGACATCCTGATACATCCAATATAATTAAAACTAAAGCAAATGCAACACTGAAATTGGGAATGAACAAAAGCGACAAGATTATGCTTCATAGTTTGCAAAGGAAGGGTCTATACTACCACTCAAGTATGTTTTTTAGAGATGTCTGTCATTTTCAAGAGGAAAAAGAAGTTTTTACATCAATTACATGTGAGAAATAATCATTGCAAAATATATGTAGCTCTTTTTTTTCCCAAAACATGCCATGCTGCCTAACAAAGGTATATGAATGTTGAAAAATTTTTATGTCAGTGCATAGAGAGATTAGTGTGGTCATGTACCATAAATCAAGTAAATAAATAAATCTGAGCAAGCAGTGTTTGAATATTTGGACTGAAATACTGTTGATACCATCACTGAAAACTGTGCAATGGGGAGAGTCCCAAACATCTTCCCTACCTGACGCTGTAGCCTGTAGCCTTCCTCCCCCTGCCTCCCTCTTTTTGTAGTACTCATTCCCCATTTGAGCTTGTCTGAATTGGGACCCTTGGTCAGGAACTGTGACTCTCTACCCCCTGTATATTTTAGGTGTGTAATAGTAGTTAAAAATCTCTGTCTGGGTTGTTGCTCAGGACCTTATCACGTGCGTGAACGATTGCCTGTAAAAGGGGAAGGGGGGGATGGGTAAGAGGCGCTGAGTGCTGCTCCAGGGGGGAAGGTGCTGGGTGGTGGGCTCGGAGGGCAGCCTGCGTACCCTCTCGCACCCCGGGCAGTGAGCTCACCTGCTCCTCTGCTCACCCCTGCTTCCCCACCAGTGCTGGCAGCAAGCAAACTTCACCTCCCCCTTTGCTTCTCTGGCTGCCTTGCACAGTGAAGGAAAACTCCCAGCCTTTCTTTTTTCTGTGGTTCTTCATCGGGCTCTTCCTCCCTTTGCACGTCTGGCCCTCCCCTGCTCTTGTTTTTCCCCACCGGAGACGGAGGTAGAGTTTTGTGCTTCGATGTGGAGCTCTGCCCAAACCTAGCCCACCGTGGTCTGGACAAGACATGCCAGGCCTTCTCCTGCTGCAGTTCCCCACCTGTGAAGACCAGGTGGTCTCCTCAGGCACTGGGCAAGACAGTGTGATAGTGCGTCCACAGCACGCCTCAGCGTTGCAGACATGAGGTTCCTGGTAACAGGTTTGGTAATGCTTTTACAGTGTCAAGTCCTATACAAGTTAAAAAAGCCCGCTGGTGAGCTAACCTGGTCCAAAACATAGGTAATGCATTTATTTAGTAATCAGCAAATTAGCCTATGTAGTCAGTAAATGTTGAGGCCCGAACTGCTGATAAGATGATTTGCTTTCAGGTGTTTTTTCAATATTGTGCTCAGCATCAAGTATAAATTGAATACAGTGACCTTTTGATACTGAGTCAAATTGACTGCATTTCCAAAGATTCTGTGGTTTCAATTACCATAAATTTTTGATATTGGGTCTACAACCAGTGCACCGATTCCAGCACAGCAATATCTTATCATTGGTCCCCTTAACGCAGTCAACGCACGACAGCTTGCTCTCAGATGATTTTTTGTTTTTTCTTTTCCCCAGAATCAAAGATTACTATCATAGAGGGGAAGGATGCAGTTTACACAAATGAAATTGGAATGGCTTGCAAAATGTGAATGGATTTTGGTCAGAAGATGTAAAACGGGTTACAGGTTGCTAGCTGGATCCTCAGTCTGTGAGATGAATAAGTCAATTAGTAGCTCTTCAGTTTATTAGAAACTTAATTGCCAGGCTGTAATGGAAACTTCTGAACTGCAACAACTCGTTAGAAGCAGTAAAAAAAGTGACTTTGTGATAGAGGAATATTTAGTAGGCTCTTTTAAACTGACATGTTCAGCTTAGAGCAGAAAGGTTCGATTTTTCACCTGAAAAGATAGACCATCTCACAGGAGCTATGGCAGCATTGCTATGGATGATCAAGGGCACGATCTTAAAGAAAACCCTATTTGCAAATGGCCTGTGCCATGGTATTGCATTGTTTAATCCCAGATACTTGACAGAAGTTTTACAATGTCAGATGAGCATGTCTCTCTCTCAGAGAGAAAGTTACCTGAGTTCAGTTACCAAGTTCAAACATGAGAAGTTTTTGAGACTAGAAATATACACCATGCTGAGTATATGAATAATAATAAATATTGTTACTTTTATGTTGTTATACCCTGGAGGAGGGAGGGGGGAAATGGATGCTGCAGGTGCTCCCGTCTCCTTCAGCCTGCAGACCTTGTGCAGGTCCTTCTTGCGGTGCCGTAATGTCCCTGGGAGCGATGCTGGGAGTTTGTTCTTCTCCAGGGACCTAGCTCTGGAAGTTAAGCATTGCAGTACCTGCATTGTGTGTAATTACACTATTTATTTATCATCATTTTGGGGGAGAGTGGGATGACAGAGCATGTTGCTTCAGATCTGTACAATATCTCCAGAAATCCAGCTGGAGTGAAGCTTTTACAGAAATACAGGAATGTGGTTGGTCCTACAGATGAGATATATACACAGTCCGTATGTTGGGCAATGGGACTGCTGAAATCAGAAGGCAAGCTCTGGATTCAAGTGGTCTTTGCCTACAGGTACATTTGAGGAGTATGAGTATAGCTGTCTCCTTCAAGAAGAGATCTCTTGTTTCCTTCCCATACCCTAAAGGCATTTGCACAGGGGTGGTGATAATTAATCCCCACATTTCTGCTACATATAAAGAAACCTGGCTGTAATTTTCTCCTCATGGAACTCCATTTTGTTTTTAAAGATAATTGATAGCTCTGGACTTAAGCATTTCAATTATGGGAGTGTCTCTTGGGGAGCAGACTAACAGACCTTGGAAAAACGTTCTAATGCAAATGCATCATGTGGATTTTTACTGTAAGACAACGCAGGACGCCTAAGGATTTGCAAAACATTTGAACAGGAAAATAAAAGCTGAAATACTTCTTAAAATATATAATGGCATGGGACTGGCTGTGAGCAGGTAGGGTGGAACAAGTGGTTCTCCACTTGGACCACTGATTCCTCTTTGGCCCTGGGAGAAAATACTGCCAGGTATGGCCAGCTCTAAGTTGAGGATAAGGAGGCACTTGCCTTGGACAGCACATTGAGAAGGCAGCAGAATCACCATGACAGCAGTGTCTGTGCCAGTGCCCTGGCAGGTTGGCTCCTTCTGCTCCAGGGGAGGGAAAACTTGGGCTGTAATTCTTCTCTTTCACCATTCCTGACCTCAGCTCTCATTTTTCACTGGCAGGAGCAGGAAGACCAGCCTGCATCCTAATCCCTTCCTTTCTCCAATCTTCCCTGTGCTTCTGCCCAGTCTGCAGCTCCTTATCCTCAGGTGGCAAAGCTTGGTTTGTGGGGCCAGAGCTGAGACAACATCTGCCCCTACTCCTGCACGTTTGTTGACAGGAGGTGCTCAGGGCTGGGGTGGTGTTGGTGAGCTTTTTGGTGCCTCTGCACCCCTATGTGCAAAAAGGGGCAAATCTGTACCCCTCGTTTCTCCTAGTGGTGTGAATCTTAAGGATGTCCTTATTCCAAAATGTGTCATTAAGGAATTAAATCCTGTTGGAAGTCCCAGATGTGCTCACAAGTAATTTTTGTGCTTTTGAAAGTAGTGCCATAATGTATTAGTATTTTTAGATCACTCAGATATTTTCAGCTGGAGGAAAATATTTTGTTTTCTTTGTTAATTGTGCTATGAATAGATCTTAGGCTACTGAGGAGAAATGAGTTGATATGTTGAAATGGTGATCCCTCATGAGTTCAGGTGTACACCTGGCTGCTCTGAATTGCTTACCGACCGGGGCTGCTGGAGCGATGACAGCTTCTACCAGCTGCGGATCTGTCCCAAAGTTTCCTAGGCTTTTTACAAAGACGTGGCAAGCTGCCACTGCTCCCAGCTCCTCGGGGCTGTGGATTAATATCGCAGTTTAGACCCTGATCTTTCAGTATGAATCAAGATGGGCCCCTGCACTGTTCAACTTATCAGTAAAGAAACTTTAGAGCATCATCATCATTCATGAGCTGATTTCACTCCTTGAGATACAGTAAGCAAAAGTTATGCATGTAATAATCACAAGTGAAAGGTGGAGGGAATCAACCAGAGGGAAAATGTTGGAAGATACTATTAACATTTGGAAAAGATTTTCAAAATGATGGGCTTGACCCTTTTCTGGGGTGAATCAGCATGTCCAAGCTGACTGCAAGGGAGTGACTGTGGAGTCCTGTGTCTCGACCTCTGCACACTGGCTTCAAGGTTTTCAAGAAGGGATTATTGCATTGGGAAGACGAGGTGGCCGAGTCTCTGTTACAGCTCAGTCTTAGGCACTTGCAATGGGATTGCCAACAAGTAACATGTATTACAGATATAAAATGCTAACCACGAGGTGAACCCGGCTCCATCAATAGGCAGAATAAGCAAAGGAGAAAGAATTATCAGGGGTAGAGGATTTAAATACCTTTGTGTGGGTAAATTATCAACTCATTTTTTATAGCTTTTCACTGACCAAAGAGAGAATATCTCTGGAGACATTCTACTGAAGGCAGAAACCCAATTAGAATAAGATTGTTACAAAACTAATAAAGTGTTTTCAGACAGAGAATTATTTTTAGTGCTGTAGAAATATTAAAGCATTAGAGCAAAACATGTAAAAGCAGAGAAGAGCACAGTTAGAAACTTTTTCATGGTCTTTAGGCTCCTAGATCATTCATTTTTGAGGATCAGTTGGTGTTCTGGCAGTTCGCAGCACTAGCCGGCTTTCCCCATTGCATTCGCTCATGTACAGTGACACCAATGCCAGATCTTACTTCTTTTCAGAGCTAATGCCATTCTGGATACGCTAGAAACTTTTGCTGTCAGAAATGTGGAAGCGCATGCATTCAGTGAGATACTCTGGTTCCTTGCCTCCTTCAGCTGGGTGAAAATTTACAGGGGTCAAAAAACCTCTGTCCCTGATGTCTTTATGTTAAACTAACAACCAAGGATACTAAGAAGTTCATGTGGTGTCGCTGGGAAGTGATGCATAACTGCTTCTGCATTAAAAAGACCTATTAGTTAGCAAGATGCAGTCATTATGAATTGTTTTCGTAAGTGTTTAATAACTGCATGTATTTGCTGTGCGGCTTTACATTTGAGATTATCCTCCACCCCTTTTTCTTACACACTGTAGTTCATTCAGGTGGTCTAAATACTTAGGGTCTCCTCCTTTAGACAGAAGCAAACCCTTTCAGTGTGACCCTGCTTGGAAGTTAGGGACATGGCGAAGTGAGTTCCTGAGAGCGCGCAGGACTTCCTCTGACCTCGGCGGAGATCGAAGGTGCTCAGCTCCTCCTGGTTCACCGAGCCTGTGTGATGTGCAGGTTGGATGCCAGTCTGAAACATGAACTGCTCCGGTGACAGTGCTGAAACCGTGAAAGAGCCTGCATTTGGCCATGGTGTTGCTTCTCCCCAGTGCTGTCAACACCAAGACTCAGGTTGCAATAGCAAAGCAGAAAGCTGCTGCTTCAGTGATTATTGCTCAGACGTTGATGTACCCGACCATCTCTCCCTCTGCATCTCCCCTCAGCACCACTTCTGCTGTATCTAATAATTGTGTTTCTTTATAAACAGTAATTTAGGACTATTAGGAGCAATAGCATAGTTAAACCTTTAAAAGGTTATCTCGCAATGTCATTTTCTTGACTAATGTGTTCCTGCTGCCATGTCGTTTGTGAATAGACATGTGTTAGCCAGCTAGTGTGCTTCATCTGTGGTGACTTTGATTTATTTGCTCTGTAAATTGGGACTGAAGCAATAATGGAAAGTGACATTAATTGTTTAACAGAGTCTTCTTTGTCACATCCTGTGCTTTCTCTGGGGTGTTTGAATGTTGAAACTTGTACAAAACTAATTGAAATTGCTGTGATGAGGACCGGTGTCCACTCAACTTTCTATTCTTGAATGTCAGCACACTTGAGTGTCTGTTTAAAGCACAAGAGCTGAGCAGCTAGCAGCAAATATCAGGGTTTCTCCTGGCGTGCTATTATTAAAGAAGGCATTCCCCGTTAGAAATAGTAACACTTCCAGCTTTGTTGTCGGCTTTATAAGCTGCAAGGCTCAGTAAGGGGGGGCAGTGGTGCGCCCTACCAGCTAGACTTGCTGGAGAAGTTCCTGGTGTGGGACTGAGGGGCAGGCAGCCAGACCTCCCCGCAGCCACCCTGGGGCTGAGGGCTGGATCTCACCACCATTCATCCCTCCGCCTGCAAGGGGTTTGTAATGCCATTGGGAAAAAAAGTCAACACTTTGTTACATCGCAAAGCGCTTTTTTGCCTGATAACACCTTTTCGTACTTTTCTAGAAGTGACACCATAATTTTCCTCTTTGCTTCTCAAAAAGTGGCTGTAAAAAGCTGCATTTGGAGCACAGTTTTATTCACAAGGCCGCTTCCCTCTGCTTATTTCCATCCTCTGCACACTGAATTATCACGGCACTGTGCATGTGTCTGCTTGGTATGGTGGAAATCGCCAGATACCAGGACTTAGACTCTTTTTCTCAGTGGCCAAGCCCCTTTTGGTCTTTTAAGTAAATGCATTAGCTTTGCCTGAGTGTTTATTTGTTTGTTGGGGATGATGCTGTAAGCACCAGAACAGTCTGTGCTCTGCCGTAGCCTTCTAGCTCGAAGACAGAGCTTTTTTGTAAGAAGCCACGAGGTGTGATTTGGCAGGGAAGCCTGGCAGCAGCAATTATCTGTGTGGTTTATGAGCATCTCTATTCAGAGTCTGGTAGGTATAGTATTGCTGAAAAAAGTCGTGTTAAAGGGATACCCAGATTAATTTTTTTTTTTCCTTTTCTGAGCTGTTACTGGTAATGTTTTGTTATTGACTTTTTTAACTTTTTTTTTTTTTTTTAATCAAAGGGATAGCTTTTGTTTGTCTTACTGATGTATTCCTTGCTAGTTCACTTTCAAATGGTGAGATTTGAACTCAGCTGAAATCTCTTTGCAGTGTGAACCTGGAGCATGATGAACCACTCTGAAGCTGGTGGGAGAACTCCCAATTTGATATACCTGGAATCAGTGAAAGGCTTTTCATTTATTTTGTAATAGCACTAGGATCAGCCTAGGAATCCTAGATAATTGATCTGTCAAGATTAATTTCCAATCTTTCTGAAAAATAAATATAATGATTTTTACACAGTTCTATTCTTCAGAACTCTCAGTACTCCAAAAATCTGTACCTTAATATACAGTAGGGACTAAATTTCATAAAAAAATCGGAAGGCATTTAAATTTACTCAATTTGACAAAAAGAAGTCTTGTTGCTGAAATAAGATATGTAATATAAATTAACATTACAGCCACATCTGATTAGGAATTAATCTACTTTTTATAATTGCTGTCTGAATTAGATAAATGCATACAATAGTCGCATTGAGCACTCAAACGATGTAATTCAAAAGGACAACTTCAAAGGCAACCTGCTTAATACATTTCTTTAAAAGGAACCCAAAGAGTCTGCCATCTACAATATGAGTCCTGATGGGTAGTCTTATGCCAAAATGCTCAGGAATCAGAAGGTTTTTGCTTGGCTTTGGAGCAAGGATTTCCAGAAGTATGGAAGGGAAAACTTTCTCTCTTACACCAGGCCATGTACGTGAACAAGGTTTTGCAGGTTTCACTGGTGATTCATTTTGGTTTTCTGATTAGCTGTCTTATTCTCTGATTCTTGTAATTTTGTCAGGTCAATTAGCTGATGTTCAGCATTGGAAAGAGAAGGAAAGAGACAGCCTGGGCTGACACCATCATTAGGTGTCAGCATCTTAGGCACATCCTGTAATACAATCCCTGGCTGATTAGTTCTCATTGTTAACACCAGATTAAAAAAAAGAATTGTGGAAGAAAAGTAAACTAGAGCAATACAGTGCAAATGCAAAGAGATTTCTCTTGAACACAGAGATGGATAATTTTATTGCACTTGATTACATCTTCTGAGACGCTGTTGCAGGTTACTATTTCAAGGGCTGGTTTGACTGTGTTTTGACTGCTTTTTCACATACAGAAGCATTGTTTTGTTCCTTTTCTCTTCTCACCTTGTTCCGTTTCTTGTGTTGTCCCCTCCCACAGAAGATAGACGAAGAGAGCGAGGCAAACTTGCTAGCTGTTCTCACTGAAACACTGGACAGCATCCCTGTGGATGAGGATGGATTGCCTTCATTTGATGCACTGACAGATGGAGATGTGACCAATGAAAATGCCGCTAGCCCTTCCCCAATGCCCGACGGCACCCCTCCAACTCAGGAGGCAGAAGAGCCGTCTCTAGTAAGAACCCTTCCTACTGTTTAACAGGAATTGGATGTGCCTCTGGCTACCCGCTGCATGGGTATGATGTAGTCACAGTAAGGTCTGGACTTTTCATTTAGACTGGAAAGGAAAATCAAATAAAGAATTGAAAATTAAGCGGGGAAAAAACCCCACCAAATAGCCATAGGATGACTGATAAGGCAAGCTATTAAAAAGGGTGTTGAAGAGATTGTTTTTGAGATTCTTGTGCTAATGGCTGACACTTTTGCTTATCATTCTGTTCAAATAAGTCTGAGTAATGGTTTTTAATTCATATTTCATTTCTTGGGGCTCTTTTTGTATTGTGTTTAGACATCACTTCTGGTGATCTGTAAAGAAAGGCCCATTGAGTCTGGTGGGATATGGGGCTAATTTTGTGCCTTTAACATTGATTTGACCAGTAAGCACCAGCTTAGTGCTAATGAGGGCAAAACTGAACCCTGGGTGAGGATGTGAGTGAAACCTTATATGCATTTTGCTCAGTAAAACCAGTTTGAGACGTGATTCTGTTTCTGCTGAAAGCCCCTTATCACTGGCTTCTGTGGAAGCAGAGCCAGGTACCTGCATCTTGACGCTGTATCCATTAGTCTGTTAACGTCTCTGTTTAGTTCAGAGGCCTCTTCTGACAAACACATCGCTAAGAATTTCATTTTGCCATGGATTCAGAAATCCAAGACCCCTGTCATTTCTGCTTGCCCCGCAGTATACTGCAGTAAAGGGAGCAGAAATACGCTGCCAAGCCAGAAGAAAATGAAATCTGTTTGCTCTGGGGAATATCGAGCCCTTCTTTCTGTTTTATTGTACTTTGCTTGCTGAAATTGATATAGCTAACTTTAAGTAACTATGCAAAAATGTAGATAAGTCATTTTAGTCCATAAAGATGCATAACTTTACTCTTTTCCTTCCACCTCCTTTTTCCTGATGTGTTTGTAGCTTAAGAAGCTCTTGCTGGCTCCAGCCAACACTCAGCTAAATTACAATGAATGCAGTGGTCTCAGCACGCAAAACCATGCAAACACTAATCACAGGATCAGAACAAGCCCTGTGGTTGTTAAGGTACAAACTTAATCTTTGTAATAAGGAAAAAAGAAAAAAAAAAACAAAAACAAAGAAAAAGTGTAACAAGGTCTTTTATGCTTTCAGCAACCAAGCAAGCAGTAGATCTATATGTATTATATTAATCTGCCTGCTATCTTGCAACTGCTTTAAAAAAAAACCCATGAACAGATTATAGACTGGGTTCCAGAAAATCACCTGAACTCCTTTATGCTCTATTTCATTAATGTTTTTTCTCCTGGCAGAGTTCAGTTGTAGTCCCACCGTCTGTTACTCTCACATACTTTATTGATACACAGAGTAGTAGGGGTATGATAAAATGTGCTGATGGGCTGGTGTTGTTTATGAGTGACTCCAGGATGCAGGACTGCCATTTTACCAGCTGTCTGAGCTAAAGAAAAATGACACTGGCTTCTTGGCAAAAGATGTATATCAGCCATTAATTGGATAGAATGGGGGCTCTGACGTAATTCTGTTAGCAGGCAGTATTAAACAATGTTTGTCTTGCCGTTCACTGTAACTGAAAACAGAGCGTTTAGGGGTACTTAAGAGAGTTGTGAATACTGGGCTCAAGCAATCAGCAGCAAATTAAGGTTTAAACCAGCTTATTTTTTTGTTCACAGTAAAGGCGCTGTAGGGTCTTGTTAGTTACATGTTGCTGAGTAGGAACATTGAAATGTAGAAGAAATGAAATAAAAAGCTGCATAAATGTCATTTAGGAATTTTAAATGTAATTTCCCTTCCTTGTTCTGCAAACAATTATTCACAGCTCATAGATCTAGTACACTTAGACTGAACACTTCATTGAAAGTCTCATCTTTTCAGAAAACCTATATCCATTCTGATAAGGTTCAGCTCACTAATTTTAGCTTTTTTTTTTATTTTATTTTATTTTATTATGCCCTGTTTTTAAGACTGAGAATTCATGGAGCAATAAAGCAAAGAGCATTTGTCAACAGCAAAAGCCTCAAAGACGACCCTGCTCTGAACTTCTCAAATATCTGACTACAAATGATGACCCTCCTCAGACCAAACCAGCAGAGAACAGGAACAGCAGCAAAGAGAAATGCACCTCCAAAAGGAAGCCCCATCTGCAGTCTCAGACAAATCATCTGCAAGGTAGGTGTGGGACCACAGAACACAGCTTTGGTACCAGCAGTAATGCAGGGAAGCTGAAATACCATGGTTGTGAATACCCTCTATACCTCTTCTGTTCTTTGGATTAGTATTATAAATCCAGCATCTCCTTTGTGTAGGGAGAATTTTAAAACAGTATAATGATGTTAGAATTAGTTAGCTAGATTTAGCTTTTAAACAAAAGCTGAAGCTTTGCCTCAGCAAAGAATCTCAGGAAAAAAAGTTTAACAAATGCCACAAGTTAATATACCAAGCTAGCTGGAGATACTTATTCACAGAATACTGTATCATTAAGAAATCGTTATACCCCTAAACAAGCTGGGCAGGCCAGTTCATTAGTGCGCTTCTTTCTTTTTTGCTAGCGTAAAACTGAAGGCATTGTTAACCTGCCACATAGTCCTTAAGAGACAATAAATAGTGCTGTCACTGCTACAGAGAAAGCAATAAATGTGTCATTCCTGTTAAAGCTGGAATACCGGTTTGTAATTTTATTTTGTAAATAGTTGAAAGTTTAGCTGCCATCCTGATCATTCTCTCTTTTTAGATTATTTACGGCCAAAACTAAACACTTGTGTTGACTTTTAGTATCCCCCAATGCATAAAGAACTTGTCTGTATTACAAGTACCTTCTATGACAGATGCAAGAACTTAAAGCCCCCTCTCTCACTCTCTCTACCCCTCTTCCCCTGCCTGTTTTCCCAAGATGAAGGAAAGCTGTAAAAGCTTACGAGCCCAAAGGGAGCTTTTTTAAAGTTACTGTTGCAGAATACATCTATGTGTATGTATTGGCCTGGCATCTAGAAGGCCAGGTGCCTATCTCAGTCACATCAGTGCAAATCCTGGATGACTCCACTAAAGTCAATGGAAGTTATCTGGCTGCAACAGAGATCAGGATATGAGCCTAAATGTGTTGTTCTGGTATTTTTAAAGCAAGAATTGTAAACTGTATGTGCTTTCTTCTTTTCACCTCCCTATTCCCTGCTATTTCAGCACCCATCAAATCTAATTTTTCACTCTTCCCTAGGAAGTATAAGCAAACTTAATAAAAATAATCTTCCCTTCCCACCACTAAATACCCTTCTCACAGCTGTACATTCTGACATCCTAAGTGTAGTTTTCCCCCTTATGGTCTCAAATTCTCTGAACAGCGTTTCATGTAAGAAAGAAATCCAACTGCCCCTAGAGCTTCTTGGATGCCAGTTGCCACTCCTTCTGGATGGCTTCAGCAGTCTGCTTCACAGCAAAATCCAGACTGAACTGTACGTGTAAAACCTGGGTCTCTTACTGCAATGGTACTGAAACATAGACCTGCCAGAAGTTACAGAGGGCTTTATTAACACCGTTGGGTGTTACGGTGATAAGTGATAAGGTATATCATGTATAACATGCTATATGCACATCTGTGTTATACACATACGTAGATGTATGCGCGCACACACATAAATGCGGATTATAAAATCTTCCTATTCAGATCACATCTGCATTTTCCGCTCAGCTGAGGCAATTGTGTAGATTCAGTGCAACGAAGCAGGGCACATTGTGTTGTGGAAACAGCGCGGAAGCAGAGGTTATCAAAGTCCAAAGGGACGTATAGCTAACTTACCAGCGTTTAAGAGATGACTGTGACTTTGGTGGTGTTGCAGGTGAAATTGTAGGCAGAGAGAAATTACTCTCTTCTTTAATTCCTGAAGTTTAATTTACAGGCTTCTGAAATTTTTTTTTTCATCAGATTTGGCTCATACACCAATATATGACTTCAATATCAATGGATTTGCATGTAATACAAATACATGAATATAATAATGCTTTCAGCTTGGACAGTCAATTCATGCAGAATCAACCTTGCAAATTTAACTGATATTTGCAGACCTGCAGTCATTTGTTCATACATTTAATCAAAAGTACAAGAAAATTGGTTCCTTCTGTTTTAAAAAATAATCAGGATCTGATATTTTCTTTCAAAGTTAGGGAAGGCTCACAAAGGATAAGTAAAAGAGTATTTTCCTTTAGGGTTACTGTTGCAAACATATTGCAAACCCACGGGAATGTCCACAAACCCGTTCGTGCCAAAGATCATCTGTGGTTTTGCATTGAAATTTGCCCATGAGGAAACTTAGTTCTTTTGAACCTGAATGTTTTCAATTTACAGGGACGAGCAACTTCATGTGAACCCTTTTTAATAAAGAAAAACACACCACAGTAGACCTTGAAACTCTAATAAACAGGCACTATGGAAAATGATAGTGTCTTGGCTAAATATTTACACTATCAATAGCTGTATGTGAGGACAAATCCTTTGCAGAAATACTGTTTGGTCAAGCCCTTGCCTAGAAACAGGAAAACGGATGGGTGTTTTGGTATGCGAATTTCTCAGTGGGAGAGCTCGGTGATATCTGCCTAAGATGAATACATATGAGTGTGAGAAAACACCTTGGTTCTGTGCCCATCTCTGGCAGATTTGCACTGTGCCTCAGTGCTGCAGAATTTTATATGTATGTTCTGATGTGGGACTATTCTGTGGGACTAACGAGACTAGAATGAGACTTTTTAGAGGCTTAAATAGATCTTACACATTCAGCTTCCTTAGAAAGCCTACATTGGGTAAGAGTATGTAGATTTTTATCCTCTAAAAAAATAAGTGGAAGCCTTTGTACAAAACTTTATTCCAGACCCTTACTGTAAGGTGTGGGGTTTTTTAAGCCAGTTTTATCTCTAGTAGCCACTAGCAAACACTAGTGTCCCTAGATGTATATAAAATACACACAAAGATGTGTCAGGTTACATTCAGTCTTACCGCACCTGGTTTTATGCACAAACCAGCGGCAGTGCTAGATCAGACAAATAACTCGTTGAGGTGCGTCTCCTCACTCTGGCGGTGACTTCTGAGGAAGGTGAACCCGAGGTGAATACCTGAACTTCCATTTCTAACTTTCATATGGGGAGGAGGAGAAACAATATGCAGCTCTTGAGAATTGAGTTAATTTTTAAAAAAATGTAATATTACTTCAGGAATGCTCTAGAGCTTATAAAAGTAATCAATTTGCATATAAAATCCTTTAATGTTGATGGGAGCTCCAAGCCTGGAATGAATACGAAATATGCAGTAGTGACACTCTGGACAAAAGATCTGCAGTGCAGGAGTGTTCAAGGGGAACATTTTGTCTTAAGTAATTAATTTGCAGAAGAGATCCCCTGCTGTTACGCTTGGTACAATGCTCTCTGCGTTTAAACATCAATCTAACTTCTGAAAAGTAAAATTTGCAAGTAATATGATATTTAATTTTCAAACATTTTACTGACAATTAAAGGAATCTTAGTTGTATTACAATATCCTAGTTCTTGGCTTGCTTTGGAAAAATACAAGTTTGCATGAATAAAAGCTACAAAGACTTGTATTTTTATAGCTAGAGCTTTGTTTTTTGCATATGTTGGGATTGTAGTGCTGAGAGCTTCAACCCCATTTTTAACCATCTGTGACTATGTCGTGGCTTGTCATAGTTTGCAGAATAATTTGCAGAAATTTGGAATATAACTGGTTGGACTCTGGCCTCATAGAAACAGCCTATTCTCAATGCTATATATAAAACTGTATATTGTAGAAGTAAAATTAACTGAATATTCATAACGTTCTGTTACTTTGTAGTTATTCTGCTGCTCCTATTTCCAAATAAAACGTGAACTGTAGTCTAAATTGACTGTAAGAGAAATAACATTTTCACAGTGTATCCTGTAGAGTTCTTCATTGATTTTTAACATGTACCACTCTTCTGAAGGTTTCTTGGCATTTGGGTTGTGTACTGTATTTCAGAGGTACAGTAATTGATGTAAATCATTGTTGAAATTTAGGTGCCCTTTTGGTACAAGTATTAAGGAATCAGGATGAGTCTCCTTATTTATCTATCTAAGATACACTGAAATGGCTATTGAACTATCAGAGCTCAGCCCTGACTGACTAACATGGGATTCCAGCACCAAAATAAAAAGAAATTTCTTTAGTAGTATTTAGGAGTGTTTAAATATTCCATAACTGTTTTCCTTTTTCCGTTTAGCCAAACCAACAAGTTTATCACTTCCATTGACGCCCGAGTCACCAAAGTAAGTACTAAAAAGTGCAAACATTTATAAAAGGGAGGGGGGTTCAATAGATTTTGGCTACAGCAACTCCATTTCAGCTTGTTTTTATAAATGTGCCCTGTCTTCCAGTGATCCCAAGGGTTCCCCATTTGAGAACAAGAATATTGAACAAACCTTAAGTGTGGAACTCTCTGGAACTGCAGGTGAGAAATGGGGAGTGCAGGCTCTTCCGTTAAGCATGGCTCGTGTGTGTGTTTTAATATACCATGCGTACACCGAGATCTCACAGAGGTCTCCAGTAGATTAACTTCAGTGCAGTTTAGCATGGACTTTTTATCCAGTTACCTGAGAAGGAATGTGTTTGAAAATATGGCTCCAAACCTACACAAGAGAGCATAATTTCTGGGAAAATATGAATGAAACCATTTATCTGTTATACTTCCCCATTTCCCCGTAGATTTGTGTACTGCTGAGCACCATCTTTCAAAGACAAACCCCACAGCACAGTGTAATAGATGTTACAGATGGAAAAGTTATGTCATCCAGTCTGTCTCCAGGCCGGTCTAGGGCTCTACGTGACTGCATGTTTCAGTGCTTTGTCAATTCTAGATTAATATGTCACAAATAACAGCCTTCTCTACCACTGAAAAACTACTCCATAGCTTAGAGGTAATTTTTTAAATTGGTATTCATTTTATATTCTTGCTTTCTCTTTATTTCTTCTGTAAGCACACTTCACACAACCTCCCTTTATCCTCCTCCTCCTTTCAGATCCCTGGTGTTTGTAGCTTTTGAAGATTTGTAGATTTTTTTATCATGTGCCGTTTTAGTTCATGCATCACCCATTGCACTCATGTAGTTCATCTGCTCTTCTTTCTGCGAAAGTCAATTCCTTCAGACACAGATCTGTTTTATTGCTTTCCTCTGAACTCTGTTTTGCCTCTCTTTTCCTGAAGTGTCGAGACATGAGCACAAGAGCACGTGTTGAGCTCCACCTGAGCTATTGCCAAGACTGTTTCTTTCTCAGTTGTGTAATATTGAAAAATAAGAGATGTACTTGGCATGTGTTTCTCTCAGGATAACAGTGGATTGTAAATTATGTGATCTCCAGCATTTTGGGGGGCATTGTAAAGTATGTCTTCAGGTAGCATAAATCACCATGGTGCCCCTAAATTCAGTGGCAGCTTTACACAAGAGCAGGCCCAAGCACTAGATTTGTGAACGTACTTTGGGCTTTCACCTCCCAAAAACCATCATTTCAGTTTCTCAGAAACTTCTTCATTAGTTCAGCATTAAAGCATGTACAGTTTCCTCCGCCATGTCCTGAAAACCTGCAGTCTTAATCATTCCTCTAGTGACAAAAGGAAGCATCCTTCCAATGCACCTTCTTTTCGCAAAACCAACACAAATCTGGCAAAATTCACTGTATGCAGCAGGATAATCCCATTCAGTGCCAATAGGCCTGAGCATGGAGAAGCCTCTTTTATCATTACTGGAGAGCAAATCTGCACAAGGGTGCCCATTTGTAAGCACACTGGTAAGTCAGTGCTTAGTGCTGCCAACTGAAAGGGGCAGATGAGGTGACTACAGCAGAGTGGTACAAGCAGCCGTTGAAATCACTGAAGGGAGCAGTGTTCTCTCCCAGGCAGAAAGTCAGCAGCCTGCTCTTCCCATCAGCCAACTAGACAGAAACTGGGAGTCGGTCTGACCCCCAGATAGTTCTCTAGTATTGCCCCCATAATGGCAACGGGAGTGCTCTTGGTATTACCAAATTCATTCCACTCCATCAGCTGTGCACAGAGGAGGAAACAAAACAGCTCTGTAGTTGTCTTAGACAATATAACCAGGAGAACTAGCACATTAAAGAATACATCAGAAGTTGTGAAGCAGCACAACTGGATGAATATGTGAACAGGAACACTGTACTATGAAAATATGATTTTTTTACCCTCTGGAAGTAAATAAAGTCTAGCTAGAAAATAAACTGATGATAATAATCAGGAAGAATAAGAGTTGGTGGAGCATGTGTGGCCAGGGAGTTGGGGCAATGTTACCAAGTAGTGTACATGATGGTGGCTCTTGGTCTTCATGTTGCACTTGCTCTTGTATTCACAATGCATGGTGAGGAGGTTTCAGGAGATTGTATTTCATCACTTGTATGTATTAATCTCTGCCTTTGCATACACATAGATTTTATTTTTATATTCATATGTATGTATATCTGTAAAAAGATGAATGGTTGTGCATGTCTTTTTAAGTAATTTGTATTGCAGTAGTGTCTTGTGTCATGGGTCTGCTTGTGCTGGAAGCAGAGAAGTACATAACAGAAACAACTTCAAGTACTGAAGAAGTTAGTGTATGTGAGTAAATCATGGCAAAATTGGGACCCACTTCAGTAAAAAAAAACCAACTAACCCCCCCCACCAAAAAAAAAAAAAAGGAAAAAAATAGTGGCAGTAGTGATTAATAATACCTTGGAGTTCTTTAGTGAGACCCTGGCAACTCCAAATTATATCCAGATAACAGCATTGCTCATTGTCCTTATATAGGGCAGCTTGCACTGTACAAGCACTATTTATTATGATTTAAATAGGAGTTGCCTTGATCTCACTGCCGAATAGAAAAGACCATTAGCAGTGCTGCTCGCACTATCGAAGCACAAAGTATTTTAATATAAATAGCAGCTCTCTTGATCTCTCTGCTGAAAACAACATTGGTTCCCTCACTGATGAATTAACTATAGAGTAGAAAAATAAATAAATAAAAGCATTTCCCACATGAGCCATCAATCTTCGTCACACGCACATTTTGGATTCATGTATCTAAAGTCAAACTGAAACCATTCTCTTGCCGATGCTGTATCTTGCTTTACAACAGATTTGTTAGTAGTCATGAATGTAACTTTGTCCTCCCTAAAACTGTCAAAACATTGATTTGTCAAATTACAAGGAACAAATTTTTTTTTAAAGTGTTTTCAAGCCACACATAAGAATTCTTTGATTGTACTTTAAATAAGTGGCCTATGATAGAGGAATAAGAGAAAAGAATGACTCACTCTCTGGAGCTGGCTGTGTTTCTCTTGGGGATCGAGGGCTCCTCAGTGATTGTCTTAGACTTTCTGCTGGACTTCTACATGTCAGAAGTTTGATGGCGTGGCTCCTAAATGTTTGACATTCATCTCTCTCTGTACTCTCAGTGTCTTTTTAAACCTTCACTCCTAAATAGTCAAAGCCATCATATAAGTGCATGAAGTGAGTTTACAAGCTTAAGGCTCAAGCAGTCACTGGCAGGCTATTTCCACCCTCTTATCTACAACAAGTGACTTGATGAAAAGTCTCTCATTTGCACACAGATCCCTGTAATTTACCCGAGCATAAAACTCCTCACCAGTCTTTCTTGGGTGCAAAATTTGATTTCTCCAAAAAGATGACAGAAAGGGATGTATGAACACAATCAGCTTGAATTTGGATTTGAAATTCACGAGCATCCTTGTAGAAACTTATACCCTGCTATTTGCCTACCTCTAGATCTGTGTTACCTCTTAGTTGTCAGAACAAATACATAAAATCTATCATATAAGAACTTGTTTGACCTCAGAATGATTTCTGGTGAGATGTGAGATGCAGAGAGTTGTCCAGAGGGAATAAAATCTAGTAAATTATCTGATATTTTCAGGCGTCTGTGTTTATTCTCTGCAGCACTGACAACAGGATTAAACTGAATACTCAACAAGCATGTAGGTTTTTATTATATGACGGCTATTTAATTTTATTATATTTTCCTGGCTTCTGCAATCTTGTGCCATACAAAAGCTCTTCTGATTCTTTTACTGAATTGAGCTGTTATCATGTGTTCAGTGTTTTAAGTGGCCTTAAATAATGTTTCCCTTGACAATCCATTTTCAAACGTAAAAGATATGAAAGAATTCATTTTCAATGCCTCTCAAAAGCCCAGTGCACATGTAGAAAGGTTCCAGGGCTACGTTCCCCAAAAGACACTAATTCTCAATCCCCTCAAAGCACAACAAATGCCAGCAAACATTAAAATGCTAACGGGTACAGTAGAGTTTTAGAAAGATCGGTGTCTGTGTAAAACAGCATTGCAAATCAGTCCTAAAAAGTCAAGATCTCACATTTTATGCAAAGGCACTCCCCTAATTCCTGCTTATCAACCTAGCTGAGCTGAATGAATTACTAAGGGGTTTTTAAGAGGAGTTTTAGAATGTATCAAAAGTGGTTTGACTTTCCCAGAGACTTTCTTGAAAGAAGTTGCTCAGCCAACATGCAAACACCTTTTGTTGCACAGACATGAGGAGGATGGTGCGGCTTCGGCAGCAGTGCTGGCAAATTGATGTACACTATTTTCAAGCACAAGATCACCAAGTGAGTTTGTAGTATATAGACAGAGCAAGGCAAAGTGCAAACATACCATTTACCGAAGCCATTCAATTAAAGAAAAGTCCCTACAAAGAAAATGGTTTTATAGCATGTCATGAAAAAATACTTGCCTTTTACTTTAAAAAGAAAAAAGACTGTTTAAGGGGGATGATTGTAGAGTATGTACCACTTCTAACAGATCTGCTGTGCAGAAGTACATAAGTGTGAGTGATGTAGAGGTACTTGTTTATTATAGAGCACATTTCAATGCAGTAATCATAAATATTGCTAAGGTTGTGCTCTGTTGAAATATGACCTACATACTCTTGATTGTTTGTGTTACGTGATTTGTCTGACACCCATTACATTCTGGGTAATGGCAGCCATTTGTTGCTGTGCACAGCAGGCTCTTTTGACAAAAGAAAATAGGCAGCAATAAAAAAGCTATAGTCTGAATTACATTCTGCACAGCGCTGCACTGCTGAGAGTTTGTGCAAGTGTGTTAACAATGCTCTGAACTGCCTCTTGTCAGCCTTCAGCCTGTAATGGCCATCTGTCCTTCCATAAATCTGTCAAAACCTGCTAAGTTCAAGAGAGAGCACAGAATATACCTTGTACTGTCAACGCTAAAATGTACATATTGGTGGAGAAATTGGTGCGTATGAAGTAATCCAGTGGTTATAGAATATTGTAATGCCGTTGATGTGGGATCATAGCCCTCAGTGAAGATTACCAGGGATTAGTGTGAAGATGAGCAAGTGTGCAGCCAACGGTTTTCTCAAAGCTCACAGTTTGGAGGTTGGTCATGGAACACACTGAAGGTGGACTCCGTAGCAGTGACGTGAATTCAAAACTTCACTCCCTCCTCCATCCCCCAATGGAGGTTTGTTCAAAAGTGAAAGGAACATTTTCCAACTTTTATCTGTTTCTACTTGCCTGTGCACTTCCTGCTTCTGCTGAAAATCAGGAAAAAAGCCAAAATGCCACGAGGAAGCCCTTTCTTAGGCTGTCCCCAGCACAGTTCTGCCAGCAAGAGACGTGCCAGTAAATTCAGCTCAGTCTGTACTTTTGCAAGGGTTTTTTTTTGGTAGGGTTTTTTTTTCCCCTCCTCTAAAGATTGTTGGACTCCTTGTCAGGTTTCTGGAAATAGTTGTGCTCTGTGTTTAGCTTGCTTCCTGCCGGGGCTAGTTTTAAAGAAGTGAAAATTGAAACAATATTTTATTTTGAATATTGGATTATCTCTAGGGTTTCTTTGCCTGAAATTCTTAAATATGCATGTTCATTTGGAGTGGTTGCATTTCTGCTTCATTCTTCCTTTAAAACTACATCCAAAAAATCAGTAACTAACCCCAGAGCTTCTCATGGGCTATATAAAAGTGACAGTACTAAATTTTTTATCTAGAAAACAGTCTTTGTTTACTCAGATCTTCGTTGAATCTGAGCCTGACGTTTTAACCTAGAAATTATGACTGCCATATTTTAAAGAGGACTGTTCTCTCATTGGTAGTCAAAAACTCATTTGGTAGTCAAAAATATTTGTTAGTGAGAAGGTGGATAAGGTGTGAAATACATACTGCTGACTCAAGTGAATTTTCAGAAAGGAAGAAAAAGATTGAGGACTCAAATTAAAGGAAATAGTTTAACAGTAATGACTTTGCACAAAACTTTTTAACTATTAAATTCAAATTTGAGGTAACTAGAGTTTTAGGTGTCATTATCTTTGCCTCAGTCTCCCTGAGTTTTGTGGCATTAGGCAAAGTCTTCACATAGCCACAGGTAACTCATAACCATTTTTTCCAAATTTTCAGACAAAATCAAGCTTCTCTCTCACATCAAGTATTCATGCCTTGGTACTCCTATCTTTTTTTCTGGAACAAATTCATTGCAGCTAATGCAATGGAACTCCCAGTCTCCATTTATGCTCCTTAGGGAGCACTGTGCATTGATGGACGCTTTTCCTTCTTTACAGCAAAACACTATAAAACATGTTCCATTTGCATTGATCTGCTGAGATCTGTTGCATGGTTAAAAATACAAAACAAAACTCTATAACCATGTCTGAAAAACACATTTCCTGTAAGTGTGTCTGCCCTCTCTTTTCATTCTTGCTCAGGAAGTGATGGAAGGCTCATTGCTTGGGCTAGAAGACATCTTGGGCAGCATCAGCCTCTGGATCGCTTAAGGATGGTCTGGATTACCTAGGAGAACTCCCTAATCTCAGTCTAATTTGTTTAATTTTAAGCATATATACTTCTAAATTACATTAGGGTCAATTGGATGGAAGCAAATTTTTCAAACATAAGTACCTTCCTGAAGAGTAATTATTTCCTGAACAGTGGCTGCAGGTTGCTGTTACACTGCCCTGGTGTCCTGGGTTATCCTTTTGTAAAGTCTGAAGAAATTCTATGATTTCTACAGAAAATATTGAGAATTATATTCTACCATTAGAAAAATAATTGGAAGATGCTGCTTTCGTTGCCAGGTTTTACTGGAATGGGCTGTAGTCCTTCCTGCAATTTTGTCTCACCGTAGTGATATCATCTATTACAGTTATGTGAACAATCCTGGTAGTTAGTGGTATCTTTAGTCTTTGAATACTTATCTGTTTCATTTTGAGTCCCTACTTCATGACTCTCACTACTATTTAGTTCTAAATGCAATGGTTCATTACAGTTGCAGTTGTCCTACTGTTCACTTGGGTTTCAGTTGCAGAACCACATTTCAGGCAAAATGTATTAGTTATGCTTACAAGAATGTGTTATACATACATTAGCAATGGTTTACTAAGTTAATGAGCTGTGGAGACAGTCATTGCAGTTGAGTTGTAGAGTTGCTGTACTTTCTTGCATTCAAGTTCTGCATCCTACCGAGGTTCCTTTGGTAGCACTCATTTATTTTTCTCGGGTTTGCTTTTATTCAGGATTTTGTCTGCTAATTTCTTTAGGTTTTTGACAGTGCCAGCCTTTTGACTTTTGATTTTTATATAAGAATCTTTTTGATTTTTAACAGAAAAAGTCTTGTGGTTTTTCTCTCTTGATCTTCTCTATCAAAATCTACAGAGAGAGAGGCGGATATCATGGAGGAAGGGGAGGGCAGAAATGATGCTGAAGATTAATGGTGATGCATTACTAGTGTTGCTATTGTTGTTACCAGACCTTTGGTGTCTTACACCCTAAATATTCTTATTCCCAGTATTAGTAGTGTTAAATTAAAGTGATATAGAATGGGTATTGCTTTGTATCTTTTTTAAACAAGCAGATGAGCCGCCTTTATAAATGTTGTATGTGTGCTTAAAAATATTTTGTTCCTTCTTTTTTTCCCTTTAGGCCTAACTCCACCTACGACCCCTCCTCATAAAGCCAACCAGGATAATCCTTTTAAGACTTCACCTAAGCTGAAGTCATCATGCAAGACTGTAGTACCACCTTCAAAAAAGCCCCGTTATAGTGAGTCTTCCGATTCTCAAGGAAATAACCCAATAAAGAAGGGTCCAGAACAGTCTGAGCTGTACGCACAGCTTAGCAAGACTACAGTACTGTCCAGTGGACATGAGGAGAGAAAGACAAAACGGCCCAGTTTGCGGCTGTTTGGTGACCATGACTACTGTCAATCTGTGAATTCAAAATCGGAAATACACATTAAAATATCCCAGGAACTTCAGGACTCCAGACAACTAGAATTTAAGGATTCTTCACCTGGGTGGCAGTGTCAGATTTGTTCTTCTTTAGAACAAGACCAGTATTTCAAGAAAGAGACTTTACAGACAAGTAAGCAGGGATCCCACAGTAATAACAGAAAACAGCTCCAAGACCAGGAAATTCGGGCTGAACTGAATAAGCATTTTGGTCACCCCAGCCAAGCTGTTTTTGATGAAGAAGCAGATAAGACCAGAGAACTAAGGGACAGTGATTACAGTAATGAACAATTCTCCAAACTACCTATGTTTATAAATTCAGGACTAGCAATGGATGGTCTCTTTGATGACAGTGAAGATGAAAGTGATAAACTATGCTACCCTTGGGATGGGACACAAGCCTATTCATTATTTGATGTATCGCCTTCTTGCTCTTCCTTTAACTCTCCATGCAGAGATTCAGTGTCTCCACCCAAATCCCTATTTTCTCAAAGATCCCAAAGGACACGCTCTAGATCAAGGTCCTTTCCTCAACGCAGGTCTTGTTCCCGTTCTCCATATTCCCGATCGAGATCAAGGTCGCCCTGTAGTAGATCTTCTTCCAGGTACAGTACAGCAAATTCATGTATCATCATCATAGTTAATAAGAAGGAAAACAGCAAAAACATAAAACAATTTAAAGGCAAGAAACCAAGAAATAACTTAATCCAGTGCAACTTGTTCTATTGCTCCTGAGCTGATTAACTCTGAAGGTTACAGGGTTGCTACAGAAAGACTTATTGCCATTATCCTTTAAATTTGCCAAGTTTACACTTTCTGAGTGGAGCCAGCCAGGTCAGCGGCAGAGCAATTGATGAGAGATGTACACAACTTTCCCATCATCTGCGAGCTGCCCGGTGCCAATCTAGCTGCAGTCTCTATCAGATGAAGTTGACAGTGGCTGACTCTCTGTTAGCCTCAATAAGGAACATTACAGAAGGGCAGGGGGGGAAATCACTTGAGGCCCCTTAGTTGGCTAGGAGATCACAAACTGTCACTGGAAAATCTCACTGGTAGCTTAGAAGAAATTGTAAGTTCAAGGAAGAGGTAGAAAATGGTGTCAGTAGATTCAAACTGAATGACAGAGGTGAATGTGTTTCTTCCTGCAGATCTTGTTGCTGTTACGAGTCCAGCCACTGTAGACACCGAGCATACAGAAGTTCTCCCTTACATGCAAGATCACGATCCAGATCACCGTACAGTCGTAGACCCAGGTAGTGCATTTTGTCTGCATTTGGTTTGCTTTCCAGCTGGTTCTCATGAGATAATGAAGCATTCCAGAAATTGTACCACTAATTTTACATTCACAAATGCAGGTGCTTGATTTAATGACTAAGTTATGTTTCCTAGATATGACAGCTATGAGGAATATCAGCATGAAAGGCTGAAGAGGGAAGAATACCGCAAAGAGTATGAAAAACGGGAATCTGAAAGGGCCAAACAAAGGGAGAGACAGAGGCAGAAAGCAATTGTAAGCACTGTGAAGATAACTTTCATTTTGAAATAGATTTCTGTTTCTTTTCATAGATTTCTAAAGCTAGAACTCAGACTTTATTTTCTTTCTTTTTTATAAAAGAAAAAAAAAATACAAAAATCTGCTTACGTGTATTTCTTAGTATTTCGAGTTCTAGGCAAATATGTGTTTTCATAACAATTTGTGTTTTGATGTTACAATACTAATTTTTTCAGGTTCTATAAATTGCAACTCTCCAAGTTTTTCACAGACAACAGATACAAAGGGCTTACTACAAAAAAGATTTCATCCCAGACAATAGACAATTAAAAGTGAACCAGTCTATTTCTTATACAGATCTATCAGTCAACCTGCATTTTATACTATATATCACCTACTAAAGTGCCAGTAATCATTGTCCATTTTCTATATTTCTGGCTTTTTACATAAGCAATATAGGGAGTCAGCTTACAAACCAATCACTGGATTTTCATAGTAGCTGTAATTGTCTATATAGGGTGCAGATAACAGAATCCAATACTGGGATCCAATGGCATGAGGTTGTTTGGTTTTCTATTCCTGTCTATGACTTGGTTAAATTTTAAGTTATTTTTAGCAAAATAAATCTGAAGGCATGATGCAATTTAAAAATGTCACTTAACACTGGCCTTTGTAATGAATATGTATTATTTAATTATTTTGTTCATCAATGTTCTGTGCGAAACAACTGAAATACCTGAGGTGAAGGAAATACCCATGTGGGGATGAGCAACTTTCTTGGCTGTTGTAGCAGTAGGACAGAAGAATGGCTATTAAACGGGCAGGTGGCTTTTACCCCTTTTTAGTTCCCCATTGGCAACTGCGTAATGGTATTGATAAACTAAATTGGGAGCTGCTGTGAATCTGGACTCCTCTTGTAGTTGCTAAGCCTGTTTGGTGGCTCACCTTAACATTTTCTGCTTGGTTTTCCATGTGCTGCTCTTTCCGTTCATTTGTACCTTCACTGCTCTTCTGGCTGTGCTCTGGCTCTTTCGTGAACTGGTGCAGACTGGGACAGTTCATCTTCATCTCCAGATTTTCCCTTAGTGCTCTGTCCAGGGCTCACCAAAATGAATAGATCTTTTTTCCAGTGCCTTTAGTGGACTTTGTAGTAAAAGGTGATTTGTCACACACTCTGCAGCATTTCTCCTAATACTTACTCCTACAGAACTGGGAGTGTGTAGAGATTGGCAAAGACTGGTGTAGTCTACAGCAATGAGAAGTTCTGGGAGGGAATAGACACCTTTGTTTTCTGATTTTTGTCTCTGCCACTGTTGTTCTTAGTGAGCTTCATCAAATCATTTCACTTTCCTTTGCTTCAGATGCCCTATCTGCAAAGTGTGGGTGATAGGTGTATTTTGTAAAGCATGAGATTTAGAGCTATAACATGCTCTGCTGTGCTGATCTGAAACTCAGTGAAGGCAATGGAATGATTGTGCTTGGCTTCAGACAGGGCTGTATTTAAGTCAATTGTTGCAGTTAGTTTTAAAATATCTGGCTTCCATCTGCTTAGAGATGAACACTCCCTTCCAGCAATCATAACTTACACTGGCTGTTCTCTCTCAGATCTAACACAAATTAGAGATTCAAGTAGACCTCTGTCATGGGTGTATCTTGCTACTTCTCAATTACTGTACCTTATTGGTATAAATAAACATGAATCCTGCTGAGGAGGTAGAAAAATTGATTTAGTTTAAAACAAACAAATATTTGGCAAGTAGCTAATCGAGAGAAAAGGAAAAAGGAAAGAAAAGAAACTTTAAAAGCTCCAGCTATGCTGCATTGTAACTTCATATGTTAAAATTTTAGACATTTTAAAACCAAGATTGAATTTATTTTCTTTCTAAAGTGAGCACTGTCATGATAATTAGCTTCACTAACGAAATTATTTATTAATAAACATAAATAAATCAGACCTAAAAAAAAAATATCAATAAACAGAACATGGCAAAAACTTAAAATCCAGTCACCTGTGTAAGAGCTGCAGGAGATGTAGATGAAATCCTATTAACTCCTTTAACCAAAGTCTATCAGCACTCTTACTTTAAAAATCTGCATTGGATCATGCCAGTTTATTCCCCGTGCAAATAAGTAGGGGTCAGGGGACAGCAGAGAAAGGGAAGCCCTGATTCCATGAAGCCAGTGATAAAATTTTTATTATGTCTAGCATTCTCTGCTCCTTTTCTTACTCCTTTTGGCTTATGGGTCTCTTCTGTGTTATTCTCTTCTTGAGGGACTCAACTCATTTATTGTTCAGCCACAAGAATCTCCTCTTTCCTTGAACTCTTTCTACAGTGCCATAAATTTAGATTTCTTTGGTCTCTGCATTGGGGATTTTTAAATTTTCTTTCTAGACTATTCTCGTGCTGCCAGAAATTATTCATGGCCACATACCTCCAGATACTGTTAAAAGAGCGGCCCAAAAATTGGGCAGTACTAGTGCCTCAGGTGTTACACAGGGCAGGTGGCTTTTCTTCATGAGAAGCACTGTGCTATGATCTCAGAAGTTAGTTGTAGAAAGGATGCACAGTGGAAAGGGAACAGAAGTTATGACTGAGGTAAAAGCCATCAGGTATTATTGATTCAATATCTAGAATTAGTCGCCATGTGACAACGAGAGTGGGAAACCTAGGAAAAAGAAATGAGAAAAAATTACACATATTTTAATCTGTCAAAACCATATGTGCAGCAATGCCCTCTGATTGAGCAGGCAGCTTGTATTTTGGCAGACGTGAAGGCATATTGGCAGAATGCTGAGGAGGCTTGTTTTAGAAGCCTGTGCTCATGCTATGTGGCAGAGGCGTGTTTAAATGGCTGCCTGTTCAGTCTTGTACACAACACCTTCGCTGCAGTTGCTTCAGGTCAGCTAAAAGCCTGAGCTGACATTTCCCTGTGTGGATTCCTGAATTCCTATCTAGACTTACAGCTATATACAGGTGGCTTAACTTCAAAAGGTACTGTGTTATTCTTCTCCTCTTCCTTTTCTTCTTTTCCCCTCTCCAGTTACTGGAGATTCAGTGCCTTTTTTGTGGTTTGGGGTCTTAATTTTGAGCAGTCACGCTTGAAAAATATGGGCTGAGCCCACAAGATATTTTCCAGTTAGAAAGTAAGAAAAATATTTTTGTCATTCATTCTTTCACTTAATTATACTTTTGATTGTGATGCCTTTGCTAACTAAGCAAATGTTAGCATAGTTTAGTTTCATCTTGATTTGATTTATTCCACTGGGTCCCCACTTTGTTTTAAAATGGGTCCTCATTGAAATAAGGATGGTCTACCACCAAGACTTACTTAACCTTATAATGCTAACGAGATCATAGAGGAGACACATTCATCATGAAACTTGAGGAGCAACTGCAGGACAGGACAGTCTGCTTAGAGCTTTGTAGAAACTGGGATCCAACCCACAACCAAGGCAGATCACAGTAATTTGCCAAGAAGACTGAGGACCCCTTTTTTCTTCTGATACACCCCAGGAGATTTCTAAGTTATGCGGGCTTTTACTCCAGCAGCTTGTTAGACCATGCGGCAAATACTTTCCAAGGCATGGCATCATAAATAGAGTTAGCACATTTCAGTTCTGGTGTGACCAGTTCATGGTTCCCCATTGACATGGTGTACCAGGGCTGGGAAGTCAAACTCTCTGATGAGCAGCCTGGTGTTCTGGATCTCTGCTACTCTGCCGCACTGGCCACGATACTGACTTACGGTCACATCCTCCCTGCAGCTCATTTACTGCGTGCGCTGGCTGCTGCCAGGACGTATAACAAAATCATCTTTTATACCTGAGTAGAAAATTACTATTAACATTACCACTTTTCATTTCTAAGTGCTGACAGCCTCCATGAGACAAGAATCAAGAGTCCCTGTCCCAGAGAGCTTACAGACGTAAGAAGAAAATGCGCTGTGAGGCCACTGCAGTGGAAAGAAACACATGGTTTCAAAGAAAATAAATTGTTCTACAACAGGAAGGCAGGAGAAATGTGGTTTCGTAAATGAGTGCTTGGCTTCTCTAAAGTCTAAAACCAGAGTCAGCCTATAATGGAGTGCATTTTCACTAATGAAGGATCCAATGTACGTTGTATATTTAGTTTGGATTTTTTTGTCGTTGCTCGTCTTGATGGCCTTGATTCCAGGCACTCTAACTTTGCTGTATGAGTTGCTGAAAATACATCAAACAGATTACCTAAATCTTGAGGTTTACTAGTCCATCATTATTTTTCTAGCAGTCACCATGGAGTGTGGCTGAACTGTTTCAGTCCTCAGTTAGCCACACAACTGCACTTGACAATTCTGTGCAATGCTCTTTCTTTTTTTTTCTGTTTTTTGTGATTCTTCCTTTTGCCATTCATACTTGCCCACAGGTCATACTTATTCTTCTTTAATACAGAATCTAAGGAAAAATTTTCTTATTATTATGTCAGAATCTTAAGCTTTAATGGCTTTTTTCAATCCATAGCATTTCTATTTTTTAAACTCTGTCCAACCATTCCCATTGCACTTTCAAAATGGTGTTTGGCTTCCAGCTCTAAGGATAAAAGTCTTCATGACTTTCTACTGGAAAAGGAGAGAAGTCAGTTTGCATGGAAGGCAACACAGGCACAGGGCTTGCACCCACCCAGCCACCTGTACTGGAGGAAGCAGCAGAGCCTTTGACAAGTCCATGGCAGACCCCAGCTTTAAAATGCCCCTGGATTTCTTTTCTCAGCTTCACATAAAGCATTACGTGGCTCTTGGAGAACTAGGTATGCACCACAGATGTGCAAAAAGCGGTAGGGAAAACGGGGACAGCAGCACTATGCAGTATTACCTCTGGAGTGGTTGCCTTCAGTTCCCACAGACCCTGCTTAGCAGCACCACGGGCAGGCAAAGCAAGCAAGTGCTGGGTGAAAAAGCCTAGTACAAAAAAAACATGCGAAAACTAATACATCTCATGGTTTGCGCTTTAGTTCATTGTGAAATAAAGGATTAAGAATGAAGAAGGGAAAACAAAAGAAAGTTTTGGAGGAAGCCTTTGCAAGACAGAAAGATCCTTAGCATCAGTGAATGTTTTGCAGGTTGAGTGGTCCCTTTATTGACCCTTAGATGTGTAAGGTATATCCTGGTCCTGTTCTTTAGTTTTGGCATTCTAATGATTTAGTATTTTCATTTGACACTTGAAATACTGCTCTTCATTCTGAGATTTTCTGCCAAATCTGCCTATTCAAATGTTCTCAGTGCAAGGAAGAAAGAGCAGGATTATGAAGAAGAGCTTTAGATGAACCAAAAGAATACAGACATGCTGGGCCTGAGGGTGTTGGCTGGACTCTCCTGTCTTCCTTTTTTTACCTGGCAAAGCAATGTACTACACTTAAAGCTTATGATGCAAAACAAATCATCTGCACTTTTGGGAGGGAAATATGAACAGTGTCTTCTGGAGTTCCCTGCAGGTTCCCTCTGCCCACATTAAATTGAAAACAAAAGCTTTTCTCTGCTGTTCTCTAGGTTTCCAAGTCACATATCATCTCCTCTAACAAGGGCAGTTAAAAAGCATACTTAATATGCACATATGGACTTATGCATGTAACTTATTATAAAATAAGGGTCTTCAACATTTAAAGGTATGTTGTAATCTTGTTAGGCTTGTACAGCTCTTATTATTAATGGGAATAAAAGGCGGGTGTCTTTGTGAATACAAATACATTCTTCATAGTTGCTTTAAATAAACCAAAGTTAACCAAGACAAAGACAATGCTGTATGAATCCTGTGTTCTCCAGTATCTTATGCCATCATGGCACTCTGCTTAAAAGAAATACTTGAACGCATCTCCTCATGTGTGCACACTGGAAGACATATGGTGCATTTCAGCTTTAAATTTGAATTTCCTTAATTTTGCAGGTTTAACTTATTCCCTTAATGATAGTTTAACAGGCTTTTTTTTAATTGTACAGTTTTGGTTTATTACAGTTGTGTTAAAGTGATATTAGAGATATAAAGGTTATTAGAGGGATAGAAGAAGGAAAAAATGCTCATGCATGCACACATACTTACGGAATAGCGTGCAATAGTTATTTCCATCACACTGTAATATAACAATCTCCATGTCAGTGAGTGAAACATTATGTTTTTTCAGTCGAGATGTATTATCTCAGCTAAAGTATATTAGACAGTCTGCTATGTTATGTTCTGCTCCATCTGGTCAGTCATTTAGGTTCAATAGCAAGTATCAATGGAATTGTTTCTTATCAAGTGTTTCAGTGCGGTTAAATCCTTGATTTGGTAAAACAATCTGAAAAAGTAATTACTGTGCATATGCAGATTTTCCTGGTTTTGAAGTTTATGGCACCCAACCATACTGAAAGTAAGCAGAATTAGAATGGGGAAAATGGAAGAAATGCAGATTTCTGTTGCTTGCACTCTACAGTCCCTAGTTCGCAGAAGCCCTACCCAAAGTCCTCTGTCAGGAGGGTCAGGGCTCTGGACTGAGACACAGTTGAGACAGAGATAAAGAGCAGCAGCTGTCTGTAAAGCACCCCTCTCCCCTAAATTTACAAGCACACTTGTCTTTCTTTTAGCCATGCTAGCTTCCCCAAACTGCACTGCTATGGCAGAGAACAAGGGCAGCTTTTTGCACCACACACTTTGGAAGGCATAACATTTAAAAATGAAAGTGTCTGTCCCAGCAGGGTTATGGAGGACTACCAAGGCAGTCACCTTGGTTCCTTATATAATCAAAAGAGGCAGTAGTTTCAAGCATCTAAATGAGATACTTACCTGATCCCATTGATTAAGGAGAGTATATACATACTTTGGTAGAGCAACCAGGGACTCCACTGGGCTGACCAGGGAGCTATAAAGGACCCAGGTGGTTCCAGTGGTCACTTCTTGTGCCATACCTTAGTGGGTAGGGCTTTTGGGTAGAGTGTTTGATTCTTGGTTCTCTGTTTTCTGGAGCTTTAAACTCACTTTCATTTCTCAGGAGCTTAGATTAACTGGATATGAGCCCCTGAGATTTGTGAGGCCAGGAAAAGAGTCAGCGAAAATAGTTGACTGAGTATGCTACTGAGAAGGAGTTTCTGTTGGGAGGCAGATAGATTAGTTTCAGCTTCCTGATGCAGGAATTGTTTATTTATTTTGCATTAAACAGTTCCTGGGAGCAGAATGGGGGGCCAAGATTTTGGGCCCCCATAACTAAGAGTTCTGATGGTCCCTTTATCTCAAATGAGTGCTCAAATAAATAAAGAAAAGGCATCAGGATCGTTTCTGTTTCTACATGTGTTTTGGTCAGATCTCAGTCCTATTGTCCATGGTCCAAGAATGACTAGTGCCTTATGCCTCTGTGGGGACTCATGGAGAAGATACATTTCATGCTGTATCTGAATTGTAATGCTATAAGCTACCTGTCTCTTTAGGCTAGGATATTTCTGAGCAGGAATGCAAGCCTATATTTAGGTCCCTAGAGCCTTGCATTGTACAGTTGAGGTGCCATTAGCCTTTAGGCACCTCCAGGTTACAACAGTCATGAATTCTCAGCAGGCAGTATAGCTCTTTCGGCATTTGGCACCTAAATTCTGCACAAGTCTTAGGTGCCAAAGCTGATAGTTTAAACTGACATTGCTCCACTGACTGACAGATTTACACCAGCTGAGAATGTGGTGGTGGTGGTTCGATCTATGGGACAAATGTGCGGGTGTGTAAGGGATGAGCAGTCAGGCCAGTAGTGCCAGGGTTCTTCAGGCCAGAGGCAATGTGAGACAGGAAGGCTGAGCATCCGAGCCATGTGTAGCTGGTGCTTTTTTGCCCTGATTACCTTAAGGTCACTAAATGGCTCTACCCTCAGTGAAGTGTTCATCAAAAAATTCAAAAAGTGACTCTCACAGGGTTTCCTAGTCCTGTCATTCTGCTGAGCATTTCCACTCAGGAAGGAAGGATATGACAATGACTCAATTGTTTTAAAAGTATCTTTGATGCTTTGCTCCAAGTGTCGAAGGAATATGCAAATGACACCCTAGCCTATAAAAATCAGGGACTTCAGTCAAGTCTTTTGTCTGAAGAAACCAAAAGGTAATGGTGACTACAGGATATATTTTCTTGTCCTGCCTTCCCCCCAGAAAAAATTATTTTAATAAATGTCATCTTCTGGACCCCTAACAGTTTTCCCTCTATTCTAAGGTATGGATTATGGTGGAACAGCTGATTGCAGGATGAATTATCTATTGAGTCATCTGAGTTTATAATGTTATGTTTGTAATATATTTTGTTATGGCTGTGGTACATTTACGCAATTATTGTGTTGCTTTATACTACTCCACAACTAAGATGGGTTTTGCCCAGTACTGTATAGGTGGCAAGAGAAAGGGAGCTCCTTATTTGGAAGAGTTTACAGCCTTGGAAGGGAAGTGATAGAAAGGACGGAAGGGAAGAAGGTGCAGTAGGACACAAAGGGAGCTGTCTGTCAGTGTATAGCAGAACAGTGACAGCAAGCAGTGAAACCTTCCAGGAGCACACCACCTGACAAATGTAGTGTCATTTCAATACCTTAGATGCTTTCCAGGAGAGAACTATTTCACTTACTAGCAAGGTGCAGTAGGTCTTCCACAAGAGACTATTACTATAAACATGCATCATCTGCACATCCATGTGTGTATTTGCATGCATATATGTATATGCTCATGTCTATTACACATTTGTTAAAAATATGCCTTCCCTGTTGCTGTTTCTCAACAGGAAGAACGTCGTGTGATTTATCTGGGTAAAATCAGACCTGACACAACCCGAACAGAACTGAGGGACCGCTTTGAAGTTTTTGGTGAAATTGAGGAGTGCACAGTAAATTTGCGGGATGATGGGTAAGAACTTTTGAGATTACTTCTTGTTTGGGAGCTGCCATATGTAAAAAATTATGGCAGTAAGATTACTGGTATGGGAGTTACCAGTGTAAGTACTGTGACAGATGACATGCTGAGTTCAAAACCTTATTTATTTTCTTTCATCCTTATTTATTAATCTTGCTAGTTGAGTTTTCCTGTCCCAGAAATAAGTATTTAGCTGCATGACAGGACAATCATGCTGATAAATGGATGCAGTACTTCTGGCATTTCCACTGCTGGATCTCCTGCAAGTTCTTGCTTTCAGGAAGGGGTTGCACTAATGTGCGTTAACTCTTCTCAGTTTTTGTTCACAACTGTATTTTTCAATTGCAGGGACAGCTATGGTTTCATCACCTACCGCTATACTTGTGACGCCTTTGCTGCTCTTGAAAATGGATACACTTTACGCAGGTCAAATGAACCTGACTTTGAGCTATACTTCTGTGGACGCAAGCAATTTTGCAAGTCTAACTATGCAGACCTAGGTAGGTATTTTTCTCTATGTGGATTAAAGTACATAACTGGAACCTCCGTAACTCAGGAGAATTTAGGGTTTGCTTCTTTTTTGTTTGCTGCTTATATTATTTAAATGATTGGGGGGTTAAAGTAAGTGGCTTTCACTTGCTGCAAGAAGTTTAAAAGTCTACTAATCTGAGCTCTAATCTGAGCTGGATTCTTTCAGATATTTCAGACTGTGGAAATTCTTTTAAAGCCTGTTTCCATCATTGTCAAAAATAAGTGCCCAATAGTCAATAATATATTTCCATATTGAAATGATAGTGCCACAGAAACCTCCTGCACGCTTTACTCTTCATTGCTATGCTATGACTGCTTGGTTCTAATGCCTGATTTATTTATATGAGCAATAAACAGAGAACAAAGTAGATGCCCCACCACAAAAAATTAATTGTTATTCCTACTTTGCCATGAGTTGTGCTGTAGATGTGTGGAACTTGCCAGAGACACTCCTTAAACACAATTCATAGTTTCTCAGGTTTGAAAGCTAGAAGGACTTGTGACCATATCTGAACCTTAGTATAGCAAAGGCCAAAGATCTCAACTGGTGGTTCTCAAATCATGCATAAGCATCTAAGTATGAAGGTGTCCTCTGGCAGGGACTTCAGTCATTATGTAAGAGGCTCCAGCCTGTGGAGCAAATCTCTTCGTGTTTGCTGTCCCACTGATGTGGGACAGTATGCATACCAGTCTCCAGACCCCAGCATGCTGTGATAACTCCAGTCCCAAGTGTGCACACTGGCTGCGATAACACATCTGGGTCTGTCCTCGTCCCCTCTGGGCAAAAATGTATGGTTCTGTCCTATGCTCTGGGTCAGGGTGTGATGCTTCCCCTTGCAAGGATGTTTGGAGATGTTCAAAGTCTTACAGCAGAAACACTGATGTTAAGTATATGCATGAAGAGACCATGCAGACTACCAAAACATCCTCTGTAATATCATAATATATTATAAACTCACCTCTTATTTAATTACCTTTTAAAATGTAAAGTATTCATTAAATGTTAAACCTTTCCTAATACCTGTATAAATAGACTAAAGGTATGGGAGATACTCTTTTCTGAATAATGTAGCAAGGGACATTTTGCCATTGAATCTATATTAATCAGATATTGTGGTTTTTTATGAATAAATGACCATAGTCATTAAAATCTCTCATAACCCTGTAACACAGTGCTAATGAAATCTTGTATGTGCTGCCCTCGGCTTTATACAATGCAGGAAGTGAATACAGATATATTTTTTCTAACCAATTGATGTCTTTTCAGAATAAATGATAAAGACGATACACATTGTTCACAATGAATATGCTATAATTCACTTCAGTGGCTAAACAGATAATGTATAGCTAAGAAAAGGCAATTGACTGCTGAAGAGATATAGGGTTGATGTTGAAAATATAAAAGGTAGCAAGGCATTTGTTGAAATGTAGGCTGATAAAAACAGTAAAAACAGATTGAAGTCTTGACTTGATTTGACTTATCTTCAGCAGTGGAAGCCAGGGTCATCTCTGTATCTCAGAAAATCTGGGGTTTAAAGTAAGTTGTCTGAAGGGAACCCTCTTGAACATTATTCATCACTGGGTGTATTCCCTGGCAGGTCTCTCCATACCGAGCGGGATTCCCAGAGTATCTGTGAGCAGAGTATTTTCACTTTGTCCTGCTGACAGCTTGAGCTTCTGTACTTCAGACTGCATTCCCTGTATTTTGCAGAGTATCTGACAGAGCTACATAAGGAAATGGCAGGATGAACTTTAAAATTCATGAGCTAGTACAAGGACAGAGAGAATTAATCAGCCTTGGATTGAGTACAGAAGAAAGAAAACACTTGAAAATAGTAGTCAGAAGTTTAACACCTCTCCTCTGTGAGAAGATATTGTCTTAACAGAACTTGTAATGAACATTTAATGCACAGTGTGTCGTTGGGGAGTTCTGATTAATTCAACACAAGAAATGGCAAGAAAAGGGCACTCTCATAAAGGAGCTGTGACACAGGAACCGGGGAGAGTCAGTGTTAAGCAGGGATGACTCCAAAAGGAAATTCAGTGCTTGCAGCCATGTCAATAATTGCTGTACTGGAGCTGTATGGCCACAAACATACAATCCCTCCTCTGTGCTAGGAACAGACTGATGTCTGCGTCTGAGCAACTAGCAAAGCTGGAGCAGGTATCGCAGGTCACAGGAGCTGGACAATTATTGCTGCCATGACTTATCACATACACTGCAAAAAGCTGAGGAGCCCACCTGAGATTGCTTGTACAGCAGTGCAGAGGCCATGCCCTGAACTGCTCACGCTCTAAACAAGCAAACCCCAACAAAATCAGAGTGGAAGCAAAAACAGAGATTTGGGGAGGTGTAGTGACTTGTGCAAGACCCCGAGGCAGGGCAGGCAGAAGCAGCAGCAGCCCCTGCGTGCTGCTGCAGGCTGCCCTGGCTTTCTGCAAAACCATCCCCCTACTACCTTTCTCAGGAGAAGCAAGTCTTGGGTATTGCATGTTGCAAAACAACAATTGCAAAACGATGCTGGAGTTTTGGGTAAGGCATCTGTCAAGACTGTCTGGACTACTTTGAGTCCTATACACAGCAGTGTGTCAGTTCTCAAGTCCTTGGAGAAGCTGTTTTGAGTTTACCTGCTCTATATGTGCATGCAATTTATGGTTCTCCCCCACTGCTGATGATGTGTACTGCTTTTGTTAAGTGTGGTTGTAAGGGGATTGTTTCTGCAGTGCCTTGTTCGTACCATTGTACAGATAAAATAATATAAGTACTCGCTAGTGATTCTTGCCTCATATCTAAACTTGCATCCTTTGGGTTTCAGATTCAAACTCAGATGATTTTGATCCTGCTTCCACTAAAAGCAAGTATGACTCCATGGATTTTGATAGTTTACTTAAAGAGGCACAGCGGAGCCTGCGTAGGTAACATGCATCACACCTGAGGAAAATGGAGGGATGGCGAATACCTCACGGACATCACGTCCTTCAATAATGGACAATTAAAAAGTCATACTTAGGAATTTCTCCTACTTTACACTCTCTGTTCAGAACCATGGTTTACATGAACACAGCTGCTCGACGAGGGAAGAGGCAGGATGGCTGTCCAGTAAGCACACGTGTGTCCATGGGTGTCAGCTTTGCTTTCACGGGTGATCAATGGCAGGGGAGCCGGGCGTTCCTTGCGAGTTCAATGCAAACCACGAGACATGGCAGCAGTTCCACAGAGATACACGTACAACGATGAACTGCGAAATCTGTACATATTGCATTTTAACAAAAAAAGAACAAAAACAAACAAACAAAAAAAAAATTTGAGAACTATGGCTGCTGATGTCTGGGAATCAGACACTGCATTTTTTTTTTTTTTAAATGAAGCTTCTTCTCACAACACAGTGATAATATGACAATCCAGAAGAAACCACAGGTCCCAGAAGCCTACAATCTGTTTTAGCTTTGTTTTAAGATTTTTCTTTTCTTTGGATTTTTTTTTGGTGGGTTTTTTTTCAGTCCCTGCAGAAGAGAAAATGAAAGACTCAAGCTTCCCTAACATTTTGAAGTTTCATCTTTTAATTCTGACACCCATGTAAATGTCTACAATGTTGATCTTCCACAGCAAAATTTTCAAAGCCTTGTTAATGGTCAAATGTGCAGCTTGTTCAGCGATTTATTCTAATGAGCGGACGTGGTGTTACATTATTAATGAGAGTTGGATATAACTATCTGGGTGTGTGCACAGATAGTTTATTTGCTACATTCTCTAAAGTAGTTGAGTATTTACGAATGTTAAATGGAGTATTTTTATTTATGTACATACTGTATGACGATGTTCTTTTTTGTTACAGCTATGCACTATAAATGCAGCCTTCTTTTCAAAAACTGCTGAATTTTTCTTAATCAAGAATACTCAAATGTAATTATATGAGGTGAAACAATTACTGTACACTAACATATGTAGAAAGCTGAACTTACGCTTATATATATTTGATTGTAAAAAAAAGAGAGAAAAGCGTGTGGGTGAGGGTGTGCGTGTGTATAAGTGTGCGCGCGTGTGTCTGAGTGCAAAAATGCTTTACACACATTCATCCCTTCTTTGGTGAGCTTATATAAGAATTTTGTCAAGAATTGTCCTAGCCCAAAAGGTATTAACCACTTCTGCAGTATTTTTCCGCATTTTTCTCATTGCTTGATTTTCTTTTGCAGTTTTATACACTGAATTTGTTAGGGGAATGAAATTTTCTCATCTAAATTTTTCTAGGAGATATCATAATTTTATGTAAAGTCTCTCAAAAGGGTAATCATTAAGAAATGTTTTTATTTTATGTATCAACAGTAGTTTTGGAACTAGAGGTCAAAAATCTTTTTAAAATGCTATTTTGTTTTAATTCTTGTGATTTTAATTTGATAAAAATATGCTGAGGTACTAAGTACAGTATGATTTTTACCGTAATTCTGTGTCTAAACACTGTTCTTGAAGCCAGTAATCTTTTCATTGGCAGAGTTTAATGATGGTATTTATCTATATTTTTTACAGTTATGCATCCTGTATAAATACCGATCCTTCATTCCTTTGTTTACTAAAGAGACATATTTATCAGTTACAATTATCCTATTTATTATAAATTATGAGATGACTAAAATAATAAAAAGGCCAGTGGAAATTTTATACCTAGGATGCATGACGGTTGTCAGTTTGGAGGAAGTGCTTCGTTTGGAAATTCAGCTTTTGCAGAAGCAGTGAGTTGTTGGTTTTTTTTTCGTTTTTTACTATGCACTAGCATGGCCTCAGATGTGCCCATGACATTGTTGCTGATGACATTGCTTCTGCTAAATTAAATAGGAACTTCAGGAAAGAAAAAAACCACAAGAGTAAACTACTGCTATTCTGAGCATCAGAATTTCATCTGAACTCGGAGTCTCTAGACTGAATCAGCAAAGTTTGGAATTTGCTTGCGAATGTATAGATTTGGTATTCTATTACTGTTTGGCATTCATGACTCCTCTTAAAGGTATGGCACACCTAACTATTTAATCTCCTTTCCCACTCCCAATCTTAGAAAACTGATTCCACCCCCATGCCAGTGCAGTTGATTTTGATGGCTGCATTCATTTTATCACCAGCATATTGTGTTCTGAGAGATTCCACTGTCTGTCCTGTCGGATGCTTGCTTGATTTTTTGGCTTCTTCTTTCTCGGTAGATAGATAGCAATAAAAAAAAAAAAAGAAAAGAACTTTTTCGGAGGTTCTGTGTTACGACTGTAACATTCTTTAATCTGCATAATTCTTGTTGTTGCTCTGTAGGTTAAAAATGCAGGTATTTTAACTTTGTGTGAATGCCAAACTAAAAGTTTACAATTTTCCTTTCTGGATTTTGAGTATCTTCTGTTGTAAAGAAAAATATTAAAAGCAATAAATTATTTTTAAGAAATCAATATTTAGTATATCATATTATGTGTTCAAGGACCAGATGCATTGCCTATTTTGCCTCTAAATTTCTGTGATTAATTTTTAAATACATTCTCTTTTGCCCTAGATTGCTGACATTAATAAATTGGTGTGGGGTTTGCGGGGGGATTATTTATTTTTCACCAAGCAGGCATAGTGACATGAGTCAATTTTTTTTTTTTCACTGGCCTGGCAAGCATTCTCATCTTGAAGATGGCTTTCCTCTGTGGATTTACAAATTACATATGAAATTAATAGAGCTACAATTGGTGAATAAAGCTGTTTGTATCCTGTGTAGACACTGTAGTAGGTAACCCATCAAAATATAAACTCAGTGTTTCTTTTTCTTTTTTTCTCCCCCAAGAACATTTCAAATTAGCACATGTACCACATTGTCATCGGAGGCAAATTGCAGCATAGCTCTGTGTGTCTTTTAGATGAAGATTGTACTGTTGCTTTCATGCTGTGGTAAGTACCACATCTGCAATACAGGTAACAGAACTGGTACTTAGAAACTATCGTCTTTCCTAGAGCTGTAACAAAGTAATTCCTACAGAATGTAAAATGATCCAGATCCAAATAGAGGGAGCCTAAAATTGAAGAAAAACACATTTGCTAAACTACTCTGAAAAGCAGTTGGGCTGCCATCACCAAGAGCAGCACTGAGAGGAAAGTTTGTGCTTCTGGGGTATAATACTTGGGTCAGCTGAAAAAAAAAACCAACCACACCTTCTTCTCATCCCTTTAGATGTAAGCTTACAGTAGGTAATGATTATGTGTCCTTTTGATGGCTGTAATGAGAACTTCAATCACTGTAGTATAAGATCTGATCTATAAATGACCTAGAATAGCCATGTAATATAATGTGATGATTCTAAATTTGTACCTATGTGACAGACATTTTCAATAATGTGAACCACTGACCTGATGGAGCTACTGTAAGATTTGTACAGTAGGTGAACATGTAAAGCTATTGGTTGGACTATGCTGAACAGGGAAAGCGAGACATTAGTTAAGCCCAAGTTGGGCTATTTTCCACCTGCCAATTCTACATGTACTTTTGTGGTTTCATTCATTGTATGAAAATTCCTGTGATTTTTTTTTTTTAATGTGCAGTACACATCAGCCTCACTGAGCAAATAAAGGGAAACGAATGTTTCAAATCCACTTCTCTTTCTCTTTTTTATCACAAGTGACAGGTTTCCCCCCTCGCCAACTGGTCGTGTACTAGGTTTTCTATTATTCTTTCTAATGGTTGTAACTGATTTCAGATAGTACTCCAGATCATGCCTGCATTACTGCACTGTGGGCAGAGGACAGAGCCACCTGTTTTAATATATTTAATGGTAGAAAGGTGCTATCTGCCCTTCTGCCCTGAGTACCCAAGGCTGTTGAATGGCCGACATAAACCTTGCAGTAAAACTTTTGAAAAATGCTCAGTGGAGTTTTAAGAGTTGCTGGCTCGAGTTAGGAGGGAGTGGGAAATATAAGGGCTTTACTACGTGGCCATCCAATTGTCCGAAAAGGTTGGTATCTTCCATCCTGAGAAGATAAACACCTGTACTAGGAAAAAGCACCATCGTGAGAGTCCTTTACCAGCCTCCCTGTCTCAGCAGACCAGGCTAGGAGGATCCGGCAGGTAGGTGGCTGGACGAGCATGGGTTTTCTGAATCCTTCCTGGAGGGTACAGGGTGCAGCATGGTGGGCTTCAACACCGGCATTGCCACTGGGCAGGCAACAGCTAGGAGAGGGGCTGGCAAAGGGTATTCACAGCCCTGTCCTTTACATGCACATAAAAAGGGAAAGGAATTGCTTTGCTTTGGTCTGCCCAGGGTTCATTCACAGGTAGCCAACGTACCGCCGTAGGCCTATCCCGTTGTGTCAACAACCTTCTCTGGGGTTAACAGCACAACACTCTATGACTGAACTTCTCCTCTTGATGTGTGGCTCAGAAGGTACCCGAGGCATCATGCAAGGAGCAGCGCAGGGCAGCCTACACAACAGGTGGGCAGCCTGGTTGTGGTCTTTAGGTAGAGAGGACTACTGAATTCACTTGAAAAAATTGCCTTTCTCACGACGACTAGCCTCCACCTCATCTCTGTTCCTAACATTGCTGTTTATTTTATACTCTATAATGACATTTTTTTTACCTGGAAAAATGTTTAGCTTTTGCATTTTTACCATTTACTAATCCAAACTGTTGTGCTTGGTGCTTGCAATGGTAGAGTGAAGTTCTTCGCTGCATGAGATTTGCCTTATTGACTCACTGCTCCTGCCCAAATTAATGCTCAAATCATATTGGGCCAAATCCGTCCCTGATGTACTTCATCAGTGTTGCTGCTCTTCCACAAGACATGAATTTAGCCCAATATTTCTTCAGTTACTAGGCTTTTTAATTTGATTTGTTTATTCATTTCGTATTTTTGCATAGCACTTTGATGCTTGCAAAAAAGTACTCTATTAGATTTCCAGGAAAGTATTGCTTTTTGCCTCCTGTCCCCTCATTTTATGTTATTAAGGTTTATTGCATAAAATCAGAATCTCATTTATTAAGAAATCATCCCTTCCATTGCCTGTTCTCCTGGGTTACCATTTTCTCCCACAGTGAATGCTGCAAGCTGAGCACCTGAAATCAGATTCAGGCGCCTCAATGAGTGGCCTGATTTTCAGAAACGCTGAGCATCTCCCAGCTCCCATTGACTTCAATTAGACCTGCGGGCTCTCAGCACTTTGAAAATCAAGCCACATATTTAGAGCCCCAATTCAGCACAGCATTTACATTTGTGCTTAAGTCCATCCTGATTCAGCAAAGCACTTAAGTGGGAGTGTTTTTAGATCCATTGAAGTCAAGTGCTCGGCTGCTTTGAATAAAAATAGACTCCTGGATTGGGGCCTAAGAATCCAAATACAGACACAACGCCTAATTTTAGGCTCCATTTGGAAAACTTCGGCCTTGCCTACCATCTTTAACCTTTAATGCTTACCGAAAACACAAAAACACCCATCAGGTCATAAGGGGAAGTGGGGGAGGTTTAGGGAAGAGGAGGGGAAGCGATAGACAAAATTCTTCCTTGTGGAAAATGTTTTGAAAACTTTAAATCCAACTCTTGCAAGATGCCTTGGTTCATCGGTATTATTTCACATTACACTTCCAGAATCTCATTCAAGATTAAAGTGCAGTTATTCTATTGTCCTTCACCATTAATTAATAAACAGCTCTATTAAACTTTAACGAATGCCAACTTCCCCTGCTTTTCTGCGAATCACACTCTCACCATTGATATTCCATGGTCACAAGCAAACTAAACTATAAATCAATTTTCTCTACTTCATCAAACAGCAGAAAGTAATAAAGAAGGTCACAAATAGTACAGTAGTTCCTTGGAGGTTTGTAACATCATAATTTAAAGCTCAGAAAGATTGAATCAAAAGTTGAATTAATCCCTAAGGGAAAAGATTCTATATAGATTCTATTGATAGACATAGGGCAGCCTGTCTTCATCGGGAGCTGGTATATTTGTTAATACTTTGGGACAAAGGAGACTAGTCTTCTCAGCCAAGAAGAAAATGAAATCCTCCGTGACAGGAAGTGAATATATCCTCTGCACTTCCCATTGCTGTGCTCTCCTTACACCGCTCTGCTGAAAAAAAGAGAAAGTGAACTCATCTTTTGCTACACAATGTGCTCTGCTGAATGGCCGCTGTCTGTGTGATGCAATTACGGAAACTGCAGCTGGATGGAATACATATATAAATCGTAAATGTTGCACTTGATCGGTGTTCGTTCCTTGACTGATGTTTTTTTTTAGTCGAACAACCTCAACCCAAAATCTTAGCAGTCTATGAACCCAAAGCAAAACGAAAGTTTGGGGTTTTTTCAGTGACAAATTTTGGGGAAGACACAAATATTTATTCTGCAGCTGGAAACACATTCCTTGAAACATGTTTAGCTTTTGAGGTTCCTTTGAATTATTGCAGCTTCCTTTCAACACGCTTCTGAAATCATAGTTTTACAAAGGCATTTCTGATGCTCTTTTATAAAAAAAATCTGTAACCTTCATGGCATGACTGGATCTGATTAATTAAGCTCTTCCAAATTCAAATGGAATTAGTGGGGGAAAAAAGACCATATAAATAGAAAGGATTTCCCATATAAAGCAAAACAATTAAAAATAAAATTCACTAATGGCCTCAGTTGGAAAAGTTATACACACAGGTGTGGTAAACAGTGAGATCTGAGATGAATGTACCTTTTTGGAATGCACGCATGGTGAAGTACAAGATGATAGAAAGGTTTGCGCTTGCATACTGACTATTTTCTTATGGTGTTTGCTAGTAGAGAGGAACCGAGCTGCTCTGTGACAAAGGCAGCTGAACAGAAAACATGTACAATTCCAGCCTCTCCAAAATCAGTGACTAAGCTCCAACCCTCATCAGCCTTTTGCATTAACCCTGGCTTGTGTAATTAGTGGACAGTGATCAAATGTAAATATCTCATGTAGAATCATGATAGATTGTCAGCCAGATGTAGTGTAAATGAAAGCCAAAGCTAAGTATGAAGAAAACCATGTCCTAAAGAGCACAACATGTAAATTGCTATTAGGACTCTTAATTGAATAAAATATTTGCTACAATTTATTTTTGACAATATGCATTCCATTCTCTATTAAATTAGTGCTTGATAAAGTAATAAAATTATTACAGCCATAAAGTTACTGCGCTATACCTTCAAGGCAAGGCATTCAAGAGATCTTCTCGTTGTCCTCGGATTATTGACTTTGGCATTATGAAAAACGCACATTGGTGCCTTATACTAATTCTTTCCTACTGCATTTGCAACTTGGGCCTATGCTTATTCATGCAATGTGTTGGCAGTAAATTTAGGAAAAAAAAAAAAAAAAAGCAGCCACACACTTGAAAACTAATGGAGTGCTTTCTTTTTTTTTAACCATTTATTGGAACAGTACCACAGCTAACTGTAGTTTTCTATTGCATGAATAATGTATTGTTGTAGCTAGGCATGCCCTCGGTTATACACTCCCGCCAGCAAGTAGTGGAGTGGTGAGTGCTGTTGCTGAATAATGATTAATTACTCGCCCTTCTGAAGGAGCCTGGTTTTGTAAACTGGTCACACAGCATGTTACGTGGATTGTGTCTGCTACACAAAAGGTTACTTGCAATCACATAATGAGACATAATGATGCACATCACAACAATTCTTTGGTACAAATCTGCACACAATGGAATTTAGATAGAAACCCATTTATTTACGTATCCTGTTTGCCAGAGGGTACAAAACTTCACTGCATTGCTGCAGTGCTGCCATTGCTCCTTCCGCAATGCTGACATTTTGGGTGAAAACAGTGTGATGCCTTCTTCAGGAACCTCCAGCCATGGCTTAGCAGAATTGCCCCATGACAGCATGCTGGCAAACTCGGGAGGGACTCGGCTCCCACCGTGTGACAGCTATGTGAGTGGGATGCTTTGCTGATGCGTGTCCAAACTCTTGGTGGGAAGCTGGGATGCAGTCCCTCACTGCAAGGTGAAGAGTTCACTTGCAGTATGGGGTGAACATACCTGCATGTGCTCATACCTGTCTGATCTGGGAAGGGTGAGCAGGGAATCCAAGTTTTGCAACATATTGTACTTCATTGTGTGGTCAAAGAAAGAAGGGCATTCGGAAGCACTGTTCTAAACCTACAGCTACAGCTTTTCTGAACCCTAGGAGGAAAAAGATGGAGTTGTTCTCTGGAAAACCGGAAGTGCTTGGCCAGGACTGTCCCAGGGTTGCTGGGACCACCGATGGCAGAGCAGTGATTTCTAGTCTTGCCTGGTCTCAGCAGGCGGCATTTGATTGTCCAGGCAGGATCTGTCCGCTACTTTGAAATTGCTTGTGTGCCACTAAGGCCCTGTTGGTCAAGCTCATCAACCAAGCTACAGAAGTTTGAGTTGCTAGAGATGTGTCATGGGGCTTGGTAAGTGATGGCCCTTCTCTTGCTCTGGAGAGGACAGGAAGGGCTGGACATGCATCTCTGTCCCACAACGACATGGCAAAGCTGGCTGCAGCAGCCCATGCTATCTTCTTTCCTTGTGTAGTGACCTGGATTGCCCAGCAGCCCCACAAAAGCACTGTCCTGATACGGTCAGGTAGGATGATTTGGACACAGGAGCTGCATTTGAACAGGCAAGGATGTGTTTGGTTTGAGAACCACGCTCTGGACACTCCTGTGCTACTGTTGCACATCTCAGGGTTCAGGAACTCCTTGTCATCTTTTAGTCAAACTGGTCATTTTGCCCATTGTTGTCTCAAGAAGGACAAAATGTTATGTTATTGTTTAAACATCAGCATGACGGTGGTAGAAGATTAGGTACCCTATAAAACTTCTTGTTTTCCTATAAATGAGGTAGACTTTGCTTATGCAGTATAAGTTTCTACCCCATATATGTGGCAATGAATAAACTACCTCCTGTGACCAGATCACCAGCAGTCTCTAATGCAATTATGTCCTGACATGGAGCTAGAGAAGGTTCTTGGGAGTAAGACCAGCAAATGGCACTGTGCTACAACCAACATGGCAGATATTCCTCCTGACATTTCCCATAGCCCTCAGCTTTGCCCGCTAGCAATGTCATGGCCTCAGCCATTGCTTTGCCCTCTGATACATGACAGCTATGCGAACCATGACAGAGTGCTATGTGCCCTTTCAGTGAGCACAAGACAACCATGAGACACTTTGTGGGGTGCCAGGGGCCCAGCAGAGCGTGCTGGCACCCCAGCAGGAGGGTGGCCATAGCACTGTGGGGGGATGCCGTTCGTGTAACGGCTGTCGTACACCAAGCCAACGGCTGGCATAATTCTTCAGCTAAGAAATATAATTTTTCTTCCACAAATAGTTTCTTGAGCAGTAGATCATGCACGAGCTGATTTACTGCAGCGCTCTCCCATGCGGATTCTCTGATTTGTAATAATCTTGCCGAGGCCGCTCTGCAGCTTTTCCCTTCATGGTGGCGATAACAGAGAGCGTCTGCCTCCACTTCTCCCCCTGGTTTCATGAAATAAAACATGGCATGCTAGATTTCAGTATGCTGAAGGGTTCTACCCCACTACCAAATTTTGCTGAAATGGAGACCAACATCGTCAGAAGTTACTGGGGAATGGGAGCCAGGAGGAAACAGCGCAGGCAGGAGGAGCATGCGGGCAATGGGACATGGTGGAAACAACATGGGCAGCAGGCAGAAACACCTGAGTCTCATCCCCTCAGGAAATGAGGGAAAAAAAAACGCAGTGGAAACCTCCACTTTGATGGCTGAATAGTATCGGTATTATTTCCTAGCCACCCAGACGTTGTCCATCTAACTAATAAGGTGTCAGTAGTTTCAGATTCAGACCTTTGCATATTTACAGCTGGGCAACAGTAGTGAGATTTTTGTGGAAACCTTAATGAGAGTGGACAGGGAATGGACATGAAGCATTGAGCATGAAGCCTCATAGCTCTGAAGCTGCACAGAGAGGCTTATCAGACATGTATCACAATCCCACCAGCTCTTGCTTGTGCTGTTACTAAGCTGTTGACATTGTATGAAAGCTGATACATAATTGAAGAACCTACGTATTCATTTAACAGTGGAAAAGGCATAGCAATAATAAGACTGCTCCGTAGTGAGCCTCCTAGGATGCCTCTTCCTAGCAGAAGAAACTTTGAAGGTAGCTATTTATGCTTTTACTCCGAATCTCATGGCACTGGTCTTGCTCTAAAATGTTGGGTCTGATGAGATCGGATGAGGTTAAGCTGCCATGAATATCTGCTGACTGGCAGTTTATTCCCTTGCTTGCTCAACAATGCCAGACTCACTATATGTCTGGGAGGCAAAGAATACAGTTAGGCTAGACAAATGGAATAGGAACCAACAACAAAGTGAATCCTGCACTGTCATATACATTTTTTATTCACATTGCACATAAATCTCATCCAAGCTCATGGGATAACTTTAGCATCCCCTTAAACTCCCATTTATTCTCCATCCTTCTCATTCTTTGCACTATTAAGAAACAGATTTATTTTCTGAAAACTACTCTTAATCATTGTGCAAATAGCAATGGAACATTTATACTCAAAGTAATAAATAGATGATTCGCATCTTAATACGAGACTGGAGATTATTCTGACTTATTTGTGGTTATTGCATCTAACACACAGATGCTATTCTCGCTCTCTAATAGAAATGTTAATTATGGGATTTCATTATTCTTATTTAGATTTAGGGCTGTTTTTCTTCTGTGCCACAAGGTACATGGGACAGTTCTACAAGATGTGAAATGAAGATGTTCAGCACTCCAAAATGCTAAAGATAGAGAAAAAGAAAATTAGTTTTAACTGGACAGGGCAATAACCTGAAGATCTGAGTAATAGAGAGCATGGACATCCATCCCTTATTATGCTGCTTAGTGGTGAATCTGCAGAAGAATGAGTCATAGCTTTCGATGATAAAAAGAACATAGTAGAGCGGTGGTATGGTCAGCTCCAGAGTTTATGTCCTTTGCTACAGAACTAAAATTGTCAATTCAAGTACCTCTGAATATGGGAAAGTGGATTGTCAAGTCCTGTTAGAGTGGCTCTTCTTGGATGAATAGGAAATGTTTTCTCTTTCTCCTGGTTATGTCTGCCTTTATTACTTTATACTGCCAAGGGCAGTATCTGGCCCTTGGAACTATTTATTTCTTGTGTGCAGAGAGAAACATTACACAATATTTTCATTGCTCCATTTTGCTCACACAGGTTCAGGTAATGCCAAGGAAACTATTCCTTTGGTCAAACTGAAAGTCACATGGATCTCTGGTTCCTTTACTGGGGCTGTAAGACTTGTTTAACTTTTAAATATTTAAGGTATGTTTAATCTTCAGTAAACTGCTGGCATGCCTGTTCTTCAGCCAACATATGCTCACACCTGCATATATACCAAATAAACATGTTTATATGTCTGTATATATATGCATATATACGTATGAATACCCCAATATATAAAATATGTATGTGCATGTAGACTCCTCAACTGGGACTTGTCACTCAGAAACTCATCCGCTACAATAACACATAAACTCCAGTAATAGTTTTCTCCCCAAACAAGGCTGTAGGCTGTATCTACATCCTTATGTTGCGGAAGAATTACTTCCCGCAGGCCAGCAAGAAGCTCTGATTCCACTTGCACCCTGGCTGACATTATTGCAAAGAGCCTTCCTGCATGGGTCAGGACGGAGTCAAAGGGAATGCCTTCTGCTCTGTGGTCATGACAGCTCACTGGCATTTGCGGTGTTGTTTGTGAACACATCAGGAGATACGCAGTACCTGCTTAACTCATGGTAATTTGAGCGTTTCTACTTATTTGTCTCAAACCTGTTTGGTACATTTTCACAGTTATAGTAACTGAATTCAAGGCTGTCTAAAAAAGAAATAGTTGTTCCTTAAGCTGTTATTTAGAAACAGATTTGTTTGCTCCATAAGCTGTTGGTAATGGGCAGACTCAGACCCTCTGAGTTTAACCCAATAAGTCCATGAACAGTTAAAAGATGGAAGGGAGCAGTACCTGTTTTTTACTCACACTGAACTAGCATCTATTGAAATTTCTCTGCAGGTACCCTATGTCTCCAAGACTGTAGGGTCCAAAGCACTTCCACACCACCTTGGTTCCTTCCTGGGAGTGGAAGCAAGTCTGGGGACCCAAAGAGTCCCAGGCTTGGCACTGTGCTGCTACAATCAGGGACCACTTCAACTTGAAGGAAATTGTCATTTCCTTAAGTCTGGGATGGTGTGTCAGCCAGTCCAAGATATGTGAATTGATAATAGATACTTTTAGCTAATAAAAACTCCTACAATCCCTTCCTCCATTTATACAGGGCCATATCTGGCAACTGAACAGGAGTTTGATTTTTTCCCCCATTTCCATATGTTCATTCTATGATTAAATTCATAGCTGGCTGCAGTATTTTAAATGTCATTTCCAATCCCTGGTCATAAACCAGAAAACAGTCTCCCTCCACACATTCAGTTCACAGTGATGAGACTGTAAGGATTTGTTCCAGCTCCTATATTTAAGAATGCATTTATTTGTGTATTTATTTATTTATTACAGGACACTTTGGTACTTTTCAGTAGCATCTCTAAACTGAATTAGTTAATGTTAGATGCAACAACACAAGGTGGCTCCTCAGCAGCCTTCCCAGATCACCTCAAATTGCTACAGCTGTGCAGAAAATGATGGGAGCACGTTGGCTTCTGCAGGAGTGCCCAGGACATCCACACCAACAGTTACTCCAAAATCTGAGTTTTGTACTGTGTCGCATACAGGCTCAGTGTTCAAAAATCCCACTCTATTTTTGAGTGTTACTACCATGGCTCTTCAAGGGTAAGTAGCAAATGTCATTTCTTTTGATTATATCTGACTTTGTATTTACAACATGTGGCACTATCCTATTTATTTAATAAGATCTATCTACTTCCATTTAAGAAATCTTTCTATTCAGATCTGTAAAGGGAAGTAATTGCTTAGTTCTACTGAATGTCTATTATTAAGGGAAAAAATATTTAAAAATTTGAAGATACCCCTGCTGCACCCTTTAATGGCTTTACAATCTCTTTCTTGTGGTTTTTTTTCACTTCAGCATTGCACTAGCTTTCCTTTAGCTTTTGATGAAATCACCTCCTTGATGAAATCACTGGAAAACCAGGCTCTGGGAAAGTGCTTTATCTGAGATCCCAAAGACAAGTTTGTTCCAAAAAGATGTTCATGCTTTACAGTCTTCATATTTAGACCTCTCTGGTGATACTACAAAGTCTTTGCAAATGTTCATATTGTTTCTCTAGACTTTGGGTTACTTTGCTAGAGAGATGTTCCTTTGTGAATTAAGTGCTCTTTGAGGATAAAATGTTCATCAGAAGTCTTCAGAGTTACAATATCATTTTCATCATAATACTTTGAAAAGACATACTTTATATAATTTTTTTTTTACCTATTTTCCTAGGGCATATGTAACAAAGGGCTTTTCCTGCCTCCTCATTCAACTTTATAGCAGTCATGTAATGGGGCAGAGCGGAGCCTCCAGCCAGCCCATTCGGCTGGATATCTGAAATTAAAAACCTCTTGTGGATTAATTTTTGGCGTCCTTTCGCAGTCATACATTGTTTTACTTTCCCTCTCTTTGTACTTCTCTTATATGCGGTGCTCCCTTCTGACAATATGTAGATAAAATGGAGATATACACATGGAGGCAATTAACAAAGTAGTTAAAAATAAAACTACTGCTGTCTAGTGGTATATACTAGCAGTCTATATATATATGCATATGTATATATACAACACATGCATATGTGTGCATATGTGTGTATATATATCTGTACACTGAAAATATTCCCAGCTTGAATAGGGAGAACAAATTCTGGAAGGAGCTGCATAATATCTTTCACAGGAACAACCCCAGCTGACCCTCGAGGACGGTCTGATAGATATGAATTGCTACTGGCATGATGCTGTTGGAGAAATAGGGCTACTTTGCCAAAAAATGAATCCATTTAGTCATAAACACTACAGCTAAGTTGATTCAGGGTTTATCTAAAAAAGCCCAGCAGGTTTGGTGCAAAATGAAAGGCACAATGTTAATTTGGATGGCAATTGTTTTTCAATAATGCTAATTTGCACTAAACATCCTGATTTACATAAGCAAACAAAGGCCAAATATTAGGCCAAGGAGCACAATCAAAACTTGGGTTCAGTCATGGGGGAAAACAGGCTGCTGGAAACACAATTCTCTAAAACCAGCTTTTTCAGCTTTTGCCAATTTTCAGTCCCTAAGCATTTTCCAGTGGAGGTGCGGACACCTCTGTCATTAAACTTGACCCAGTACATGTACGTGTACATGTACTTTCCTTAATTGTCCTTCATAGATGCATTGAAAGTAACCTGAGGGGCTCCTGGACCACAGGCTGAAAAACCCTTCAGTGCTCCCTCTGTGCAATTCTCCCTCACTTTCTCCTTGGTTCTGCTGTTTCCCATATGACAGCCATCTCCATCTTTGGGGTCATAAAAGCTTCTTATTCACCCTGGTATTGGCCTAGATCTGCCTACAGGCACTTTGCTGTTCTCATCTAATGCTCCTCTTTTGACTCATCTTGTAACACAGCCCCTAATGGAGCAGGTGGGGTTATTTCTCCTGAAGAATGGGCAGATTTCACAATCTGGTCCGACTTAGGTCACTGCTCCTGGGTCAGACTCCTGGATTCATTTTGTGCCTTAAGCCAGGAACTGAACTGATACCACTGATGGATAAAAATTTCCACTGTGAGCTTGTGCACTTGGGCATATCGGTGTTGACAGTTAAGCAAAGGTCTTCCCAAGAGAAGCCCCCACCATCGCTGATGGACCTGTAGGGCTCTGCTCCTCCCCAGCCCTGCAGCTCCAGTTACCACAAGCCCTGCTTCTCTCAGTCTCATGGTCTAAACAGATGCCTAAAGGCAGTCCATCAACTGATTTCTTAAATCTCTCTCTTCCCAGGGAAAAAATTGGAAACTTTCATTTGAAATACTGGCTTTTCTCCTCTGTTGTTTTTGAGTGCTTGGTGTGGTAAAACTGGAAGTCTGGAGGAGGCAAATTGAAAATCAGCTATTATCTCAATGAAACATTTTTCTTTAATGAATGAAAAGTGAAATAATCTTTAAAGCAATATTAAAAATTATGTTACTGCTATTTCAGTCAAGTTCATCAAAATGCAACCTACAGCTAATACCTATTCAGAATGCGGTTGCTTAATTCAATTTCTTGAATTAAGCAACTGTAATTCCCATATATCAAATTTATTGGTCTTGGCAGTGAATTAAGGATATATACAATATAAACCTGATTTTCCAGGCTTATTTTCTAGAAATCTGAGTTTACCCTGCATCATTTATTATTATATATTACATCTTTACAACATTACATCATTGTCATCTATTAACATACTATCTGAAAGCCTAGCGTATACAGAACTTGTGGTTATGGTAACAACATTAGTTCCTTTCTAATCAAAATATAGTTTCTCATTTAAAGGAATGAAAGGCTATACAGTTCCGGAGTGTATAGCCTGTACACTGGCTGTATTTCACCTGGCCTTATCTGTACAAGAATTAGTCTCATTGGGTACCTAGACTTGCCTCCAGTCAGTGGACTTATTGTGCCATTTGCCGACCCTCATAGCCCATGCAGCTTGTACAGTGGTTAGGAGGGAATGGTTGCCACTTGAGGTACTGATTTATCTTCATTAACTGTGTAGGAAAAAGAGATGCTGATTTAGAGACCTAAAATTTGGATGGATGAAATCAGATGTAATGAGACCTGCTCTTGGGGTGTACCACGCCTCAGCCCCTAGCAGTAGGTGTGTTTGTTGTACCTGAAGTGAAGAACACGTGCTCATTTATTTCCTAAACGTATGTATGAATCCTCTATGTGCTGAATAAATTGCACTCAATAGCTTGCCCATTCTTAAAGAAGCAAAGGATGTTTAGTTTCGATAAGCAGAGAGCCAGTGAAGGCATTACTCTTTCTCCTCAAATTTCCTTCCCAGTCTCTCAGAGAGGAATGACAGCTCTTCTTCCTTGTACATTCAGCATTCAGCAATGTAGGCACAGAGTCAGTGCTTCGAACAAACTGCAGCTGGATTACTGCAGCAAAAAATCTTGTGGTTGAAAGAGTTTTAAATGCATAAATGCAGTCCTAAGTCCACTCTTCAGCCCAGAATCCAACATAGGCTTTAGTCTTTTCATTGCACTGGGCTATGATGTAGATTTGTGAGAGAAATCTAAATAAAATTTTTAAATCTCACCAAAATACCAGGCACTCCTTTGCAGTCATATAGAGGTACAAAAATCTATGCAAATTTTTTCTTTATTCATCTGTGACAGAACAGAATTAATGTACGTGATGATTTACTATCTCTGAAGAGACATGTCCTTTTTATTTTTAAGCCTAAGCAAAAAAAGCTTCAAAGTGCAAATTCTCTAAAAAAATAGATTTCTGACTCTAGCAAAATAAAAGTCGGACTTTCAAAAGAAAAGCAGATGTTTCCTTAAATTAATTAGACAAACACTTCCTGCCACTGGCACAGGTTAACATCCTATAAATCACACTCCTATATTATTTTACCTTATCTTTGTACTTACCACTGAGATCAAGGTTTAAATATATATATTATGTAACAACCCATTAAAATTTTCTAACCTTGCTGCGCTCTACCATTCTTGCTTATTGAACAGCAATAAAATTAGCCAAAGGAACTGAAGTTATACTAGTAACTATGTCAGAGAAAAGCAGTTGCTGCGCAGTCCATTTCTTGCTCAGGCTACGTGTCCTTTTCCCACTGGCAATCATACACTACACTGTGACCCCAAAGACTGTTTGCTATTTCTTTTTCACACATGCCTATGCAGGAGCATGGATTCTCTAGAGTGGGCTTTAGTTTGCCCCTGGCCTTTTAGGCATTCTTTCAAAACCTGCTCTCGCAATAGTAACCAATTAAACTAGTTGCTAAGAAAGAAGCATGTTTCAGCACTTAAGTTAATTGAACTGTTACAAACCAAATATGATTCCAAATTGTTTCTGTATTCCAAATCACTTCATGCATGCAGATAAAATGAAAAAATTACTAAATCGTTTTGAAATGTGCAAATCAGGCATACAGTACTGACATTTAGATCTGTGACCTGATCACAATGTAGTAAGTACCTTTGAAAACTTTGCGGATTTTAAAGCTGTCATATGAAACCCTTGAACCACTGCTTGATGCGATATTCAATAAGTGGAAGTCAGGCTGCAATCAAATTGTAGAACTGTTTGCATCAGGGCTTTACTACCAATTTACCTAGAAAATAATCTTTCCCTGATTCATTTCACGGGCCAAGTAAGAAAGGAGGAATGATTTAATGTATAAAACACCATGCTTTATTCTTTGGGACCTTGGTTTGAGTTCAATTTGTGGTCCTAACTAAAATGAGCAGCTCAATCCCCAACGAACAGTAGTCCATATCGTTGAACTACCACACACAATTAGGCACAATTGGCCATCTCTGCTTAGGAGAAGTTGAAGACTGATTTAGTATGGAGACTAAATCACTTCTTTCAGCTGTAAAGTGGGGTGGCCCTTTCTGGGAATCTGTGACAAAAAACCTGAACCATATTGTTTCTTTATTTCGACGTTTCTTTAGTACAAGAAAAATAAGGGATAGGAAAAGCCTCATTCTCTTATAATAAAAGCCAGATGGCAGCCCTAATTTGCAGCTATTCTCTTTTATTAAGAGGCTAGTAACTACCATAACTGGCAGAGTGATGGTGAAAATACTGGTACAGGGAACAAATGGACGCTGCTAAAAAGAGAAGGGGAAAAAAGATGATGAAGAAGAAAAGCGATGATGCTGGAAGCTGGCGAAAGCTTTCCTCTCTGAATCCTGGAGCAGGAGAAACGCTTGCTGGGTAATACATCTATCTAGTTACATGTCATACATGACCACAGTATTGAAGGGTTTAACTGTCCTGGGATTTAAACGTGTCGCTACTGGGATAAGCTGCACTTGTACAAAACAGAGTACTGTAAACTATTTTGCCAATGGTATGAGTGGTGAAGCTCCAGCAGAGAGGTGATTTGAGAATATCAGGGCTTGCACTGTGGCACAGGGAGAAGAGGGCGATAGCTGGACGGGTTGCGTGAGCAGCAGAGAGAGCTCAGTGAGGGGTGAAGGGAGCTGCAGAACCACTAAGCAGGGGATTGTAGGGAAGCTGAAGGGAAAAAAGAGCCTACATCAATGTGGTGTAAAGAGAGAATTAAATTAAGTCACCGGCTCTATTTCACAACGCACCAGCAGAGTATATTGGCTAGTACTGTGGAAAAGAGAGATTTAGCACCCATACCTAGAGCCTTCCTAAAACGTAAGGATCAGAATAAGTCTCTGCTATATTATTAGGTATAAACAGGCTGTATCAAGTGCTGGAAGACTATTAGTGTGGTGCTCCACTTTGAGAAACAGGTCACGGTAGATTGGCAGCAGGATGTGCAGGCATGGCTGCACTGCTTTCAGTACCTGAGCTGGTGCAATCGGGGCTACCTCCCGAGCTCCAGCTGGTTGAGGCATCCCCATGTAGCACTTCACCATGACATACAGATGGGAGGCATAGCGAGTAGCGGAGAAAGCTATCAGCCCTTGCACTGCAAACTTTTGTTCAGCTCTGCGTACTAACATTAGTCCTCAGAGGAAATTCACAAGCTTTTATTTTTAACAGTGTTTTTTCAGCTGTTCTCAGGGATTCCATTAATTTTCATTATGAACTATACTTATGCTTTTCATCTCAGGAAGAAAAGACTATGACTGGAGGTACACGGCAGCTCTCCCTTTTTAGCTGCTGGAAGTAAGTTAATAAATGCAGTCACAATACAGGGTACCATTCTCATTCCTTATTGATACCAACTATACTCTAACAATGAATTTCAAAGTGCTGCTGATGTAAACTCTACCTGAAGCCTGTTTGATCTCAGATAAGCATCTTCATCCCATTCTTCATTTCAAGAAAAGAAAATCTTACTGCACAGCAACATATTCATCTGCTTTGGGTTCAGTTCAAGATAAGCCGTGCTTTGCAGAAAACCTAATTAATATCAATCACAAGGAAAACAGAAATTGGAAGGAAATGTTCTTTCATTTCTTGATAAACAGATCACCCATGATACGTACACAAACGGACATACCAATTTGCTTTATTATGGAAGTATCAGAAAAGAAACAGTCCCTGTAGGGAGGATTTTTTAAATAATATAGGGGTAGTTGCACTCTTGTTCCGGTGTAAATAAGAGTAACTTCATTCTGTTAAACAGGAGTTGAATGGTGTAAGTCAGACCAGAATTATATCCTGCAGTGGTGGGTTTAGTGGCATTTTTAAGAGTGTTTACTTCCAGCACTCAGAATAATAATTAATAATGATAGCTCATAAATATATTTTTTAAAGTTCTTATAATGTATTTAATGCATTTCTTTTCTCCTTTCTCCTCCCCCCTGCCAAAAGGAAAGCCGTGGTTTATGACCTAAGAGACCTTATGGGCTTAGAATAGAACCTTTAGGGATAAATATTCATATTTGGAAAAACACTTGCAAAATTAGAGCAGCTAGCTTCTGTCACAAGTCCACTTCACCTAATAGTGTTTCAGCTGACCTTTGAGGAATTTTGCTGTTGATTTTAGTCTTGGGGCTGGCCATATAACACTGGCTATAGAGCTACTTCCAAATGGTGTAGGACTTGCTTTAGATCTGATTCACAAAATTTTCTTGCACAAAGCAGAGTTCTGCTCTTATCAGTACTCTAGGTCATTTTGGGGAAGGGATGGTTTGGAGGAAAGGTCACTAATCTTTAGAGAGGTCCCTGCCTTGGCCATCAATCCACCTTTAAAGTCCTTGATGTTAACATTTCAAGTGACAGTATGGTATATACCAAGCTTGGGAAGAAATACAAGCATCAGATGGTTTAGTTTTAAGGCATTGACTCAACAAAGAATTTATGTGTGTAAAATATCATTCCATTTGGCCTCAAGTGAATATAAAAAAAAAGAAATATTCCATTTTATTTTTTCCTTTGAGCTTCCCAGTACTTCCAGCTTTGTTCTAGCTTGCCCTCAGCTGTCTTCATATGATGCAACTTTTTTAGCTGCAGCTTTACTAGGGTTTGCCCACACAAAAGCAACAAAAGGACTGAACAGTTAATATATTAAATGTTTAAATGAAAGGTCCAAACACTGGATCCTTGGAATGGCTGGTACATGACAGCTGAGGAAGCCCCTCTTTCTCCCCTTAACACTTGTCGATATGATGTATGTGTGCACATCCTTTTACGTATTTCAGATTATGTCCTTCATAGCCTCTCCTTTCCTCCATTTAGTGATGTGTTGTGTTTGCCTTTGAGAATTATTTCTTTCTGGCATCTTGTGGCATTACCAAGGAAGTTTCTGATGCAATGAGTTACTTTAAAGACACAGAAATCTGCTGCCCACGCTGAAAGGACAGTTCCTTTCATTGTAAGAGGAAAAAGTAAGAGGAAATAAAAGAGCTGGAAAAGCTGCCTTTAACAGCTTTGAAGGAGACATAAGCATGAATAACGGAAAGCATTGGCTAAAGATGAAGCTCCAGACCTCGGACTAATCCCTGATTCAGCAAGTAAGCCATTAGTGCACTGTTATTTAGCAACTGGTCCATAAACTGTTGGGGGTCCACACAAGTAATACTTGTCATTGCTTGTTGGCAGACATCATTAGCAGACTGCAAGCCAGTCCTTAGGTGTTTCTGAAAATCAGTGCATCTCTAATGGGGGGGGGGGGGGAAGATTAAGAGGCACCACACTAGTTAATCTTGCTTTGTCTCCATTTTTTTTTCATTTCTTAGTGTTTATCTGCACTGACACTAAGATATGACCTATCCAGTCTACCTTTAACTGCAGAGTCTGTCTAGCAGCCTAGCTGTATCAATGCCATCTTACTGCCAAAATACATACTCAGATTCTCTGTTTTCTTGAACCCCTGCAAACATATTTTCTGCTGAAGCTTCTCTAGCTGAAAGATAGCTAGGATGTGTCTGTGTGGTATGTCTGTAGTAAGAAATGTTAGCTATAGCATGGACCTACTTCACAGAATGCATTTGGGTATTGTATTAAGCTGTAAATAATATGGGAAATATACAGATAGATGGATTTATGTTGCTATTTTTCAAGTAACAGTGGCTTTGAGGCATAGTGCATGTATCTGTCAAAATAATACACACAGCTCTGCAGTTAACTATTTACAAAGGATTAAAGTTTAGCTCCTAATAAGATCTTCTCTCTGATGCTTTTGCATTTGCTACCTAATACCATGAGAAAAGTCTGGACAAATTATGAAGAGAATGTAGGAGTTCATGCAGATCTGAAATATTCAGTTCAAAGGTGGATATCTGGGATAGAAAAAACAGTCCAGACAAAAGCATTTCTTGCACATTGCAAGAAGCAAAATAGAAGCAAACATTTACTGAAGTTCAAGAGTGAGTTAGACACATTTCTTTGTTTGGTTGCCTTTCTGTAAGGTGAGAGAACCATAAAGCTGTAACAGTGCAGCTCAGGTTTCTCCCAGCACTTCAGATGAAACACTCTTGCCCTGCCAAAAAAACCATGAGCTATTTAAGGAGAAAACTCTATTTGAAGGTTTTGACTATACAAAAGCTACAAGGTGTCTGTATGAAGTTTACAGGTAGATATTGCCTATTTGCTATTTTATTTTATTTGTCTCTCCACCATTTTGAATGTTTCTTCTCCCCACCCTCCTTTTGGCAACATATGATTCTCTGAATGAGGGAAAGCAGAGACTACATGGCTACTCCTCTGCAGCTGTGTTTCTAAGTTAGCTGCTCTTTATTTTCTAATTGGGAACCATGTTAGAATATGGGCTCACCTTTGGTAAGCAATACTGTCATTCTGCACATATCCATTGAATAACTGGGATTTTGGAAGCAATAATGACTTTATTAATAACAAAATGGAAACAGAAAAATGGCATTTAAAATTAGAAAGAATATAGGGGAGGTTTTAAAATAAACACTAAAAAATGCTAAAAGCTGTAGAAGATCATAGGTTTCTGGATGATACGTCCTTTCAGCTGAAATCATAGAGATGCTGTATCCTCAAATATAGACTATATTAGAAGCTGACAAAACTTAAAACAGCTAATAGTAAGGGCAGGGTGATCAAATTAGTTCCTATTTAAACAGAACCCAGAAAAGTGTCAATTGAACTAAGGACTGGTACTGCTTTACAATTCTAGAATTCTAAAAAGATAGGAGAACAGGCTTTAAACAAGGATTTATCATATCATAACCTTGGTGGAAGAATGATAATCAGTCAGCATCATAGAATCGTTTAGGTTTGAAAAGACCTTTAAGATCATCAAGTCCAACCATAAACCTAACACTGCCAAGCCCACCTCTGAACCATGTCCATAAGCACCACATCCACATGTCTTTTAAATACCTCCAGGGATGGTGACTCAACCACTTCCCTGGGCAGCCTGCTGCAGTGCTTGAAAATCCTTTCAGTGAAGAAATTTTTCCTAATATCCAATCTAAACCTCCCCTGGTGCAACTTGAGGCTGTTTCCTCTCCTCCTATCACTTGTTACTTGGGAGAAGAGACCAAGACCCACCTCGTTACAACCTCCTTTCAGGTAGTTGTAGAGAGCGATAAGGTCTCCCCTCAGCCTCCTCTTCTCCAGACTAAACAACCCCAGTTCCCTCAATGTCTCCTCATAAGACTTGTGCTCTAGACTGTATAATACCAGAGGGCAAAGTCTGCAGGAGACATAAGGCATTTCTTCGAGGGGATGTAGTGGTACAACATATGACAGCATTTGGAGAGTTAAACTTTATGAATAATTTAAGCATATCAATAGATAGTATGGATTCTATACAGATGGTAATTCTGTACTTACACAGAGAAATGACAGCACTGCCTGTTGACATCAGCCACCCGTTCAGGTTGGTTATAATAACTCATTGTGACAAACAGCATAATCAAAGAGGCTATTATGATGGAATACCTCAGTTGTAAATTAGGATGTAAATTAACATGTCGCAGACACAATATGATGCCAAGGTTAAGTTTTTTGATGTAATGAATGATTATTTAATGGACAGACAGCCAGGAGTTCCAGAGGAGAAAAGCAGCTCTTTACCATACCATACCAGAAGATCTGGTTCAAAATTTTGCTATCAGTAAGCCAGCAAAACAGTACCTATGATGACTTACAGCATAACAGTGCCTATGATGCCTGATGATATTCAAAAACCTTGCTTGAACAACAAAATCCAACAGAAAGTGAAAATTAAAAGTGAATATTTCAAATGGAAACTTCACTTTTTTTTTTTTTTTTAATTTTTTATTTAGCCTTTTACTATTTTAACTACAAATGCAACAGTAGAAACTCTTCTTGTTGCCCTTGACGTCCCTTGTGAACATCAACTCCAGGTGAGCTTTGACTTTCCTAACCCCATCCTTACATGCACAGGCCTTTCATCTGTCTGTCCATAGACTGAGAAACAAAGAGAAATAAGAAACAGGGGGAGTTCACAAGTGAATCTGTGGCAAAATGGGAAAATTGGTAGGGCCTATGATTCACAGCATATACTTAAATGTCTAGAAATTGTCTTGAATTTGCCAAGGATGCCAAGTTACTGTTTAAGGAAGACCAAAACAATGGCAGACTGTTGCCAAGGGATTCTACAAAGCCAAGCTACTGAGCAACAGAATGGCAGATATATTTGAAATTTATAAATGCAATTTGACATGTTTGGAAAAAAAGATCTAGACATTATATTCATAATGTTAGCTCAGTGCTCTGTACTGGTCAAGCAAATAAGATGAATGGCAGGAAGCACTAAGAAGAAGATAGCAGCACTAAGCTTCATTTTATCATTGTTTAAACAACTGTGACCACAACTTCAATATTACATACAATTCTCTCTCTTCAGTCTTGAAAAGTATATCATAGCATTAAAAAGGCTGGAAAGAGGAAGGATGGTGAGAGAATCAGCTTCTGTATGAAAGATGACTAAAATGGACAAGAATGCTTCAGCCTGGAAAAGATAACTGAGTGACAGATGTGATGGACATAAAGAAAACTTAAATGGAAAGAGGAGGCAGATATAAAATTATTATTCACTGAGTATTATAATACCAAAAGTAAAGGACATCAAATCTGACTAAGATGTCTCAAAAACAAAAAGGATTTTCAGTATGCTGTGAACTTCATTGTCACAGGAAGTCAGTGTGGTAGATGTGAAATTTTGCATGTGTTCAGAAAGCGACCTGACAAACTTATGGAAAGAAATCATCCAGAATTATCAACACAAGGATACTTATGACAATTCCAAGCTGCAGATCACTAGAAGGTGGAAGACTTTACCAAGGGAAATAACACTGTCTAGATATTTCCATCTAACTCGCCCTCTCCTGACACTCCCCACCAGACTTTATATTAGACATTAAACACAGAACACACATACACAGAGGGTACAATCAGCTCTATGTTTGTGTGTGATGCCCTTATTCCATAGAACAGGAGCAATGATGAGTCTTTTCAGATGTCTCAATTGGCCCATTGTGGCATAGAACTAACCTTCACTGATTTTATGACCCGAAAGAGGCTAAATCAGGCACCAGGATAAAGACAGACGTGTTCCTAATGGCCATTGGTTGGTCTGTCTTGAACTCAGCCCAGGATTGCCAAACATGTGGCTGGGGAGAAACAGAAATAAAAAATAGAGGGAAATCAGTTTTCAATTGCTCATTTAGAATTGCTAGTTTCAATCAATGACAATTTTAAGGCATTAAACACATTCTAAAGTAACTTGTCAAAAAAAAAGAAACCCTGCAGTTGCTGACATTCTCAGAGGTTTTTTTAATAAGATCAGGGTCAGTGATGGGAAATAAGCAGGAAGATGAATAGGATGTCAAAATTAAATTGAGTTCCAGAAGAGTTATCTTAAGTTCCCAGAAAAGTAGAAACTCATGAAACTTTGTCTCAAACTAAACGGGAAATGCATGTTTTGGCTTAGAAGGTAGTGGGAAGGCTGATGACTGTCTTTAGGGGTATTAACAACCCATGCTATTTTAGCAGCTTGAAAAACACCTTCATCCTTTGAATTCTGGAACAGAGAAGGTTCCACTTATTTTAAATCCTAATGATTTCTGCTGCACCAAGCTCTTTCATTTCTATACAGAAAACCCAGATTAATTGTTTCAACCATCTGACTATCCATTACAATCAGAGGATATACTTCTTGTTAAAGTTTCAGAATTGTTGAATAAAATACCATTTTAACAACCCATATGTCCGTGTTTTTGTTTTGTTCTCTTTTGCTAAATATTGTAGCACTTCGTCTTCTGGAGTGAAAATAAACTATTGGCCAGGTTGTCATTAATCATCATTGTTGTCAATGAACAAAAATCCAGTAAGAGAAAACAATTGAATACCTAGGACTGCAGAACAGTTCAGGTTTCTAAATGACCATGCTGATTAATAATGTTGTTTTAATTCGGGAGTTTGTCTGTGCACCATTTATGAATTCTGCTCAGGTCTGTGGTCTTGCTATATATTTATGCCATTGTTTTAGGTACTCTGTCTACCTACTTCTTGGGCTCAAGGAGGCGGAATACTGGGTCTGAATAAGAGCATTAAAACTGTTATTAAAAGCCGTTAGCTCTTCTCCAGCCAAAATCATGTAATGACTTCATCACAGGACAAGTCTTCTCTAGTTGTCTGTGGATGAAAACCTAGAGTTTTAAGGACCAGAAAACCCTTGAAACAAACACATAGATCAAGCAATATATGAAGGCAGGCTAAGTAAAGAACAGCTTGACAAGCAGGGAGCCACACAGGAATAGATTTCGCACTGAAGTTGAGGACTGCCAAGCTAACAGGACCATGGGAGAAACTGAAATAAAGCAAGCACAGTATTCCAAGGACTCACTCTGAGCTGGGTAATGCAGTCCAGCAGGAGTGGCCTGGAACTCAAAAGGTCAGCAAGATCTTTGGGACTTTGAGGCAGAGGGTGGAGATGGAGATGTTGCCTGTTTTACATAAAACTGTGCAACTCCTGATCTGTGTGAAATAAACAAATATCATGTAGTAAGTCCTGCCTATTTGCTTCAAGTAACTTGAAAATGTTACACTAACAGTGAAATTGCCCTCAAGAATGAAGGTATGGGAAAGGATGTTTTTAAGCTTTTTTGGAGCTAGCTTTTGGAAGACACTGTCTCCTATTTACAGATAAAGCAAAAAAGACATAATGTTGTATGTAATAAGAGTACTGGATGAGTTAGACCCAGAAATGATGGCTGGATGCAATCCAGGGACAAGGGAGAACTTACAAGTCCAGACCAGAGACCCACCTTGTAGGTACATCACAGCAGCTTAGTGGAATCCAGTGAAGTGACTGGAAGAGCTTCATAAAAAACATTTGAGCTTATTTCTTAACCAAGTTCACAATAAAAATGTTAGGTCTTTTGTGTCTTCTGCCATATTCCAACTACTGGGTTAACTGCACCGTTGCTGTAAGTACCTAGTAGATTGATTTTATAGTTACACTTGATATATATCAAATTAGTGCTGTTTTCCCCCTCAAAACTTGGGATTTTCATTTAGGTTCTGCTCTTAGCTAAAAACCAGCATTTTATGTCTCTTTAATCTACAATACAGTCTCTTAACTAAATGTCATTTCACACCTTCTTGGTTCTTCAACAAGGTGTTCTTGCCTTACTACTCTCTAAAAAGCACTGTTGTAGGGACTTAAAGCATCATTAGTTTCTATGCTTAAACATCAAAAACGATATATAAGAACTAAGCTTTAGTATTCTTAATGTTTTCATATGCTTTCAGGGAACTGAAAGTCCACAGGGGATAGAAATAAAAATGGAAATATAGTAACATTTTACTAATATAAGAGTGGCTGTGAGAGAATGAATGTTATGCTCCTAAGCTCAGGGAATGCTCATGCAGAAAAAGACTGACTCACCTGAAATCAGAAACCAGAGAGCACCCGCATGTGCTATCTGGACATGTAGGAAAATGCTGGACTCCCTCACTATGTCTTCTTATAACTCTGAACTTGAATCCCAGGACATGAGACTGCCTCTTTGATAATGCAAAACATAAACTCAGATGTATCAGGCTATATGACGTGTGTGTGTGGGGGTATTCAGGTATTGGGTGTGGGTCCTCGTGTATCATGTTACACAATGAGGGACTGGTGGTGGGGTAAGACTGTTGGTGAGAAACGCACAACTGCAAGGGTGCACATTCGTTCATGATCATGCTGGTCAGTGACTGCTGCTTTGTCAGGCTTGGGGGCAACCTGATATTCCTCCTTTTTCCCCTGGAATGGGCTGCTAGTCTTCTCTTCCAGACTGAATGCAACGACATGGTGACATCTGTGCAAAGTATATATATAAATATATATATAAATCTATCTCTCTGTATACATGAGTCTCTAAATCAGAGCTGTAGGCATCAGACTATTGTACTTTGTATTTACTCTGGGCCTGATGGAAGAAAGTATTAAAATGACTGATAAGTTTTCTGTGTTAACAGTTTTTAAAGAAAAGTTAGATATTCTGGGTCACTGTGCGGGAATTTTATTTACCTCAGTAATTTAAAATCTAATGACTTTCATGGTTAATCCTGTTTCCTTTGCTGCCGCTTTATCTCTTTGATAATGATGTAAGCTTAAAGGTAAGTGTGAAGGGCATAAGTTTATACCTGGAAAATCACTGAAGTCCTCTATTTGATCATGCAGATCTGCCTCACAAAGACCTGAAACCTTGCGAGGGACTATGTGCTACATTTATTCCAGTGACAACATCCATTTCTTTCATGATGCTCTCATTGAAAATGAAAATTGCCTGCTTCTTAGTCCTAGAGATACATAATTTCCTCTATATTTCTTCCCCTACTTATTTCAATCCCTTCTTCTAATCTAGCTCAGCATTATATGAATCAGCACTGGTGAGAATTCAAGGAAGTGTATGTAGAGTGGTTTGCTTCACTAAAGGCCTGACTCCTTTGCTCTTGACGTCAGAGGCAAAATACAGTGATTTCATTAGCACATAGAATCTGCGATAAATAACTAAAGTCAGAATATAGAGAATAGGAATGGTCAAACTATGGGAAGAAATGGTCAAGACACCTGAACACAAATTTAAAAGAAAGTCCCATGAGGAATAGAAAACTCTGGAGAAAACTGAAGTTCTTCTGTGTAGGTATATACTGATTTCTCAGGAAGTGTTCTCAGTGAAACATTGGTGGGATGAAGGGTTTCTCCGTATTTCGCTATTCTCTTTGGCTCATGAATGTCAAGGGCAGTTTGTGTTTCTGGGAATGAGATGTCCTCAGAAGTAGCTGAGCCATATGAGACAGCCATGACTCATTTCTTGACTCAACTGAGTTTAGAAAGAATAATGGAGGAGGATAGATAAAGCTAGGGCACAAAATAGATCACGATTTCAGTTGGTTTGTTTGCTCTCTAAATGAAGTGGGCAAAATTCTGAATCTCAGAGAAAAAGTATATTATGGTAGCAATTTGCATAAACACTGCAAAACCAAAATTTCTCTGTAAAGCTGTAAATTAAAGGAAAAAAGAATCATTTTTCACCCACTTAATAGCTTGCATGTAAATGAATAGAATTCCATTTTTTTGTATTGTATTGCTTCTCTATTGAATTAAGTCTTTATCCCATTTAAAAGCCCCATCTTGTTCTGTCAATCTCTGAAGCAGCTATTCAGCAGCCAACCAACACAACAGAATTTCTCTATGCTGAATGTTCTTTTTCATTTTTGCATTGTATCTCAGTCTCTTATTATAATGGTGCTGCTAGCAGAACTATAGACAAGCGTGTGTCAATATTTCTATGCCAAACCCTGTTTTATTAGTAGATGTTTGTAACAAGACCATTATAATTTGTATAATCAAGATGAAGCTAAATGCAGTTATTTTCCATCCTGACACTAATTTCCTCTAAAAATATGCTTTATTTTCTCAATCACTTCTACAAGGTGGACAATCAAACGCTAAAAAACTGCTGAGGTTGCAAAACTCCAAGTTGCTGGCTACTCCTTCTCAGGTAGAAGGGGACAAGAAAGAATATGAGACCATGTAGACATTTAACTCAAGTATTTTGATACAAAACACTGGAGACCAGGGAACTCCTCATCATGGCTGAAGGAATTTTTTGTCTTCAGAATGGTTTTTTTGACCTTGGTCTACTAAGTAAGAGACTATCTGTAGCTGCAGATGTATTTTATCTTCCATTTAAATAATTTTGTATGTAATTTGTATTTTACATTGTACACCGTTTTGGGTTTTGTTCTTTTTTTTTTTTCTTTTTCCTCCTCATGAGTGCAGAGAATGTAAATGAGAGTTGTGTCTATTCCATGTCCATTTTCAGGAAGAGTGTTTGCTACTGACCATGGCTATGAGTGTGAAAGGAAAAGATAAGCTTGTAGAAAGTATGGCCTTATTTGCATACTATTTTTAGTGAAGACCAATTCTTTCATCTTTGTAATGACTTCCCTTCTTACACAAGGTGAACTAAAAATAGAATTTGTTTCTCCCTTGGGAGTATATGGCAATGAACTGTACTGCAGCTGTCCAGCTTTCAGATCTGCCGAGTTTTGAAGTTCAGAGCTCTTGACATTTGCAGACCTCACAGGCTCTCTTAAAATAATCCTGAAAGTTCAACCGATGACCAAAAGATTGTTTGAATTCCACATTACACCACAGTAGATTTTCATAGAACCAGGCATTTCTTTCAGTGCTGAAATTAAAAGTGTAAGGTGAATCATTAGTATGGTTTTAGCTTACAGTGATGCCTACGGACATGAGCCTAACAGCTTGGTGCTGCAAAAGCGTCCTCCCGTCCTCTCTTCTGTCTCCTTTTCCCTCTCCTGTACCCATCTGCATTCATCCTGCCCCCTTCCTTGCACTGATTCAGATGGGTTTTGGCCTTTCCTGTGGGCTGATTTATCCACTAACTAAACAGGCAGATAACTACATTTCTGCTGACTTAGTTTTTTCTTGAGCCAGTGAGCTGAGTCAGTTCAGACAAGCTCTGATGGTAAATGGTGGGCACGCACAGCCAGGAGCATTGAGACAGAAGAAAGGTCGGGGGGGTGGGGGTGGTGCTTAGGGAGGATCTCCCCTGCCTGCTGGTAGTGAATTGTGGGATTGTCTCACCCTATTTCAATGAGCTGCACCCTGTGTAATCTGCAATATAATAAAAGTGTAACTACTGCTATTTCCCCCACATACTGGGCCAGAACTGAGGTTCAGTGATCTTTCTGTAACAAGAAAGAACTATTGAAAGAAAGAAAGAAACAAGAAAGAACTATTTGAAATATTTTCTTGCTCAACATCATTGTTCAAGTTCATAGCCTGCTTGTGAAAGTGGCTTGTTGGAACTGCCTCTCAGGGGAGCGCTGGGGCAGTCGGATTGTCACCAAGCCGTGCAACCTGGATGATACAGCTGGTGCTGCTCCTGGACCCGCACAGTTTAGCATCACATGCTATGATCACTTGTAGGCAGCTTCTTATAAAAAACTCAAATGGCTGCTCAAATCCTTGAGCTGGAGGAGCACATTAGACCTGCCAGACTAAATCTTCACCATTTTTTTTTTTCAGTGGGCAGAAGAGGAGGGAGCTTACGCATGAAATTTCACCCCTGGATAAATGCACACCAGGTGAAATTTGCATTTATTCATATTTTTTATCTGAATTTTGCACTAAAAATCCCCAAATGAATATGAATATTGGCCTCTGTTCACAGGCTTGCTCTTTATGCTTTCCCGTGGTAGTAAATTTGACTCCTACTTACGGCAGGTGAAACTGCTCTTCATGGAATAAGAGACTGCTTAAAATCTTTAACTCTTTTCTTGATGGATTGGTGCAGCCATTTGTGAATGCATCTGTTTGAAGTTTCATTTACATTTTTAATTAATTACTCCATGTGAATTTTTTACTCTATGCCGTTGCTTTACCACAAACAAATAAAGCCCTCACTTTGGTAGGTTGATGAGGATGACCCCTCCCAGTCTTATGCCATTCCCCTGATGCCAGTGACCCTTTTCTGCACCTGTTGTTATATGACTTCATTTTCTTGGCCGTGGATGTCTAGAAACGTACCTAACTTTCTGGATGACAATTTCCCAGAATTACAGTTTGAATAAAATTAGGAAAAAACTTTAAAGCATGAAAGCTTTCCTATTTCTGACTCTCTTTCTTTTGTTATGTCATAGGAACCCATTTTTAGACATTAGTTCTGAAATACATCTCAGTGTTAGCTCATGAAGATATATGTTCAGCAATATGGATACAACCTTTTCTTCCCTTTTATTTCCAAGTGACAAACTCAAGAGTTTATGCATGGGTTCATGCAGTAAAAAATTGCTCTGCAGTAGTTCGTGATTTCTGCTGGTTTATTCCACCTAGAGCCCACCATTCTGTCTCTGAGTTCATATTGCTCAGTAAGGGTATCATGTTCTGTCCCTTTCTAAGAAGACTGATTAAAAGTGCAGACTGAAGTACACTTAGTGTGACTGAAGGTCTTGGGTGATTGTTATGTGCTTGACAGTGCAAAATGTTACCAAAACATGATATGGAATCAGTAGCATATTTAATGTCTTACCTTTTACACTGAATGTTTGTTTATTTTGTGTATATAAATATTTCCAGTTGTGTCACACAACCTTTTTTAATGCTTAATATCTCTGTAAATATGATTTTCTTTCAAGGAGTTATTGTCCCCTCTCTTAAGTTAACATTCAGTGCTATATTGTATTAAATGTTCATTGCCACTTGGCAACTCCAATCAATCAAACACCGTCTCTCTGTTCTGCTGTTGTACTCTCTACCAGTGGAAAAGTTTAAGTACCCATTATTTTGTGTTGAGAAATTGAGATTATAAACTTTGCAGAAACAGCTAATTTATTGACATAGTGGAAAGCTCTGCAATAAAAGAGTTTTTCCCAGGAAAAAAATAGTTAATCCTAAAATCACAAAATACATACATTAAAAAAAAAAAAGAGAACAAAATAAGTTAATTATCACACAATTATAGTAATGAAAAGAAAAAAACCTAATCAGACATGAACAGCTTGTATAACCATTAACCAGGCTATGGTAAACCATTACTTAACTCTGACTTAAGAGATCCATCATGGGATTCATGGCAGCCAGTTAACTAATGCTTAAACAATTCCACAGTAATTTAAAGCTGTGGTAAATGGCATCACTCAACCAAGCAGTCACTCTCGGTCTCAACAGTTATTTTTAACTGGTATGAAGTTATGCTAACTCCCTCCCCCCCTTTCCCTGCCTAAACTGCAAATGCTAACAAGTCTTTACTAGCTGTGTGACACAGTATGAAGTCCTTTACTGAAGTCCAGGCAGTTGACATTCATTGTTTGGGTTTTTTCTGGGGAAAAAAGAAAAATTTCTTCACTGAAGAGTAGTGTCAGATGAATCTGGCACACTCTCCCTAGGCTGAAGCTGCATTTAATCTCTTTACAAAGATATAAATCTTTATATTTATTTCCTTATTTTTAATTATTTTTTACTTTAAAAGTTGTTCAAAAAAATTGTATGTTATTAAGATCAATCTAAGAGCTGGTAGCTATCCAACTCATTTTTCTCTGCATTCTCACTGACTAATAATCAATCAAACTAGGGGAGGGAGGTGAGTTGCATAAGGGGGGGTAAAAAGTTGTCTAATGTGAACATGACTCTGGTGAGTGTTGAAGAGGTAGTGGCAGGCGGGAGGGAGGCTACTTCTGGAGCGTTACAGTAGCTGAAAAAGGGCTCTGTATTTGTTTAGTATTTTTATTTCTAACCTGAGGATCAAAAGTGGGAGTGAACTGATAAATTATGCTAGTGACACAAAGCTGGGTGTCATTGACTTTGCCGAGGAGGATCAAAATATCATGCAGGAACAGCTGGATCACTGAGGACAGAAGTAAAAAGAAACGGATGAAATTTAATAGTACAAAGTTCAAGGTTATGCAGTCACAGCCCAACAAAAATTTCTGCCAAGAACTGGTAGCCTATATTTTGGAAACAGCTGAAGAGAAGGAAAAGACTTGAGGCTACTGTCTGGTTATAGGCGAGTAGGAAAATGAAATTCCTTCTGTGTTTTGTTTGGCAGTAAAGCCCCTTTCTGTGCCTTTCTTCCCACATCTCACAAGGCATGCGTTCCTGCCCCTGCGCCACAGCCTGCCCACCTTCTCGCTGGTGCCAATGCAATAGGATCACTCTGTAAAGTAGACGATAGGAAAAAAAGAAGTTGGAAGCTGTTTCAGGTTAAGTGATTGCAAAATGTCCAGTGCATATATAGAGGCCATGCCATGGAGAATGCTGCGTGCAGCCCTGGTCAAACAAGTGCAAGAAAGATTACTGCAAAGTGGAAGAGGCACCCACGAAGACTATGAAGCGTATTTTGAGGCACAGAGCTCTTGTCTTGCTAGAAGACCCAAAAACTTCCTGGCTAGTGTTGCTTAGCAAGACAGAGTCCCAGAAAGCCTCAATTGCCATAAGTGTATGGGCGCAGAGGAGAGAGGATAGATAAAAGGGAGAGAAAAACTATTTAAACTGTTGGAAAATGTTACTGTGACAACAAATAGATCCAAAACAGAATTTATTTAACACAGGTATATTTTGCCCTGTGAATCAGAATCGAGTTTCTAATCACCAGGTCAGTAAATAGGAGAGCTCTGGTCCAGAACCATCTGCCTGGTGGAAAAAAAAAAAAAAATCTATTATTATCGGACTGGAGATAGGTTTGTTATGAAAAATTATTTGACATGGAGCCCATGATAGCAGGGGCATGAACTGTGTCTCAGGAGGCTTCCAGTCCTATATTCCTGGGCAGTAAAAAGCTTTTGATGTAGACAATATGCAGAGGACTGACCTGTAACGAGTACCTGACAGGAGCTTTTGTGCTTTAAAATGTAAAAGTTCAGAACTGGTTTTTGTTTTCAGATACACATATTTTTCTGCAGACATTGTTTTATGAGGCCCAGGGAACAAGAACTTATTCTGTGAGAACCAGCTGAAATGTTTAATATATGGCTGATTATAGGTGACATCAGTAAATAATGACACCATAATTTTCTCTGTTCTGTTATTTTTTTTTTTCCCTAGAACATCAGGTATTTAGAGAATCTGGAAAAGCAGTCAATTTAAACAAACTCTCTTCTACAAACAGCAAGGCAGCACAAAAGAGCTTACAAGGAGAAAATGAGACCTCTTGCACTGATTCTGACACCCCGCTGCCTACCTCCCAGCCCCAGCTAGTGACTAGTGTCAGCGCTAATGAGGGGGAGACAGCAGCGCACCTCTCTTGTAGCTGCTCTTTCTTCTTGTAGCACCGCTGACAACCTCCCTGGAGCACATGTCTGAATAAGCAAGCTATTAGCGTGGAAGAACCCCCCTCATGTAGCAATTCTGGGGATTACGTCATGCCTTCCCTCGGACACCGGTGCTCCTGCTAACGAGGAAGAAAGTGGTAGACTTGGCCATGCTGCCACATGGAAAAGGGAAGGGCTGGGAAGAGAGAGATGGAGAGGAAGCTGACAGTCTGGTGTTATTCCAGGAGGTGTGGTGTGTTAAGGGTCAGCATGTATAATTGTCTTGTTACATCTCAAGATTAAAGCATTTGAAAATTAGTTTAAGACCAGTTATTTAATAGAAAGGGCTGCAAGGGAAAGAGCGTCATTCTTCATTACATAGGCTTGAGATGAGATCCAAATCAGACATGCCACATATATTTTCTCAGCTGAACATGCTTGTAGCCAGAAGAATGACAGCTTGATACCTACCTACATGTCAGTCAGTCTCTTTACCCCAAATAAACTTTTGCTTCTATGGTATCCTTTGCTTCAAAGCAATGCTGACAAGGATTTATTGAATTAACCTAAATGGCTTTAAGCCCCAATTCATGCTGGTACAGCATGTCTCTATCAGGGGTTTGCACTGGTATAACTAATTGATTTAGTTACAGATGGGAAAATTTTCTTAACAAGAGAAGGCCTAAACTGCTGGCCAGGCTGCCTTTGTTGTTTGCAAGTAATCTCCCTCAGCCCGTTGTTAGCATAAATCTGTTCTATTTTGGATTCCCATAGAGCTAATTTGCACAGGAGTTACACAACAGCATGGTTTACATTTCTTGCCCCCTTTCAAAATGGGACTGCAGGATTTAAAAAAAAAAAAAAGACTTTTCAGGAGTTGTCTGCAATTCTGTGAATATTTCATTGCCTCTGTCTCAGTCCTCATGTATAGTGTGGAAGAGCAATTCATTTGATAAATGAGCTTTTTCTAGTTGGGCACAGAGGGCAGACTATGTGGTTCTGCTCCTGGAGTGGCTGGACTGGATGCACAACACCCTTTGAATCACATTTCTGACACAAAGTGTTATATTAACGAATCTGACAGCTGCTTCTTTTGGCTATCCTGTAATACTCGATATGGATTTTCTTTTGTCGATCTCAGTGCTAAGCTTATCTGCTACCATGTCTGTGTGAGCTCAGCTGAAAACCTGTGCACATGTGTGAAACCAACATGACGAAATCCAAGTTGATGTTCACAGAAAATGTACATGTTCTCACCTGAATGAAATTAAATTGAAAATTAAAACAACCTTTTTTGGGGGAATTAGATATGAGGACCAAATTCAGGTAAATCAGGTTTGGAGGCTTGTTATATATGGGTGTATAACCTGGAACAACCAGATCTTGGTCCTATTTATTTTAGACACATATTTGTAACCATAATGAGTTACTGAAAGCTTTCCTATTTATTTTAAAAGACACTGGAATTTGGGTTCATTCTTTTCAGTCCATTTATGGACTTTCACATCTAGTATTCTTTTCAGGGGAACAGTGCTGAAATCTGGAAACAGTGATACAACCTCCAGTAACCTCCAGCAATTGCTATCACTCCTCAGGACAAACAGTGTTTTAGAAAACTTTTTACATGGGTAGTATGGAGTATTAACAGCTCATTTGGCTCTGATTGTTACCTCTCCAAAAGTTGGGGTTTTTCATTATCAGCTTGATTCCTCTTCAGTTCTAGTCAGTATGGCTCCGGTATTTATGAAGTAGAGGTGGTAAAAGTGAATAGGCCCAAATGATTCATATTAATTTAGGGAGTATATAATCATTGCAGTCTTCGTCACAGCAAGAACTGTATTTTCCTAGAGATCATCTATGCTCTTCATATATTTGAGCAGTATTCATTTTGCAGTCTAATCCTACGAAGAAATGGTCAGAAAGTGGGGCATTACAGAAGCTGATAAAGAGAGATTTGTAGGTGATTACATCATAGTAATATTTTATTTGCCTAAATCATTAACCTCTGTGTCTAAAATAGTTTTAAACTGTTCATAGAATTGAAAAATAAAGGGCTTTCAAAAGAAAATAAACATGAGTAGGAGATTTTTTACTATGCTATGTAGTCTTGTTGCTGCCTTTTTACTCAAACTAATTCAAAACAAAACAGTGTTTCCGTACCCGGAACAAATAATTCCATTCTCTAAAGTATATTGTTATAGCCATAAACTTTTTTTTTTTGTATTTATTGTAAAAAGACAGACATGAATAAGTAATGCAATTTTCAAGGAAAAGATGTTGCTGCAGCCCAGAAATGTGAACTTTTATCATACAATCTTGTATATTGCAAAGACTCTTGAAAATTAGCTAAAGGAATGGTTGATAGTTGAAGAAGGAATTGGGATGTATCTTGGCTCACTTAGCAGATTGTGACTGAAAGCCCACATGTACCCTTTTCAGACATAGATCTCACACTATTGTTCAATTCTTATACTGCTTTTACAAAATAAATGTTAAAAATTGTTTCTAAGTAGACTATAAAACAACTTCAAAATTTATTCATTTGCCAATTAAAATCTTTATATATAGAGAGCTCAGAATTAAATTCTTTCTGCAAAGTCAGCCAAAAATGGCAGAAACTACCCACTTATATGATCTGGATATAGATACAGATTTTATTTTTCGTTGCAGGAAATGTCCTACCATTTCTAAAAATGCTGATCATTTTTCAATGCTTGTGTGATTTGTACCAGAGTTTTTTCTCTGTATTAGGAGCAATCAGTGTAAGGCTTAGTTGTGCAACAGCTAGAAGTCAGGCATAGGCTGAAGGAACAGAACTCATGGTAATAGGCATCGATGTTCCTTATACACTGAATGATGCAGTTAGTTAGGCTCCAAGGAAGGGATTTATAACATCCACCATGGTGTGGGGGGGGGAAGATTTAAGCTAGGCAACAGCATAAGCTATTTCTCCATGCATCTTTTATGATACCGGGCCTTTTGCAGTTCTTCTGTGTCTCAGCTATTTTAGTTTGCTGTCACTTTCTTCATTTTTCCTGATTTCCACACTCTTTGTTTCCCTAACTCTTTTGTTTTATATACTCAGTGCTGAATAACACCATGAGGAGGAAACTTTGTTCCTATATATCTCCCAGTCTTTCCCTAAGCACCCCACATTATATTATACAGCAGTGAAGTCTCATGTGAATGAAGGGTCAACAATCTCATGAACTTCATGAGAAGTGCTGCTTTCTGGATGCCCACATTTCTCTCTCACCCATCTTTTCTGCTTTTTCTGCAAGAGAAACTCCTGGCATTTCCTTACCTAAAGGAGAACTAAGGTTAATCATGCAGGCACCAGAAAGCACTCCAGGAGTGAATTTGTGCTGGGGTGCTTGCTACCCCTTGATGACCTACAGCCCCTCTGTCTCTGAAATAAGTTCTAGTCTCTGAGGATGTGCACAAAGAAGAAAATGGGGCTCAATGGGGAGAAGGCTAAAGGTAGCAGGAGCTAGAAAAGATCTTCCCTTTCTCTGGTGGAACACCCAAGGATAAGTTTCACACTTTCCTTAGGCCAGGGAAGCAGAGAGGAGATTCACTGATTTGTTGAGTCATTGAGGACATCTGTGCCAGGATCTCAATTCACATTTTCCAAAGCCCACGGTAGTATCTGCTCCAATTCATCATGCTCTCACATCTTTTCGGTGCAAAATAGATCCTCACACCTGAACTATGGGCTATAGATCTCCTAACCCCTATACCTCTGGACACCCATATAATTGCTAAATAAATGAGGAATAGAGTCATTATCACAATAACAATAACATTTGTTGGCTACAGGAGTCAGACATATACCATGGAGGTGGGTTTACCAAGGAGGCTATTGGTAGCTCCCATTCTGACATGCAGGACTCACATCTAAATTGCACTGGCTCTAGCCACTATATCAATACATACCATATATTTTAATACACATTATATATTCTACAATAACATATTGATGTAAAGTATATTATATATTGCATATAATGTGATGCATTCTTTTTCAATAAATAAGGTAAAATGACAGTAAAAGAAAAATAAAGGATTTATACTTGTTTAAACTTTACAAAATGGCTATGTCCTTGAGGAGACAATACTGATTATATTGAAAAAGGTTAATCCCTTAATAAAATTAAGAGAATCCAGATGCATAAAACACAGAGGATAGAGAGCGGCTTGCTGGAATCTAAACTCACTTGCCCCTTTCTTACTTCTATTATCAGTTAACATGAGTAAATTAGGTTGCTGCTTCTTCATCATCTGTTTTCAGGTCAATGTCAAGAACTATTAATAATCTCTCAGAACATGTTTTATAGTAGAAATATCTGACCAATGTGGAAATGAAAAAGGACCCTTTTGGCACCTCAAGCATGTGTGGAGGGAGAGCACAAGAGTTTATAGAGTGATGTAAGCAGACCAGCTGGAGAATAAGTGGTTGGCTGAACAGCTGATGTAAGAAGAAGCCATCACAGGAGCAAGTACAGGTCCTGGATGCCTGTGGAATGAGATGAGGAAATAATTTTCTTTATGTACACACTCTCATCCTATGAAGACTTGTTTACTTATTAATTTCATGTCAATGAGTAGCCCTACTGACTTCATTAGGAATACTTATGTGTTTAAGATTAATCACATGTTTATATTTTCCCCTGCTGAAGATAAATTTTCAGGAAAATTGTTCTTAGAACATTTTTCGTCTTACATTAAGGTACTGCCTTAGATCTGAGACCTATAGTATTGCTTACCAGTGTAAACACTGGTCACCCACAAATCACACCACAGATCACCCAGTATTGGACCTGCTTCATGGGAACTGGGTCAACACCTGGCCCTGCAGCCCGTGGCTGAGACGGAGCAGGACACAGTGGAGAGAGGGAATGGCAGAAGGCAAAGGTGAAAATAGCAGGAAACTGGAAAAAGAGAGCAAAGGAAAGTTGCTTAGAAGAGCTCCTGAGGGACAAGGAGCCTTGAAAACAGTGGAGAAATAGAGCAAGGCAGAGGTATATGTTTTATTTAACATCAGCCTTTTCAATAGGCAAAAATTAACACTGGTTTACTATTGGAACCATGTTATATTTGTTTCTATTGCATTAAAACACCAAACATCTGATCTGCAGTGTGGTAACACAGAACCATTTGTTACAGAAAAAAATACTCTGTTGCTTGAATTAGCAGAATTTTGTTTATTTTCAATAATATAACTATCTATAGTTGTTAGCAGTCTAATTTCTAAGTGCCTGACTTCTGAGTAGAACCTAACCCCACCTCGTAAGGATCTAAATTCCTTGTTGTTCTCGAACACATCAAGCTGCAGTGGGTAGGAGGTACTCCTGGGAGTGTGACCTCTTCCCTCCTCTGGCACCCAATGCTTCACCCCAAGTGATGGGCAAATGCCTTCTTCCACTGGGGATCATAAACCTTGGAACCCTCTCCTGACAGCAGTCTTCGGTAAAGCTTGCTTCAAAGAATTGGTCCAAGCTCTCTCTTCTCTTTTATCATTCAGGCAGGGAGAGGTGGTTTCCTCAATTCCTATTAGAGATCAGAGCACTTGCAGAGGAAGTGAGACACCCAGGCCCAATATCTTCCACAGTATAAAACGGTTCAAACACATATGTCTCTAAGTAGTGGGCAATGTGCAAAGAAGCCTCTTGAAAGTCTTTGAGAACTTCAGGGTTCAGCTGAAAGAGCTGTAGGGCATTTATTAGAGGCAGCGTGGACTGTGTCCCCAGCGGGTGCAGGGCACAAGAACTTGGCTGAATGCTCTAACCAGCAGACTGTTTTGCAAATAGGATTTTCTAAGGAGAGGTGGGGTGTAGCTGGTGCTTTGGATTGCCTGGAGCGTTTGGTGGGAGATAAGCATTCATTGCCCCAGGACAGGCACTTACCAGCATACCTGGGAAAATAAATGCCTGGAGAGTTTGCAGATGAAGTAGGGATATGCCTGATAATTCTGGCTCCTTCAATAGACCTTTGGTGGGTTTAGAGCCCCTAATTTAGAGATAAGATGTTGCTGGACTGGATCTTCCCAACATAAAGGTCAGATGGTCAGAAAAAGTGAACAAATGCATTTAAATGAAAAACTTAAATGAAAATGTTTTTAATTCATTCCCTCCTTTCTCCTTCTTTCTTTTTTATGTTCTCTTATGAATTTGAACTCTTTCTCAGAATTTCTCTCTGGAGGGCTCCTCTATCTCACTTCTTAGGTGCCTCAGATTTAGAGAGAAATATAAAGACTATTTTTACTTCTACACTGGGATTAATAGAATCCAGCCTCTCTAGCTGCAGGGTAAATCAGCACAATTTCCCTCTATGCCAAATGCCAGTGGTTTGTCATAGATGTGCTTAAGCCCCATCATTAAATGTGGCTTGCAGTACATGCTGTGTACTAGTAGTGGTAAGCTAAGGGGAGAAAGATACAAATGATGACCAAAAGGTTAAGTAAGACCCACTTTCAAACATCCTGTGACCATATCCCCAAACTGAGAGCAGATCTGCTTTGCTGATCATAAATGTTATATTATTTGGATGGACTTTTAAAACCCTGCCATTTTTGGCATTTAAAAATAAAAGGATAAACAAAAACACATCTGGTCTGCAAATGTGCATGCCATGTTTGAGCTTGATGCAATTTCGAATTAGTTGTTAAACAGTGAAAATCAGGGTTCATAAGGGAAATGCCTACTCAGCTGATTGTAGTGCAACTGGTGCAGCTATAATAGACACCAGACACTCCTGGAATAGCAGATAACTGTGTATGGCTACACAGGCATAGATGGAAAGAAAAGCCAGATGGTGTACTTAACTGCACTTAAAATCTGATTGTGTATGTCAATAATGAATGCCCAAATCGGATTCCACCACAAAAAACAACTATATGCGCATACTAGTAGAACAAATAAAGCCCTATAGAAAAAAAATAGTGTGGATTCCATCACTGTAACAATGGTTATTATGATGATCAGTTATTTTGTATTTGCTGTGGGTTTTTAAATTCTTAAACATTAAATATGTTACAACACAGTAACAAAAATAAGTAAATCATAGGGGTAATTCTGACAAATAGAAAACTATTATTTATAGCCAATTTTCTTAAAAATACAAACGGTGTCTGTTGCTCAGATTGCTGGCAAAAGTTGCTGGATGCTACAGTCTTAAAATACCTGCCTTTCTTGGACATCGGAATGAAACCCTGGCGGGGCCAGCTGAGTCCTTCATCATTTCAAGGTAGATTAAGTTGTTCATTATGGGTGAAAGTTAGGCCTGGTGGTAATCAATGGAAGCTTTACTGTCAACCACTGCATCATACCTATAAATAGACATTTCATGTAAGACTTTAAAACAAAGAATTTTTACTTTTCTGTATGGAAATGAAGGATCCCACAGTTATTCAGTCTTAGGAAAAGAATTTGCTTGGCTCAGTTAAATAAGAACAATTAAATAATGCAATTCCCTGTAATTCCTCCATATGCTCGCTCCCTCTCTCTCTCACTCTCTATAATGGAGAGATTCTAAACCCCTTACATTGAATGTATTTACTGTTAGCAGCCCCACTGCTTTCAGCAGGAAAGCTTTTGGAGTGGGATGCTAATCAATTTGAGTAAAGTTAGCAAAAGCTGGCCATAAATAAGGATGAAATTCTGTCAAACTCAATCATATTAATCAGATTTGTCTTGATATCTTACCTGTATGTGTTCAGATGGCACAGTATGCAATGTTGCTAGCCCAGATATGCTGGCTAAGGCCAGTTTAGGATGTGTTTCCTCTCATGGTGTCTTTTCTCTGCATGGAGTACCATGCAGACATATCGTCCTAATGCTTCCACTTCTGGAACTAACAGAGTTTCCTCTAGCTGGAGTAATAGCAGCTTAGGTTGTGATGACACTCATAGAGTTTAGGCTCTCAAATCTCTAAAGTACTTTTGAAAATTGCATGCAATATTTATTACCCCTTCAAACTGCAATTCAGTGGAGTAGCAGAAGAGAATCAGACTGGCTTTCATTACAGTTTCCTGACCTTTTATCTAATGTAAAAACCTATTTTTAATTGCTGGTATCTTTGCCAAACCTGAAGAATTGCCTTGTATGGCCTTAAATGAGCCCCAATGGGTGTGAGCATTATGACATTGTCTAATTACATGGTCACATTTGAATTTTGTTCTAAACTATTTGTGCTTCAGTCTGTGCACAGGACAGAAGGAGCTTAGTTCAAAAGCAAATATTCAATTTTAGTTCTCTTCCCATTGCTCAATATGTCCCCCATGCCTTATTTACTGCACAGTATCCAAACACTGCTATGAAGATAATTACTATGTCCCTTCCAGGTTTTTCTACAGTGCCTGTTGCCATAGTACCTGAACATTTTACAAACTTTAATGAATTTATATGCACAAAACCCCTCTGAGGTGAGGCGTAGTATTATTCCATTTTGCAGATGCTGAACTGAGATGCAGAGTTGAAAATACTACCCCCCCAGCCCTCTAATATGTCAGATTTGAGGTGATGAGGTCTGAAATTTTGGTGTGCTACTTTATATATTCAAAATTGCACTCTACCACTTGTATACCAGAGGTATCAAATCAGTCACTGAGAAAATCAGGAGTGAACAAATAGTGCAAACAGAAGACTTAAATAAATCACTTGCCCAGTACATATGGCAGTGACATAAATCCAGCTTTCCAGACAATTGTTCCATTGTTTTAACTTGAGACAGTCTTTCTCTTCCTGAAATCCTTGTCCAAGCAGCCACTTTTTATAGCAAAGAAGCATAGGTCATATAGGCAACATGCTTCACTCTACAGCAAGGCAGGTCTAAATCCTTCTCTCAGCAGAGCAGAAGGATACACTGCCAGCCATGCAGGTCAGCTAGTGACGGGGTTATTTAAGGAAAGCTCAGCGAGGGCAAGGCTGTGGTGGAGATGCTAAATAAGTGTTTTGCTCTAATGCTCACTGTAGGAAGACTGGGGGGAGCCCTAAACCCTTTGAGAGGACTCAGCAAGAGATCATTTGAAACAGTAAAAAAACATGGAAGAAGTAATTGAATAAAGACATAGAATAAACACTAAGAAATCACTGACACTGTATGAGAATTAAAGGATGAAATAGTTGAATTACTGATGGTGGTGTGTAACCTTTCTCTTAAGGTTTCACTCATTCCTGAGGTGGGGAGAGTGGTGAGTGCAGCACAAATTTTTAAAGGGGTTTCTAGGGAAGATCTCCAAGTCTGTGAGCCTGATGTCTGCCCTTGGTAAATTAATAGAAGCCACAATAAAAGATAGAATTAGTGGAAATCTGGATAAATCTGGCTTGCTGGAAAGATAAAATATAGTTTCTATAAAGGTTCGTCCTAGCCTTCAAGTAAAATGGAATTCTTTTGAGAGGACAATGAGCAAGTCATTAAGGATGACCCTGTTGCTATAATCTGCCTGGATTTCCAGAAGGCTTTTGACAAAGCCCCTCACCATAGGATTTTAAGGGAATGAAGCTGCCATGGCATAAGAGAGAAGGTCCTAGCTTGGATAAACAATAGGCTCAGAAACATAAACAGAAGGTAGGACTAAATGCTCGGTTTTCAAAATGAAAGGAGGATTCCAGGGCTCTTCTAGGACTTGTGCTATACAACGTGTCTATAAGTGACCTGGAAAGCACAGCAAACAGCAAGGTAACAAAACTGGCTGAGCTGAGGGACTCGGGCCCTAGGCTGGCTATAAAAAATTGCAGATTGGGATTATGAGACTAGGAAGTAAAATGGCAGGTAAAATTCAATATAGATAAAGTGGTGCAGATGGGAAACAATAATCCTAAATTTACGTATTAAAAAATTTCCTCTGACCTGCCTATTACAACTCAAGAGTGAGACCTTGGGTCTTATCACAGAGAGCTCCAGAAAAACATCAGCTCAGTGCTCAGCAACTATCAGAAAAATAAATTGGATTTTAGGGGGGAATTAGGAAACGAATGGAAAGCAAAACAGGAAAACAGCATTACAGCTCTGGAGATCTGGTCCAACTGCACCCTGAATACTGTGTATCGTTTTTGTCCCCTTGTTTCAGAAATATATAGTAGGACAGAGAAAGATCTGAATAAGGGAATCCGGAGTGATCAGAGTCACATGGTAGTGTACGTGTCAGGAAAGGTGAAACGGAGTGGGTTTCTTCTGGCTGGAAAAGAGAGGACCTGAGTGTGGGGGAGGAGACATCTTTGAAGTCATGAATGCTGTAAGAAAGGTGCAGCTAGGAACTAGAGAGCTCACTGCCTCTTCCAGTACAAGAATCAAGGGGCCATGACATGTTTTCACTCATAGGTAACAGACCTGTAAAGCTCCTCACTGAAGGATGTTGTGTGCCTAAGAAGCTTCAAGAGGAGATTGGGGAAGCACTTGGAAGAGGGATATGTTGTGGGTGACAAACTAAAGAAACTACAGCAGGTGCAAGTTACGCTGAGTAACTTGCATTATATAGTGCAAGTGCATGTAAATACTTACGGCTGAAAAGTGTTGGAGCTGAGACACTGTTGGGGGAGAGGCTGGCTGTGCTTGCCCTGCGTGACACCCTGCCCAGGGTGTCTCTGCCTATGGCACCGCCAGAGGCAGAGTACTGGGATGGCAGGACCCTGCTCCGGAGCTGCACGACTGCTCTGATGCCTTATCTTGCTGTGAAGAAGGCAACAGTATCAGGTATGTGGTCAGATATCATAATGCATAATGCAAAGAAGCTGAATTAGGTCATATCCTCTCCTCTGATTATAGGATAGAAGAACATCTGATTACAGCATCTTGGGACAGCTACGAAACAGCCTTGCAAAATCAATGCCTTGTTAGATTTTGAAAATTAACTGAAACTGAGAAATGGAACCCACACGTTTAGAGATCGTGAGGCTGATGAGAACATTTTCAATTTCTCTGTTTGAAACAAATGCAATGAAAGCTGGAGATCTGTTTAGGGATACTACCACATTTGAGAAATGCTCACACCCACACTGCACACAGGGTGTTGTGGGAACAGACAAGGAGTAATCCAGAGCTGAGTTTCAAGTCAAGAGAGAAAATAGATATCAATCAGTAGCTGTAAGTAAATTGGACCTGGCACCTTAAGTGCCTTAAACGTTAGAAGTTAAACCTGAAATGGTATCCTGATTCTTAAAGGAAGGTAGTAAATTACTTGCCAAACAAATGGGTGACATAATCAAAATGAGTAATGTTGCCAAATCCTGAAGAAAGCGTGGAGTCTGAGAGTAAGTAGCTAGGAGACAGGGCAGGAGTAGATTGCCAGTTTCCAAGTAAACATCACACACAACAGAAGCTGCATAAGAGGCACAGTTGTAAAGAAGACAGTCTTTATTTTGGAACAGTCTTAGGTGAGCGTAGGAAGTGAAATCACAATTCTCAGGCAACTCACCTTATATAAATTTTGCTGTTATCACCAGTGTATGCAACAAAAAACATGAACCCAAATAACTAATATAATAGAACAATCCTCCCTCCTAAAATTGAGATGAAATTAAACTAGATATATTTTCCCTTAAAAGAATCTCTCATTATTATCTTCAGAGTGTTTTTCTGATAGTGAAATGAGTGATAAGATGGTTCTAGATGAAAAGGAAAGCCTTTTAATTTACTAAGGAAAAACCCCAGAAGGCTGCTGTGACTGGCAATATTAAAACTTACTATTCTGTAATTGACTTGTGTCTAATCTAACTTATTTTCTCAGCATTAGTGTTGGTCATGACAGTGAAACAATATTACTCACTCCAAGAAATATCAAAGATCTGATTTTTTCAGAAAATAAACTGAATGGCCGGGAGGTAGAGATCCCACCCCTGGCAACAAAGAATTTTGCTTGTACAAAGAGTAAGACAGTATGGATATTTTAAAGTCACTTTTGAGACTGACCTCAGGTTGCTCCACAGGAGGGCAATTGACCTCAATTTGGAGATTGACCTCAGGCTGCCCTCCCGTTCTATGTAACAGTGTATGGCTGCACCAAAACAATTAATTTGCAATGTGGAGGTCTAACAAGAACTGGCCTGCAGATAACTCATCTCTCCTGGGCTTGTCCCTCCTTCTTGCACTAAAAAGAAGAGGAGGAAAAGAGCAGAATAGCCTGGTGTTGGGAGCAGGGAATTTTGGCACAGGTGCTGGCAGATATCATAGGATATCTGCCTGCAAACTTCTATGGATTTGAGGTACAGCAACTCGAGGCAGAGCTGACCTTGCACCTGGGTGTTAGTCCCTTGCTGGTCACCAGGAACTGGATGAGTTGCTGTGGATAACTGGCTTTTGTAGACTTTAAAGAAGTTCTAAGACCGAGAGTCATTAGACATAGCCTAATGATATCCTATAGCTGAGATAACGATCCATCAGATATATTGACTACGAAGACTGCTTTCTCTCACACCCATCATTGTGGTATTCTGTCAGGTCTGTTGGAATCACATTTCTTGTCATATTGATTTATTTTGCATTCATCAAAGGAGACTAAGATTTTTAAATTACAAAAATTGGAAATATATTTTAATTTCACACTCAGGCATAAAAGTTACATCTTTTGTGAAGCTGAAATTTTGATAGCAGTGAATTTCCAGCTTCCTACTGGTAGTATCATTAGTTTGTATTAATATTCTTTCTCCACTCAGTGAGGAGTATGTACACCAAGGATTGTGGTTCACATCACTTTACAGTGTAGATAAACAGAAGCAGAACTGTAAACAGAGCATCAATTCTCATCGCAGTGGCTTTTGATTCAGGGCTGTGTGAAAATTCTCCAAGTACTTCTGTTTTTCATATCTGTGACATTTATGAAGTGAATATCCACTTGCAGCAGTTTTTAGGTAGTTCTTATTATTTCTTCTTGCCACTGTTTTTCTATGTCAAGATTATGATAAGTAGTCCCTTTGCTGAATGTTGTAAAATCAAGTATAAAACTTATGCATTATATATTTATGCAAAGTGAAAGCTAATTTGGTCTAACAGACTGCAAAGTATTATCCTCAAAACTTTACTTTTATTTCTCTAGTTCATTTTTTCTGTTTCTAAGAAAGATTTAGAGAACCCAGTTTTTTTCAGATAAGTTCTGTTTGTCTTTATTACACTAATAACTTACCTATTTTTCTTATTTGATAGAATTCTTTATTCTTTTTTTCTGACCTAAAAAAATATATCTCTGAGATGAAAAGTTCTTACATACTAATGAGGATTAGGCTGTTTCAGAGCTTGCATGGAAACCTTCAAACACCATTAAGCTGTTGCAGGAAGAATGTGGCTTTTTTTAATCAATGAGTGGTTCTTATTCAACTTCTACACAATGCTTTTGCAAGATATAATGGTTCTTGTAGAGGACAGATCCTAAAAACAAGGTCTTAATAAACTTGGTCAAAACTCAGTTTCCACTGAATAGAAACATCAACAATTTGAACAGTATTTTACTTCCAGTTTAGACTGAAAATTTGAGTTTAACAGAATTGCTTTTTCTGTCTTGAAAAAACTTTTCATGTTATTCATCTGTGCTTGGCTAGACTATCCAGACATTCTTCATTTCGGTTTGTAGCTGTCGTAATTACACTTTCATTCACCTGCAATGTGCTAACTGAGTGAGAGAAAGTAAGTGAGAAAACCGTGAGGTTGCCACTTTTACTCGTGGTGGAGTTGTGAAATGGTTGCTGTAAATTTGCAGAGATGAATTAGATACTTAATTCAAAGCAAGGGCCTGTATCTGAGGGTTGGAAGCAGAGATCGTCGCCTCCCATCATCCCAGAATTAGACACAAAAGTATTCTTGCAGCTAGTCCTTAGCTTTTACTTTCTCCTTGACATAAATTATGCTTGGACAGCTTGTTGGCACTGAGAAACCCAGTGCAGCATTTATTCCTTTACGTTTTACAGGGAGCCTAGAGGTTACAGCTGAAAACTAAAGGTTACAACACCTGTTATAGAAAAAGCCCTACATAATTTGGGAGCTTGTTACAACTTCTGAAGTGACTTGGGCAACATCAGTCAGATCTTTAAAGGGATTTGAATGTTGAAAATGTCAAGGGCTTTTGATACCAAGGCATTTTAAAATTCTTCTAAGTGCCCCTCTGTATCTTTAGCAATGGAAACACCTTTAAATCTAGCATGAAGACCCCTAAAGATATAATTAGCTCGCACAGCAGGTAGGTGGTCTGTGTCCAAGAGCTTAATTCACTTCTGAAAGTGGGACCAAGTTTCCTAATTCACTCACTTTTGAAATGTGATTTTTTTTCTTTCCTTCCAACTGTTCCTTGTACTTATCATGCTCTAAGTAGAAACTTAAAAATGAAAGAATTTATAGCACAGTTATAGCACAAGTCCAACTTGTTTGATGTCTAGCCTGCACGTAAAAGCTGAGTAACATTTCTAACATTTTGAGGTTGGGATATGGGGATCACATTTTATTTATCTACCTGTACTTTTTGAAGACCAGCTATTCAGTTTTATCGAAATACATAATCTTAGTATGCCAGACATCAGTGCTATGAAATGTCATCTGTGCCCATTTCTTTATATTATAAATCCTTGCACATTGCAAAACCAGATAGATTAAAGAGTAGAAGCAGTTAAAAGACAATGAAGAAATTGTAAATTATATACCTATATGTGTTGGCCTGATTCTCATTCATACCCTGATCTGTTTATACTGGCAGGAAAACATGGCTCTCAACTAGGTGCTAGTGCATTTTGGAAGAAGGTCTGCTTTACTCTAAACTTGTATGAGCCTGGCTCCATGCTGCTACCAGCCATGAGGTTATGGTCTTAAGCTCTTTATATCAGTGAAATTATTTATAGCAGTGTAACAAATAACATCAGTCTTTACACAAATATAAAGGAGATTTAGATCTGTAAAGCCCCCATAAAATACATAAAGGGACCATATATCAAAAGTTTGTCTATGTGGTACTTTGCAGGCAGGAAAGAACTCTTTCATACTTTGTTCACTTTGTTCTTCCTCCAAATTATCTGGGAGCAGCACAAACTTGATTTGTGCAATATGAAGAATCAGCTACCTACCTGTAGTCAGAAGCAGGTTGTATAAACTTGGGTTTAGTGATTTCCTAACGATAGCTACTGGACAGACCAGCTGAAACCACTAACAGTTCCAGGCAAGATACCGCATGTACACACTAGGAGTAAATAAAAGCCATGCCTTATCTGCACAGAAGCCTCCTCTATTCATTTTTTATAGATGTTTTTGATATGAATTGCTGAGGTTAATTGCATTACATGGGTACCGAGGTTTGTGTGAATGGATAAACTGGGCCCTACATGTTCGAAGTAGCATGCTTAGTTAACTCATTCGCTAATTGAACACAAAACAAATGCCATTACAATGGGAGGAGGAGGAGTTGTTTATGTTATAACTTCAGTTGGCCCTGTACCTATTTAATTGGGAGGCTCCTACAAGCTCTTTTAAGGCATATTCATCTCATATTGACATCCTCCCTTTCCATATGTTTTTAGACACTGCAACATGAATTATGCTTATTATGGAAATGACAGCCAAATCTATTTTGTTCCTACAAGTGATGTGCCAAGACAGCCTCTGTTCTGTCAGCAAGCATTGCCAAAGTACAAATGCATATGGCAGCAAACCTTTTTCAAGTTAAAACAGAAATGCTAAAAACTGACTTCACTAATTTATCAAAACTGCTTCCTGGCTCTCCCGGGATTTCTTCTGGCGGCTATAAGACATCCTTCTCCATTGCAAGTGGAAACTTTTTGGAGCTAAGTCAATATTTTCATTCACAATTCATGTTAACACTGAACCTGAACATTGCAAGGTGCTGAATCTGTTGACAGGGAGGGAACCAGTACTTTCCAACAAAGAAATCATGGTCCTACTCTAGTGGTTTGCTGCCATGGCATTGGACTTTGTAAAATTACTTCTGGTTGTAAAAAATTTGTTTGAAGTCCTACTAACTGAATATAGGCATTTTATCCTCATCCTTCCCTCTCATTGTATATAAATGTACCTGTGAGCTCAGGATAGAGAGAAATAAGTCCCAACTCCTTTTCCTTCCACAGAATTTAAAATCTTAATACTGGAAACAGTGAGAATAGAGCCTTCCTCTCAGCTCTTCCCACAGAAGCTCAGGTGCTTGGTAGTCCTCCAGTAGTTTCAGTAGTCTTACAGCATCGTTCCCCACACAGGAGAGCTGCTTTGCTCCTTTTCTTTTCCACACTCACTCACATCTACTCTTGTTTTGCTTGTGACAACTGGAGGGCCCCATGCTGTTGTCCTTTAACCAGTGGAGAAATATCACTCAGCAGTTCCACGTTTTATGAGCCTGACTTGGAAAGAGAGCTGCGTGCTTTACATCTTCAGGAATTATGTACTATGTCGTTTGTTAACTCAATTCACTGATAAAACTCTTCAGTGCCTTTAGACATTTATGAATGTTGCTGTCATTTTTCTTACCTTCACTAGCTCTGCTCAGTATACAAAAGACCCCTTTTCATAATAATTGTATTGGTTTCTTGTGTATAGCGAATCAATTAGTTAAACACACTTTCATTTTGTGTAGTGTAAGCACCCTGCTGGGTAAGGGCTGTTTTTGAAGGTGAATGGATCCTGAATTTCTTCAGTGGAGTCGCAGTGACACCTCTGATAGATGATGACTCTGTAATCTCATGTAAGGGATATTGTAATGGAGATTTCAGTTACTCTCTCCCTATTCTAAAGCTTCTTGCACAAGAATGGAAGGAGTCACTTCAGCCATTCAAAATATTAAATCTTTGTTTGGCATTTTTAAAATGAATGCCTTTTAGGTACTACTGATCATAACCCAAATCCTTAGCTACTATAAATCATTATAGACCTTATTGGCTTCAAAGATTATACTGATTTACACTAGTTAAGTGTACAGATAGGGTCTGTAGGGCACAACCATTGGAAAAGAGAAAATTTCATAGAATCATAGAATCGTTTAGGTTGGAAACTTGGATGACCTTTCAGATCATTAAGTCCAAACCTAATCTTAACACTGCCAAGTCCACCACTAACCCATGTTTCCAAGTGCCACATCTACATGTCTTTTAAGTACCTCCAGGGATGGTGACTCAACCACTTCCCTGGGCAGCCTGCTGCAGTGCTTGAAAATCCTTTCAGTGAAGAAATTTTTCCTAATATCCAATCTAAACCTCCCCTGGTGCAACTTGAGGCTGTTTCCTCTCCTCCTATCACTTGTTACTTGGGAGAAGAGACAAAGACCCACCTCGTTACAACTTCCTTTCAGGTAGTTGTAGAGAGCGATAAGGTCTCTCCTCAGCCTCCTTTTCTCCAGACTAAACAACCCCAGTTCCTTCAGTTCCATGGGTTTTATTTGGGTCATGAACTGGCAGCGTTTTTTGTAAGTCACCTGAAAAATACCTCCCTGAGATCTAGGCACTAGCAAAATTAGTCATACTGGATCCCAGTACAGAAATTCCTTCAGAGAGTGACCAATCCCACCTATTTTTCACCTCCTTAGGAATCGGAGGTTACATACGTAATGACTTAGAGGGGTTTGTGTGTGGTTTTGTGGCTTGGGACTTCTAATGTATAACAAGATCATGGATTTGGGTTGAGAATAAAATATTCTTTGTTGTTTCTCAGAAAATCTAACCTCAAATTTTTTTTTCCCTCATATGTTAAACTTCAAGCATGTCCCCTCTGAAATCAGTGTCAAAACTCTCCTTGGCATCAAGGACTTGACTCATCTGCTTGGCAGGGCTGAGTCAGCTGATGTCTCTGTTTTGAGCTGCTCCTGCAGGAATGTGAAGGATGAATACATACAGAGTTGTACCACTAGTTTGGAGAGTCCCTAAATTGGACAGGTCTGCCCCTGTGTCTGGCCATCACTTGGCAGACATAGCAGTGCTAAGTTTAGCTTTGTATCGATTGTAATTTGCTGTGGGATGCTGGGCAGGGAGGAAGATCTAGAAATGGAAGATTATAATGTATTATTGCATTTACAGTATTGATATTATTGCAAATCATTCCCTAATTTCTACAGGAATATTTTGGGCACAGCCACATGAAAATACTAAAAGTAGCAGCCTTGTTCCATCATTTGGATAACCAGAAAAGTGTTAGATTGCATATTGTGTAACAGAGATAATTCCTTTCGTAAGTTGGGAATTGTTTAATATCTGTCTGAAATGAACTTTTTTCTAACTGCATTTTAGATTAACCAAAGTCTACACATTTGCAATAACAGATTTGGAAAGTGACTGTTGATAAGAAATGAAGAGTAACAAAGTGTCCACTTGAATGAAAATCTGAAAATGCCAAAGAACTTAACTTTCATTAAATAAAGAAAAAGTTTCCAAAGACTAGTGGAAAATAAGCATGTGTTTCCAGGCTTTACAGCAACTCTATAGCTATACATCTGCACAGATTATTTAATCACAACAGTAGGCCTGGAAGGGCACAGGTATACCAACAGGGTATGAATGAGGAACTAGAGGTGTCTGCTAAGGTTTATGAATCAGCTGAAGTCATCCAGGCTGAAAAGACCTACAAAGGAAGTCTTTGCAGGGGAAGTAACAACCAGCTCAGCCTTTGCCTTTTATTTTGCTTAAAAGTGTAAAATTCCTTCTTTTGTTTGGGGACCACCATCAGATGCCAAGGCTGGGGTTAACCACTTCAACTTAATTGCAGAACAATTAATCCAGGTGTGGATATGAAGCCTATTGCACATATTTGAAAATGTACATGGATGACAACTGAAAACCTTATGGAGTGTAGAGGGCTATATGAAGTGCTTAAATGTTGCTTCTTTGCCTGGACACATCACACCACAAAAACTGGGATAAATTCACCAAAGTTGCAAAAGCACTTTACAGGTCCTTTCAAAACAAAATATAAGAAGCTAAACCAAGTACAACCAAGCACCAGCCCCATTTAAACCATTTTCCAAACCATGTTTTATGGTGTTTGCCAGACAAGTAGCCATAGACACCGATCAGAATCACCGTCCTTAACAGTCCCAGTTGACTACAAGGCAAGGAAGTCTAAGGCACTTGATGCTTCATAGACCCTGGAGCACTGTCCATTTACCTGAAATGGTTTCAACTGCTTCAAGACTCAATACAAAGCAGTACAACCACATCTGCACAATACTGCCTACAGGGCATGTAGTCCTTTTGGGGTTGGTCAGGCATGAGCTGCCCTTGATAAATCAATGCTGGCTGTTCCCACTCACCTTCTGGTCCTCCATGTGTTTAGACATAGCTTCCAGGAGATTTTGCTCCCACTGCTTTCCTGGAAACCAAGATTAGGATGACTACTCTGTTCCTCAAATCCTCCTTCTTGCTCTTGTGAAAGAGATGTGTGGTGTTTACATTATTCCAGACATCAGGAACTTCTTCTGAGTGCCACAACCTTTTGAAGATGATAAAGTGACCTTGTAATGACATTTGCCAGCTCCCACAGCACCATTGGCACCCACAGCATCCCATCCCATAAATGTCCGATTTGCTAAAGCAGTCACTAAGTCTATCTTTCTCTATTTCATGTAATGCCTCACTCCTGTGGTCTCTCACAAGGCTTAAAAAGCCAAGAGGTATATGTGCAGGCTTTATCAGTAAAAGCTGAGGTAGGGAAAGTGATGAGTATCTCATCATTTTTACTGTCACTAGGGCCTCAGCCCCACAATGTGCTCATGTTTTCCATTGCTTTAATTTCCTGATAATATGCTCTAGAAGCTTTTCTTCTTGTCTTTCAGATAGCTTACTAGTTTCAACTTCAGCTGAGCTTTGGCCTTCCTAATTGCAGCCCTGCAGGCTTGGGCAATGCCTTGATACTCCACCTGGCTTGCTTACTCCCACCTCCATGTGACGTAGATACCAGGACTTGTATAGCTAATACAATTCAATGCTGTGCACTGCAAAACTCCTTTTCCTCCTAATACCCTTTGCTAGGATCAGCTCCAGTCATCTCTGGTCACCCTGTAAATCAGTTTAGTTGCTGCCATCTTGTGATCACTGCAACCTTGTGACCAGCCTCTACAGGATCTCAGTTTTTAACCTCTTATGGTAGCCTAGAAACCAGGAGGTGGAGCCAAATTGTTGTTTTCCTTATGGTAAACAGAAAATGGCTAATTAGAAAATTATTGATTACTAGGACAACTGTACTGAATGAATGTGTGTTTTCTCTGCATGAGTTGTGAATCTTTTATCCGAACAGCTCTTCGAAGATGCTTGGGTCAAATGATGCTTAGCTCTTCGGTTGTAAGAAGGATAAGCTGGCATTCCCAAGAAAGGAAATAAAAATGTGTACATCTAGCACATTTACAACTAGGATTATACTGAATGAGACTGGCAGAACATACAGCATTCACCCTCCAGATGTTAATCATAGTAATGTGTTATACATAATAGGGCTTTCTTTCCTCCTAATGGTGTTCAAGAATAAATAAGGAATCTTAAGTGCTTACAAGCTACAATAATGGAAGCCCACTGTGTTATTCAGAAGGGATAAATAGACCAAGATGCCCATATATGAAGGTGGGAGAGAAGAAACCTTCAGAGATATAAATTAACTGAGCTTTGTGAAACATGGTTTTGAAATAAAACATTTCTGCCCTCCCCCATATTTTTACAGGGTTTTTCCACTCAGATAATGTAGATGCTTAAGGTACAATTATAACATCTTTAGAAGATTGTTAGATTATATGAAAGAGGAAATAGTAATATACGCACAGAGAGATACTGAGAAAGAGGGTATGTGGTCTGAGTCAGAAATCCTCTGATCTCAAAAGAAGCAGATGATGCAGATAAAACACAGGCTTCACTGGCACAGCTAGCAGGGAACTTTTATGCGTACATAAAGCAATTATAAAAGGTGTTTGATTTTGCATTAAAGAAGCCAATTAGTTCCTTTTTTGACTAAAAATATATATTTCTATTTTTTGTATTTTCAGCAGGCAACAACCCAGAATGAAGCTTGGTAAAAGTCATTGACTAGAAAAAAGCTTTTAATGTATTTTAGTGCAGGAATTCTGATGGGAAAAGTCCCCCCACATCAAGACCCCTTTCCCGCTGTCTCACAAGCTACACGCAGAGGCTTTCCAGCAAAATTGGCAAACATGGTGGCTACAGAAATATACCTTTGCTTCTGGGATAAAGCTGGACATTCAAAGGCAGAGCCAAGGCACTGTTTGCTGGGCAGCCCACATGAATGACATGTTGGCTATAGCTGTGGTGACCTTTTGCTGTAGGGTTATCCCACGTAGGGTTGGTTGTTGGTTTTGCAAGTGTATTTCTCTTGAAAACAGGAAGGGGTCAAGAAATGCCAGCAACAAGTAACTGACCATGACACAGAACAGAGAGCACCGGGGCTGCGATACCCGGGAGAGCGCTGGAGTCTCTGTTCTCTGTTTGTTTTTCACCGTTGTAATTGCACTGTTGTTTTACACAACGTATTTAGCTTTTGCTCTCATGTGTGAGCAGCTTTCAGGAAGGTTTCTGCAGCATAATAGCTTCCCATGAGGAATGATTTCAAAGGGCAACTCCAAGATATAGATGTAAGAAAGCTGCTGATTTTAACACGTTTTCATAGCAATTGTTTCAGAATAGCCATGTTTTAGAGTACTAGCATTCATTTATTAAAGGTTATCTACTTAGAGGTAAACACTGCAACCTGCCTAATATTCCTCCATTTCTTGTAGCTTCTAAAAAATCATTATTGTTATTTCCAGATTTTATTTAAATATTTTCAAATAAAAATTAGTAATATTGATAAAATGTGATGGTTGAGACAAGATTAAATTGACTCATGGGGATGTGGAAAACTTGCATATAAAAAGTCTTGGAGGTTATTTTATGAGACCTGAGGATGAAGGTTGTTATCATGGCACAGAATGAAAGGGACATGCCCAGTCACAGATATGTTTGGCAGCATTTTAAGGATTTGAGAATGCTTCATTCATATTCCCAGGAGCACTGAAGAAGGTCAACCACCACTATGTGTCATGCTCATGGAATACACCAGTAACAATGATTTTTCAGCTTTTCAGCTATTGTGAATCTGTCCACATTCACTGAGTAAGAGAGATGCCCCAAAGCTCACTTCAATTTCCAGTACGAAGCAATGACAACTATGTTATAAGATTTTGAATGGATGGGGCTAGCACTAAGATTTTAAGCCTCATGTGAACATCTTCAGTTGGTTTTGATAAGACTTCCCTGAATCTTGTGTAATGCATTAGGAGCCATTATATGTGGTTATTTTATTGGGCAAGTTCCAGAAATCAAAGGACAATAGGACATATTCTTCTGATTGGCCTTGATTATTACCAAGGGAAGAACTAATTTATTCTGAGCATAAGGTATGCCTCTCTTACACTTTCACAGTGTATTCTTCTGAAGGTAGCAGATGAGGGGAGAGGACACAAGCAATGCTCTGGTTCATAACAGAGACTTT